>CM076571.1:37089273-37689273 GCA_034641835.2 Pinus albicaulis | reverse complement strand
GCAACACACAGATAGGTGGAGAAGCCCATGAGGATTGTGCAGTTCAAGCCAGGTGGTTTATCTATTTAATGAAGCCATCCCATAGCATTTATAACGCAATAGAGGCTGGCTATCAAGTGGCAAAATATTGGAGCACGTGTTTTGCTAGATCTAGCTTGATAGTGTGTAGCAATTGGAGGTGGTGCTAAGAGCTTGTGAGGAGCTTTGTACTATGATTGTTACATGATATCCATGACATATAATATATAGATATTTGGGGTTTTCAGCTTTAAGCTTTCCCATTAAATACTGTGTTCATATGTGTGATTGTTTGTGGTTTTAATGTGTGCATGCAATTGTTTATATTTCCGCAATTAATGATCAATGGTAGAAGAGATTATGTATTATGCATGAAGCTAAAATAGTGTGTGATCAGGAGAATCTTGGTGAATAATGTATCAGTTATTCAAATTTGTACATGGTATCAGAGTGATATTGATCATTGGAGCAATTACAAAACATTGAAGCGATTGAGTTTTGAGCTGGTGGAATTTGAATTTGCAGTAGTGTTTTCTTGGTGTCAAATTTGAGATGTCTTTCAACGGATTTCGATTTTAGTATGCCCTTGAGGGTAGCTCAAATTATATTGCATGGAAGGACAGGATGGAGGCAATACTAGATGACAATGGGTTAAAGGAGTTCATAGATGCAGAAATTCCAAAACCTACTTCTAGTGATGCTATCGTACTTGACGCATGGAAAAAGAAGACAACAAAGCGTCGAAGGATTCTGTTGGAAGGTGTGAAGGATCACATAGTGTCCAGACTTCATGGTAAGGCTTCTCCATACTTGATGTGGAAAGCTTTGACAAATTTATTTCAAAGCAAGAGCGACCAGAGGAAGTTGGCGCTTAAGGATAAACTCAGGAACATAAAAATGGAGAAAGGCGACAATATGCCCAAGTAACTCACGAAGTTCATCCAATGTAGGGATGAGCTGGGAAGTGTGGGGGTTACTGTTGATGACGAGGAATTGGTGAGCTTGGATCTCCTTGGGATTCCGAAAAGTTGGCAATCCTATCAGGACTCTGTCAATGGTCGGGAGAAATTGCTAGGATGGGAGCGACTTTGGTCGGATCTTGTGCAAAAGGAGATAACGCGGAGTACCAGGGAATAATATTCATCAAAGAACTCTGATGAAGAGAATTTATCTTTGGCTACAAAAGCAAAGAAGGGGAAGAGCAAGAAATCTTCTCATTCTAGTGCGAAAGGCAAGAAGCAGGACATGTCCAAGGTGAAGTGCTTTCACTGTCACCAACACAGACATTACACCACTAGTTGTCCACAGAAGAAGAAAAATAATTAGGCTGCTGGATCTGCAGCTGGAGAGGCCTTAGCCTCATAGTTTGAGCTAGATTTTTCATAGATCGTATGCTTGGTATCAAGTGTGATGGGTTCAGTGTGGTTTCTTGATAGTAGTGCATCTTTTCACATGACAGGAGATTGAGATTTGTTTACTGATCTAGATGAGAAAGATCTTGGAGTGCACATCAAGATGGGCGATGATGGTAGATACAGTGCAATCGGTCTCGGTACCATTTCCTTTGAGAGGGAGTCTAGTAAACCCTTCGTATTGAAGGAAGTGATGCATGTTCCAAGATTGAAGAAGAATCATGTTTCTGTGGCGATGTTAGAAGACAAAGGATATGATGTTGTCTTTAGCGAGGGAAAGGCTTTCCTGCGGAGTAAGGCAACTGGTGAGACCCGGAGGATAGGGGTTCGAGTTAAGAACCTTTATCAATTATAGGTAGATTTCTGTGCAGCAATGGCAGGCAAGGTAGAAGAAGTGGTGAGCCGGGATGATGGCGAGTTGTGGCACCGGAGATTGGGCCACCTTCACCATGGAGCTTTGAAGATACTACAGCATATTTCTACTGGGCTTCCTAAAGGCACTCTTGTGCACTCAGATCAGTGCAAGGGGTGTACCTTGGGAAAATTTGTGAAATCCACCTTTCACGAGAGGGATAGCCGCGCCACGACGATCCTTGAGAGAATTCACACAGACTTGTGCGGACATTTCTCAGTAGCTTCGATAGAAAAGCACAGGTATTATGTGATATTTGTTGATGATTTTTCGTGTAAGTGATGGATCTTCTTCATGTAGAAGAAGAGCGATACATACTCAAAGTTTTGTGAGTTTAAGGCATTGGTTAAGAAAGAATCGGGGAAGCAGGCGAAGGCTCTTAGGAGCGACAATGGTGGTAAATTCATCTTTGGCGAATTCAAGGACTTTTGCAGCGCAGAAGGAATTCGAAGAGAGCTCATAACACCTCATAACCCACAACAGAACATGGTTGCTGAGTGGAAGAACACAATGATCGTGGGTGCTGCACGGGCGATGTTGCATGATCACGGCCTACCTATACACTTGTGGGTGGAGGCATGAAATACTGCAGTATATGTGCAGAACTTTTGTCCTCATAGGATACTTGGCATGAGTACACCCGAGGAGGCATTTTCTGGTAAGAAGCTTGATATTTCCCATTTGAGGATTTTTGGTTCACCTGTTTACATTCATGTGATGAAGGATGCCAAGAAGAAGCTGGAGCCGACTGCAGAGGTTGGGATATTTGTGGGGTACACTAATACACCCCACAACTATCGTGTGTATTTTCCAGACAGTTGCAAGACTGTTGTGTGACGGGATATCAAATTTCATGAGGAGAAGGCCATGAAGTTTTTTCTTGAGAGGGAGCCACAATTGCATGCAGATGAGGAGCTATTAGTTCCTAAGGATGAGTCTCAGGATGTGGATCAAACACAAGATGAGGTTCATGGAGTGGAAGATACAACTCAAGCAGCGCCAACCATCAGAGGGCAGAATCGCACTACATAAGCTGAGCGACTGGCTCAAGATGCAGAGAGGGTTGTAGGAGCACCTACATCACAGTGCAGAAAGAGACAGTCACCTGACCGGTATACTGGATACATGGCTCTTATGAGCAAGTGTATCGTGACAGAGCCATCCTCCTTTGACGAAGATGTGGAGGACCCCGCATGGGTAGATGCCATGGTGGAAGAGTATGATTCGATTGTCAGAAACAGTGCATGGGAGATTGTTCCAAGGCCGGAAGGGAAATCAGTGGTGGGTTTGAGATGGATCTACAAAGTGAAGCAGGCAGCTGACGGGAGTGTGGAGAATTACAAGCAAAGATTTATTTCCTGAGGCTTTTCACATATAGAGGGGATCGATTATGAGGAGAACTTTGCACCTGTCGCAAGTTATTCTTCCATATGGACGATTCTTTCTCTCTCAGTGCAGATGGGGTGGCACATTCATCAGATGGATGTGAAGACTGCGTTCCTCAATGGAGTCATTGAGGAGGAGGTGTACATAGAGCAGCCCAAAAGTTTCGATATCTTCAGCAGCGAGTCACATGTGTGCAGGCTCAAGAGAGTGTTGTATGGGTTGAAAGAAGCACCTCGTGCTTGGTACACATGGATGGATAGTTATTTCACCAGACTTGGATTCTCCAAGAGTGAGGTGGATCCTAACCTATACCAGATTATGGTGGAGGGTAGGTTGCTAATCATTGTACTTTATGTAGATGATTTGATTTTGACAGGTGATGAGTTGTTGATACTCTCATGCAAGGATGATCTTGCAAAAGAGTTTGAGATGAAGGACTTGGGCCTCCTTCATTATTTCCTGGGATTGGAAATTTGGCAGTGCAGTGATGGAATATTTGTTTCTCAGGGTAAGTATGCCCAGGAGATACTGGAGAAGTTCAACATGCATGGCTGCAAGCTTGTTGATACTCCTCTTCCTAGTGGATGGAGGAAGGAGGATGCTACTTCAGCGGAGGTAGTGGATGCCACTGTTTATCGACAGTTGGTGGGGTCGCTCATGTATCTGGCCAATACACGACCTGAAATATGCTATGCTATTAACCAACTTTCATAAGCTATGGTTAAGCCTACCAAGCTCTACTGGAAGGCAGGCAAGCATGTATTGAGATATCTCAGAGGCACATAGGGATATGGATTATGGTACAGACAGTCGGACGAGGTGAGGCCGTGTGGCTTCACGGATGCAGATTGGGAAGGGAGCCCAACGGACAGAAAGAGCATATCTGGAGGGATTTTCAGTATTGGGTCGACAACAGTTTCTTGGTACGTCAGGAACCAGAGATCCATGGCACTTAGTTCAACAAAGGCCGAGTATATGGCAGCAAGTTTGGCTACATGCGAGGCTATATGGATGAGTAAGATCCTGGTCGGGTTGTTCGGTTCACACTTAGAGCCTACTGTGATTTATTATGATAATCAAAGTTGCATTAAATTCTTGGTTAATCCAGTATTTCATGATAGATCTAAACACATTGACATCCGGTATCATCATATCATAGATTGTGTGCAACGGAAGATCATGTTACTTTCATACATTCCCACGGAAGATTAGGATGCTGATATCTTGACGAAGGCGCTCACCAGGAGCAAATTCGAATACCACAGGGGTAGGATAGGGGTTGCAAATAATCCTTATCTTGTTGAGAGGGAGTGTTGAGATTGCAATAAGATGAAGAGCTTAGTGTAAAGGAGTCGCCTTCACTAAGTGGGCCCATAGGCTATTTTTGGCGCAAACTCTATTTTTAGACTATGTTTATTTCTAGACATATGGATCATGTTCTATGAGTTGCAGGATGCTATTTGTGGATGGTTGGTCAAGTCAGAAAAAATATATGGACTTCTATTTTTAGACATATTGGGTGGAATCTATTTTTAGATTGCCAGTCTAAAAATAGATATGTCAAATATTATTAGCTCTTAATAATATTTAGACTCTAAAAATTATCTTGTTCTCTTGGAGCACTTCAGTTAAGTGCACAGATGTGGAACAGGAGCTGATAGAAGGAATTACGCTATTCCTGAGGGTTATGTGGAGCTATTGCATGGATACTTCATTTAGAACTCATGTGACAGAATTTGGTGGAGTTGATTGAGGAAGTTAGTGGAGTTGTATTCAATTTAACTAATCTAAACATAGTTGAGCTATTTGTATCTAGTTTAACTGATTGATACAATTAGTGAGATTGGTGTGAGTTAATTATTAATTAATTCACTAATTATAAACTCATTAATCAACTAAAGAATGCATCAGTTAACTTTAGTGCATGGACAATTTCAGTGGAGACCAGTGAAGAAATAGGTGAAAGAGCAGGTTAACTATTAGTTGTGACTATACAGTTGCTATTTGCAACACACAGATAGGTGGAGAAGCCCATGAGGATTGCGCAGTTCAAGCTAGGTGGTTTATATATTTAATGAAGCCATCCCATAGCATTGATAATGCAATAGAGGCTGGCTATCAACTGGCAAAAGATTAGAGCATGTGTTTTCCTAGATCTAGCTTGATAGTGTGTAGCAATTGGAGGTGCTGCTGAGAGATTGTGAGGAGCTTTGTACTATGATTGTTACATGATATCCATGACATATAATATATAGATAGTTGGGGTTTTCAACTTTAAGCTTTCCCATTAAATATTGTGTTCATATGTGTGATTGTTTGTGGTTTTAATGTGTGCATGAAATTGTTTATATTTCCGCAATTAATGATGAATGGTAGAAGAGATTCTGTATTATGCATGAAGCTAAAATAGTGTGTGATCAGGAGAATCTTGGTGAATAGTATATCAATTATTCAAATTTCTACAATTACATTGTCTGGTTCATCTTGCATTTCCTTGTATCATAATGCTTGGTTTTGAGACCTTTCTTCATGTATAAATCTTTATTTTCTAATATAGAGCCATTGAATCATATTATGAACTAGCCATACTGATGTTCCATCATTGTTTCAGTTAAAACCTTTAGAAAATTATGCTGTAGAAGCTTCAGTACATTCTGCATAATTTAAGCCATAGGAAATCACGGTTTTCAAGCCTAGTTGGGGAAGGAGGAACTATTTAACCTAGCTAGAATTATTTGTTTGAGCTGAAATTTGGAGCGTCGGTCCCTCATGACCTAATCTATCAGATCCAAACATCATCCCACCTTATTTTTACGCAGATACCTGAACACACTCATTTTAGGGCCAAAATCACCTCTTTTCCCCACCCTTTTGAGTTCAAAGTGAGTTATAACCTGCTGCATAATCATTTAATTAAAGGATATGTCATTTTACATCTTTTATAAGTCATATTGATGCATCTCCAACTCTGGAATACCTTAGGGTATTCTCATTGTTGTAGAAATTCCAGATTTGGAATATTACAGTGGTATCAGAGCAAGATCTTTGGCTCAGCCTGTGGCTTCAAGAAAAAGTGCTGTAGAGAAAGGAGCAAGGTCAGAATTTTAAAGAATATGAGTTTTACCTCATCATATTCTATATCCATGAAGAGCCTATTCAAATAATGTAGATAGAAAAAGGAGAAAGAAGAAGAAAATGAAACTCCTAGAGGGTTTCAAGGAGAAGAAAGTTGCAGTGAGACCTACAGAAGGTTTCAAGAAGGAAAGGAAGACCCATGCACTTCCAACCCTCAAAAAGAATATGAATTATACAGGAAAAACAAGAGCATGGCTCCACCACTTGGAAGAATGACAGAAGAGGAGATCTCCTTGCTCCTTTTCCAGACCATGAATGGTATTGAAGAAGATCTCAAGGAGATTGAAAGGGTGGAGACTTGTACCAGCACTGGCAAAAACTTAGAGGGGAAGCCTTCAGTAATGGAGGAAGACTACATAGTTTCCGAAGAAGCTCTTGCTTCTACATCCCACCAAGGTGTGATCAAAAATTCATCTGTTGTCATTTCAGCACATTGTATGAAGAGATCTACATTTCTGTATGCTATTGATTTAGAGCAACAAAGTTGCACTGCGCTGTGCAAGAGCAGTAAGGAAGAAAGGAGGTACCATTACTAATGGGGGAATTCAAATTTCAACTTCATTCATGAAGAAATGATGAATGGTAGACATCTTGAAGTGAGAAACTTTTTCTCCTTTCTAGATGCCTCTTTCTCAATGAGCACTCCCCAACTCAAAGAGAAATTTCTACCTGCAGAAGATCCAGAACCTCAATGGTTTTGGAACGATGTAGATGAGAGGTATTTTCTTGAATATCTCAAAGGGATTTCGTTTCAAAAGCCCTTGAAATGCAGAAGTTGTAAAAGCATGAGGACACAAAGAGGAGATGGGGAAGAGGGCCAGCCTCATTCCTATCCATTTTAAAAGGTTGAAACAACTAGGAAGGTGATTGGATTGCATAGTGGGAGCATGGAGGGTCTTCTCCACTCATGTATTCAGTCATATTTCATCAAGGAGGTCTCATTATATTAATATTATGGCACCATCCATGGGTAGCACGTGTCATCACTATCAAAGGATGAGACCCTGAAGATTGCAGAAGGAAAAGAGGAGGGCAAGATTCACATGGTAAGAAACGTTTGTCCCTCTTTATTTCAACATAATAATGTAAAAATAAGGAAAAATGATCTATTCAAGAAAATCAAGGACACATCAGTACATACATCCTTCCATGATCTATGCCTCGATTTCTCCTTACTTGAAGGAATTCCACCAAGGAGTTCCCATGATGAGCAGAAGAGAAAAGTGTTCCCTCAACCTTGTTCATCAACGTCATCTCTTTCTAAGAGGGAACCCAACAGAACATTGGAGACTTTGGGTAAGAAGCATGCTTATGTAAATCACATCTTATTTCATGATTGCATGTATTCTCTTACTTTACATTTGCAGGCCATAACTCCCAAAGGGAATGTTTTACCTTACAAGCTTCATGGCCAACTATAGGCCAAGATTATTTTCAAATATGGCCACTCCCTTAATGGGCTAAGGGAGGTGTTACAACATGATGGGTGCTTCCCTAAGGCACCAAATATACATTTCACTTTCAGCAATGGTGAAATGATAAGGGAAGCAAGTAAGTGGCATGCAAACCACTTACCATATCTAGATCTGAAATAGGGAGGATATCACCTGTGTTGGTTCCTATTGGGTGAGTTTTGGTACCACCCAAGGTTTTTGAATTTCTTGTCTCATGCCTTGTATTTCAAGAAAAGAATGCATAAGAAGAAGGCATGTTTTTTTTGGTTGATGAGGAGAGAGTATGGACACCCCATGATGAATTCCATGTCCATAAATCTACTTGTATCCATGATTTATGTACATATATTTCTATTTAGAATGAATATCATAATCATGCATGTACTTTGGGTTGGGAGAAGATGTAACCTTCTCATGGGATGGCATAAGGGAGCATGTTTATATCATGATGTTAATGATGCTCCAATCTTTATTGTAAACATGAGAGGAGGAAAGGTACAATGGGTGAATGTATCCATTGGGAATGCAATCTCCCAAATTCATTTGTATTTTGAGAAGAGTATAGAACCTTATATGGCTGCTGCATTATATATTGTGTTTTCTTATGCAAAAGGTCATGTATTGGGCTTGTGTCATGGGAAGGGATCTCTCACAAGGGAGAACTTGGAGCAAGACATGTGTTGCTTGAATCATGTTCAACCAACACCTATTATCCTCCATTATTTCCAAGCTTTGAAGAAGCTTATGGCAGTAAAAGGGTGGTGGGATGGCCACTTATTGTATCATGATTTGAGGCAGCTAGAGGATGGAAAAAGTTAGTCTCAAAGGAGTGACTTTGGTCACCATCCAATGACACTTAGTCCATATTTATGTTGGAGCACCTATGGTAAAAATGATTTGATCACTATATGCATAGGAGGCTGGGCAAGAATGCTCACTAGAATCCATGAAGAGAATCATGAAGGTCCAAGCTCCTCTTGGCTTCATGAGAACTACATTTTTGCAGCCCAAGATCAATAGCTCCACATCCATCAACAATGGGAAGAGGGACAACGTGATTTAAGTATATTTATCTCTCATTTCCAGCCTTATAACCCCTACTCAATGCACATGATGGGGATTAATTATTGTTTCTATGAGCTATCAAGAATGGCTCCTTTTATTTGGATGATAGCATGGAGAGTAAAGGCTCTTGAAGGAGTTGAAGTACCCTATATTTACAATCTATCATGCCTTGAGAAGACCGATGGATAGCTTGTAATTCTTCCTTTGTATCTCCCAATTCTCCATGATGAAAGCTATATGGCTCATTCTGGGGGGGAGACAATTCCATTGGAGATTTTGCAGCACTCACCTTGCAGTTGCTTGAGGACAAGTAACAATTTTGGAGGGAGGACGGTAATATTCCTAATTAGCCCAAGCTAATAGGAATATTTCATTTTTTTTCCTTTTTTTTATTTGATTACTAAATGTAAATGAGGACATGAAAAACTCCTTAAATAAAAGAATAAATACATGCCCAATGTGAAAAGGGATAATTCTGGGCCTTTCTAATAAAATCCACTTGTGTGTGAAAGAGGATTGAGACAATTGACTGGGTCAATAGGACCAAATCTCAGTTCTGTCTAGATTCATTGAACCATCTAGAGGCTCGGTGCAGTTTTAGATGGAGGAGCTTCATGTGAAAGGAGCCAAAGTTTTGTAAGTGGTTTAGGGTTTTGCACATCCTCATATTATAAAATGAAGGAGAAGGCTCAAGGAAAAGGTTGTTGAAGATATTCAGAATTAATTCTACCTAGACTAATTCGAATTCTCTAGGCTGTTTAGCCTGAGAATTGTGTTGCATAGCACAAGAGGGTTTCTTGTTTAGGAATCCTCTCTCTCCTTCCATTGAACAGCTCTTGGAGGAGGTTGTTTTTCTTTGTCCACTATAAGGCTTTGAGACCAAGCACCATCTCTCTTAGGTAGCATAAATCCAGTTAGGATTTAATTTTTTCAGTGAGCTGCAGCAAGTGGGATTATAGATCTGCAGAGGTCTAGCTTGTTTTGGGAGCCTCTTCTCACGAAGTGTGTCTTTTAACCTCCTGGAAGAATGCCTCTCCTGATTGTGCTTCAGATCAATATCTTGGCATCAAGCCAAAGTGTTCTCCACTTCATCTGTGCAATCCCTTGAGGAAAGTGCATCTTTTTTGTAGGCAGAGTTGCAGTGTGGGTTTTGCATCAGTTTGGAGGATAGAACTATGCTGAAAGGGGTCCTTCCCTTCACTGTGGTGATCCATAGATTGGCCAATCAATCTATGTTCCATTTCAGATATGATATGTTGTGTATCATGTTCTTCAGAAATTTCTGAAGTTTACTACAGATCCACAGTGTAGATCTCACATCTACTCATTGTTATTCATCTTCTACTGAGATCCCCAAGGGGAATGCACTAAAAAGCTCTTTTTGCATATATATCCCATTTATATCTATAATTTTGTACTCATATCTGTTCTAGATCTAAAATATAATGAAAAAATGCTTCAGCTTCCTGAATATTACATTTTCTGGTTCATCTTTCATTTCCTTGTATCATAATGCTTGGTTTTGAGGCCTTTCTTCATGTATAAATCTGTATTTTCTAATATAAAGCCATTGAATCATATTATGAACTTTCCATACTTATGTTACATCATTATTTCAGGTAAAATCTTCAGAAAATCACACTGTAGAAGCTTCAGTACATTTTTCATAATTTAAGCCATGGGAAATCAGGGTTTTCAAGCCTAGTGGGGGAAGGAGGAACTGTTTAACCTAGCTATAATTATTTTTTTGAGATGAAATTCAGATCATAGGTCCCTCATGACCTAAGATATCAGATCCAACCATCATCTTACCTTATTTTTGCGCAGATACCTTAATACACTAATTTATGGCCAAAATCAACTCTTTTTCCCACCCTTTTGAGTCCAAAGTGAGTTATAAGATGCTGCATAATCATTTAATTGAAGGATATATCATTGGACATCTGTTATGAGGCATATTTCTGCATCTACAACTTTGGAATACCTTAGGGTATTCTCATTGTTGTAGAAATTTTAGATTTGGAATATTAGAATTTTGATGGATCTGATGAATGAATTTGACTTGATTTGATAAGATAAGGATACTTTGACTATATGAGCTATTTTATATGAGCTTTTTAGATACTTTATCTATTTAAGCCTCAAAATTTGAAGGCATTTATATGTAGAACTTGTATGAATTAACATTATTATTTCTGAGACTTGGAGACATAATTGAAGATTCGTTCTATCATATTTGATGTTATTATATGATGGTTGATTGATTGATGTTTTAAGTAGCTGAATTCACCTTCAGTGTGCGAGGCAAGGGTGGAGGGCCCCCACACCGAGCTAAGTGCACTTCTTAGTTTATTTTGTAGTTGCAATTTCTGAATTAGCTTGCTTATGTTTAATTTGTTTATGCTGATTATTTCTAAGTATTAATGAATCTAATGATAATTATTAACTTGCATATGAAAGGAAAAATAGATTTTTAAGTTAAAAATTCTTTATATCTAATCAAGATGTTCAGTTAGAATTCATATTTACATATTTTTACATTCTTTTACATGTTTTTACATGATTCCTGATGGATCTTAATCTTGTTTCTATTCTGCCTATGAATAGTCAATGTTACACTGTTTTTTGGTCATCTAACCTATTATCAATAGATGGACCCAAGTACACCATGTAAGACCAATTTTACCCTAAGTAAAATTGCTTTCACTATGTAAAATAACTTAATAAAACACATTTATTAAGTTATTTATGGTTTAAACAGGAAACCCCACGGGGAAATATTAGAGAAATCTATATTTGTTTGATTTTCCTCATGGAATAATTAATTAAACAATAATTTAATTATTATTCTGGGTCATATTTAACCCAAAACAAGGAAATTAATTAGATAAATCCTTATTTATCTTATTATTTTCTAGGAATAATTATTTAAATCTTATTTAAATAATATTCCTTGTGAAATATGACTAAATCATTTATAAATAATTAAATAAATCATTATTTATTTAATTATCATTCAACCACTTCCTTAAAATAATAAATAAATCATTTTTTTATTTATTACTTACAAATAAATGGATTTGACCCAAGTCAAATTCCTTTCCCCTCCAACAAATATAATAAAATATTCCATAAAAGGTGGATCTAGATTTGGTTAATATTATTTTAATCATGCACCAAGATCTAGAATGACCCAATGTTTTGTTATAAATAGGAGGGTTTTTCCTACCATTCTTCACCTTTTTTTTCCTATTAGATCACTCTGGATCTATACTCTTGGTATGACTTTGAGCCATTATCATTGTCATATTTTCCAGTATTTGCTTTGTGAGCTCCCTTTGAGTTCTATGTTTGTCTAGGTTTTCTACACCAACAAGAGAGAGAAATTATAGATGTGAAGCGTTGAGGACTTTCAAGAACCCATCCCATTGAGAAGAATTGGAAACACCTTTCTTGTTTTCCTCCCGGGTGCCCTTAATATAAAATTCTTTAAAACATATTATTCTTGTCATGTCTATTGGATGCATGGAGCAAAACCTTATTTTTTTTGCTTAATGTCTTTTTATGCATAGATCTGGATTTTTGCAGCATTTGTCTTGATCAACTAATTGCAGATTTGAAGATATTAGCAACCATATTTTGTTTTTAGGGCTATAATTTATGCGTAGCTAAAGTGGTATTTTTTCGTACACTTTGACGAAAGATTCATACTAACAACTGGCGACTCCACACGGGTTTTCAATTACAACCGCTGTCGTTTTTCATATTCCTGCATATCCAGCTACTTCAGACCCTAGGGTTTCTCTTTAGCTTTTTGTTTTTCCTATTTTTATGATATTTTTCCCCTATAAAACCATTAAACATTAAAATTTCTAACTTCCACATATTTCTGGCCCTATTGCGCAGGTAACAGACATCAGCCGCAACTGAGATGACAACTTTTTTTGAAATCTGCTGCTGAGAGACACAGAGCTGTAGGTCACACTTTTCAGCCCAGAACCTGTGACCTGGACTGCGAGACACACTTTTCAGCCTCAAAACTACAACCTGGACAGAAAACAGGTCAGAACATGTGACCTGCGCTTTTTTCTGCAAATTATCTGAAAGTTTTATGGGTTTTTCTGAAGCTTCTGTCAGGGTTTTCCAGCCTTTGTCTCTGCCCGTTTAGACCTGTTTCTGTTGTGTTTTACTCAAATAAGTGGGAATATAGCCCCCTAGGGCTTCAGTACCCTCCACTTTTTGTGGAATATTTTCAGCTGTTGCAGGTGTCTGAATTTTCAAAGTTTTAGCCTTTTCTTTTACAGATCTGATACCTCATCTTCAGATCCCTTTTAGATCAGCTATTTTTACATCGAAATCACCTCATATAGTTTTTTTTGGGCTTGCCTTCAGGGTCACCTTATTTCCCCTATTTCCTTTAACTGTTTACCTCCTCTTTTACAGCCACCTTTCCTCTGCCTCTTGGTTGCTTTCTACACCTCTTTTCAACAGATTTATCCTTTAGATCCCTGTCCCTCCTAACCTTAGATCTATTGGATTATTTTCAACGTGTTTTGATTAGATTTTTTCCCTCTTTTAGACAATTTTTTGAGAGAGCCGCCTCATTGGGTTAGATTGATGCATTGTTAGCTGTTAATTCTCTGTTATTTCAGCATTATATACTGTTCTTGGCAGATTTATTTTCAGTTACGCAGCACACTTTTTCTTTTGCTCTCAAAATGTATGGGTTTAAAAATTAAAATTAATCCATGACACTCACCCTAAGAAAAGAAGAGCCTGGTTAACACCGCCAAGCAAAGACTTTAAAACATTGTAAAATCAATTGACACTGCACCTCTCTGCCCTTGTTTCGACATTGTAATCACTTGATCCTGCACCTCCCTGCCCTTGTTGGTCATTCTTCTTCCCTCTATGACGTGTTTGTGTTTTCATCATTGTGCCCCTAAGGCATATATCCCAGAGACTTCTTGGCCTTCATCCTTAGTTTTCGATCGGTCAACCTACTCATTCCCACTATCGTCGAGTTAGTCCTCCTCCGAGTCCACACTCTGAATCCTCTTCTGATTCATTGGGTTCTCCTTTTAATTCTGGTTTTCCCCCTATTGCCCTCACTATGTTTGGTCCAGGGCCTAATGCTAGCGATAATCCCGGACCTCCTGCCAGGAATCCTACTAGTAGAACCGTCACAGGAACTACCTCGACTGTCCCCCTGCTCCCTTACATGGCAGTCCTCAGTCTCCCTGATTTCAATCAGTTAATCAATGACCCTATCCACCATGATGTTGGTTGGCCTACTATGCCCACCAAGCTCCCCTCTGACATTCCCAAGTTCGAAGGCCTTGCTGGAGAAGATCCCTCTAACCATATATGATCTTTCCACATGTGGTGTTCATCCAATTCCATTATCGATGATTCCATCCATCTTAGATTGTTCCAACGCACGCTTACAGGTGAAGCTTCTAAGTGGTATGTTGATCAAACCACCTCTTCCCATACCACCTTTGTGACCATTTCCCGAGCCTTCTTATCTTATTTCCAGCTCCCTCTCCGATACGACACTGGTACCTAACTCTTGACTTCTTTCCGTCAATCGTCTACGACCCGCCTTTCTGATCATGTCCAGGAATGGCGGAGAAGAAAGAGCTTATGTCAAGCTCCTACCTTTGAAGATTGTGTCTATATGGAATGGTTCCTTAGATGTCTCTTACCTGCCATCAACAAATATGTCGCATCCCAGTTCCCTCAAATCGAAGAAGTCGCCCTTCAAATAGCCTTGAAATATGACCTCATCTATGCTCAGTTTGGTTATGTTTATACCGTCCTTCCTGACCTTCCCAAACCTGGTGGCGCTAATGCCCCAGGGGCATCTCATTCTGCCGATGGTATCGTTGGATCTCTTTCTCATCCATACGCTCAACCTCCTATGGGCTATGGTCTCCCTCCAAGAAGGGCCAACACCTCCAGCACTTTTACCCCTCCAGGTAGCATGTATCCAGGATACAACACGCCTCATCCTTTTGCCCAACCTCCTGCCTACCTCAATGTTTCCCAACCTCACCATTATCCTTATCCATAGCTTGGTGCACTAGCCCCGCTAGCTGTTTCACCTCCACCTCCCTTGCCTTCTCAACCCCAGCAATAGCAACTACCACCCCCTCCAGGGCAAGTATTTGCACAACAGGGGGCAACTAATCCTTCTTCCTCTCGAAGGAAGAGGAAAGGAAATCAAAATCAATTTTCCCCTGGTAATTATGGACCTAATCCTCAAGGTATTGACTCTAATGCTGCTAACCAGCAATAGGGCACTCAGCTCAAGCTGGAAAGGCCTATTCATATAAATAAGCCTTGTTCGTGTTGCAGTGTTTACAACAATTACAGTCACGATTGTCCCATTTTACCATAGATGCGGCAGATGTGGGAGTCTCAAGCCACATTGCACGGACAACATGCCTCCCCTACTGATCCTCCCAATGTAACCTCTACTCAACCAGCTGTGTTTACCAATCCTTTCCCCCAGCAAGGATTCGTGGCAACCCAACCACCTGATGGACAAGGGTCCATTCAACCTTCACCTTCTGGTTCCTCCGATTACCATATTCTCATGATGAACTCTGATCAAACTCTAACGGTCGACCTTAACCTTCAAACTCGATCTCGTCAATACCCCTAGTCTCCCGCTCCATCTGTCCCCGAGTCCTCTTCTTTAGGTTCTACAGAGCCTCTTTCGACATCCAATGGTCCCTTCTATATCCCTTAGCCAAAATTTGAGATTCATACCAAGATTCCTAAGGGACCATTACGCCGAAATGCTGCTTCTGGTCGAGATGCTCATTCGTATATCATAGTAGATGATTTGGTGCAGTCTCCTACTTCCATTTCAACATTGGAACTCCTCTAGTCATGCCCTTCTCAAAAGAAGGCTCTACTATCCGCCATGGGTGCTGTAGATCCTGCTGATGACCAATTGATTTTTTTTTACGCCCATCAATCAGAACATCCACCTCTTCCTGCTTCCATAGCCTTCCAAATCCCAGTCAAAATCTGGAATGCTCATGTTTCTCGGTGTATCATTGATGAGGGGGTATCCAACTGTGTGATGTATGCTTCGGTTTGGAAACAGATCAGATATCTCGAATTGGCCCCTTCCAAGATCACCCTTCGAGCGTGGGATGGACACGCCTCCCAACCCATTAGCCTAATCTGTAATTGTCCTATCACTCTTGTGGGCAAGACCGTTTGCGTTGATGTTGAGGTTATCGATGCTCCTCTAGATTATAACATTCTCTTGGGGCGGAGATACACTTATGCCATGTCTGTTGTCCCTTCCATGGTATATCGCAAGATGTCTTTCCCTCATATTGGAAAGATAGTCACCATTGACCAGTTGACATATCATGATCCAAAATCTTAGACCTCCCCTGAGTCCACCATCTCTTCTCTAACCAATAAGAAAACCATCGATTCTTTGACCAGTGTCTCTCCCGGCGTCTACAAAGACTCCTCTTTGCTTGGAACCTTCCCTAGTCTCCCTCCTCCCCCTATCTCTGATCCCATATTATGAAATTTTTGCATGATGCAATCATCTTGGGCTACCCTTAAGCGGCCCGCTTCAGCTAGTCAGCAACCTCAAAATCTCCCGCCACAACCTGCTCCTAGTCCTTCGTCTCCGCCATCCAGACCTACTCCTTCTAGCCCTTCTCCTACAGCTGGTACCCATTAACCCCTTTATCCTCCTACGTCAGGTCCACCAGGCCTTAACCATCTTGGAGCCATCCCACCTGGTCATTACCCTGCTGGTAAAATACCTTTCCTTTCTCCCCCTCCTGTAGTCTATTTGGTTCCCATCATGGCCACCCTTTCTCTCCCCAACTTGACCCTAGGTATACCCATCTGGTACCTTGACCCTCTAGCCACTACCTCGCCTGATCACCTGAAACCCTACCTTGCTTTGACACTAGTCCAATCGGTTCCCCTAGCTTCTTCTATTGCTCCCGTGCCCTCAACACCTCAACAGGACCCCTCTCCTATTGGGCCAGCTCTAGGAAAGAAAGGCAAAGCTCGCAAGGGGGCATCCAAAGACAAGGGCACCCCAACTGACCCTACCCCTCCTCTGCCCGCAAAGCCTTGTGCCTTGTGTGATGTTGTCGGTCATGCCACCCATACTTGTCCTTAGTTTCCCCGTATTAAACCCATGGTTAAAGTCGCATTCCCTAAGTCTACGGTCCTTGAAACCTCTGTTTCTTCCTCGTATGCATCTAAGAACCCCAAGACTATTCGCACCAATAAACCATGCGCTCTCTGTGGTGTCCATGGCCATTATTCCCACCATTGTCCCCACCTGATGCATTATCGTGCCTCCTTAGAGGTAGTTCGAGAGTATGAGGTTGAAAAAAATCAATCCACCTCTCCCATCCTTGCGTAGTATGCTTTAGGTCAGCTTGGGGATCTACTCGCTCCCATTGACATTCCCCCTCCTGATGTCGAGATGACGGAGCCGGCTACCACCATCCTCTACCTATAATCATCTGTGAGACCCTCAGGGAACATTCCCTTTGAATCCTCCCCTCATGTTTCGATTGACCTCCATTCAGCGATCACCCTCAGCTCAACATTGGTAGATCATTTATCTGCTTACTCTACTATCACCCCTTGTGACGATGCACATGTGAACCTCTCTTCTCATGATGATGAGTTAGGTAGCTTCGCCACGTCAGGTGGTCTTTATTCCACCAGTCACCCCATATTCTATCACGATGATGACATTATGGAAGGAATCACCTCCCCTGACTTTATATATTCCCCCTTGCATTGAACCCATGTGTTCGAACCACATACACCTTGTGGCCATTACATTGAAACCCAATGTTTGGGTAAGGGGGCACCCATATTTGAGAGACCAGGAGAAGCAATTCCCCAAAACTCTCCTATTGTATCTGGTCGTGTCGACTTTAGTACCATTATTGTTCCAGATTTAGAAAAACCTCTAGAGTCCCATATCACTTCAGATCACTCTAGGGATGATACCCCTCATCATTCCTTCATCTTACATAAACAACCCAGTCCCTTCGAAATTGTTGTTGACCAACCTGTGAGTTTTCTGGGGGAGCACCAGTTCATTATCTCCAAATCCTCTCTTTGGGATAGTGACACCATGTATGCCAATCTAGAAACTTAAAGTCCATTTCTTCATATATGCAATACCAAAATATATTGGTAATCCTCCACTCCCTTTCTCAAACTGCATAACCATAACGAAAAAAAATGGTGCCCCACATCATTAAAATGTGTTTAGATTCCCCTTTTTCTAAATACATTTTGGCATGAACACAAGATGCTTGGGGGCACCTATGCCCCTCAACCATAACCCTCCTCAAAATCAAATTTCTTCACTTGCAATACTCATACTAGGGGCATCTTGTAATCATGTTTTTATGGTCCCCCATTGGACCTTTATTGTGTGGCAACACCATCGAGTCGCCCTTGTTTAGAGCATCTGAGTTGATTCATCATCGCATTCATGGAGTTTATCCCGAGTCCCTTTATATCCGACTATAGTCCTCCATCCTTCATTTCTTGGTCCCTCTCTTGTGTTGCACATTATGGCCTTCAATCCCACTGTCCCCTTAATCCCTCATGATATTGTGTCAGTCGCTGCCAGGTCATCCATGCCCTTTATGATTTAACAAGGGAATTCATCCATTCGCTACTCATTACCCCCCATTTCATCATCAACATTGGTGTCAGTCTGTCAGTCGCTCTACTATTTTCTCTCGTGCCTTAGTTGAGGGTCCCTTATTTCCTCACCTATGGCGAACCTCCTTCAGTCGACATCAACTCATTCATTCTAGAAGACAAGTCTAGAGGGCGGTGTACCTTGGTTCCAGCTTCCACTCTTGTTCGATGCCTAGGATCAGGCAAAGGGACTCTTTATTGCCCTTTGACTTCATTGTTTCTCAGCTCCAGCTCGTTTCAACATGATCGAGATCCGTATACTTGATGGTCCAGTGATGCAGCAGCTGATATCAGTGATTCTGGGCATGTGTGAGATGTCTCAACCCTCATGAGGCAGTGGCCTTGCAGGTAGCGCCCCACATGCCTGGATGACCTCTTCATCGCAGCCTTCGATGAAGCTCCATACATTTGATGATGTCGGCCTTAGCCGCTTACAACACCTCTTTGATTTTCATGTATCAGTCAGATTTTGCGAGCCCTTCCCCATTCATAGGGGGCATTTGGGCTATATTTGTATCTCTTGTACTTAGATATTATTGTATAAGTCCTGGCTGTTATCCCAGGCACATCATGTATGTGGGATTCATCATTATATCTTTTACCTGGCTCATGTTTATGCTAGCATGTACTTTACAGTTCGGTCCCTTGTTTACTAGAGGCACTATTCTTTTGTACTTTGTCTCGGTGGGCATAGGTATGACTCCCCCGCTGCCTTTACCACAGATACCCTCTCATAAAAAGAGACTCGTTGCACCTGTAAGTCTTGTATCCTCAGGGTCTAGTTCTTCAGCACATTAGGCTACCTTACATTTCTCTCTTTGACTTCCCTTTTGATGTCTAGTGATTGAGTTATTACAACGTACTTCGGTCATACAATTTTCTCCTAACACTCGCATGCTGGGGGGCAATCCGTTACACCATTTTTTGGTCATCTAATCTATTATCATTAGATGGACACAAGTACACCATGTAAGACCAATTACCCTAAGTAAAATTTCTTTCATTATGTAAAATAACTTAATAAAACACATTTATTAAGTTGTTTATGGTCTAAACAGGAAACCCCAAGGGGAAATATTTAAAAAATCTATATTTGTTTGATTTTCCTCATGGAATAATTAATTAAACAATAATTTAATTATTATTGCGGGTCATATTTAACCCAAAACAAGGAAATTAATTAGATAAATCCTTATTTATCTTATTATTTTCTAGGAATAATTATTTAAATCTTATTTAAATAATATTCCTTGTGAAATATGACTAAATCATTTATTTATTTATTATTTACAAATAAATGGATTTGACCCAAGTCAAATTCCTTTCCCTTCCAACAAATATAATAAAATATTCCATAAAAGGTGGATCTAGATTTGGTTAATATTATTTTAATCATGCACCAAGATCTAGAATGACCCAATATTTTGTTATAAATAGGAGGGTTTTTCCTACCATTCTTCACCTTTTGTTGCCTATTAGATCACTCTGGATATATACTCTTGGTCTGACTTTGAGCCATTATCATTGTCATATTTTCCAGTATTTTCTTTTTGAGCTCCCTTTGAGTTCTATGTTCGTCTGGGTTATATACACCACAAGAGAGAGAAATTATAGATGTGAAGTGTTGAGGACTTTCATGAACCCATCCCATTGAGGAGAATTGGAAACACCTTTCTTGTTTTCCTCCCAGGTGCCCTTAATATAAAATTCTTTAAAACATATTATTCTTGTCTTATCTATTGGATGCATGGAGAAAAACCTTATTTTTGTTGCTTAATGTCTTTTTATGCATAGATCTGGATTTTTGTAGCATTTGTCTTGATCAACTAATTGTAGATTTGAAGATATTAGCAAACACATTTTGTTGTTAGGGCTATAAGTTATGCGTAGCTAAAGTGGTATTTTTTCGTACACTTCAACGAAAGAATCATACTAACAGTCAACCGAATATTTAAGTTAAGTACTTCTTCTATCTGATCAAGAGACTAGAAACTAGGATTCATCTTTCCTGATTTTTCTGAATTCCTGTTTTTAACAATAGCATTATTGATAAATGAATATATGATGAAGGACAATAAGGACCCCTTCAGTGAAGAGCCTCTTCAATTATTGGTTCATGTATCTTAATCTATTGTTTAGTTAAGTAGTTCTTTATTTCTAATTCATGTGGTAATATTGTTAGAGAAGGACAAATAAATCTCTTAAGTTAGGAGATTATTTTGCTTCTAATTACACATCTAAATTTAGAAATTGTTTAAGTTTGATTTATATTTGTAATATGCATTTCCCTAATTATTAATAAACCATCTTCTAAATTGATCACAACTGAAACCCATATATTTTGGGGATGTTTCTAGCTTCCAATAACCCGAATTGATAATAAATACTTGCGTTAGTTTACAACAGTAAATTGACCCAACACCAATGAAAGTAGGATCTGACGATCCAATACCTGTAATTTTTTTTTTTTGTAGTTCCTAGTTGTAGGAACGTAGAATTCTTGTAATCACAGTTAAGCTAAAATTTGGAAGTGATTGAATGTTGGTAGCACTAATATCCTACCATGACTATATATTCATCACCCACCTCTCACCTAGAGGTATGGCTTCATGTACTGCCTCTACCCATCTAGCTCGAAATTTTCCCCTCTTGGAGGTCTCTTCTTCAATGGATGCCTCCACTCGGTCTCCTCTCTTCTTCTTCAATTGTGGTTGCTCCACAATATTCTAACACTCCTTTTGAGGCTACATGTTGGGAGGTAATTTTTTCTCCCTCTCAACCACCAAGTCACTAACTTCTAATTTTCTGCTCAAAGCTTTGCATGCATCTGGTACCTCAAGTGCATACAGGTTATTGACTCATGCACATTGTAATTGTCCTGTCGTCACAAAATTTTCTAAAAAAAGCACTAATTTTAAATCTATGATATCTCCTTCATCCGAGCTCCAATTAAACCAATCTATTTTTTAAATTTGGGTATTTTTCACAAGAAATACAAATATTCTATTTGTTTTTGAAAATCTTGCATCAAAATTTTCAAATGTTTTCTGCAAACTTATCGCCCAAAAAATTCCTGCTCCTATACAATGTAGAAATTTCTAGAAATTATATACCAATGGATTTAATCCAATCTTGTGATGTACTAAAACAAGATATTGAATCCTTATACAATATTTTTGGAATACAAAATGTGATCGCTCAATCACATGCAAGTAAGAGAAAGAAGAAAATAAATCGCACTACAAAAGATGTTCTTTGGGAAAGCAACTACTCAAAACCCCACCATAATATATTTTATAAATTCAAGGAATCATGAAACAATGCAATGCTTAATCTCTCATGAGATTCTCTAGCACTCTTCCAATTGGCTCCTGTTGATCTAAGTGAAATTGGATAGATACATAGCCAATTATTAGCCTTCCTCTAGCCTGTCTTGCTCACACAATTCCTAAAGAATTAGGCCCCTATTAAATATGGAAATCAGCCTTCCTTGATCGCGCAATCCATCATGGATTTCTCATGGCTTTATAATTGTACATGGGCAATTCTCTAAAAATACAACTGATAGTTATGTTCCATTTAACCTTTGTCTCAACTGGGTCTTCCTTAGAACTGTCGTGCATGCAACTATTAGTTCAAAATCATCAATTATCTGATTGATCACTACTTGTGAATTAAATATAATTTAATTCACTAGACCTCTCACTAGCCCATCACTTAGTTAGAACTAGTTAAATTGATTTTAATTCAATTAATTGAGTTAACTAATTCACACTTGCACCCCACTGATGCGTTAGCTGCCACTGGACACCCAAAATATTATTATCCATCTACATCCCTCATCTTAGACCCTCAACTAAACATTCTTGAGGTAACTCAGTCATCATGACCTAGTTAACTAATACAGGTTTTTATGAGATGAAACTACAATTCATCTTGCAATTTAACTAAGGGAAAATTAAATCAAAAGCTTCATATGGTAGCCATATCTGGGTGCGATTTTCTGAATTTCATTTCTAATTGTCAATTTCACTATTTCTTGTTGAGAATTTCAACAAGATCCCTAAAGGTCCATTACGTTGAAATGTTTCTTATTCTAAAACTTCCCATGCCTATAACATAGTAGATGACTTGGCACACTCTCCTGCTACCATGTCAACACTAGAATTCATGCAGAATTTCCCATCCCAAAGGAACGCTCTACTATCTACTTTTGGTTTCATGAATCGTTCTGAAATTCACATGGTTTACTTTGATGTTCATAAAGCTGAACATTCCCCCTTCCTTCACTTGTTGCCTTTAAAATACTAGTCTCCATAAAGAACACAATTTTTGAACAGTGTATAATAGACAAAGGTGCCTCTAACTATGGGATGAATTCTAGTATTTCAAAGACTCTTGGTTCCCCTAATCTTTCCCCACCCAATATCACTCTTTGTGTTTGGGATGGTTTCCCCTCGCAACCTCTCATGTTATATCACAACTGACCCATCACTATTTCTGGAAATATGGTCTCAATTGATATCGAAGTTATTAATTCCTCTTTAGATTATAACACCTTCTTAAGTCATAGTTACACCTATGCCATTTACTCTGTTGCATTTGTTTTCTTTCGTAATATGTTCTTTCCCCACAATTAAAATATCATCACTATCGATCAATTGACTTACTATTACCTTGAGTCTCAAACATCTCCTTGGACCATTATTTCATCAAAGACTTGAAATCAGACCACCCCTTCCTTTATCGATGTTTCTCTTAGAGTCTATAAATATTCCATGGTTCTTTGAGATTATTATGGCCCGCTACCTACTCCTTATAATCTTAGATATTTGAGTATTTGCATGCTTCAAGCATCATAGGCTGTATGTAAGCAGTCTAGTACACCTTCTGAGTAGAAAAATCCTCTGAAATCTCCTGATCAAGACTTAACTTATCCTTCAGATATCACTACAAAAAAAAATGACATTGGTGAAGGGTGAAAAATGTCACCATAAGCTCATTGGTGACAGTCAAAAGAGTCTTCGTCACCAAAAACTAAACGTCACCAAAGGTGGCGTTGCCAAAAGTATAGGTATTGTGGTGACATTCAAGGTCCTTCAGCAATAATGATTTATAATGATGGATAATGACCGTCACCATTTGATATGAGCAATGGTGATGGATAATGACCGTCACCATTTGATATGAGCAATGGTGATGGACAATAGCCTCTATCACGAAAAACATGAACGTCACCAAAGGTGGTGTCACTGAAAGTATGTGTTGTGGTGACATTCAAGGTCTGTCACGAATATTTATTATAATGACAGATAGTGACCGTCACCATTTCATATGAACAACAACAACTTTTTGTTATGAACCTTTCATGGTCGTCACTATTGGTGCATATATATGGCGACATTCGTTGACCCTCACCATTTCATATTTTGTGAGGGTCAAAAAGATGTCACCATAAGCTCATTGGTGAGGGTCGAAAAATGTCACAATAATTTCATTAGCGATGGTCAAAAGAGTCTTCGTCACCATTCCATATGAATATCAGGGCACGATGGAATCGAACCACCTCTTAGAAAATTATATATTACAGAGCAATGAAACACATAAAATATGTGGAAAAAACAAGCACACAAAACACATAAAACCAGAGAGACGCAGATATACGTGGTTCACCCAGTTTGGGCTACGTCCACACCGAATGGCCAGTCCTTCCTTTCTATTATCCAACAAAAATGAACAGACACAACCTACAACAGATCTGCTGTAATATCCTTTGTTCTCTCTCACAGTCTCCCTATCTGTTTCTCGCTCCAAGAATACACATACAATACACATCCACAATACAATACCCTCATACAAAGCGAGGGGTTGCCTTCTAGGGAAAAAAACCCTAAACTAAACATAACTTCTACCGTCATATCATCCGCCTAATGAATGGCCTAGATTGACTAGAAATTACTATACTTTTACAAGGAAATTTTACATCTATTTTTAGCTTCGAGGGTGCTACCCCCGAAACCCCCCACAAGGGGGGGGGCTCCATAAAGTCGTAGTTGCCCCCCCATGGACCCCCCATGCAGCGTTTAATTTCGGGAAGATTTTCCGCCCCATTAAGGTGCAAGGGTCCAACATTGTGATATAAAATAAACAAGATAATCAGGCTCCACACCCAACAATCTCCCACTTGGAGACTGATTGTAGAAATTGCATTGCTTCTTCATTTGTTGGACAATGAATCCTCTTTGGACCTGGCTGTTTCTCATCTTCATTGTCATCCTTGAAGACTAGTTGAAACTGAGAATAATCTCAGTTTCTCCCTTGTTACAACTTTTGTTAGCATATCTGCAGGATTCTGGCTAGTGTGTATCTTTTCCAACTTCAACTATCCATCTTCCAATACTGACCATATGAAATGGCACTTGAGTTGTATGTGTTTAGTCCTGGAATGAAATGCTAAGTTCTTTGCAAGATGAATGTCACTTTGGCTATCACTGTATAACGTTCCCATATCATGCTTCTTACCCAATTCATCCATAAACCTTTGTAACCAAATCATTTCCTTACTAGCCTCTGTAGCAGCAAGATATTCTACTTCTGTTGTTGAAAGTGCAACAAAACTTTGGATTTTTGAAACCCAACTAACAGTTGTTCCACCTATAGTAAATACATATCCTGCAGTGCTCCTCATGTTAACTCTATCACCTGCCATATATGCATCAACATATCCATGTAGATCAATGTTTGAACCACCAAAGCATAATGCTTGATTTGTGGTACCTCTCAAATATCTGAGAATCCATTTTACTACCATCCAATGTTCTTTTCCTGAATTTTTCATGTACCTTCTTACAACTCCCACTGCATGTGCAATATCACGCCTTGTGCAGAACATTGCATACATTAAGCTTCCAACTGCTGATGCATATGGAAATTTAGACATATAGTCCATTTCTTCTTGGGTCTTGGGACACATCTCCTTAATAAGTTTGAAATGGTTAGCAAAAGGTGTACTAACTGGTTTTGCATTCTTCAAATTAAATCTTTTCAACGCCTTTTGTATGTACTCATTTTGACACAGTGTTAATTTGCGATTTTTCCTGTCTCTAGTTATTATCATACCAAGGATTTGTTTTGTAGCTCCCAAATCCTTCATTGCAAAGGAATTTGCCAATTTTCTTTTGAGCACATTTATTTCCTCCATGTTAGACCCTGCAATAATCATTCCATCTACATACGATAAAAATATAATATAGCTGCCATCATTTTGCCTTTTCAGATAAACGCAATGATGAGAGTGACATCTAGTATAACCTTGTTCAGACATAAACTTGTCAAATTTTAGATACCACTACCTTGGAGCCTATTTTAAGCCATACAAGCTCTTCCTTAACCTACACACTAATTTTTCTTTCCCTTTGACCTCATATCCTTCTGGTTGCTGCATATAGATCTCTTTCTCCAAATCTCCATGGAGAAATGTTGTCTTTACATCTAACTGTTCAATATGTAAATATTCGGATGCTACAAGACTTAAAATAGTTATGATTAAAGTCATCTTAACAACAAGAGAAAATATTTCATAAAAATCAATACCTTTCTTCTGTGCAAACCCCTTCACCACAAGTCTATCTTTGTACCTATTTTTTCCTCCATCTTCTTCCTTCAGCCTATAAACCCATTTATTCTGTAATGTAGTTTTACCTGTAGGAAACTTGACTAAGTCCCAATTCTAGCTGTGCATTAAGGAGTCCATCTCTTCTTCCATGGCTAGCTCCCTCTTCTTCCTACTTTCAACCTGCATTTATTCTTCATAACATTCAAGTTCACCTGAATCAGTCAAAAATAAATAATATAATGAAGGAGAGTATCGTTCAGGGCGTCTACTTATCCTGGTAGATCCTATAAAACCACTTTCAGGTGTTTGAGGTGCCTGTTGTTGTTGTGGTGGTTTTTGTTGTTGTGGATCTTGATTATTATTATTTTTAGGCACCTTTAGCTTTTCTGTGATCTCATCAAGAACTGTGTATTCTTTGTTTTCTTTTTCATGTTTCTTTTCCTACAACTGATTCTTATACAAGACCTTTTCATTGAATATTACATCTGCGCTCCTAATGATTTTTTGATTTTCATAATCATATAAGCGATAACCAAAATCATTAACACCATATCCAATAAAGGTACATTTCTTTGATTTTGCCTCAAGCTTTGTTCTATTTTCTTTATTAATATGGACAAAGGCCTCACAACTCAAAGGCTTTAAAAAAGAGTAGTTTACCTTTTTACCTGTCCATGCTTCCTCTGGAATACCACCATCCAAGGAACTTGAAGGCTCTCTATTTATTAGATAAACATCAGTATCTACAGCATCTTCCCAAAATTGTAAAGGCAATCTCATGCACCTTGCATGCTCCATGATTGTTCTGTTCATCCTTTCTGACACACCATTTTATTGTGGTGTTCTTGGAACTGTCTTCTCTCTGCGAATTCCATGCTCTGAACAATACCTATCAAACTCTTTGATGCAATATTCAACTCCATTATCTGATCCGAGACACTTCAACTTCTTTCCTGTCTCAATCTCAACCAAATATTTCCTATTCTCGAAAGTATCAAATACATCAGATTTATTCTGAATACAATAAATCCAAGTTTTTCTAGTTTCATCATCAATAAAAGTAACATAATAACAAGAGCCACCAAGAGATGATAGCTAAGCAGGTCCCCATACATTTGTATACACAAGCTCTAATTTTTCGCTCTTCTTTTCTTTTCCAACTCAGAGAAATCTGACTCTCTTCCATTTTCCATAAATACAGTTCTCACAGAAATCCAAATCAACATTCTTCAAACCCGGCAACAAATTTCTTGAGTGAAAAATCTTCATCCCCTTCTCACTCATGTGTTCGAACCTATTATGCCATAATGCTGCATCTTCTCCTTTGGAAGTTAAAGCATTAATATAGTTAGCAATACCATTGCATAAATACAATGTACCAACCTTTTCTCCTTTTTCTATTACCAACACTCCTTTGGTGACCTTCGATGTTTTATCTGTGAAATTTATCACACAACCTTCACTGCCTAACTGCCCTGTTGAAATTAGATTTTTCTTTAGATATGGAACATGCCTTACCTCCTTTAATAGCCATTGGTTTCCATTCTATTTTTTTACAAGAACCTTACCCATTCCAACAATTTTATAGGGTTTATCATCACCCAAACGGACTTGTCCAAAATCTCCTTGAACATAGTCATGAAAATATTTCTTATCAGGTGTGGCATGGAATGAGGCCCTTGAATCTACAACCCAACAATCAGTAACATTTTTGAAAGAAAGAATCGAAGCATCTTGTAACACATCACCTGTCACATTTGTTTCATGATTGTTTTCTTGTTGTGTGTCTCCTTATTTTCCCTTCCGATATTTATAGTCTTTCTTTAGGTGTCCTTTGTTTCTGCATTTCCAGCACACTATCCCCGATATAGACTTGGATCTGCCTTTCCTTGATTTACTGTGATATCCTGAGCTCTTTCCTCTTTCCATTTTTCTTCCCCTAGACTCTGCACTCAAAGCATTACCGGATGTCTCACCAGAGCTTTTCCGTAGCATTTCCTCGCTAAGGATAGCACCGAAAACATCATAAAACTTTAAAGTACTAGATCTAGAGACAAAGTTACTAATGGCCATAACTAAACCATTCCAAATTTCTGGCAATGAGCACAAAAATAATAGAGCTTGAACTTCATCATCAAAGTTCACCCCTGTTAGAGTCAGTCTTTACATCCCTCCGTCAGAGATCATTTCTCTTATTGCATTTCATTTTTAGGTGTCTCATTCAGCTCATTCATCTGCATTCCGTTAGGGGCATGCCATCATCTGACGGAAGGGTCTCTTCACTCGTTTCCCTCTTGTTTGTACCTACTGGGTAGGTCAAAATTTATCAAAATTCATTAAAGTTGATTTCAGTCATTTACAGTCATAGATGGTCTTGTGGTCGAAACAAGAGTCATTTCAATTTCTAGGTCTAGGCTTTGGTCTTCAGAATGTCAAATAATGCCCACAGGCCATGACGATGTCTTCAATAAGTTTTCATTCCAAAATTTTCATCATCAATAATGCTCAAAGATATTTTCTTCTTCAAAACTCTGTTTTGAAAAAGAAATCGTCAAATTTATTGTTTGTAATAAATATGTATATTTTCAAAATTTTCAGTTGTTAGATTTCTCAAGGCGCAGCCCTGGTCATCCTTTGCCAAAATCCAATGCCACCATCCCTGCAAAACATCAACGAAGGAGCCATCATTCCAGCCAAAAATCAAAGAGGAAACAAAAAGAATAGAGTTTGTATTAAAGTGAAAAAATGCCAAGCCAAAAACATTACAAAAGTGGGTTTTTGAGAAACAAAAATTAAATCCATCACTATAAGATATTTTCATTGTTTTGAAACATCCATTTGCATCCAAGAGATCAATTGAAGTCGAATTAAGCAGGTCAGAAGGCGAAACTGTGTTTTGAAAGCCAAGACTGTGTGGGTAATTGTCTACGCGGCGCATTGGCTAAGTGCACGGCGCACTGCGCCTCCTGCCACAGTGCATTTTTCAACGAATGCGGCGCATCCAGGAGACGCGGCGCACTGGGCTTGTGCGCGGCGCACAGAGCCTCCAAGACAGAAAATCATCACGACTTTAATAAAAACCAAAACAATTTCATTTCTTCTGCTCCAAGTAAGTTTGAAAACTCTTCCCCATCGATTTAAGTTCGTGTTTGGTGTGGTTTGAAAGTGAAGCATAAGAATTTTAATGCCAAAATAAACCCTCTCATTTGTCAAAAACTGCTCATAGGGTTTGTATTTGAAATTTAAAGGGTGTGATTTTTGTGCCAAGAACTTCATAGCACATTCCCTATCACTGTCACAATATTATTCATATCCCTTCCCTATTCCTCTATAAAACTACTCATATCCTTTCTTCACATTTTCCCTATCCTAAACGCTACCATTTTTCCCTCTCCCATATCATTTATGGTAAATTCCCAAAACCCCATATCCCTAAACACAGTCAAGTCACTGTTTTTGCATTAATTTCACTTGACAAACCTCCATTTTTCCCACTATTCGTACTTACCACAGCTCTTCATTTCCCTTTGGCATATTTGGCATTGAAGCGAAAACACCTATTTCTCATTTTCAACACACCAAACATACACCTTGCTTTCAGCACCATGACAGAGACAGATTCATCATATGAGCAAGGATATGAGAAAGACAGTGACTCAACCATAGAGATAATTGTACCAAGGAGGTCTCATAAAAGTGGCAAGCACGTCAGAGAACATCCCACTTCCTTGACTCAATTGCAGGCCTGCCCGCTTGCAATGGCATGCTTTCAACAACATTCATGTTTACAGTATTGTGAGATGATTGCTCAGATTCAACATCATCAGGAGTTGGTTCGCTTATTTGTCTTACATTCGCGTGATGGTCTTGTAAACCTTGCTGGAGTGAACTTCACCTTGACACCAGAAACCATTTCTCAGGCAACTGGGATACCGAACATAGGTGAAGAGTAGAACAAGAGACAACAGCTGGATAGAGCATATTATGAACCTTACATCAGGCCTGGATTTTTGAGGCAGCTCAGTAGGGTATTCCCATTTCGGTTTCTGAAGGAGTCATATGCGCCCTTGATGAGACTTATTATCAGATACTTCAGCTGTGAGGGCCGGTTCTCACGCCTTTATGCATACCACATCCGTCTATTGATGCATTTCACGAGAGTATGGATGATGAACATTCCATATTTCATGTGCCGAAACATAGAGAGGATGACTACCTTTGTGCAGAAGAAGACTCCAGAGCAGCAGCATAACAACATTTATCATTATGCGCTCATCAAGATCATTGTAGTACATCATCTTGGATTGCAGGGCATCGCATGGGATGATTTCATTTCCCGTGACCTTTTCACAGCCCCTCAGCCTCCTCCAGAGATTTTTCATGATGCAGGATAGCCTTCACATCAGTTTGAGGTTCCCGAGACAGAGCCTATCAGTCTTCCAATATGTGTTACCTATCAGAGAGGCACGAGAGCATTGTTTGCAGTAGCACGACGAGTACTATCTCCACCCGGGGTGGAAGGGGTCTCGTTATCTTCATCAGCAGTGCGAGTACTATCTCCACTTGGCATGGAAGGGGTCTCGCCTTCGAGATCAGCACATGTATAGGTTCAGGAGAGAGGAAAGAGGCTTATGCAGGATGAAGGCCCCTCAGGAGGCCAAGATACTGATTTTATATTGATCAATGTTGATTCGAGCTCTCCCAGCTCCAAGCTGAAAGAAATCATCCAGGAGCAGAAAGCTGAGATCGACACACTGACCGAGAAATTGCAAAGAGCTCATTGGGTTGTAAATTACTTGGAGCAGTGGAATAAACAATTGGAGGATCAGCACACACTCATGGAGTTACAGAAAATCAGTGAAGACCGAGAATTGGCCCGAAAAAGACTAGGTGACATGACACCGTTTGAGCGGGAGATTTGCCTTACGAGAGCCAACATTCATCTTGAGAAGCTATTGGCGAAAGCCAAAAAGGACAAGGACATGCTCAGACATATGAAGAACCACTATTAGGCCCGCACACACGTTTGCAGAGCTAGGATGAAGATCCTGAAGGCAAGGCTGAGGAGAGCACTAAGACGTCGGAAAAGGCCTGATCCACTCCAAATATTGGCCGAAGCTTCTTTGGCTGAGCATGATACCTAATGGGGGATAGTCACTCCAAATTTCAGCAAATTTGGAGTAAATTTTGTCATTTTTGAAATTTTGGTCGCAAAACAGGTTTTTCCGCCCGACGCGTCGCGCCACTTGGCGCGCGCTTATGATTGGGACATCTTCTGGAGGAAAACTTGATATTTTTGGGTTTTTTATGATAAATTATGCATTCTCAGGAATGGTTGAGATATTTCATCAAGTTATGGGTGGTTTAAAGGGTCAAAAACACCTTGAAAATGGCCTTTCTGCCACCTTTTGCACACACAAGAACCAGACTTGGGAGATTGAAGTTGTGGAGGGGAAATTGACATCCAAATTGAAAAATTCCACATAGGTTGGATAGAAGATAGGAAGGGATTTCCAACGAGCTATCATGAGCTCAATTTTGACTTTGGGAAGTGCCCCAAAAATATGCTCAAAGTGGCGCGGCACATTGAGTTTTCTGGCGCGGCGCATAGAGAAATTTGGCCTCATTTTTACTTTTTAGCTCAGAATTTCGCCCACTTTGACTAGTTTCACTTTTTGATGTAACTATTGATTTATATTGATGTGACTTGATGAATATGATGTAATTTTGGCTCATATTTACTTGTTCTAGAGGATTCATTCACTAAAAAGTGAAAATTAAATGAATGAATCAGTTTCCTTCCATATAGAGGCAAGTTGTTCGATTGCCTAGATTTCAGTTCCTTGTTTAGAATTGGTTGAAACAGCTCCAAGAAGGATGAGTTTGACCCCTAGAGGCATGGGAAGGGGTTAGGATGGTCTATATCATGTATCTTCTCAGAAATTTTCAGGGTTGGACTCTTGGGAATAGTTTGGCACCTCATTGTATATTCATTTCAGATTTTTGGCAAAGGAAAGACCAGAGGTTTTGCAGCACTTGTTGGGATCCTTATGGCTCTGAGTTTTGATGATGTTTTTCTCCATGTATCAATAGGTTTCATTGATTTTATATGTATTCCATTTCCCTTCTCTTTGCTTCTGAATTAAACAAATGAGTAACTAAGGTAGAATTCGTTAGTTTGCTGGTGCTCTGCCTTAAACTTTTGTTTAGTTTTATATGTTTTCCTCCGTTTGAAGAGGATCCTTGCACCTTCTTGCCCTCTTCAGCTCCTCAGTAGTCTTTTCTATCCATTCATTGAATCTAAGACATCAAAGCCATTGCCTTCCCTGCCCCAACTCGAACTCTGCAAGAATTTGGCCTCATCCCCAAGCCCAAAATTGCCTTTCCCTTTTTCCAACAAAAAACCCCAAAAAATCATTCCAAACTCCTTTATTAATATACCTAGCCTAAAATTAGCACTCATTTCAAGTCATCTCAGACCCTATTGATTATTTTTACTGATTTTGACCCAGAGAGAGCCCTCTCCTGTTCCGGTAGGGCTAGCTACCAGACTGATCGTGGTTTGGTGTTACCCTGAATCCCTCCTTCCTTCAACATAAGGTGGATTTGGGCTATAACATAGTGGAAACCATACTGGGGAAGAAAATGGTTTGCTTGTTGGTGTTATTTGTTTCATAAGCTACAGACGGAGCCTGAAGTTATGCCAGGTAGCCTTCGAAACGATTTTTCTTTGCATTAGCAGAAGTAGATAAACGCTGCTTCAGTCAATCTCCGGTCTAGCTTGTGGACGTGACACTTGACTTGTGAATTACCCCAGTATATCAGATCGTTCTGGAATTTTGGGTGATTGAGTCTAGAATTTGATAGGCTGAAACAAATAGGTTGTGTTCCTTTGATTTTTGAATAGATCAACACACTGGCTTCCAGAAGACATAATAGAGCTAATCCAGATCTTGATCCACCTCCAGTGTATGAAAATACCAATCTGATTTCAAGAATCCTTCGTCGAGAGAGTCCCGTGATCCCTTTATTTAAATCTCATTCATGCCCTACTGTATTTGAATTCCTTGAAGATATTGATTTTGATGATCAATTCGAGTTGTCGTTGTTTGAAACTAAGTCTAAAAGTGCTACTGGTTCTACTGTCATAAATCCTGAGTTTATCAAGTATCTTGAGGTTGAACAAGCTAATAGATCCATTGATAGTTACATCCTGAACATTCAAAACTCTATTGTGGCAACGAATATTCCTGAGTTTATCGAATTTGCATCTGAAACTCTTGGTCCATCAGCACTTACTTCTGATTTACAAGTTCACGCCAAGCCTTCTTTCATTCCTACCATTCCCGTGAAACCATCCATATCTGATCAGCAATCTGCAGTAGTTCTCCTCCATCCCCACCACATACACCTCGTACATCTACTGCTCCTACTCCACCCGTTTCTCCAAGGCTGATCATAAATCCACCAAGAGCAATGGCTGCTAGATTTTCACCTCTTGTCTTGCCCCAGAACTTGGATCCCATGCCCGTTGATTATCAAAGTAAAATCCCATTGTTTGATGGAACTCCTCAGAGTGTTCCTTCTCAGTAGCATATTGATAGAATGACAGAATTTTTTTATCTCCATGAAATTGATGAAGAGAATGTCACTATGTGATTGTTTGTGCAAACTTTTGGCGGTGAGGTGCGTAAGTGGTTCAGAGCTTTGCAGCCCAGAAGTATTGCTACATTAGCTGAGCTTCAGAGATAGTTTTAGATTGGTGGGAAATAAATAAATATCCACTTCAAATTGCTTCTGAATATACCAAGATCAAGTGCAATCCTGGTGAGTCCGTCCAAGACTATATTATCATATTTAATGCAGTTTATAATGCTATTCCTGATTATTTGAGGCCATATAAGAAGTCAGATTTGCTTAAGTTTCCAGATGGTTTTGATCCGGAGATGGCCTATTCATTATGAGACAGAGATCCGCCTACCTTAGAAGATATGCAGAAAATTGCGATGAGTGTTGAGGCAAATTTGAATGACAAGAGAGCTAGTTTGAGAACTGAGAAGAAAGTCATAAAAAAGGAAGAAGCTTCTACATCAGATCACCTACTTCGTAAAGTGGAAAAAATGTTCGAAAGGTTCACACTTGATAAGCCGGAACCGTAGATTAGAAATCCAAATTTTCATGGTCAGCATCAGCCACAATTCAAGATCAAACAACAAGAGCAGCGAGCACAAGAACCAGCAGTCCAACAGCAAGTAAAGACACCTCTTCAGCAGAATTTTGTTGGTCAGGATTCAGATGATGAAGATGATGTAGTAGGGGAGGAAAATCACTTCTTTAATCCTGATGATTTGCCCATTTATATCACCGAAGATGAGGAGTATGCAGAAAGTTCAGCGATACAAAGAGATGAGGATTTTATCTTGGCCAATGATGCATCTCTTGAGGAAGAGTCGGATGAGTATCAGAGAGGTTATATGAATGCCTTGTCAGCCCAGTAGAAGCAATATTCTCTTAGAAAGAGAGATGTGCCTGTCAACCCAATCCAAAAGAGAAAGGAAGTTTCAGCACCTAAAAATGATTCACCTGTTTCACAAAAGAAAGAAAAAGAGATAGTTGATCCTGCTGCCACCAAGTCATCATCAGCAGAAAAATCAAATCATCCAATTACATCGAGGGAGAAGGCTGAAAAGAAATATGTTCCATCCAAAGAGATCGAAAAGACTTCAGCCTTTAGTTTGGAGAATGATATTTCTAAATTAAAGGTATCCATTCCCTTGACTGAAATAATGAAGAAAAACGGTTATAGAAGTCAAGTTTCTAAAATTTTGAATTTCGATCCTATGTCTGATATCGTGAATATTGAAGATGATCAACCTGAACTGATATTTGGACCAGATTTAGATGGTGACTCTCCAAATAACGAAGTACCTCCTTTTTATATCAGTCTTCGATTGCATGAGTTTGTATTGCATAATGCCATGTTTGATTCCGGTGCTTCCCATAATCTTATGCCGAAAGAAATCATGGAGAAGTTGGGTTTAGACATCACCAGGAAGTACCACGATATTTATTCATTTGATTCTCATTAAAGACTTGGTTGTCAGTTTGGATCAAATTCCCACAAAGAATGTTTTGATGGACATAGTTGTGGCAGACATTCCTCCCAGGCTTGGTATGTTTCTTTCCAGATCTTGGGGAGCCAAATTGAAAGGGACATTACAATTAGATTTCTCCTATGCAACGATTCCCATGTTTGGCCAAATGAGAAAGTTATACCGGGAACAGAAAATGAAGTATATGATTACAACCAAGGAGAAACCGGTTAATCATCCGATTAATTATGTACATACAGATTTAGAGTCTTTTGTTTTGTTTTCCGATAGTTTCAATGATGTAGATAGTCAGTTAGTTCAAGCAGAAGATATTCCAGAGATTACCGAGAATTTCAGAGAATTTTTGCAGAAAGAAAGGCGAAAACCGGAAAGCGCAGTTGATCAATCGGCTAAAGATAATGGACAGCAAGCAGAAAAAACACAGCTAGCACAATTTCAGCACTTAGAAGATGATGAAGAGGGTCTTTGGACCATGGATTTCGATGGTGCAGTGGGGATTGATGGTGCTGGAATTGGTATTTGGCTACGCAGTCCTTTTTCTGCTCCAGACAAGGTACCGAGAAATGTACGGGTATGTTCTTACAAGCTAGCATTTGATTGTTCGAACAATGAGGCTGAGTATGAAGCTCTGATTGCTGGCCTAAAGATTATTAGAAAGTTGAATGCTAAGAGAATTGCAATCTATGGCGACTCCGAATTGGTGATTAAGCAAGTAAAGGGTGAATACCAAACGAAACATCCTCAGATGCGTGCTTACCAAAATGTTGTCCTTGATATTTTGAAGCAGTTTTCAGATTACACCTTGACTTGTATTCCTCGCATTCAAAATGGAATTGCAGATGCACTTGCTAAGGCAGCAAGTAACTTGAAGATCCCAATGAATTCAAGTAATAAATTCGAGATCCATGTGAAGCACCGTCCTACCGTCCCGGATAATCAAAGATGTTGGCAAGTTTTCCAAGATGATGATGAGATTAATGATTTTCTGCAAAATAAAGGTAAGTTCAAAGATACCTCAATTGATGTAGAATATGATGATGGTGAAGCTGATGTGCAAGTAAATCAAATGGAAGTGTTGCAACTGAAAGATAATGTTATTCCTAAAGTTTTGATACCTTTAGAAGAGCTCTTCGATTAGGATGATGTGGCTAAGAAACCAACCTTACGGCTGACTGAAAAAGGAGTTGAAGATGTAAATATTGGAACAGCTGAAGACCCAAAGATGGTGAAGTTATCTAAATCATTGCCACCGAAGGTAAAAGCAAAATATGTGAGTTTTTTGTCTTCTTTTGTTGATGCTTTCGCTTCGGACTATTCAGATTTAAAGACGTATGATACCAATATAATTCAGCACACTATCCCAATCAAGCCTAATCAGAAGCCTTTCAGACAGAAGCTAAGAAGAATCAACCCGAAGTTGTTGCCATCGATTGAGAAGGAGGTAAATAGGTTGTACAAAGAACGAATCATTGTTCCCATCAGATTTTCTGATTGGATTTCCAATTTAGTGCCAGTGCGGAAAAAGACAGGTGAGATTCAGTTGTGCATTGATTTCCGAAATCTGAACAAGGTGTCATTGAAGGACAATTATCCATTGCCCAAAATGGATCATATACTTCAGCGAGTAGTTGGAGCATCTCGTATGTCACTACTCGATGGTTATTCTGGATATAACCAAATTTTGGTCCATGAGGACGACCGAGACAAAACAACGTTCACCACTCCGTGGGGAACATTCCACTATGCCAAGATGCCGTTCGGTTTGAAAAATGCTGGTGCGACTTTTCAGCGGGCGATGGACATGGCTTTTGTGAATGAGAAGGATGTTTTTCTTGTTATATACCTTGACGATTTGACGGTATTTTCCAATTTAGATGAAGAGCATATGTATCACTTGAAAGTTGTCTTTCAAAAGTGCAGAAAATATGGTGTCTCGCTTAATCTGAAAAAGAGCTTGTTTACCATGGATGAGGGCAAATTACTTGGTCACATTATTTCAAAATATGGCATTCATATTGATCCAGCACGTGTTGAATAAATTCAGCAAATTGACCCTCCCAGGAACAAGAAGGAGATTCAGTCTTTTAATGGTAAGATGAACTTTTTACGCCGTTTTGTCCCTAACCTTGCTGAACATCTAAGAGAGATAAAAAATATGCTGAAAAAGGACAGCCAAGTGAAGTGGACTAAAGAGGCTATAAAGTCCTTTAATTTGGTGAAGTTGGCACTATCTTCAGCTCCGGTGTTAATCAGCCTGGATTACACCCAAGATTTTATTTTGTTTTAATTTGCTCCGGAGCATACCATGGCAGCTGTGTTAATGCAGAAAAGAGATGGGCATGAGAAGCCAATAGCTTTTTTCAGTCGAACTATAAGAGACGTAGCCTTTAAGTACAACATCATTGAGAAGCAAGCTCTGGCACTGGTAAAAGCATTAAAGGATTTCCAGGTATACATTCTACATTCTCATATTTTGGCTTATGTTCCTAACGCTGCTGTGAAAGATGTTTTAGTACAAACTGATCCAGAAGGAAGACGAGGCAAGTGGATTGCAGCTTTGTTAGATTATGATGTGGAGATAAGGCCCACGAAGCTTATCAAGGGATAGGGGCTAGCGAAGCTTATGGCTGAATTGAATTTTCATGCATTAGACATAAATCTGATTGCTGCTATGTCTGATGAGGATGAGGAGAATTCGCCACTTCAGGTATCAGAAATTTTTGTTGCTTCTCCGTGGTATTTAGATACCGTGTATGTTCTTCAAAATTTGTCACCACCGCCCAGCATGACTAGAAACAAAGGTAGAACTCTGAAACTGAAGGCTGCAAAATTTTGTATTTTGAATTCTGCACTTTATTGGAAAGATCTAGGTGGTGTTCTATTGAATTGTTTGGTGGAAGAAGAAGCAAAGAAAGTAATGGAGGATTTCCATAAAGGAAACTGCGGGGGTCACCTTTTTTGGAAAACAACAGCCAATAAGATTTTGAGAGCGGGATATTATTGGTCGAAATTATTTTCTGATGTGTATAAAGATTGTCAAAGGCTACCATGAGTGCCAGATTTTTGAAGGAAGACAGAAATTACAGCCTTTTCCACTTAAGCCTATTGAGGTAAGCGCCCCTTTTCAGCAGTGGGGTTTGGATTTCATTGGCGAAATTCATCCCGCTTCTTCAGGACAGCGTAGATGGATCCTAACAGCGACTGATTATTTCATGAAATGGATCGAAGCAGTTCCCACCAGGAAAGCTACGGACGCGGTAATCATTTCTTTCCTTGAGAATAACATTTTGTCTCGCTTTGGCTACCCGAATAAATTGATCACTGATAATGCAGCAGCTTTCAAATCAAGAAATATGATTGAATTTTGTAACAATTATAATATCACTTTGGGACATTCAACCTCCTATCATCCGCAAGGCAACGGATTGGCGGAATCATCCAACAAATCTTTGGTTAACATCATTAAAAAGTTGCTGGAAATCAATAAGAAAAGTTGGCATAATAAGTTAGTAAATGCACTTTGGGCTGATCAGGTAAGTCAGAAGAAATCCATTGGTATGTCTCCCTTTGAGTTGGAATATGGAGTAGACACAGTGTTTCCTACCTCCCTTGCCATTCTGGTGGTCAAACTTCTTCAAGAGGTTGGCAGTGAAGAAAGTCATATACAGAGAAGAATAAATCAGATGATTTACTTCAAGCAAACGAGAGAAGAGGTTTTCCAAAACACATTTAAGTTGCAGGAGAGAATCAAGAAAATCTATGACAGGAAAGCGAAGGCGGATAAATTCCAATTGGAGAAGGTAGTGCTGAAGTGGGATGCTAGAAATGAGGACAAAGGTAAACACGGTAAGTTTCAAAATCTCTGGAAAGGTCCCTTTAAGATTGCTGCATATCGTGGTCAGAATGCATTTCTTCTGAAGGAAATGAACGGTGAAGACTGTCCAAGAGGGCCGATCAATGGTCGGCTGCTCAAGTGGTACCATTTCTAAGATGTTTTCTGCTGATCACATTGTCATTGTACATATCATTTATTTTAGTTTCATCGCAAGAGTGCACTGTGATATTTTCTTCATTTTGGGGCCCGAAGTGAGGGCTATAATTCTTAAGAAGGATTTCAGTTTTGGTCTGAGTCTGTCTAGTCGGTTTGGTTCAGTCATTTCAGTTTTAGAAGTTGAGTCAGTTTGAGTAAAAGTTTCAGTCAATAAATTAAGTCATCAGTCTTTTGTTGATTTGTCAAAATAATGGACTCCATAGCCCAATGGATGAAGACACTGCCTACTCTCCGAGAGATCTGCCATTCTTGGCACCTCCCAGGAGCTACCATCCCCATTGGAGCCAATGTTAGAGTCGGTCTTTACATCCCTCCGTCAGAGATCATTTCTCTTATTACATTTCATTTTTTAGGTGTCTCATTCAGCTCATTCATCTGCATTCCGTTAGGGGCATGCCATCATCTGACGGAAGGGATTTGTCTCTTATTCTCCCTCATGTTTGTGCCTGCTGGGTTGGTCAAAATTTATCAAAATTCATTAAAGTTGATTTCAGTCATTTACAGTCATAGATGGTCTTGTGGTCAAACAAGAGTCATTTTAGTCATTAGGTCTAGGCTTTGGTCTTCAGAATGTCAAATAATGCCCGTAGGCAATGAGGATGTCTTCAATAAGTTTTCATTCCAAAATTTTCATCATCCATAATGCTCATGGATGTTTCTTCTTCAAAACTCTGTTTTGAAGAAGAAATCGTCAAAATCTATTGTTTGTAATAAATATGTATTTTTTTTTTTTTTTAAAGTTTTTTGTCATGAAGTACTTCAGATGCAGCCCTGGTCATCCTTTGCCGAAATATAATGCCAACCATCCCTGAAAAATTTGTCAAAAAGTTTCATCATTTCAGCCAAAAAAATCAAAGAGGAAACAAAAAGAATAGAGTTTGTATTAAAAGTGAGAAATTCCAATTTCAAAACATTACAAGAGTGGGTCTTTACAAAGCAAAAATCAAATCCATGACTTTACAAAGATATTTCTATGTTTATCAAGCCATTTGCATCCAAGAGATCGATTGAAGTCGAGTTTAGTTGTGGAAGGGAAAAACTGTGATTTTGAAGCCAAGACTGTGTGTTTGGAGTGCGCGCGGCGCATTGGAGGAAGGCGCGGCGCATTGGAGGAAGGCGCGGCGCATCCACGAGACGCGGCGCACTGGGCCTCCTGCCACAGTGCATTTTTCCAACAAGTGCGGCACATCTAGGAGGCACGGCGCACTGGGCTTGTGCGCGGCGCATAGAGCCTCCAAGCAGAAATTCATCACGGCTTCAATAAAAACCAAAACAATTCCATCTCTTCTGCTCCAAGTAAGTTTGAAAACTCTTGCCCAGCGATTTTAGGTTGTGTTTGGTGTGGTTTGAAAGTGAAGCATAAGAATTTGAATGCCAAAATAAACCCTCTCATTTGTCAAAAACTGCTCTTAGGGTTTGTATTTGAATTTTAAAGGGTGTGATTTTTTTTTTGTGCCAAGAACTTCATAGCACATTCCCTATCACTGTCACAATATCATTCATATCCCTTCCCTATTCCTCTATAAAACTACTCATATCCTTTCTTCACATTTTCCCTATCCTAACCCTACCATTTTTCCCTCGCCCATATCATTTGTAGTAAATTCCCAAACCCCATATCCCTAAACACAGTCAAGTGACTGTTTTTGCATTAATTTCACTTGATAAACCCCCACTTTTCCCACTGTTCATACTTACCACAACTCTTCATTTCCCTTTGGCATATTTGGAATTGAAGCAAAAACACCTATTTCTCATTTTCAAACCAATCAAACATACACTTGTTATACACATTGCAAAACACCATGACAGAGACAAATTCATCATATGAGCAAGGATATGAGCAAGACAGTGACTCAACCATAGAGCTAAATGTACCGAGAAGGCCTCATAAAAGTGGCAAGCACGTCATAGAAGAGCCCACTTCCTTGACTCAATTGCAGGCCTGCCCGCTTGCAATGGCATGCTTTCAGCAACAATCATGCTTTCAGTATTGTGAGATGATTGCTCAGATTCAACATCATCAGGAGTTGGTTCGCTTATTTGTCCTACATTTGCGTGATGGTCATGTAAACCTTGCTGGAGTGAACTTCACCTTAACACCAGAAACCATTTCTCAGGCGACCGGGATACCAAACATAGGTGAAGAGTGGAATAAGAGACAGTAGCTGGATAGAGAATATTATGAACCTTACATCAGGCCTAGTAGCTCAGCACGGTATTTCCTTTCAGATTCTTGAAGGAGTCCTATGCGCCATTAATGAAGCTCATCATTAGATACTTCAGTTGCGAGGGTAGATTCTCACGCCTTTATGCATACCACATCAGACTGTTGATGCATTTCATGAGAGTGAGACTGATGAATATTCCATACTTCATGTGCCAAAACATAGAGCGGATGACTACCCTTGTGCAGAAGAAGACTCCAGAGCAGCAACATAACAACATTTATCATTATGCGCTCATCAAGATGATTGTGGTACATCAGCTTGGATTGCAAGGCATTGCATGGGAGGAGTTCATTTCCCGTGACTTCTTCACAGCCCCTCAGCCTCCTCCAGAGATTGTTCATGATGAGGGTGAGCCTTCACATCAGTTTGAGGGTCATGAGACAGAGCCTATCAGTGTTCCAGTGTGTGTTACCTATCAGAGAGGTACCAGAGCCTTATTTGCAGCAACACGACGAGTACTATCTCCACCCAGGGTGGAAGGGGTCTCGTTACCTTCATCAGCAACGCGAGTACTATCTCCACTTGGGGTGGAAGGGGTCTCGCCTTCGACATCAGCATAGATACAGGGATAGGATAGAGGCAAGAGGCCTATGCAAGACACTGATTTTACACTCATTGATGTTGATTTGAGTTCTCCCAGCTCAAAGCTGAAAGAAATCATCCAGGAGAAGAAAGTTGAGATCGACACATTGACCGAGAAATTTCAGAGAGCTCAGTGGGTTATAAATTACTTGGAGCAGCGGAATAAACAACTGGAGGATTAGCAGACACTCATGGAGATGTAGAAAATCCGTGAAGACCGGGAATTGGCCCGAAAAGGACCAGGTGACATGACACCGTTTGAGCGGGAGACTTGCCTTATGAGAGTCAACATTCATCTTGAGAAACTATTGGCGAAGGCCAATAGGGACAAATACATGCTCAGACATATGAAGAATCACTATTGGGCCCGCACACATGTTTGCAAAGCGAAGATGAAGATCTTGAAGGCGAGGCTGAAGAGAGCACTGAAACGTCGGAAAAAGCCCGATCCACTATAAATCTTGGCCGAAGCTTCTTTGGCTAAGCATGGCACATGATGGGGGGCCTGCACTCCCAGTTTCAGCAAATTTGGAGTAAATTTTGTCATTTTTGAAATTTTGGTCGCAAAACAAATTTTTCCGCCCGACGCGTCACGCCACTTGGCGCGCGCTTACGTTTGAGAAATCTTCTGGAGGAAAAATTGATATTTTTGGGTTTTTTATGATAAATTATGCATTATCAGGAATGGCTGAGAGATTTAATCAAGTTTTGGGTGGTTTAAAGGGTCAAAAACACCTTGAAAATGGCCTTTCCGCCACCTTTTGCACACACAGGAACCAGTTTTGGGAGATTGAAGTTTTGGAGGGGAAAATGAACCCCAAATTGAAACATTACACTTGCGTTGGATAGTAGATAGAGAGCGCTTTCCAACGAGCTATCATGAGCTCAATTTGGACTTCATTAAGTGCCTCAAAAATAGGCTCAAAGTGGCACGATGCATTGAGTTTTTGGGCGCGGCGCATAGAGAAATTTGGCCTCATTTTGACTCTTCAGCTCAGAAATTCGCCCAGTTTTGACTAGTCTTACTTTTTGATGTAACTATTGATCTATCTTGATGTAATTTTATGATTATGATGTAATTTTGGCTCATATTTACTTGTTCTAGAGGATTCATTCACTAAAAAGTGAAAATTAAATGAATGAATCAGTTTCCTTCCATATAGAGGCAAGTTGTTTGATTGCCTAGATTTCAGTTCCTTATTTAGAATTGGTTGAAATAGCTCCAAGAAGGATGAGCTCGACCCCTAGAGACATGGGAAGGGGTTAGGATGGTCTATATCATGTATCTTCTGAGACATTTTCAGGGTTGAACTCTTGGGAATAGTTTGGCACCTCAATGTATATTCATTTCAGCTTTTTGGCAAAGGAAAGACCAGAGATTTTGCAGCACTTGTTGGGATCCTTGTGGCTCTGAGTTTTGATGATGTTTTTCTCCATGTATCAGTAAGTTTCATTAATTTTATATGTATTCCATTTCCCTTCTCTTTACTTTTGAATTAAAAAAATGAGTAACTAAGGTAGAATTCATTAGTTTGTTGGTGCTCTGCCTTAAAATTTTGTTTAGTTTTATATGTTTTCCTCCGTTTGAAGAGGATCCTTGCACCTTATCACCCTCTTCAGCTCCTTAGCAGTCTTTTCTATCCAATCATTGAATCTAAGACATCAAATCCATTTCCTTCCCTGCCCCAACTCGAACTCTGCAAGAATTTGGCTTCATCCCCAAGCCCAAAATTGCCTTTCCCTTTTTCCAACAAAAAACCCCAAAAAATCATTCCAAACTCCTTGATTAATATACCTAGCCTAAAATTAGCACTCATTTCAAGTCATCTCAGAACCTATTGATTATTTTTACTGAGTTTGACCTAGAGAGAGCCCTCTCCTGTTCTGGTAGGGCTAGCTACCAGACTGGGCGTGGTTTGGTGTTATCCTGAATCCCACCTTCCTTCAGCCTAAGGTGGATTTGGGATATAACAACCCCTACGGAAATTAACTGACTGGTAACTGTATTAAAATCATTTAAATGGTTTGCAACAGATCCACCTTCCGACATCTTCATATTAAAAAAACGTTTCATAAGAAATACCTTGTTTGAGTCCGAGGGTTATTCATATAGTTTCGCCAATGTCTTAATCAAACACTTTGTTGTTTTTTCCTTCAAAATATTGAAAGCTACCGATGCCACGAGGCACAACCATACTATTATGAGTGTCTTTCTATCAAGGATACCCCATTCTGCGTCTGTCATAGTCGTCGGCTTCTTTGTTTTTCTGCTCAATGGTAGGTACAGATCTTTCTGATACAAATAGGCTTCCATCTACATCTTCCACAGCGGGAAGTTTTGGTCGTTAAATTTATTGACCCTAAATTTATCATCTTCCACCATTGCTCCCACTCGAACCAGGGACCCTTATTTCCTGCGAGTTTATCAACCAAATAGACCTTTGGCTCTGATACCAGTTGTTATAAAATTAGATATTACAGAGCAATGAAACACATAAAATATGTGGAAAACACAAGCACAAAAAACACATAAAACCGGAGAGACACAGATATACATGGCTCACCAAGTTTGGGCTATGTCCACCTCGAACAGCCAGTCCTTCCTTTCTATTATGCAACAAAAATAAAGAGACACAACCTACAGAAGATCCAATGTAATATCCTATGTTCTCTCTCACAGTATCCCTATCTATTTCTCGCTCCGATAATACACATACAATACAGAGCAGTGATACAATACCATCGTACAAAGTGAGGGGTTTCCTTCTTGGGTAAAAATCCATAAACTAAACATAACTTCTACCATCAGATCATCTGCCTAATGAACAGCCCAGATTGACTAGAAATTACTATACTTTTACAAGGCAATTTTGCATCTGTTTTTAGCTTCGGGGGTGTTGCCCCAGAAACACCTAGCCAGCGGAGGGCTCCATAAAGTCACATCTGTCCCCCCCTAGACCCCCCAGGTAGCGTTTAATTTCGGGCAGCGTTGCCGCCCCATTAAGGTACAGGGGTCCAACACTATGATACAAAATAAACAAGATAATCAGGCTCCACACCCAACACCACCAACCTCCTGCTTGTAAATCAAGTCCTCTTCCATTGAGCTAGCACCCTTTAAATAACTGGACTTTAAAAAATTAAACCTTGAAACTTTATAAATTCTAATTTATACAACCTTTGAGAAATTATAAAACTTTGTAAATTCTTGGTAAATCTTTACTAAACAATAAAAATAACATCGAAGTTGCAAATGTATACCTAATAGTTATGGAAATTATGAAAATTGGGTGGAGTTTTAAATGAAGTGTTGGGAAGTACCAAACATACAAGTATATTTTATAAGAAGCCTTAGAAAAAGTTTGAGATTGTAATCTATATGAACTAAGCTAACTATTTTGTGGTAAATATGCATATGATCCAATGAATAAATCAAGACTGCTAAATGTATATTTGTGCTATGAAGATTTGTACCCTGCACCAATATGGAATAGGTAGTGTTAGCCAACTACAAAGTTATGTCCATGTCAAAGACAAAATCAACAAGAGGAAGTTATTTCTATGACTTTTGGGGAACAATTTCTACATTACCTATATTTCAATGTCCTTTTTGTATATATATTCTTATCTTAAAAGCTTTAGCATATTATAGGACCAGAAGAATACTTCCCTATTTAATGGAGAGCTTCTCTTCCATAGGTAGAGAAGACGCCCTATCATCTGTAAAGATATGCAATTTACAGTTATGTTGACCACTAAAAGAACCAATTTATCTTGAGACAATTTATAATTTTATGAATAAGCTTAGCCTTGACTAAAGCAATGATTGGAGAGGGAAAATGGGAGTAGACCTTAGTATGTGTAGATATTGAGTGGGGTATTGCCTAGAAAGTTACATAATCTTACAAAATTGATGGTGTTAGATGTGGTGGTGAATGTTAATGGACTTGCAATTGTTCTCAGCAATATGGAACATTGGACATGCATGGGTTGCAGATAAACAACAAAGACAAACTATTATAATGTTTTCAATTTTTTTGACGAAATAATTAAATGGAGTATAGCAGTGACAATCTGTAGTGTATTTTTTTTGTAGACATATTTTGGTTTAGTTGAAGAGGGTTTTTCCCTAACCAGACAGCCATCATTAGAGAAAAGGGGGTCATGAATAGGTTTTAAATCTTCATTATATGCTCATGGAGGAAATTGTGAAGGCATGCTAAGCCATTATTAACTTGAATGTAGTGTTGAAAATGCTCTTTATTGGTGGTAAAATTATATTGAGGCTCGGTTTGAGGGGAAAATCATTGGCTCAAACTTGAAAATACCCCACTCAATTTTACACTCATGAAATGTACATCAACATTACAAAGGTTTTCCAATTGCAATATTTCATTAATGTATATGCCACAAACATTTCTTATGTTCGGCATGGGGATTTGGTGTCACAGACTACAGACTACTTCACTAATACATTAGAAATGCTGAAATCTACAAGCAATTATCCTTGGACATCAAATATGGAAACATTTTCCACTTATCATCAAGTCTATTTATGTGAGTGTGATCATTAAGTTAAAGAACATTCATTTCTAGAATTTTTATTAAATTTTACTTAAATATAAGAGTCCATAACTTACCCACATTATGAGATAAAAGAAACCCTTTTTGATAGAAGTGATAGAGTAGTAGTTAGAACAATAGTATACTCTACAGAGTAACAAAAAGGACATGACAAATTCAACATGGTTCTAGCATTTATACAGCACCTTAGTGTGTGATGGCCAAGAAAAGCAGAAGATAAATCCAAATCTAACTAATACACTAGATATGCAAAAATCAGCATGAAATTCTCCTTGGACACTTCAAATATGGAACCTTTTTCGACTTACCATCAATTTGATTTGTTTGACTATGATCATGATTAAGTTAAATAATATTTATCTCAAACATTCTTACTATAATTTACTTAAATATAATAGCACATACCTGGCCCACCAAGGGGCATAAGAAGAAACCTTTTGGACAAAAGCAAATGAATAATAGTTAGAACAATGGTCTAAACTATTTTATAGAGTACTAATGAAGATATTACAAATTAAACATGGTTCTATAATTTTTAAAGTGCCTTTGTGGGTGATGGAAAATAAAAGCAGCAGATAAATCGAAATCTAACTCCAATCTTTTGTGAAACCATCCATCAAAGTATCCATAGAACTCAATATAATGTGAACAATCAGAACAAATAACCAACACCAATGAGTTCAGTGCATATTGGATTTCTATAAAATTCTATAAAAGATAGATATAGGTTGACTCCTATATAAGAGACAAAAAAATATTATATATAAGATCTCTTATGAAGAAGGGATAGAAGTAAAACCAAATAGCAGGATAGTTTCCGCCAAACAAATGTATTCACTTGTAAGTTGTAGCATAGACCCTATAGAACCTAAATTACTATCGAAACAAAATTTACAAGCACTCTAGGATCAGAGCACGTGAGTTTTATAATACTTCCTACAGATCATACAAAATATTTTCCATTACTTTCTACTATCCAAAAAAAAAACTACAGAAACTCTCCTTAACAAGACATCATAATATCCAAATATAGATTTTTTGACATACACAATTTCATCCAAGTAGATGTTAAAACATTTGAGTTTTGATGCTTTAGTGGCTGATGAATTTTGCAATTTTTGTATAGCTCCTTAGGCTTTCATAGAAGCTCTTTTTCAGGGCGACACTTGTACATATCATCAAAAAACATTTCCAAACTATTGAGAACTCTACTTTTAAAGTCTTCATCCTTTTTTTGGCTACAATCCAAGCTTTTCATAGCATAAACAATAAATTCCAGGAGATTGATGGTTTTTTGTTAAAAATTGTGCTCTGTTGAGCTTCCATTTCCTCCAACTCCATGGTAAAATCTTTCATCTGATGGAGTTCAGCCAAATTTCTTTTGTTGGAGAAATTTTTTTAGAGCTATGGGGAAAATTATCCAATACTGAATGTTCATTTTGAGTCATGAAAGAAAAAAACCAATCCTCGAAATTAAAAGGGTATCCCTCTTGTTAACTTCCTGCTGCAACCAAGGCTTTTCCACTAGCGAGCTTGATCGCAATGCATAACTCACTTAGCCATCTTCAAGGGAAGATATTTTGACACCTTGGGAGAGTGCTGAAGAGAACAAAGTTGTTGGATTGTCTTCATGCTGATAATTTGATGAGGGATGTCTATTGTTAGGACATATGTTTAGACATGTGTGTTTATTGCATGTGATTTTTACTCGTCCATTAGGTACACATAACATGGTTATATATATGTAGTCACATGAATTTATGCACATGTGCATAATTACTTGTATTTATCCACATGTGAATAATGATATAATCACATGTAGTGAAACTTATTTATCCTTGTGTAATTATCTTCTAGGAACTCATAATTTTTTTTTATTTTCCCAACAACCTTTCTTACCTTGCCTATCAGTTGTAATCTAAATCTATATATTGGAGGTATGTGGAATGCATTTCATAAGAGAAATGTGACAAAGGTTGCAGTTTTCACCATGCATCATTGATGATTATTTTATAGGAAAAATTTATTCCTATATCCACTTTATAATTTCATTTTTTGATATTTTGATTTAAGTTAGCAGGAGATCATTTCCACGTTGGAAAAAAACAATATAAATTGGACAAAGATGGCACACTTATAAGGCTGGTCCTCATGAGTTCGAATTTATTTATGGGCCTTCCCTTCTATTTTGGATTTGCATGGGTTATTATTTTGCATTCATGAAGTAGCGCACATACCATAGAGCATCTTCTCTTGTAAGAATGTGGGGCATACATCCCTCTGTGGCACATTTATGCTTGGAAGTTACAATTGTTGTGTAGGGCTACACTTACCAAGTAGCATTTATTGCTGAGTAGGTGCCTAGATTTACTTTCGGAGTTACACTCCATGAGGGATTTAATTAGCCAATAATGGTAAACTCCTTGAGCCCATTAAGGGCTAGTTTGTAACCCCCTCCTCTTGGCTTATAGAAGGACAAAGGGCACATTAATATTTTAGACAAAAAATTTGTATGTGTTGTATCTTTTAGACGTGTAGAGCTTGAGAATGATACAAAATTGTTATAATACTTTATTTCTGAGTAATAAAAAATCATGTGATTGTTGTTGGAGCCTGTCCTTTCCATTCAAAACATTTTTGATTGTTGCATGATGTCTATCAGACCATATTTAGCTAGTACAGCATGTTTTCATAATTTTAAAATTTCATATTTTATGTCAAGTAGACATTATTTATCTTCTGTTGTAAATTGGCTCATGAAATGCAGTCTCTGCACTCCTTAATATTCCCTTACGGTGTTTTAGTATATACTCATCTAAAGTTTTGATAGGTGCAATCTATATTCTAAATTTTAAAGTTTTAGGAGATGTAAAATTCATTCTTTAGGTAAAGATCTGAAACATGGTGTAGAAAACTGACATGGTATCAGAGCTGTACATATGAAATCTCTCAGCAAATCCACATATGGATGGGACTCTTTTTTGTGAGAGGGAGCTATCAAAAGCTTTTAGTGTGTGCAATGCCTTTGTTTTCGTGCTTGAAGCTAATCTACCCCCAATATAGGCACTTGGACATGTACTAGGTTTGAGGGTGAGATTCCCATCCATTTGTTTCGTTGAGCACAATAATAAGGTGGCAAAAAAGAAGCAAATTGTCCTTGATTCATTCAAGGACTACTTGAGCCCTCACATCACATAGAAGAAGACAAGGAATAATTTGTATCATGCCTCAATTACTCTGTATCAAAGTGCGAAATTTGAACATATCCCACAATATGCTTTTGAAGAAAAATCTCATTAGTAACCACATGAGAAATAGTAATATTATGGCAAGATATCCAATGAAGATCACCAATTTGAGAGATCAACTTACAAACATAAGAAACAAGGTTTAAGAAGATGAGTTATTTTAGATAATTGTATATGGATTCTCAGTATCTTGACTTACATTTGTGCAAGGAAAATGGGAATGTGTGAAGTTGTCCACTTTTGAAACATTGTGGAATGACTTTTTCTAGGAGGAGAATTTGTCAGTCAAAGTGGAAGAGACTCAAAATATTCCACTCATTGGAAGGATGACTAAAGGAGGACCCAGGAAGGCCAAGGAAAAAGAGGTTTGTTCATCTCATTCTGAGGAGGAGGTTATGATCCATGTGACATGTTTTAATTGTTGTAAGAAGGGAAATTTTGCAAGAAAATATACAAAAAAGGGAAGCAACTACAAAATCAGTTTGAGAAGAGTGTTGAAGATGAAGTGGACGAGTTGGCATCCAAGATACAAACATCCTTCTCCACAATTTCTTGTTTCTCAACCAGTACCACTTTATTGTTGATCAGCATATAGATAGTGGAGGATAAAATCACATAACATTCAACTATGAGATATCCATCATGTTTCAAGAGCAAAAGGAGACATGCAAGTGGAGTTTAGTGGTAATGCTATCTATGTAATACTCACACTTTTGATACCTAGAAAAATAATGTATATGTCTACATGATAAATGGCTAAAAGGCTGAACAATGGAATATGTAAAGTGGTACATTGAATCATAGTACTAACACATCACACACTGCAGAAGGAGAAAGGAAAAACAATGGGGGGCTATGATCCCACAAGAAGGGAACAAAAGGGGGCTAGCCAATTATTCTTTATTTTACCATTTTATTGCTCCCATCGGTTCTTTAACCTTAACCTTATTACACCTTGCTTTATGGTTATCATATGTCTTATTAACCTTGGAAATTTGGAATTGGTGGTTAAGAGAGAGACATGTGATTCTTATGAAAGAAAATGGTATCTCATATGCAATATGCAAATATAATCCATGATTTTTGAGCATGCAAAAGAGATTTTGACATCCATTCTTCTATGAGATTTTTCTCCCAATGCTTAGGCTGTTGTATTAATGCTAAAATATAATTATGGAAACAATTTTCATCAAACTATGTGAAAATTATGACAATGTGGAAGGGAAATGATTTTCATTGAATAAAATTAATTACAGTTGATAATCCCTGGAGTCCCAATAGTGATATTTTCTAGCCGGTCAATGCTAGAGAACTGGAGGGAAGTGGGATAACCTGAGGGGTTGCATGAAAAATATAGGGATCCCATTCCTTGGGTTGTGCAACCTAATGGGAGAGGGCAGGTAGATTGAGATAGTTGTAAGAGTTTATAGACTAGGAAATCCTAGGAATTAGACTATGTGAAGGGATTTATAGCTAGCAATAGGTGAGTTTATCCTTGTGGATCCTTGGTACAAACAATTAATTAATTTATATTAGTCAATGTCCTATGTCATATGACCCTATCCTTGAAAAAAGAGTGGTTAAATGAAATTTATAATATCGGCCACCTTTAAACTATAATCCAAGGCCACCACTTTAACAAAATACTCAAGCTTAGAGATTTATGAAGCTATGTGCTTCTTCTTGTTCTTGATGCTAAGTGGAATTTGGTCTATTTTATTATCCTCTATTTAATATATATGTTTTGCATTCTGCAACTCATTCCCTTGTTTCCTTAATATGGTTGATGTATCAATTTTTCTATTTTAAAACCTTCAAATATTCCCAAACTCTTTTAAATAGAGAAGAATCTGAAAAAATTATAGAACTACTTACCAGTGTAGATTGGGGTTCCACCATAGGAAGGAATGGAGTCCATTCACTGTGAGAAAACCATAATCACCTTTACACAAAAGCAAAGCCCTGGCCTAGTGCAACAAAAACCTTAGAAGCCAAGAAATAACAATGAAAAATAAAGGGCAAAGGGGTAGTCAATCCCATCATGTGAACAACCAAGAAATCAAGACTATTTGTTTTCTCCAAGAGCATTCAAAATGAAACTCCAATTTTTAATTTAAAATATATAAAAATATCAAAATAATAATTTAATATAAAATAAATAATTAAGAAAAAATGATACTTTGTCTTAAATAAATGCCTTATACAAGCCTTTTGGTGTAATAGTTGATATAGGTGACTTACCTCAACTTTCAACAAATTATATCACCTAATTCCCCCAATAGTTTGGATGTGATTTTACTCAAATGAACGAGATCTAATCACCCAAAATAATGAGGTTAGTGAGGTCATATTGTATGGATACACTCACCTAGGTGTTGTGAGTGACCTATTGAGTATGAAATATTCACATATCAACCTTCAGATGATAGATATTGCAAAGGTGTAGAAGCTCTTTTGTATAGTACATAAAAGACATCAGCTAGGAAATATTGTGGAGTTATAAAATAAAGTAAAAACAACCTAGCTCTAATACCATTAATCTATCAATTACAAGTTTCTTCACCTCCTTAATGACTTCGGTTAGAAGAATACTATGGCTGGGACCAAAATAATTGCATCCTTAACATATTTTCAACTCTGCAATTCAAAAAAACCATTATAATGTTTCTATGTGGTGAACATGAACAAAAGGGGCATGAGAGATTTGATTCGACACCTAGCTTTTTAGATTTTCCTTATGTATTTCCAAAATATTTTTTGGGCTCCCACCCCCGCATGATCTCAAGTTCACCAGTGAACTCAATACAGGATGATTCCTATCTCTAAGGTTCCTTATCAAACAATTTCACCCATTTTATATGAACTACATATGCATCTATAATAAATGTTGAGTTTTGGATTTCAACCTAGACTGATTCAAGGAGTGTGAAGAATCTGAATCCTCGGCATAGTCGTGTGATGATAGCCTATTCCCTCTATTTTTCAATTGGTCCAGGTGGATGTCCTGCTAAATGGGTTTGAACAAAAGCTCCTAAAATGACTATGGCATACATAATCAAGATAACAATTTCAAATACCACACAGTGGTGTTGCAGGAGCATTATACAACAAGTTGAAATAATTTTTAGCTAAGAGTGACCCTGTGAAAAATGGGTAACGTTAAAAAAGGGTTGGGCTTGGAGTTAGCAAGCACTGCTGGAGAAGGGGAGTCATAAAAATTATGGTCTTTCAAATTCACCTTACAGCTTGCAAATGCTTTGACAACTGAAGGGGATTTTTAAGGTGCAATACATGCTTTAGAGTGTGGAAAACAACAAGCTAGTAAAATAAAGTATCTTGAACTTGAGATGGTCTGTGTAACATCGATATTGCATGTTCATCTTATGTTGTGGGAAGATGCTACAGAGAGAGATGTGAACAAATGTGATGCCATTTGGAATTCAATCCCTCGAGATCAAAGATAGTGTTTTCGTGGTCTGCGCCTTTATACTGAATGCTTCACATGTTTTATCTTCTAAGAATATGTGATTACAAGGAGGATTCAAACCATGTGAATATCCTATATGCTTCCTTTCAAGATGATATGCAACAAATAGAACAAGTTCAAGAGTTGGGTGCAGAACTTAACAAATTAGAGAGCATGTTATTGAAACATGGTCTACATCCATGTCTGGTAGAGAATTCCTTCTATTTTATAATGGGCGATACTCGTGATTTATTTTTTTCCCCTTTCTTTTGCTGCGAAAAGTTTATGTTGATCAATCGTATCTTTCTGAGTTTTGGAAAAGATATTTTTTCCTTTGATGGAAATAATGCATAGAATAAAACATATGGTCGTGGCTTAAGGCTTCTCACAAAGGTTTAATCCTTATCTTTCATACCTCCATTCACAAAAGTGGGCAGACTAATGGCATTCATCATTGAAATGTGAAATGATAGAGATATAAAAGGTGCCAATAAAAAGTACATAAGGGTGACTTTAAAACGAGAAATATAAAAGTCATCAAGTTTTATTTTGGTTTCCCAAATTATTATAGTCAAGAATTTGGCTCATTCATCAACTACCATCACTATTATGGTTATAAATTTTTGTTTTTTTGGGGAAATGGCTAGCCCCATGTATCCCAACCATGAATGGGCTTTCCTGGGTGCTTGGTAAGAAAGAATCTTGGGAGTTTGTTTCACTGGTCTTTGCCACTATCTCCACTCTACCTGTCCTAATCATGTTTGTGCTTCTATGGTCATCATGTCATATAGACACTATGTCAATGGTATATGGGTTTCTTACCAATGATCAATTAACTTTAAAGTTTATATAAAGTAATTTCTCGATTATATGTAATTTTCGGTTTGCAACTTTGGCACGGTATACACAAAATTAGTAGGATGGAAAATTTCTGAGCCTCTTGCAACAAATAGAAGTTTTTGGTAGGAAGTTGAATGTGATAAGCTTTTCAAGTATCCTCTTAGCTTGTGCCAATATTAAATCCCTTGACCAGGGAGAGGATATATACGAAGAAATTATTAGAGGTTAGCTTCAGTCTAATATCTTTCTGGTAGAAACCCTAGTAGATGGGCACTCTACAGAAGTTAGTGCTACTCCAGGTGTCAAAAGAGCTTTTACAAGAACCCACGATGTCATATCATTGTAGATCGAAAGTTGTTTATGGTAATTGACAACTGATGGGTAAAATATTAGGAGGCATTCAAAAAATTTCGTTGACATTGCATATCTTGGCACTAAGAAATTTATTTATTCCCCTCTATTTTCCTCGACAACATCTATGAAGATGGTTTACTACAATCATATTTGCTTCTATGCTGATATTGCTACAACTCTTACAAAATATTTAAGAAAGTACACAAAGGACAAATGCAATTTTGAATTGAGGGGATTCTCCCTTGCAATTTTCAACAGATACCTCTAGCCAGACTATTATTATTATTTTATTGAATGTGTCTTGTATGAGCCCTCAGATGTTGTTACATCCTTTTAGTAATGTTCTTCCAATGTACCTCCATTTGATTGTGAAAAAAGCCAATGTGAAGTTTGAACTTTATTGAGGGGGAAGACTATAGAAGGTCTTATTCTCTGATTGATATTAATGTGCCTATTTAAGCTACAGCTTAGTAAGCTACTTTATTGTACTCCTCCATGTAATTTTTACGAAATTATCCAAATGAATGCAACAATGGAGTTGATGCCTAGTTTTTTTAAGGGTCTACGGTGATGACATGAAAATTAGCAGAGAGGCATAATTCATAGTTCACACCCTTAATTATCATCCCGTTCATTCAGCAATGGTGGCACCATTTTAGTTGAAACTTGAATCAAAAAATCACCTTCTCTATTTAGCACCTAGGCAACACATATATTCCTAGAGACATAGTTTATTTGTGGCATCTTGGAAAAGCACACTATTACCAGTCAGAAAAGAGATTAGTCCTAGTTGGTTGTTAGATATATCCATGTACATGTTGATAGAGATCATGAGCTCATGGTCTTAAAGAATTCCTTTGTTGACCGTGGCTGGGTTGGACAAGTGGATGGTGTTAGAGTCAGTCTTTTTCATCCCTCCGTCAGAGATCATTTCTCTTATTGCATTTCATTTTTAGGTGTCTCATACAGTTCATTCATCTGCATTCCGTTAGAGGCATGCCATAATTTGACGGAAGGGCCTTGTAACTCATACCCCTCATGCCTTGTACCAGTTGGCTCAAGTTTGTCCATCAAATCAATTTTAAAAGCCATTCATAGTCTTGCTTGGTCTCTTGGTTAGCAAGAGTCATTTTAGAGTTTCTAGGTCATATTAGGTCTAGGGTTAAGTTGATTTAGTCCTCAAAATTTCCAATAATGCCAGCAGGCCAGAGGGAGGTTCAAAATAAGTTTTCATCGCAAAATTTCATCGTCAGATCGCTTGATCATGACTTTTCTTCAAAACTTTGTTTTGAAGAAAATCATCATTTTGTTCTTTGTAATAAATTGCCATGTATATTTTCAAGGTTTTTCAGTTGAATATGTTCAGGCGCAGCCCTGGTCATCCTTTGCCGAAATCACATGCCAATCATCCCTGCAAAAAATAACCATGAGATTCATCATTCAGCCAAAAAATCAAAGTGGGAGCCAAAAACAGAGTTTATATGAAAGTGCCGATGTCAAACGTTACAAAAATGGGTTTGTAAGATACAAAAATCAAGTTCTTCACTGTATAAGGTATTTTCATTATTTAAACAATCCATTTTTATGCTGAGGACATCAACAAAGCCAAGTATAATTGTGGAGAGGAAAAATCATTTGTTAACGCCGAACTGTGTGTCGAAGATCAGTGCGTGGCGCATTGGGAGAAGGCGCGGCACACATGGCATGCGCGGTGCATAGAAACATTTTCTGCAGTGTAAAAATACACTGGCGCGATGCACATGGCGTGTGCGGCGCGTTGGGCTGGTGTGCGGCGCACATGGCCGGAACACCAAAATTTCACCCCTGCTTCATCAAAATTTTAAAATAACTCAAATTCCTCGCTCCAAGTAGGTTTGTAAAGCTGTGGATTGCTATTGGATGGTGTTTGGTGTATTTTGAAAGTGGAATATACAAGAAGTTGAATGTCAAAGTAAACCCTATCATTTGAATTGGAAAATTGCTCCTTAGGGTTTTATTTCGATTGTCAAAGTATGGTTGTTGGTGCCAATTTGTTTAAATCCCATTTCCCACCTGTGATTCCTTTCCTCCTCACTATCACATTATCATCATTGCCAATCCCCTATTCCCCAAACCACTCATACCATTTAAGCCCTATTTCCCTATCATTTGCAAAAAATTCCTAAATTCCCAAATACTTTAACTTCACTTGACTGAACCTCATTTTTCCCACTATCCCTATCCCTAAAGTCCCTATCCATAAATTCATTTCATTCCTTCTCATTCATTTCACTTATACAAATTCCCAAAACCTCAAATTCCCTAAACAGTTCATTGGTTGTCCCTTTTCCCAAAGTTTGTCAAATCAAACTTTTCCCTTCCTATTTGGCAACTAAGACAAAAAAACTAAATTCTCATTTCTCATTTTCAACAAGATAAACATACACCTGACATACACATTGCAACACCATGACGGACACCGACACATCCAATGAATGAGACAGTGATTCCGCCACTGAACTACATGCATCAGGAGGGCATTGAAACGTCAGAAAAGGCCCGATCCACTTCAAATCTTGGCCGAAGCTTTGTTGGCTGAGCATGATACTTGATGGGGGATATTCACTCCAAATTTCAGCAAATTTGAATTAAATTTTGTCATTTTTGAAATTTTGGTCACAAAACAGATGTTTCCGCCCGACACGTCGCGCCACTTGGCGTGCGCTTATGATTGGGACATCTTCTGGAGAAAAAATTGATATTTTTGAGTTTTTTATGGTAAATTATGCATGCTCGGGAATGGTTGAGATATTTCATCAAGTTCTGGGTGGTTTAAAGGGTCAAAAACACCTTGAAAATGGCCTTTCTGCCACCTTTTGCACACATAAGAACCAGTCTTAGGCGCGTGAAGCTTTGGAGGGGAAAATGAACTCCAAATTGAAAAATTCCACTTGGGTTGGATAGTAGACAGACAGGGCTTTCCAACGAGCTATCATGAGCTCAATTTGGACTTCAGGAAGTTCCTTAAAAATAGGCTCAAAGTAGCACACCGCATTGAGTTTTCTAGCGCGGCGCATAGAGAAATTTGGCCTCATTTTCACTCTTCAGCTCAGAAATTCGCCCAGTTTTGAGTAGTTTTACTTTCTGATGTAACTCTTGATCTATCTTGATGTAATTTGATGACTATGATGTAATTTTGGCTCAAATTTACGTGTTCTGTAGGATTCATTCACTAAAAAGTGAAAATTAAATGAATGAATCAGTTTCCTTCCATATAGAGGCAAGTTGTTTGATTGCCTAGATTTCAGTTCCTAGTTTAGAATTGGTTCAAACAGATCCTAGAATGATGAGCTTGACCCCTAGAGGCATGTTAAGGGGTTAGACTTGTGTATATATTGTATTTTTTGAGACATTTTCAGGGTTGGACTCTTGGGAAAAGTTTGGCACCTCATTGTATATTCATTTCAGCTTTTTGGCAAAGGAAAGACCAGAGTTTTGCAGCACTTGTTGGGATCCTTGTGGCTCTGAGTTTTGATGATGTTTTTCTCCATGTATCTGTAAGTTTCATTAATATTATATGTATGCCATTTCCCTTCTCTTTGCTTCTGAATTAAACAAATGAGTAACTAAGGTAGAATTCATTAGTTTGTTGGTGCTCTGCCTTAAAATTTTGTTTAGTTTTATATGTTTTCTCTGTTTCAAGAGGATCCTTGCACCTTCTTGCCCTCTTCAGCTCCTCAGTAGTATTTTATATCCATTAATTGAATCTAAGACATCAAATCCATTTCTTTCCCTGCCCCAACTTGAACTCTGCAAGAATTTGGCCTCATCCCCAAGCCCAAAACTGCCTTTCCCTTTTTTCAACAAAAAACCCCTAAAAATCATTTCAAACTCCTTGATTAATATACCTAGCCTAAAATTAGCACTCATTTCAGTCATCTCAAAGCCTATTGATACATTTTTACTGAGATTGACCAGGAGAGATCCCTCTCCTATTCTAGTAGGGCTAGCTACCAGACTGAGCATGGTTTGGTGTTACCCTGAATCCCGCCTTCCTTCAGCCTAAGGTGGATTTAGGAAATAACATAGTGGCGACCATACTGGGGAGAAAATGGTTTTCTTGTTGGTGTTATTTGTTTCATAAGCTAGAGACGGAGCCTAAAGTTATGCCAGGTAGCCTTCGAAATTCTTTTGCTTTGCATTAGCAGAAGTAGATAAATGCTGCTTCAGTCAATCTCCGGTTTAGCTTGTGAACGTGACACTTGACTTGTAGATTGTCTTGCCCCAGTACATGTATCAAGTTCAGATTTGATGGTTGATCGTGGACAACGATGAGACATTAGAAGGCTTAAATCATTCACCTGGTGACTCCCACTCAATGTAGAGACTCCACTGGAGGACTACCTCTCTCTCTGCGAAAATGGAAGGATCGTACACTAAGTTTAGGTATCCAAAGTGGAATGGTGTTCAGGATCTAGTCTTATTTCTTGTAAATTACTTCTTTGCTGTTCTTGAAGCTGTCCTGAAAGTTTTTCAGAATTTTTTGTATGATAAAGTTTTTCAAAAAGTGTGAATACTGAGTTTCCCTTTGATCCTGGCCTCCTTACTTTTCCCACATCTTATGTTGACTCTCTTCAGAGTGATGAGCTTAAAGAAAGCCAAACTGATCCCATAGCTCTTGTATATACTCCTACACCTTATATAGTCCCAGATAGGTATAAACCTCTTGTTTTACCTTCTGTTCTTCATGCTTTCCCTAAAAATCATGACCTATATCTACCAAGATTTGACGGTGAATGTAACAATGTCAACGCTGAGCAACATGTGCAGAATATTGAGAATTTTCTTGACCTTTTTGAAGTTGATGACGAAGATGTTAGTATTAGGCTTTTTTCTCTTTCTTTTCAAGGCCAAGTGAAGAGTTGGTTCAAAACCTTGCCTGATGCGAGCATCTCAGATTTCCAGCAGTTCGTCAAAGTTTTCCTCGACAGGTGGGTGATCAGACAGAACCTTTTCTTGATTATAGAAGAATATAACCAGCTGAAAAGATTGCCAGGGGAGACAGTACAACAATTTTCTACCAGATTTAACAAAGTATATTTTTCGATTCTAGCTGATATAAGACCTTCTCCTAGATTTGCTCTCTTGCACTACCCGGGTGCCTTTGATCCGGAAATGGAGTTTCAGTTGAGAGAAAGGAATATTGCAACACTTGAAGAGATGCAGAATAGTGCAGTGAATGTAGAGGCTCATTTGCTGATCCAAAGGGCAAGGTTGAAAGAAGAAGAGATGAAAAACATAGATCTGGAGAAATTGATATCTCAAGAGGTAAAGCTTGACATGTTGGTAAGTGCAGTAGAAGAGATGATGCAAAATAACACCACAAGGAATGAGTATAATGTTCAAGCCCATGACTTGCTGATTGAAGAAGAAAAAGTGGCTGATCCAAAACATTTTGTTTCTTATCCCAGTTGTCATAGTGATTGTTTTATAGATCATTTTGAAGAAGAGAGAGCTGTTGATATGAAATGTATGCTTGATGATGTGTTGTATACTGATGATTTGCCTCAGTTTGATCAGTATGATGATGATTATGTTCTCCAAACATAAGCTAACCTTGCAGACAAATCAGCAGCTAGTTTGTGCGAGGAGGAAGTTCACTTTCAGCAGCTCGAGTACAGTGATCAATCAATACATATCAGCTATGACAATGATGAGGAAAGTGTAGCAAATTTTGAAGTTTTTGAAGGATATTTGACATTTTGTTTTGATTCTTTTCAGTTTATTAGAGATAAATTCCATGCAATCAGAAATCAACTGTCAAAAAGTCTTGATTTGGACCATCTTGAGGGAAATGAAAAATTTGTTCAAGACTTCCCATATTCAGATTTGCAGCCCCCGAATGCCATTGATTTTCAAGTTGCAGATGAAGAAATGGAAGCTGGCACATATGATCCAATGATACAAGGTGACTATGTACCATTTTGTTTTGAATCATTCCAGTTGTTGAAGGGTAAATTGCATGGTAAATATTTAAATGAGTAGCCTGTAGCATCAGATTTGCAGCCACCAAATGAAATTGAAGGTCAGATTACAGATGAAGGCGTGGAAGCCGGAATACATGATTTAATGATGTAAGAGAATTTTGTACCCTTTTGTTTCGAACCATTTCAGTTTATAAGGCAGAATCTTCGTAATATCTCTCAAGAAAAAGATGAACATTCAGTAGGATGTCAGACAGTTTCAATGGATACATCACAACATTCTTCTCAAGTTTTTGATGATCCTATTGCTTGTGTGTTGGATGATGTTTGCTGTAAAAATTCTTCTCCATTGGCTAACCTTGTGACAGAAAAGAATGCTAATAATAATATTATTCAAAAGTCGCAAATTTTCTTGTCTAACAGATTTTTCATTACAAAAATCATTTCAAGGTTTGCAGCTATATGAGGAGATTGATAAAGGAGAATTTTGTTCTGTTTGGAATCAGTAAAAGAGTTTGGTTATCCACGAAATTCGGGATCCTTTTGATAGCTTGCTGCTATCACCAAAGAAAGACAGCACAAATGTGAGGAAAATATTAATATCCTACTATGAAGAGTACTTGGACCAAAATAGTAATGTGTTAATGGGAATCAATAGCTATGTTTATGAAGATCCTTTCGCAGTATTCTTGAAGTCATCCAGTCAATTCATGCTTTGCAAGTTTATCAGCAGTCAACTTGATTCCAAGTTTCCATGGGAGTTGCCTTTCGATTCTTCCCTTTTCCTGCGCATCAGAAAGAATTTGGGAACAAATCAAATAGCAGCCAGGATGCTTACATGGTTGCATTGGTTGTTCCATTTCACTTGATCGGGTGGTGAAAAGAATGATTAGAATAGGTTTGATGAATAAGCTCAATTATGAGCATATTTCTAGTTTGTTAGTTATGTTTTAGTCATGTTTGGTTTTATTTATGGTTTTCAATTTTAGCCTTGAGTCAATCTGCATAATGTTGGTTTTCATGTTTTGACTCCATTGCCCAATGGACGAAGGCACTGTCTACTCTCCCAAATATCTGCGGTCCTTGGCACCTCCAAGGAGCTACCATCCCCATTGGAGCCAATGTTAGAGTCAGTCTTGTTCATCCCTCTGTCAGAGATCATTTCTCTTATTGCATTTCATTTTTAGGTGTCTCATACAGTTCATTCATCTGCATTCCGTTAGGGGCATGCCATAATTTGACGGAAGGGCCTTGTCACTCATACCCCTCATGCCTTGTACCTACTGGCTCAGGTTTGTCCATCAAATCAATTTTAAAATCCATTCATAGTCCTGCTTGGTCTCTTGGTCAACAAGAGTCATTTTAGGGTTTCTAGGTCATATTAGGTCCAGGGTTAAGTTGATTTAGTCCTTAAAATGTCCAATAATGCCAGCAGGCCAGAGGGAGGTAAAAAATAAGTTTTCATCGCAAAATTTCATCGTCAGATTGCTTGATCATGACTTTTCTTCAAAACTATGTTTTGAAGAAAATTGTCATTTTGTTCTTTGTAATAAATTTCGATGTATATTTTCAAGGTTTTTCAGTTGAAGATGTTCAGGCGCAGCCCTGGTCATCCTTTGCCGAAATCACATGCCAATCATCCCTACAAAAAATAACCATGAGATTCATCATTTAGCCAAAAAATCAAAGTGGGAGCCAAAAACAGAGTTTATATGAAAGTGCCAATGTCAAACGTTACAAAAATGGGTTTGTAAGAAACAAAAATCAAGTTCTTCACTATATAAGGTATTTTCATTGTTTAAAAAATCCATTGTTATGCTGAGGACATCAACAAAGCCAAGTATAATTGTGGAGAGGCAAAATCATTTGTTAACGCCGAACTGTGTGTTGAAGATCAGTGCGTGGCACATTCGGAGAAGGCGCCGCACATAGAAACATTTTCTGTAGTCTAAAAATACACTGGCGCGGCGCACATGGCGTGCGCAGCGCGTTGGCCTGGTGCGAGGCGCACACGGCCGAAACACCAAAATTTCACCACTGCTTCATCAAAATTTCAAAATAACTCAAATTCCTCGCTCCAAGTAGGTTTGTAAAGCTGTGGATTTCTATTGGATGGCGTTTGGTGTATTTTGAAAGTGGAATATACAAGAAGTTGAATGTCAAAGTAAACCCTATCATTTGAATTGGAAAATTGCTCCTTAGGGTTTGATTTCGATTGTCAAAGTATGGTTGTTGGTGCCAATTTATTTAAATCCCATTTCCCACCTGTGATTCCTTTCCTCCTCATTGTCACATTATCATCATTGCCAATCCCCTATTCCCCAAACCACTCATACCATTTAAGCACTATTTCCCTATCATTTGTAAAAAAATCCTAAATTCCCAAATACTTTAACTTCACTTGACTGAACCTCATTTTTCCCACTATCCATATCCCTAAAGTCCCTATCCCTAAAGGCATTGCATTCCTTATCATTCATTTCACTTATACAAATTCCTAAAACCTCAAATTCCCTAAACAGTTCATTGGTTGTCCCTTTTCCCAAAGTTTGTCAAATCAAACTTCTCCCTTCCTATTTGGAAACTAAGACAAAAAAACTAAATTCTCATTTCTCATTTTCAACAAGCTAAACATACACCTGACATACACATTTCAACACCATGACGGACACCGACACATCCAATGAATGAGACAGTGATTCCGCCACTGAACTGCATGCATCAGGAGGGCACTGAAACGTCAGAAAAGGCCTGATCCACTTCAAATCTTGGCCAAAGCTTCGTTGGCTGAGCACGATAATTGATGGGGGATATTCACTCCAAATTTTAGAAAGTTTGAAGTAAATTTTGTCATTTTTGAAATTTTGGTCGCAAAATAGATTTTTCCGCCCGACGCGTCGCGCCACTTGGCGTGCACTTATGATTGGGACATCTTCTGGAGGAAAACTTGATATTTTTGAGTTTTTTATGGTAAATTATGCATGCTCAAGAATGGTTGAGATATTTCATCAAGTTCTGGGTGGTTTAAAGGGTCAAAAACACCTTGAAAATGGCCTTTCTGCCACCTTTTGCACACACAGGAACCAGTCTTGGGCGATTGAAGTTTTGGAGGGGAAAATGAACTCAAGATTGAAAAATTCCACTTGGGTTGGATAGTAGACAGATAGGGATTTCCAACGAGCTATCATGAGCACAATTTTGACTTTGAGAAGTGCCTCAAAAATAGGCTCAAAGTGGCGCAACGCATTGAGTTTTCTGGCACGGCGCATAGAGAAATTTGGCCTCATTTTCACTCTTCAGCTCAGAAATTCGCCCAGTTTTGACTATTTTTACTTTCTGATGTAACTCTTGATCTATATTGATGTAATTTGATGAATATGATTTAATTTTGGCTCAAATTTACTTGTTCTAGAGGATTCATTCACTAAAAAGTGAAAATTAAATGAATGAATCAGTTTCCTTCCATATAGAGGCAAGTTGTTTGATTGCCTAGATTTCAGTTCCTAGTTTAGAATTGGTTCAAACAGATCCTAGAATGATGAGATCGACCCCTATAGGAATGGGAAGGGGTTAGACTTGTCTATATATTGTATTTTCTGAGACATTTTCAGGGTTGTACTCTTGGGAAAAGTTTGGCACCTCATTGTATATTCATTTCAGCTTTTTGGCAAAGGAAAGACCAGAGTTTTAAAGCACTTGTTGGGATCCTTGTGGCGCTGAGTTTTGATGATGTTTTTTTCCATGTATCTGTAAGTTTCATTAATGTTATATGTATTCCATTTCCCTTCTCTTTGCTTCTGAATTAAACAAATGAGTAACTAAGGTAGAATTCATTAGTTTGCTGGTCCTCTGCCTTAAACTTTTGTTTAGTTTTATATGTTTTCTCCGTTTGAAGAGGATCCTTGCACCTTCTTGCCCTCTTCAGCTCCTCAGTAGTCTTTTCTATCCATTCATTAAATCTAAGACATCAAAGCCATTTCTTTCCCTGCCCCAACTTGAACTCTGCAAGAATTTGGCCTCATCCCCAAGCCCAAAACTGCCTTTCCCTTTTTTCAACAAAAAACCCCTAAAAATCATTCGAAACTCCTTGATTAATATACCTAGCCTAAAATTAGGACTCGTTTCAGTCATCTCAAGGCCTATTGACACATTTTTACTGAGATTGACCCGGAGAGAGCCCTCTCCTATTCTGGTAGGGCTAGCTACCAGACTGAGCGTGGTTTGGTGTTACCCTGAATCCCACCTTCCTTCAGCCTAAGGTAGATTTAGGCAATAACAGATGGCACACTTCCTATGTGGACCTTATCCTCTTCCAAAGTGAGTTATGTAGGATGATTCATGGTGACATGGTGACACGTAAAAGTGGTATCTTATAAGTTGTTGCAAGATGAGACCAATGGTTTGGCTTTAATGTGAGGCATACTCTATAGTTTCAGAGCTACTTATTTCTAAACAATGAGAGGCTCCAGAACAATTTTTCATGTAAAGATAGACATGGTGTTTTATGGGAGGGACAAAGAAGAATATTCCTATACATAGATGACCAATTTTACATGGTGCAAAGGGGGATGATTAAACTATTCCAGTAGAGGATCCATGAACAATATTTAGCCCAGAATTCTATGTGTGAATAGAAGCTTTAAGGAGTTGAGCTAGGGATTAATTTAACATAATTCACTACAAAGAAAGCATGCTCTACATCCTTGCAAGAAACATTTTGAAATCCTGTTAGAAGGTTGGCTTGGGAAGTGAAGAATTATTTTTATCAAATTTCTCATCGTTTACAAGGCAGAAGGAATATGTCAAGGAGTTCAAATCAGCCTACCAAAAGAATGATGACAATGCACTTGTAAATGTAGTTCCATACATTGATATGGACAGCTGATGGTGGTAATGAAGTTAGAACTCAGTGAGTGATCTAGTGCCACAAGTTGCAAGCACTCAGTTTTGGATTTTAGCAATGCACTTTCCAACCAAAAGGATGTTTTTGAATTTATTTTTAAATCAATTCTAGTTGTTTATGAAATTGTACATGGGTGAAATGCTGACATGTACTAATTATTTCTCCCATTGCTTTATAGGTGCTATAGATATCATACCTGATTGGAATGTTTGGAAAGGTGAAGCATAGTGGGCAGGAGGATCGAGGTGTTCCAAAACATAGGCATCAACTTGGCATGCAATGTCTTATTCGAATTAATTTCCCAAGGAAGGACGTAGCACTATCTAACCCTATAGGGTATATTCCATCCAAAATAGGGAATTATTATTAAATTTTATTTTGGTAACATTAGATAATAAAAATTAAATTGGGGAAAATGGAGGGAAACTTGCAAGTCACTCAAATTTAAATTTAGGAGGGAAAGGGCCCAAAAGGAATCTATAAAAAGAAGGGAGGAGATTCATTATGATCGTCATGAATTTTTATTTTTTTTATATTTTGGGCTAAGGCTCTTGGAGGGTTCTAATACTAGTATTGCAAAAATCTCGATAAAATCCTGATTTAATCTTCAAATCACAATTTTTTGGGCTAGACGATGTTTGTTGATTTGTACCTATTTTTTGGGATAGGCAATGTTTGTTGATTTTTTTGGCTAGACGATGTTGTATCCTTAACATATTTTCAACTTTTCAATTGAAAAAAACCATGATAATGTTTCTATGTGGTGACCATGAACAAAAGGGGCATGATAGATTTGATTCATTGTAATATTCCCAACTAGTTGGAATATTATATGTTGCTCTATCACACAAGTTAGAAGAATAAATAGGGTAAAGAGACCCTTAAATCTCTGTAGTAGGAATAAAACATTCCCTATGTGAAATGGGTTTGAATAAGAAGGCCAAATAAATCACCCTTGGTGTGAAAAGGGGGAAATCCATGAGGACTAGAACCTTGTTGACTTGGTCAACAACGCTGCTAATTGAGGAAGGAAACTAGTGGGAATAGTGTAGTTTTGAGGGAGGACTCTTTGCAATGAAGCAACCTCATGAATGTGGGGGGCCCGGGGTAAGGGGGCTCACCAAAGATAAAAAGGAAGGGATAGCAGCCATGAGAGGCCTTTAGAATCTTGTCTGTGTTTGAGTCTTATGACTTCTTGCATGCTTCAGTTGTTTAGCTGGGTTTGCTGCACTGTTTAGTGCAAGGGATTCTCATGCAGGAGTTCCATTCTCTTTCTTGGTTCAACTTGCTTAAGGGATCTAAGAGGGGAATTTTGAGCTATATTTCCACTATCTTACTTGGGTTCAAGCATTCACCAACTCCTACAGTGCAGTCTCTTCCAAAAACTGCGTAATTTTTGAAGGTGATGCTGTGGTAGGGTTGAATCCCTTGATTTGGAGCTAGTTTCTTGGAGAAGGAGGCTTTTTTCTCTCCTAGAAGCCTAGTAGGGAGGCTCTTCAGCCATTTTTATGTACTTTAATGTATTTTTAAACCATGTCATATACAAATTTGTAGTAAACTTCGTCATTTTATCTAGAGATGTCATTTTGTACTTGTGCTCATGTGAAACCCTTGCCAGGTTGTCTCTATTTTCTGTAAAAGAGGCTATAGCCTCCATTTTCTTGGCTCTTTGATTAATTAAATCTCCATATCTATTATGACACATATTTTTGTGTAGAAACCCTTTTAGAATTACGCTGTTGAAGGCTTTAGAATTTTTTTTTTTGCTGAAGTCATGGGGTTTGGGTGTTTTTAAGGTGTTTTGGCATGGGGAGATTTGTTTAACATAGCTAGAATGATTTTTTTATTCTCCCATTTTATATGTAAGGGTTATTAAGTGTAATCTAAAGGATCCAAGTTGTAATGTTCTCAAAATTAGCATGGAGCTAATTGGAACATTAATTTTTCTTATATCAGCTAGGAAGTGAATAAATGGGTAAGGAGGCCCATGAGTAGGAATAAATTCCCTCATAGTGTGAAAGGGATCACCAGAGTAGCTCTATTTTTCACCCTCAAGTGTGAAAAGGGGCAAATGCATGAGGACAAGGTCAAGTTTGATCAAGTCAACAACGCTACCATAGACAGAGTGGATCACTTTGAAAAACAACACAGTGTGAATGGGGGAGAGATATTTTGGTGGAAGAAACCATAATGTGTGGGGCCAAGGCAAGAAGGCTTTCATTTTTATAAAGGGAGGACAAGCAACCATAGATGGATATGTTATTGAATATAGAATTTGGTCTGCATGACTATTTTATGTCTTCAGTTGTTTAACTGAGATTGTTGTGTTGCTTATCACAAGGGATTTCTTGTTTAGGAATCATTCTCCCTTCTTGAGAGGCCTATTGAGGGATTGTACTTCATTCTCCACGTTTTAGGCTCAAGGGAAAGCCACCTCCTTCAGCTACAACATTATTCCTATAGCAAGAAATGTTGTGTTGCAGGGTGTTGTAGTGGAGGGTTCCAGAACACCATTTCCTTGGCTCATCTTTCAGAGGAGGGAGATTCTATTCCTCTGGGAGGTTAGTGAGGAATATTTAGGAGTTGATTACACATATTTGGCATCAGGCCAAGAACTTCCCATCTCCTACAACATAGTCCATCTCCTTGACTGCGTTATTTTTGAGTGTATTTGTAGTGGGGGATTGAACCACTATTTTGGAGGGTGATAACTTCAGTGATTGGATAAGCCTTTCACCTGATAGATCCATTGTATGAGATTAAGCCATCATATGTAGCATCTTCAGCTATCTTCATCCATTTCTAGTTTTGAGTTGCAGCTGCTACCCTTCAACTTTGACATTTTGGTAGATTTTCATATTTCAGCCAATCTGTCCAAGATTGTTTAGAAATTTCCTTTGGGGAGACTATATCTTTGATCCACATATTTTATGAGTTGTATATTGATATATTCATGTATTTAAAATATCTTTCAATAGTTATTCTTCATGTACTACGCAGTCATATCCATGGCTTTCTTCATGTAGCAGTATTTTTCATTTATCATGTATATGTTCTATTGAGGGTTGCATTGGACCACTTGAGTGATTGTTTCCTCAAGGATTTGTATACATTGTTGTTTTTATGATCTAATATGATGTTTATGTGGATATTCTGGCATTCTATGTGTCAATTTATCACTGCTTCTCCATTTGTGTGTTTACATATTTTTGTAGCTCCACATTTGGAATATCTTAAGATATTCCCAATAGTGTATATTTTCCCTATTTTGGGTTATTACAGTGGTATCAGAGCATGATACTTGGTTTAGCCTATGAGTTTCAACCATAATAAGATAGAAGAGATCAAGATGATGAAGAGGATGAGCTTACTCTCATCAGTTTTCAGATCCAGAAAGGACCTCTCCAGGGAGGTTAAGAAGATGAAAGAAGGAGAAGAGGAAGGAAAATTCACTTCCTACTCTCAAAGGGAAGAAGAAATGAAGCATGAAGAACACTTGGAATATGAAATTATAAGTGAATATCTTTCTAAATACCAAGCTAAACCTGGATCCTTCAAAGAGACTCTAGCTTTACCACAATTTATTTAGTTGGAAGAAGAAAGAAGACCCCAAAACTATGGGATGATGAGAGGCACTATATTTCTATTGTCCACTTTTTATGGCTCACTCACATGTGCAGCAAAGGCTTGGGTGATGAAGCTAGAAGCTTTCTTCCTACTACATCCTATAGTAGATAGAAAGGCTGTAGAAATTGCAGCACTGCACCTTGAAGGTGAAGAAAATATTTCGTGGTTCAGCCATTTGAGCCATGAAAGGGTTTCTACTCTTGTTGAGTTTTATCAAAGGATGATCAAGAGATTTCACAAAAGGAGGGAGGAGCCCTCACCACGAGTTGAAGATGAATTTACCAGCATTATTATGGCCATGGAGGAGTAGCCTTCATGTTCAGCAGTTTTGGAAGCCAACACATATGAAGAGGAAACGCTTGCAGCCCTGCAAGGAGATTCCACATTTCACCAAGGTATGATTAAATTTTCATCTCTTGTCATTTTAGCAAAATTTATGGATGGGTCTACATAATTGCATGCTGTTAATTTAGAGTAGCAGCATTGCACTGCTCTATACAAGAGCAGTGATGGAGAAAAGGGGAACCATTCCTCATGTGAGCATTCAAAGAAGCTTAATTCGTGAAGCCATAAAGGAAGCAAGAAGGAGTAGACATATGGAGATAAGAAACTCTTTCTCCTCTCTAGATGACACTCTCTCAATGAGCATGACAAAACTCAAAGAGAGACTTCTACTTGTATCAAATCCAAGGCCTATTTGGTTTTGGAAGGCCATACATGAGGAGGAGATCTCATGGAGAGATTCCATTAGAGGTGCACTTCAACATATCATGAAGTGCAAAGTTATTCAACAATTTGAGGAGGTTCTTCCCTTCTCACACTTGGATCCTCATTGATTCAAGGAGGAGAAAATAGATGATGGAGGACATCTTAGGATGGATAACATCTCTCATGCTTGTGTTGGAAAATTCTTGAGCCTTACACATCATGATGGGAGGTTTTTTCCTACCACCTATTTGGGTCCTTATGGGGTCAAATTGATCCTTGAGAAGAATGCATTTCAAAATCCCATGAAATGGAAGGACATAAATCTGATTTGGGAGGATGGTAGCCCTCATGGGAGGAGTACCAAGATGGAAAATGGAAGGATACATCCACAAATGGTTCAGTGGATGTGGATGGAGAGCAAGAATCTAGTGAGCTACTTGCAAATTTATGATACCGGGTAGCAGGAGGCTTGGCTGCACTAGTTACTCTTGAAGGCGTTTGGCCATCACTTGGCATACACTCTTCCTAAGGGTATGGGGATGGAGAAGATGTGTCAGGATGCTTGCATCATTGAGCAGCAAAGATTATGGATAAATAGTGTTGATTTAACATTCATATCATTCATTATGTCTTCATCACATGTCTTGTATGATGAGAGCATGAGGAGGCAGCAAACACTTTTTTTTCTTGAGTTGCACTTGAGAGAGCAAGGGCAGATTTTCTCTCACATGTTGTATGATGTTGCAGGAGTGGGAAATGGCACTATCATGGTGCAAAGGGGCTACTCCTTGGCCTTATATGAACAAGAAGTACTTCCATTTTGGGAGGAATTTTCTAATTGCAGCAACATTGTTGGAGAAGTCTTTGACAAGGATCTTGTCAAAGAAATGAGCTATGGGTTGGAAAGAGCCTATTTTCATAGGTCAAGAGAATTGTTCTTTTGGAGCATGGAATTATTCTTGTATTCATGCATCACTTTACTTCCAGCACATGGTGAGAATGTTGTTTCTGCATCTATTGATTATGTAACAAAATATTTACATCTTCTTACCATTATCACACAGTGCATTGTTCCACAAGAGGGCAAGTTTATTGTTGAGCCCCATTAACAAAAATTTTCCAAATATTATGATGGAGACAACCATCCTTTTTATAACCATGGGCTATTTTTTGGTTATTTCTTGTGTGCTCAGTTGTTAAATGCACTCATTTACTATTCACTAGTAGATGTGATGATTCACACAAATAGCCATTTGTCAAAACACCACTTGCCATACTATTTTCTGAAGTTGCAGTGGGAGAGACTGTGCTGTGTCCACTTGAGACATTGTTTGTATCATGCAGCATCATGTAAAATCTTCAGCAAGCTTCTCATTTGGATACCCTATGATGATCATGTCCTATTCATCATGGATGAGATGTTTTGGGCCAGCTTGTTCTTCAATCTTGGAGAGGAGATCCTTGGAGGATTGTTCTTCATTTTTCCACTTAAGGGAAAAATTATTCCAGCCCAATATTAGCACATAATATAAACTTATCATTAGTGGAGATGAGGACAACGTGGGGTAGACTACCTTGTCTACCATGTTCAGATTTTCAGCCCACCTACCTTGCATGAGCCAAAGGTGGAGGAAGACTTTCAGGAGTTGCCATGTTGGAGGGTAACTCATTTTGTATGTATGATTGCTTGGGGATAGGAGATTCATATGGGGATGGCAGATCACAATTCATTTCAACCTCATGCCTCAAGAAGGCCCTTTAGTTCTATCCTTTCAGTTGCTTGAGGACAAGCAACATTTGGGAGGGGAGGACTGTAATGTCACCAAAATTAAAATGGAACTAACTGGAACATTAATTTCGCTCATATCAGCTAGGAAGTGAATAAATGGGTAAGGAGGCCCATGATTAGGAAAAAAATCCCTCATAGTGTGAAAGGGATCACCATAGTATCTCTATTTTTCACCCTCAAGTGTGAAAAGGGGCAAATGCATGAGGACAAGGTCAAGTTTGACCAAGTCAACAACGCTGCCATAGAGGGAGTGGATCACTTTGAAATACAATGCAGTGTGAATGGGGGAGAGACATTTTTGTGGAAGAAACCATAATGTGTGGGGCCAAGGCAAGAAGGCTTTCATTTTTATAAATGGAGGACGAGGCAGCCATAGATGGATATGTTATTGAATATAGAATTTTGTCTACATGACTATTTGCTATCTTCAGTTGTTTAACTGAGATTGTTGTGCTCCTTAGCACAAGGGATTTCCTGTTTAGGAATCCTTCTCCCTTTTTGAGAGCCCTCTTGAGGGATTGTACTTCATTCTCCAAATTTCAGGCTCAGGGCCAAGCCACCTCCTTCAGCTACAGCATTATTCCTGTAGCAGGAAACATTGTGTTGCAAGGTGTTGCAGTGGAGGGTTCCACAACACCATTTCCTTGGCTCATCTTTCAAAGGAGCGAGCTTATATTCCTTTGGGAAAATATTAAGGAAGATTCAGGAGCTAATTACACATATTTGGAATTAGGCCAAGGACTTCCCATCTCCTACAATGTATTCCATCTCTTTGACTGCGTTATTTCTGAGTGTATTTGTAGTGGGGGATTGCACCACTATTTTGGAGGGTGAGATCTTCAATGATTGGATCAACCTTTCACCTGATAGATCCATTGGATGATATTTAGCCATCATATGCAGCATATTCAGCTATATTCATCCATTTCTAGTTTTGAGTTGTAGCTGCTACCTTGCAACTCCGACATTTTGGTAGATTTTCATATTTCAGCCAATCCTTCTAGGATTGTCTAGAAATTTCCTTTGGGGAGACTATATCTTTGCTCCCCATATTGTATGAGTTGTATATTGATATACTCATGTATTGACATTAGTTTGCAACATTTATTCTTCATAGACTACGCAGTCATAGCCATTGCTTTCTTCATGTAGCAGTATTTTTCATTTATCATGTATATGTTCTATTGAGGGTTTCATTGCCCCACTTGAGTGATTGTTTCCTCAAGGATTTGTATAAATTGTTGCTGCTATGATCTAATATGATGGTTATGTGGATCTTCTGGCATTCTATGTGTCAATGTATCACTGTTACTCCATTTGTGTGTTTACATATTGCTATAGCTCCACATTTGGAATATCTTAAGATATTCCCAATAGTGTAGATTTTCCCTATTTTTGGTTATTACATAAGTCTTGTTTTGTTGTTATGTAACATAAATTTCTGAAAACAACATTTTTAGTCTCCATATTGAAAAATTTCCTGAAAAGGAATATTACAGTGGTATTAGAGCTCTGCTCTTGGCTCATCTTGTGGGAACAATATATCTACAGTATGGAGGAGAAAGATATTTCAAGGCTCCTTCTTCAAACCATGCAGAACATTGCAAGATATCTCAAGGAGATGAGGCACAAAGAAAGCCGTAAGGGATTTTAGCAAGAAGCAAGCACCAGAAGCTCATTCTGTGTGAAACAATCAGTCACTCATCCTTCAATACAACGCTCCACTATGCCCTCATTCTTATCTAAAGATAGGGAGGAAGAAACCCTTGGTGACTACTTTGTGGAGTATGAGTCCCAAACCCAAACATTCAAGGAACACTTGAGCTTTCAAGAATTATGTCGAATCAAGGAAGGGAGGAGATATTGCTATCAACATAAGAGGGAAGGATGGATTCAGGAGCCAGACCTACAATGTAGTATGGGGAGATTCGTCTTGCCCATATATGATGGATCATCTAAGTGCACAACCAATGCTTGGGTGGAGAAGTTGGATACCTACTTTCAGCTCAATAGAGTTTCTGAAATAGAAGCTATCAAAATAGTTGCACTGCACTTAAAATGGGAGGCTCATGAATGGTGGTTCCATGGGCTAACTACACTAGGGCATGCTCACATCACTTCATAGTCATTATTCACCAAAATAATAGTATATAGATTTAATCCAAGAGATTCAGAGGTCCACTTTATGGAGCTAACCGAGCTCAAACAAAGGGGAGATCTGGAAGACTATATTGCTGAGTATTTGAAACTTTCAGCAATGGTATCCAACCTCACTATGATAAAAAGGGTATGTATGTTTATTGAGGGGATGACTGAACCATTGCATGGGTTGGTAATATCCACCAAGCCAACTACACTCGTTGAAGATATGGAGAAAGCTAGAGATTTGCAACATGCTTTGCCCAAAGAAAAAGCATTACTGTAGTAGGAGGATTCTTCATGGCCAAAGAAGGCACCTCTTGACCATGAACAGAGGAGACTAAGGAGGGAAAAAATTTGCCTCACTTTCCATAATCCATGAGTGCCAAACCATGAGTGTGTTGCAGGGAAGGCTCATTATATTGAGATTTTTTTTGAAGAAGAGGAGAGGGCCAGTGTTGTGCTACCTACAAAAGATGCAGAAAATACTTTTGCTCCAAGGGGAGGAGCTCTTGCAGCATTAAGGGGTGTCCCTAAATATCTGACTTTAAGAGTTAGAGGTACTATTATGGGGAAAAGAGTATCAGTGCTAGTAGACAATGGATCTACTCATAACTTCATTGATTCACAGCTTGTAAAGAAGAGGGGCATCCATATAGAAAAATTTGAAGGATTTTCAGTCTTGGTTCCAGGAGCTAGAACTTTGCAGTGTGTTAAGTATGTTCTAGAATTTTCTATCACTATGGGGACCTACATTATGACAGACCACTTTTTTTTGGTTGATATTCCTGACACCAATGTCATATTGGATGTCCAATGGCTAATCACTCTTGGGAGAGTCACCACTGATTGGGAGACTCTAGAGATGGAATGGATAGGGATGGAGGATGGTAAGCATCAAAAAATCCAAGGGATGCACACTTGTGCCCCTCAGATTGTTTTAGCTCACAATATGGAGGTAGACTTACCCAAAGGAGACATAGAATGGGCAGTAGAACTACGTTTATCTGAATTTGCAGTCCAGGATTCACCAGTACACCCTAATGTGCACGCTCTCTTGGATCGGTATTTTGTAGTATCTGGGGATATTCCCCCAGGGAGACCTCCTAATAGGGGATTTGAGCACACTATTGATCTAGAGCAAGGGATTAAAGCTGTGATTACTACCCCTTATAGGCATCCCAAATCTTATAGGGATGAAATTTAAAGGGCCATTCAAGAATTACTAGCCCTAGGTCATATCCGACCTAGCACTAGCCCTTTTTCATCTTCAGTGGTCTTGGTTAAGAAGAAGGATGGCACATTGAGAATGTGCATTGACTATATAGCACTAAAGAAGAAGACCATGAAGAATACATATCCTATTCCCAGGATCAATGAGCTGATGGATGAGCTTAGAGGATCCAAATATTTCTCCAAGATTGACTTGATATCTGACTATCACCAAATCAGGGTAAGAGATCAAGACATTCCCAAAACAACATTCATATGTCACTATGGGAATTTTGAGTTCTTAGTGATGCCATTTGTTCTGACCAATGCCCCTGCAACATTCCAATCTTCTATGAACCACATCTTTCATGGTCATCTAAGAAATTTTTTATTGGCCTTCTTTGATGATATTCTGATTTACAGCCACACATGGGAGGAACATTTGCAGCATATTGAGACAGTGTTGCCTATTCTCAAGGAGAAAAAATTCTATGCTAAACTCTCAAAAAGTGATTTTGGCCTCACTGAGATGCTCTACTTAGGCCACATCATTGGGGTGGATGGAGTAAGAGTTCATGAAGAAAATATCTGGGAAATCAAGGATTGGCCCGAGCCAAGAAATGTTTCAGAACTCCGAGGATTTGTGGGCATATGCACATATTGCCGGAAATTTGTCAAAGGGTTCTCTCAACTTGCAGCACCACTTACAGACTTGACCATGACGGGAGCTTTCATATGGAAACCTATAGTGCAGAGGGCTTTTGATAAGCTCAAAGAGGTAATTAGTAGTTTCCCAATATTAGTTTTACTTGATTTCTCTCAACATTTTGTGCTAGAATGTGATGCATCAAGTGAAGGGATTGGAGTAGTCTTGATACAAGGAGGGCATCCTATATCCTTTGAGAGCAGGAAGCTACTACCACATGAAACTCTATACCCCATATATGATAAATAAATGTTGGCTATCATGCATGCCTTAGACAAATTTTGGCAATACTTGGTGGGGAATAAATTCAAGGTGAAAACTGATCATAACAGTCTCAGATTCTTTCTTGAACAAAAGCAGCTCCAAGAAAGAAAACAAAAATGGGTAAGAAAAATCCAAGCTTATTACTTTGACATAAAGTATGTCAAGGGGAAGAGAAATATAGTGGTTTATTCTCTATCCAGGAGACCAATAACGTTTTCCTTGAGGGGCATGGACACAAATTGGAAGGCTCAACTGTTGGTTGAGTAATCCAAGGATAACTTTGCATGTGAGATATTTGATGGGGTGATAGTTGATGAGTGGTATAGAGTGATAGATGAGATCATCTATTACCAGGACTGGGTCTTTTTGGCCAAGAACTCTAAACTCAGAGAGAAGATTCTGCAAGCATCACATGATTACCCACTTTCAGGGCATCAAGTATTCACATATACTTATCGAGCCATAAGCGAGAGATTCTCATGTAAGGGTCTCAAGGAGGATGTACTCCAACATGTCCAAGAGTGCATAGTCTGTCAAAAAAATAAGGGAGAACACACTCATCCTACCAGATTATTGCAGCCACTACCCATTCCGGATGGAAAATGGGAAAGCATCTCCATGGACTTCATCACCGGTCTACCTATTGTTCAAGGTAAGAATTGTATCTTTGTATCTCTTGATAGACTAACAAAGTATTCGCACTTATTTTCCATTTCTGCACATTATACTATTTCACAGGTAGCTGAGCTCTTGTTTAGAGATGTGTTTAGACTCCATGGTCTCCCAAGGACCATAGTGAGTGATCGAGACAGCCACTTCATCGGTGGCTTTTGGCAAGAACTTTTCTATTTAGTGGGGACTGAATTAACACCAAGTACCAGCTACCACCCACAGACCGATGGACAGACTTAAATAGTGAACAAGTGGTCGGAAGGCTACTTGAGAAACTAAGTTGCAAGGCAGCAAAAGGCATGGCTGCGTTGGCTCCATTTGGCGGAGTATTTTTACAACACCACTTACCACATATCCATTGGTATGACCCCATTTTGAACACTCTATGGGTATGATGCACTCTCATTTGATGATATCATGTTTGGGGCAATAAAGGCTCCTAGAGAAAAGGAATGGATTCATGATAATGAAGACATACTTTGGGCCCTTAAAGACAACATTGCTACCGCCCAAAATCAGCAAAAGTTGTATGCAGACTGTGGTCGCATAGAAAGACAATTTGAGGTGGATGATCTAGTCTATCTTCATCTTCAGCCTTATAAAAAAAATACACACTCAAGGAGAAAGGGGCTGAAAAGCTCAAACCATGTTTCTATGGGCCATACAAAGTGATCTGTCAAGTTGGGGAAGTTGCATATGAGCTAGAGCTTCCCAAGGGGAGCAAGATCCACAATATTTTTCATGTTTCATGCCTCAAGAAGGCCATTGGACAGAATGTAGTTGCCAACATGGACCTCCCACCTATTGATGATGAGGGTCATCTAGTCTTGCAACCTGAAGAAATTCTGGACACAAGGGAGAGGAAGCTAAGGAGCAGGGTAATCAAAGAATATCTGATTCGATGGAGGAATCTTCCTAATGAGGATACCACTTGGGAAGGAGAGAAGATCCTACAACATCCTTTCTTTTTTTTTCTTGAGGACAAGCAACTTTTGAGAGGGAAAGACTGTAATATTCCCAACTAGTTGGAATATTATATGTTGCTTTATCATGCAAGTTAGAAGAATAAATGGGATAAAGAGACCATTAAATCTCTTTAGTAGGAATAAAAAATTCCCTGTGTGAAAGGGGTTTGAATAAGAAGGCAAAATAAACCACCCTTGCTGTGAAAAGGGGGCAATGCATGAGGACTAGAACCTTGTTGACTTGGTCAACAACGCTGCTAATTGAGGAAGAAAACCAGTGGGAATAGCACAGTTTTGAGGGAGGACTCTTTGCAATGAAGCAACCTCATGAATGTGTGGGGCCCAGGGTAAGAAGGCTCACCAAAGATAAAAAGGAAGGGATAGCAGCCATGAGAGGCATTCATAATATTGTATATGTTTTATTATTATGACTTCTTGCATGCTTCAGCTATTTAGCTAGGTTTGCTACACTATTTAGTGCAAGGGATTCTCATGCGGGAGTTCCATTCTCTTTCTTGGTTCAGCTTGCTTAAGGGATCTAAGAGGGGAATTCTGAGCTACATTTCCACTATATAACTTGGGGTAAAGCAGTCACCAACTCCTATAGCACAGTATATTCTAGAAACTACATAATTTCTGAAGATGATGTTGTGGTAGGGTTGAATCCCTTGATTTGGAACTAGTTTCTTGGAGAAGGAGGATTTTTTCTCTCCTAGAAGGCTAGTAGGGAGGCTCTTCAGCCATTTTTATGTACTTTCATGTATTTTTCAGCCATTTAATATACATATTTGTAGTAAAATGTTTCATTTTACGCAGATATGTCATTTTGTGCTTGTGCTCACGTGAAACCCTTGCCGAGTTGTCTCTATTTTCTGTAAAAGAGGCTAAAACCTCCATTTTCTCGGCTCTTTGATTAATGAAATCTACAGATTTGTTGTGAAACATATTTTTCTGTAGAAAAATTTTCATAATTACGCTGTTGCAGGCTTCATAATTTCTGTTTTGCTGAAGTCATGGGGTTTGGGTGTTTTTAAGGCGTTTTGGCATGGGGATATCTGTTTAACATAGCTAGAATGATTTGTTTCTACTCCCATTTTATATGTAATGGTTATTAAGTGTAATATAAAGGATCCAAGTCTTTTTTTGATGTTATGTAACATAAATTTCTGAAAACAATGTTTTTACTCTCCATATTGCAGAAATTCCTGAAAAGGAATATTACATTCAACACCTAGTTTTTTTTAGTTTCCTTGTGTATTTCCAAAATATTTTTTTGGACTCCCACCCATGCATGACCTTAGTTTCACCATTGAACTCAATGCGGGATGATTCCTATCTCCAAGGTTCCTTATCAAACAATTTCACCCATGTTATATGAATTACATATGCATCTATAATAAATGTTGAGTTTTGGATTTCAACCTAGACTGATTCAGGGAGTATGAAGAATATGAATTCTTGGCAAAGTCATGTGAAGATAACCTATTCCATCTGTTTTGAGTTTGGTCGAGGTGGATGTATTGCTAAATGGGTTTTAACAATAGCTCCTAAAATGACTATAGCAGACATAATCAAGATAACAATCTGAAAGACCACACAGTGGTGTTCTGGGAGAATTATAAAATAGATTCACAGAATTTTTAGCTAAGAGTGACCCTATGAATTAACCCCTATATGCACCATGATAAGGAAACCATAACATATGCTAGAAACTCTAATGCCCCAGACTCAACACATTTTAATAGTAATGTAACCGGCTATAGCTAATGAAACCCAATAATAATAAGGCTCCTAGCTCAGAACCATATAGATGGCCCAAGAACTGTTTATAGACACCCCCCTTCCTACTAAAAACATTCAAACCATCATGAATGAGATAAGACCAAACCAGTTACCAACGACGTGTCCTCTGGTTATGTTACCTTGTATACAAGGCCAAATCCTCCCTCTCCTAGATTTTTATCATCATGAAAGTTTTTAGTAGCAGTGAGTAATGTTCTTATTGTAAATATTATTGGTCGATCATGTTCGATGAGTGTGCCTTCTTCGAATTGTTCATCATCTGGGTATCCTCTTCAAAATATGGACGAGATTAGTCTTCTCCCAGCTACAAACACGCATATAATTAACATGAGAATCAAGGCACCAACAACATCTAGAATTATGGGTGTTTTGTTCAAGTGCTTGATCTGCCCACTATTGCTGGATGTCTTCGGTAGTGTATTCACTTGTCCTTCAGTAGTGGCTAGTGAAACTGTAGTCATATTAAAGAAAAGATATATTTCATAATGAACTATGCAGCTTTGATTCCAATACTGAACTCCTGCACTTCCATAAGATGTCAATATTGCATTGATTGCGTAACTTAGACATGTTGTGCAATGGTAACTAGATATATCCCTAGTGCAATAGACCAAACCATAGATCGTTTAATATGAATCTACAGTTGCACCCCAAGCACATATTTTCGTTTCAGGTGCTGATTCCCCGAATAAATTATTTAAGAGATTCTCAACAGATGACTGGAAGCCACTCGACATAAAGACACCTGTGTCCCCGTGGAAGTTCTCACTGAAATTTTAAACTAGATCTGTGTTTAGTATTCCTGTGAAATCATATTCTTCATAACGTAGGAAGCAGTGAAAAGGCCAGATAATACCACCACGGGCGTTTGAACAACTTTCTTGAACATTATTCTTTTCCAGATCCCAACAAGTGTTGCACTCGCCACTGTTATGTCTTCCTTGCCTTAGAGGAGACCATTTTATTCCTAGATTGAGTCCATTAATTCCAAGCATAAATGAACAACCAATTGGATTTATAAAATTTCCAGACCATGACGGGTCACTGTGCAGTCACATTTTCCAAGTTATTTCATACCTTTCTTGTCAATCTATAGGTTTACACAATTTACTGAAAATGGAATTGAAATCTTATCGATAATTTCCACAGAATTCACCTAACCTAATGTAGCAAGGGTTAGAAGAATATAAAATCACCGAAAATACAAAAGGGTTAATTTCAAATCTCATTGGGATTGCTACCAAGAGAGATCTAATGGTCAATCTATATAATTTCACAATTTATTTAAGATAGCACAGATAATGAAGTGAGGGTTTGCAGGGTAGAAAATTTCCAAACATCCAGAGGTTTTCTTTCAAATTGTGTTGGGTTTTGTTAAATAACATGAATTTGATTTAACATTTTGGCATTTTCCACATAGGGTTTGTTCGAGATAAACATTCAGAATATATGAGGAGTTAAGTAGATCTATGTGGAAATTTTGATGAATGCCTGTGATCTCGATTGAGTAATGATAAAAGGAATTAGAAAACTTGTGGAAAGAGACAAGACATATGAATATATTTACCTACTCAAGTCAAGTGAACTCCGAGCCACCTAAAGCTTTGAAGAAATCGACCTAGCCATTATTGTTAAGAATATATAGGATGATCATCCTTCCATATTTCGAGCCTTTGACTAGTCTTTCCTTGTGCAAACCCTTGAACCGTCTTGAGCCGGTTTGAATTGACTATTTTCAATGCTTAAAAATGTGGGCAGTAAGTAACAAGGGATGGAACGGACGCATTATTCTATACCGGGGATGGGATGAGATATTCCAGATAATAAATTACATAAGTCATTGATATATAATACATAATAATAAAGTATCTCCTTCTAAAGAGAAAAAGTCATCATCGAGAAAATTTTACGTGGGAAAATGGATTCAAAACACAACTACCATGAATATAGACTACTCCAAATGTAATGGGTAATAAATTCATATAAAGGATACAATATTCAAATTCAAAACTCTTTCTGATGTCTCAATTGGGATGAAAGATAATAATCAAATTAGCAATCACTCTGTCACATGATTTAGAATGGAATATTTTAAGAGTGAAGTGATTTTTTTATATATATTTTGTTTTCCTTTTTGTTATTTAGTTGAAGTTATTTTTATTTTTCAAGATCTTAAAAGATCATTTATTTTAATGAAGATGAAATCATTTTAATAAAAAAAGTTTAAGTCTTAGGTTAGATGTTACACTTTGATAAATATAATAATATTATGAACTTTTCATTTAAGTCCACTCAAATCATCTTGGGACTCTTCCAAAATGAAACTTTCAAAAGCAAGGAAAAGATTATTTCATCATAGAAAATGTGAGAGTGCTTTCATGGATATTTTTAGTCCTCATGTTGTATATACATCTAATTATTTTGGAGGAACTCCAATATCTATCCCAATTTGAAGGAATAATTTCAACAAGGACATTGATGTGACCCTTGAGAACTAAATCCAAGAATTGGTCTTTGCTTAATATGATAGGGAAATTTCTCTTCTCTTATCATGTACCCACCCCACTAAGTGGCATTAAGGATATGAGTTAATGTATTGTTTCCTCTTTAAGTATTATTATAGGGTCTCTTTTGAGGTTGTATATGTATTATGCTTAGAATTAAATTTCCAACCATTGTATTCTTGCTTAATTATGGGTCATGCATAGAAATATATGACCTTCTAAAAATTTCTTCAAGTTCTCTTTTTCTCAACCACACTAGCAATCATACTAGTGATGTGGCAGCAAGTTCACCCATCATCCGTATTATGACATGTCACAACTAGAATAATTCACCCTTGGGTTCACACTTGTTGAGACATTCATATTTTCTTAACCACTTATTGGGTTTGTTATTTTCTTAATATGATAGGAAAAATCATATGCTCTTATCATGTACACAACCCCCCTAAGTGGTATTAAGGAGGTGACTTAATGTATTTTCTTCCTCTATATGTACTATTATAGGGTTTGGTTTGAGCTTGTATATGTGTTTTTTGCAATAATAACTTTCCAACCATTATAATATGGCTTAATTATGAGACATCCGTAGAAAGATATGACCTTCTAAATATCTCTTCAAGTTCTCTTTTCCTCAACCACGTCAACGATCACAATGGTGATGTGGTAGAAAATTCACCAGTCATCTATACTATGTCATGTCACAACTAGTATGATTCACCCTTGAGTTTACACTTGTTGAGACATTCATCTTTGCTTAAATTCTTATTGGCTTATAATGCTACTACTCCACAATTCTATCACATTCTAACCAATATTCTCATCATGCCAAGACTTTTAAACCATGCGACACAATGCACATGAAAATTTTATCTATGAAATACGTCACATAGAGGAAAATGTTATCCTATACAATAGCACATCACAAAAATTATCTTTGTACGCATCCTACTTTTTCCTATGTCTTCTATGTCCCCCACCTCTTCTTCCTTTCTCTTTTCTTCCTCTATCCCTTATCTTTTCCTTTATTTTTCTTTCTCTCCTTATTCATTGCATGATGAAACTATTTTGTTTTGTGGCAACCCCATTGCCTCATATTTATCACATCTACAAATACTATAGACATGCAACAACCAACCAATATGTGACATGTGCTAACCTCAAATTTTACAAGAGGTGCAACAACCAATTAGATCATGCCACATGTCCTCCTCAAAGTTTCCAATGATACGACAATGTGACACATGTCATAGGACAAAGATATCCCAACTCATGATATTACAATGAGGGTTTACCACATGTCCCTTCAAAATTTCATGGCCTCTAGGATATCACACGATTTTTTTTTTGAAATACAGGCTATATCACATAAAAATAATTTTAGGAAATACATAAAAAAACATTAATAAAGCCTTGAAAACCATCCAATTTTCTACAAAATTGTGCCTAAGTTTTTTCCGTAGGGTGAGACACTTCTCTAAGACCCTTAGGCTTCTATAAAATTAAAAAAAACATATGAATACTTAAAAAATAATTGGTTTATGTGTTCATAAGCTTAGTTTTTCAAGGGAAAACTTAAATTTTCAAGGTGTTCATACCTAGGTCCCATCCCAGAGGAAGCATAATGGATGCACTCAATGATGTGTGATGTTCAACTGTAAAAAATGGGCTGGAAACAAATCAATTTTTGACATGTTCAAACTTTAGAGATTAAAATTCTCTTTTGAGTAATTTTTAATTTTGTGAGGGCTTAAGGATGATAAACATGTATGAAACAAGGAAAGAAAATCACCCAAAGCCTCCAATGTAGATCTCACATCTCCTTGTCCTCTTGGAGGAATGTTATGGGCTATTTTTCCTTACCAAACTTTTAGTGATGATTATCTTAAAAAACAAGCATCAATAGTGTTTGAATATTTGTAATACAATTAATATATATATATATATATATATTTGTATTGTGACCAAAAAATAGCCCTTTCATTGGACTTTTGACATTTGTTGACCAGACAAACGTTGTCCAACTATAAAAATATTGACTTCATCAAACATCAATATTCCGATCAATAGATAATTCACTTGGTCAAACATTGGATATATGAGGAACTTTTAATTGTCATCGCATCTCTGATGAAAAAAAATATCATTGGATATTCGACTAACATATCATCATATATTCGACGATAATTGTGTTTATTGGATATTTGACAAATGTCAGGGCTTTAAAAAAAAACCAAAAATATTTGCAAGAAATATCTGACAGTACGACTGAAATATTGGAGTACGACCTCAGATTTTTGGTCCATATGTACTAGTGGGGGTTATGGGTTAGGGTTAGGAGTTAGAGGCTTAAGGTTTAATGGGTCAAGGGATTAATGGGTTATGAGTTATGAATGTACCTATTAAGGGATTATGGCTTGGGGGTTAAGGGGATAGGGAATTTAGTGGCTATGGGTTAAGGGCTTATGGGTTGTGATAATGGGACCCATAATCCCCTTATCACTCTTTCAAAGAAAATACATGGAGGATATTTGGGGGAATTGTGATTGTCCATAAAATGTGGATAAAATTTGAGGATCTTGTGGTTCTTTTCCTTGAACCCTAGTAGTGCTTGGAGGTTGTATTTGAAGGGGTTAGTGAACAAAAACTTAATGTGACCAAGAATATTAGTGTTGTAGCACCTATGGTTTGGGAGAAAGGCTTAGGGGTTCTAGAAGTTAAGGGGTGTAAAAATTCCTTGAAATCCTGCAACTGCTTGAATGAACAAATCTGAAACTAATTTTGGTACACTAAGGCATAATATTTCTATACGATAGATAAGTAGAAAAAAAGAAACAAAGATAATGAAAGGCAATCACACATAATAACACACTATTTTTCTAGGGAACTCAACTTGGAAAACTGTCTACTTGTTGTAGATTTTATTGGTGGAAATTGAGCAAATAGAATGCTTTACAAGGAAAATTTTTCCAATAGAGTATATGGTTGTTATTTCTAGTAATACTTAGCTCGAAACCTCTCTACAAGAACTCAACTCAACCCATATTTCTTTTCATTGAAGTATATTATTTCCTAGCATTGGACAAGCCCCTATTATCTGGGAATTAACTCCTAATTTTTAGTGCAGTTCTAGAAGGAAAAATATGTCGGTGATTTGCATAGATGATCCTCCTTGATACATTTTCCCTACAACAATCTCTCTACCTGGAAATTGTACATGTTCCTCTCCCTCACACCTATCTACTTCACTAATCCAGAAGCTAAGTGCTTGAGGTATGCCTTACCTATGTTTAAGATGACTTCATATCCTCCAACTCATGTGCGCTAAAGAAGGATTGATCAAGGTATTTCTTGACTAAGGCATAAGTCAAGAAGACCTTTCTCGCTACTGTTTTCAATAAGGGGATTAGGGGTTAGGGGGTTGAGGTCTAGGGATTTTAGGGGTTATAAGTTAATGGCTTAGTGGTTAAGGGATTTAATGGTTAAGAACCAAGGGCTTAGGGGTCAAGGGATTTATGCAAGGACTTGATTGGGTTCCCAAGTCGTGAAAAAATGTAAGGCTAGTTGTGAGGACATGCATGCCAAGGCTTGCTAAGGAATGCTAACATGTTCCAGATAGTGTGAAAGCATGTCAAACATGCTAATATGTGCCAAGTGCTAAGGCATTCCAAGATGTGCAAGGGTGTGACAATGCGTGCCAGGGACTATCAAGGAAAAAAAAGGGAGAAACAAGTTAAAATACAAGGAAATGAACACATAAGAGGGTTAATAAGTCATCAATTTACCTTTTCCAAGAGGGTTGTTGGTGCTCAAATCATTCCTACATGTAAGTGATTCAAGCTTGCATTCATTGAGGACTAATGAGTCATCCCACTCTAGGTGGAACTGCTGACCTACAGCACACCATAGGGGGTAACCCTATCATCTAAATTATTTTATTTTCAATAAAAAAATAAAATAAGGCCAAATATATATAATCAATCATTGTAATAGGTGCTGATATTTACATAAGGGCGAAACACATTTAATGTTTCATAATTCCTGAATCATATTCCTTGCGAGCAAAACAATAGTGATAAACTCTAACAAGGATAATAGAAATCATAGAAAATAACAAAAGGAATAAAGAAAAGAAAACAAAAAAAAAAACTTAAGAACTATCCTCAAGTTAAATAGGAACATGTGCAAAAAGTGCAGGAATATTCATTTTAATCTATACTGTAAATGAAAAAAACTAATAGTAAATATCGTGATTGAGATTCATAACAAGAGAATAAAACTTTATAATCTGGAGAACATAACACACCTTAAAATAAAATAGATATAGCAACACCACACGAGAAACATACAGAATTTAAATCACTGATAAAACATGAATTATTGTTAAACAAATTATAAATATTTAGCTATCAATAATTCAAGACTAATCATTCAACAATTATGTTGATAATATAGTTATTGGAACACGAAAACCAAATAAGTTGTTACTTAAATGAGAGCGAGCCTCATATTTAATTCATTGTGACTACAAATCGAAATAGCAGGAAGAACAGAGAGAACTAATAAAAATTGTGAGTTCAGACTTCAGTATTGAAAATGAATACTTTGTATCATGTATAGTCAGTTTCAGTATTTCATAAAGTTTTTTCCACTTTTGCCAACAACCCCCCATGATGAGAAATAAGGTTTTAAATAATAGTTTTCAAAATAACTATTTTATTAATTATTTCTCTTGTAACCAATTGAAATTTAAATTACAATAAATAAAAGTAAAGTAAAGCTTGGCAATGAAACGATTAAGCATTGTACCTCCTTTGCAGCTTTTACGACTTGTTCCTTTTAGTCAACCCCGTTGGAGGGAGTGTGTGCACCCCATGTATCTTGACAGTTAGTGCCTACTTTGTGATCAGCGAAATTTCATTCCAGTATTTTGGTTGATCTGTGGTAGACTACATTGGTGGGACTCGTTCAACAACCCATGATGTATAAACAAAATTTTGGATTGTTGCATTGTGTTTAAAACGATTTTTCAATTTGACTAACTTGTCCCATTCAGTAGCAGCTAACCAGGGCATGTTCTTGTATTTGGAAATTTCCACCACCAAACACGATCTTATTTGATTCTTGGTGGCGGGGAGATTCAGTATGATCTTGTTTACCCTGGCCAAAATAGTAAATTCCCTGCAAAGTGCATTGACAACAGTAGAAGAAGAAACTGATTGTTCCCCTAGCATGGATAGAAAACCCATATCATGTTTCGCTTATTTCAATTGATCAGAGATCCTCTGCCAGGAAATTGTCCAATTTTCCTCATTCCAAAATGAAGGCACATTGAATATTCCTAAATAATTCCACTCGGTTCTGAAGTCAATTATATCTTTGATAAATCTATCAAATTCATCCCGCATTTCCTTCATAGTGACTTGCTTCTCCTTTAACATACACAACGAGAAAACACATTCGTGTCTATGAGGTAGCTCGGGTTCTACTAAAGTTCCATCTTCCAATGTATTGAAAATATCTATGATGGCATTGAGGTCTTCCAACCTTTCATCTAAGGAGTCAGATGTATAATTTTCCTCCAGACTGGTACTTTGTATTAGAGCCTTTTCTCACTGCGAGAGAATTCTCACATATGACTCAATCGTAGTGATTTTTTGCCAAACCTCTCTCTAGATTTCTCCTTTAGCCTGCATTAGTACCTCCTTTCATATCACTATGATGTGAGAAAATTCTTCTAGATTTTTTACCTCATTATGTTTATCCTTTAGAGAATCTTGAATTTGCTCAATTTCGATTTTATTTTTCCCCATGACGACGTCAATTCTGTGGTCAACTCTTGCGATTTCTTCTTTGGCTAACTGCAACTCTTATTCTAACTGAGTAATATTGATGCATAATAACTTGGGATCTTCTCACTCAGTTTTCTGTACCAAACTAAGAGACTTCTAAATTGAAGTCTTATAATCTGCCAAGAGTTTTAGGTGTCGCCCCTCTTTTTCATAAGATTTTGCTCTTACTGCCTCTAGCTACTTGAGAACAAATGTCGCTTTTCTTCCTTGATCCATATAGCAGATTTTATTTCATGAATATGAAGTTCAACCTCTTATTTATTTTCGAAAGCTTGTATCAAAGCATGAGGGTCATGGTCCAAGATCTTCAAGATTGCTTAGAGCTCTTTAATCTCTTTTTATTTCTTCTCCAGTAATTTCTTCAGAGGAGCAATATCTTTAGGGTGTCCAAACTGGTGCACGACAATCTCCTCTAATTATTTGATCTAATTGGTCTTGGTGCACAAGGCCATACAAGCTATGTTCACATGCTCAGAGACCTTCTCGATCATGGCCTACATCTTCTTGTTCCCTGCTATGGAGTCCAATAGCCTCCGTGCTACAATTTCACTCACTTGCTGATGTAAATTTATCATGTCCATGTCTGACACTCTGCCTAGGTTTTTGGCCAGGGAAGAGGTCCCAGATCCAACCATCTGTTGGTTTTCCCCTATCTCAGGTTGAACCATTGTAATATTTAAGACATTTGTCTTGAAGTCAGTCATCAAGATCAAATCGGGTTTGCTTATGGGTAACACCTCTTTGAGTGTTGTGGTGTTCGCCGATTGGGCTTGTTTTGGGACTACAGCCAATTATGCACTGGACATAATTATTTCTTTTTTCTCTGTAAATGAGTTTTTAATTTCCAAAGCTTGAGTCACAGAGTATTTGGGCTCAATTGTCTTTAAGGTCTGCCTAATCTCTGCATCCAATAGATCGATTTGTTGATCGAACACATCTGCATCTACATCAATTTCATTTGGTTTGACTCGCCAAATTACGTCAAGTTGAGTGAGACCGTTAGATTTTTGTTTACTTGTAGCAATAGTAGAGCAATAAATTATGGGTTTAGTCTCTCCTACATGCACCTAAATTTGGGAGTGACTGGAGTCAATTTGGGTGATTGTTTCCTTCATCCCTATAGATGGCACTGATTGTAAGTCCTCTTCTACTAGAACTGGCGATATTGTTATTTCCTTCATCCTAAGGCCTCCCTAAATAGATTTTCCTAGACCTCATAGGAACCCTATAGAACTTATGTGGGCTTTATCCACTTAGACCTTAGGAAATATTAATTTTCCTTTTTAATTTTCTTTTAGATTTTAAACCCCATCTTGGGTTCAAAATCCATTTTCTTGGATTCTTTGCCCACAAATATTTTTGTGACCAAACTCACACAAACCCATCTCAATAGGATTTTGGGGTACCTCCCAAGCTACACAATTCAACAACATAGTCTATTTGTAGTAATCATAACTTGTTCAAGCTCTTGTAGTGAAGTGAGGGCTTGGTTGGGTTCCCGAGTTGTAAATTAAGTAAGGGTAGTTGTGAGGGCATGATAACTAGGGAGGGTTAGGGCATGAAAAATAATTAAAAGGAATGCCAATACATGCCGGATAATGTCAATGCATGTTGAAGAGTGTCAGCGAATGTCGGGGCATATCAAAGGATAACTAGGTCAAAATGCATGGAAAGGAATGAACAAGAGTGTGTGCAAGGGAGTTTCAGCGAATTCAAGTGTGTTAAGGAGAAGTTAGGAATAGGATTTATAGGAGGAAAGAATATGATCATTATATGGGGCTCGACATAGTATTTTTAGACAAAGGGAGATCACTTTGTTCTAGGCACAACATTGTTTTTCCTTTAGCTATTTTTTTTTATATGAGATGTGCCACACTTTGTCTACATGCTCATGTTTTATAATATTATAGATAATTTCATATTGTATATTGTTGTGTATAAGTTTTGGGGTGCTCGGCTTGTGTCGACTTATAGCTTATGTGCGTTGTGCATCTTGTGGTTCTTGCAAACTCTCAGTTAATGTTCTACTATTTATATGAACTGAACATACAAGTGAAATATTTCTTGTGTAAGCTATGTTGCATATTTGTTTTATGGCCATGGCTAGATCATGTGATCCTTGTCCTGGTAACTAGTGAAGTGGGACAAGTTGAGCTTGGACATGCATGGCATAATATGAGTTATAGGTAGTTCCTAGGTGAAAAAGGCACAATCTACTTGTAGTAGGTGTAATTGGTCAAGTTGTTGCGGTTGAATTAGGCCAATATTGTCACATGAATTCGGTAGCCAAGGACTTGATTTGGTTCCCAAGTCGTGAAAATTTTTAAAGGCTAGCTGTGAGGACATGAGTGTCAAGGCATGCTAGGGAATTCTAAGATGTGCCAGATAGTGCGAAGATATGTCAAACATGCTAAGATGTGCCAAGTGATAAGGCATGCCAATATGTACAAGGGTGTCTCAATGCATGCCAGGGACTGTCAAGGCAAAAAAAGGGAGACACAAGTTAAAATACAAGGAAATGAACACATAAGAGGGTTGATAAGTCATCAATTTACCTTTTCCAATAGGGGCATGCTAAGCACACCAACACTAGGCGGAAATAGGTTCCAAGTGCAAATTCTTCCTTTGTTGCTTATCATCTACTTTCCAACAATTTATCTCAAATAAATTTAATATTAAATCATGCCTGTTCATACCAAGGCATCTCAATGTATTCCGTATATGCTAAGACTTTCCAAGCGCCAACACGTGCCAAGCACCAATATGTGTCAAGGAGTGTTATGCATGTTATGAAGTGGAAGGGCATGTTGAAGAGTGCTAAGGTGTGCTATAGAGTGCTAATGCATGTTGAGGAGTGTTAAGGAGTACTAGGATGAAACAATAAGGGAGCACTAGGTAAAAATCCATGTAAGTTAATGAATATTAGGAACGTGTGCCAAGGACTAGTGTTAATGAGTGCTATCTGTCATACCAAGGAGGGAGTGAGAAGGTATGTTAAGAATTGATAAGGCATACTAGGGAATATCAAGGCATTTCAAGAATTTGGAAAGTGTTCTTGGGATTTCCGCGGTGTGCTAATTATATGTGCCAATTAATGGTTCCAAGATGTGCCAATACATGCTAGGTGCTAAGGATGTGCAGGGTACTAGGGTATGTCAATGTGTGTCAACAAGTGTCAAGGAAACAAAAGAAAGAACCAATAAGACGATTAATAAGTCGGTAGTTTTTCTTTTTTCGAAAGGGCATTCTAGGCACACTAATAATAGGTCCCAATACATGCCAAGTGGCATTTTGTGCCAAGTGCTAATGTATGTCAATGCATTTAACCAAGGTGTTTTGGGACATGCTAGGGACTACATGCATGCCAATACATGCTAGGGGAGTTCCATGTTGTGCTAGCGCATGTCACCATGTGCTTGGGTGTCAGTGTAATGACAAGATGTTCCAAGACATGTGAGGTGCTAAGAAATGTTAGTGTGTGCCAAAGCATTAATTTAAGGTGTGCCCAGATTGTTGAGGAGTGTTAGGTCTTTCTCATTAATAGAATTTTCAGAGCTTGATTATGTATTAAATAATATATTTCCTACACACACTAGAGGAACTTTATCTAAAGGTAATTTTATAGAGAATAAACTTAATAGATATGAATCATGTGTTGACTCATAGGAAAAATATATTTGACTAGTCATTACATGAGGGAAATGATACACACTAATTACTTCTTAAAAAATTCACTGACTCTAACCACTATGGCCTTGGACATATTATAAAAAATACTCCACAATAATGGTCTTAAATCGTTAACTTTTGACAAAAAATATATTAATAGGAACATAGCATCATCAAAACCTCATTGGAATGATCAATGATGACGAACATTTTTTGACCGTCACCAAAAGTAACAAAAAGAGCATTGGTGAGGGTCATTAAAATTTCGTCACTAGAAGTGTCACCAAAGAAAAAATTGGTGATGGGCCTTTAATTACCCTCACCAAAAGTTTCATTGAAAACGGATTTGGTGATGAACCTTAAAGGACCATCACTATATACACTTACAACGACACATTTTTAAGGACCGTCACCCTATGTGACATTGGAGATGGACCTTAAAGGTCTGTCACAAGCATGACCCTCACTAATGTGATTTTTTATTGTAGTATATAATTCCTCGATGTCAGTTTCCTCTTGTTGGTATATCTCTGAGTCATTTTCCACCTGGAACCATTCCCCTAGGTCTCTCTCATCCAGGAGACATTACTTCAGGTCACTACCCCTCCAGTCAGATACCTTTCTTGATCCTGCCTCCAGGAATATTTCTACCCATGTTATGGCTGTGTTGATTCCTCCTAACATCATCTTGGCGATCCAATTATGGTGTACTAATCCTCTTGCAAACACTCCTCCCGACCAGCTCAAACCTTATAGAACTTTGACTCTAGTTCAACCCACTATTTTCTCCCCTTTCGTTGCTTCAGTTCCATATAAACCTCAACGGGAAGCCACTCCTGCTAAAAAATAATACAGTGAGGTGGGGAAGCCTATAAAAGAAGGAAGTAAGGACAAGGAACCCAAAAAAACTCCCACTCCTCCTAAAACTCCAAATACTTCTCCTCCATGTGCTATGTGTGATGTTGTTCGGAATGCCACAAATAATTTTCTTGAACACCCTCATATAAATAATGTGGTCTCTGATACTTTTACCAACCCTAACCTTCTTGAAGTCCATGTAACCTTACCTAATTTTTCCAAGAAAAACAAAACCTTATGCAATAATCACCCCTATTCTTTGTGTGATAAGTATGAACATTATTCCTATCACTTTCATTTTCTTGACGATTTTCGTGATACACTTCAATTTCTTGATGGAAATTCAAATGGAGAGATCAAATGGAGAGATCGGGTGATGAAATGTGGGCCGTCGATCTGCAGATCAGATCGACGGTGAAGATTGATTTTCCGCTGTATGAGGGCCCAGCTATCATCCGCGCACCTTCGTTAACCCTCAAGCAACTCTGGCGAGCGATCACCATTGGATCAGTGGGCCCAGATCGAACAGTCCACAACGATATCGCTGGGCATCCTGGTCCGATCATTAACGCGCGATGGACGATGGATGGATGGCAGTTTGAAAATAGTACACGGGACGTGTGGCAGCAGGTGTATGGAATCATTGGCCATCGGGGGAAAACAACCTTTTGCCCAAAGGTGGTGCGATGGATACCGCCGATTTTTGGAAAACGAAGCACGGCTGGGGGGTCCACAGGGAGGCGTGCTCCGTACCGTCCGATCTGCAGATCAGATCGACGGTCGAGATCGCTCCATAATTTTGCACGGGCAGAAAAATTAAAAATGAATTTTGCGACGGTTTAAACAAATATCAAAGGTTTTTTAATGTTTTGCAAAGAAATATTTATTTAAACCAGTTAAGCGCCCGACTGGCTCAGCGCTAGGTTTTGGAACCAGGGCGCATGGAAAAAAAGGGTTAAGGACCTGGCCGAATGGGGCTTAAGTCCAATCCATAGAAAATATTCATTTTTATTTATTTTTCAACGTTTTCAAAGGGTTTCAAGGGTTTCGGTATAGTTAAAGAATGGGTTTTCAACTATGGGAAAGTGATTTTCATAAATGGAAGAAGAGGATTTATGAAAACAAGGGAGTTTTTTATGGAGAAAAAGGGGAGAAAATGAAGGTTTGAGAAGGGGGAAAATGAAGGTCTTGCAGCAGTCTTTCATTTGGAATCAGCAGAACTTCAACATCTTTTAGGAAGCACATATCAGTGCAGATTTGGACAGAGGTAGGAGGCCTTCAAAAATTCTTCAAGAGCCAACAGTTTTTAGTGAGAAATTTTTTTCCTTGAAGGCTCAAAAATAGATTTAGCCACCTTTTGGGATAATAAAATTTTATAGGTGGCTAACAATGGCTCCACTTGGGGATGGTGCCTTCTTGAAGGCATCAAGAAATTTCAGACCTGCATTCTCTGCGAGGCTGACCCTATGCCTGATCCTTTAATGTTCTCTAGGAGGCTGATCATTTTCCTAATCCATTGGGTTGCCTTTCTTTGCTGGGATGATTTTCTCTGAAAATGTATTAGCAGTCATAAAGCAATGGATCTTCACCAATACAACTTTCTACCTACCCAATCCTACTGATCTAACATTTTTTCTTCAATAGAGTGCACTTGGATTGGAAAACTCTTTTCACAACATTTTATTCTTTTGAAAGAAGGAAATATAATCTATTTATACTCCTTATTTCTCCCTGAACTTAGATTAAACAGTTGAGTTCAGATGCTTCTCTACCTATTCTACTGTCTGTTGGGATTAAATTGTCCAACAGATTTTCATTCTCTAAATTTCTAAAACATAAGTTTAAAAACAGTCAAGTCAAGATTAAGATGTTTTGACTTGCTGTGATCTATGGCATAAATACAAGCTGCACATAGACTTTTATTTCCTTCCTCTTTTCACAGCTCTGTTTTGACTCTTATTGAGTTGTCTTTCCTTTTCTTCTGGTTCAAATTTTGAGCTGATTAGAACCAGATTTTACATCTTTTTGACTCAGAAAATAAAACATATTTGAGTCATTTCTCTTTACAACCTTAGGTTCAGATTTTGATCATGTTTGAACCTTTAATTTTTATCCTAAACTATCTACTGACAAGCCAATATTAGACAGTTTGGCATATCAAATTCACTATCCTATCAGCAGCAAATTTAAAGCTAATTAGTCAAGATTAAACAGTTTGACAAACTAGAAGTGTGTTTTTCAGGAGTGGCATTTGAGCTTGCACACTTTCAGATTTATCTCTCTTTTTGGTATGGGGCTATACCTTACTTGTTTTCAAAATCTGCCCTCTTTTCTTTCTTTCCTTTGTTTTTGTATTTTTGTTTTTTACAACTTTGAATGCAATGGTGGATGAAATATTCATAATGGAAAAGATAAAAAGGCTTCAAAACATAACATGGATCAAGAGAAGTAATTCTTAAGCATTCTACCATTGACAGGACCCCCAAACAATTCTGCTCCATTCAACTCCTGCAAGAAAAATTCATTGTTACCAGCAGCTGAATGAATAGAGTAAGGGCCAAGCCATAGGTTTTCAAATTTTCCATGCTTTTCATTCTCTTCCCTTCTTGAGTCGCACTTTAAAACTTTGTCCCCAATCTTGAAATTGCTGGCCTTTGTTCTTCTGTCAAAAAGCTTCTTAATGCTCTCATGTTTCTGCAATGCTTTGTTATACACTTCCTCTCTGGTTTGCTGAAGATGAATGGTCTGATTTATTCTTCTGATCATGTCATTATCTTCAGTCTGCAACTCTTGAATCAAATTTATCACTGGTATACCAAGTTTGTTTGGAAAAATTGCATCAGTACCATACACAAGTTGAAAGGGTGACATACCAATAGATTTCTTCAAAGTCAGTCTTTCAGCCCAAAGTGCATGAATTAGCTTTGTGTGCCAAGACTTCTTGTTGTCCTCCAACAGTTTCTTGATTATGTTCACTAATATTTTGTTTGAGGATTCTGCAAGTCCATTACCTTGAGGGTAATAGGCCATAGAATGCCCCAGTGTTATCTGATATCTATGACAAAACTCAACCATCTTCTTTGATCCAAATGCTGCTGCATTATCAGTGATGATTTTGGTAGGACAGCCAAATCTGGAGAGAATATTAGTCTCCATAAATTTTATGATAACTAAATCATTGGTCTGCCTACAAGGAATGGCTTCTATCCACTTAGTGAAATAGTCTGTGGCAGTGAGAATCCATCTGTGCTGGGTAGAAGATGGTGGATGGATTTCTCCTATAGAGTCAAGTCCCCATTGTTGAAAAGGGGCTTCAACTATGATTGGATGCAGAGGGAGGGGTAGCAGTTTTTTTTTTCTTTCAAAAAGTTGACACTTATGACAGGCTTTGATCATCTTGTGTATAACATGGAAAAGAGTATGCCAATAGAAACCAGCCCTCAAAATTTTGTTGGTTGTTGTCTTCCAGTACAAATGACCTCCACACTCTCCTTCATGGAACTTGTACTTAACCTTCTCTGCATCAAACTCAGGCAAACATTTAAGAAATAGACCACTTGCATTCTTCCAATAAAGACATTTATCTATAATGCAATAGTTTACAGCTTTCAATTTTAGGAACCTTGCCTTTGTTTTTGTCAAACTAGGAGGTGTATTCAAATTAAGCAGAACATAAAGAATGTCAGCATACCAATAGGAATTCATAAAATGGTTTTCAAAAATGGGTGTTGAGATTTCCTCTTGATCATATAAAGCATTAATCATATGAATATCAAGAACTTCACAATTTGATTCAGCCATTAATCTAGCTAGACCTTGGCCTTTGATGAGCTTAGTGGGTTTTATCTCTAAATCATATTCGAGAATAACAACAATCCACTTACCTCTCTTACCATCTGGGTCCTGTGTTAGAATGTCTTTAACCACTGAATTTGGGACAAAGGCAATAATATGTGAATGAAGGATGTATACTTTGAAGTCTTTCAATGATTTAACCAAAGAAAAAGCTTGCTTCTCCATGATGTTGTACTTCAAAGGGGAATCCATCAATGCCTTGCTAAAGAATGCAACAAGCTGCTCTTGTCCTTGTGGGTTTTTCTGTAAAAGGACAACATCAATGGTATGTTCTGATGCAAACGAGAAAATATAGAAATATCTAGAAAAATCATGACTTATCAGAACCGGTGTTTTGGTTAACGCTTGTTTCACTAGTTCAAAGGATTGCTTTTCTTCCAAGGTCCATTTTACCCCTTGCTCCTTCTTCATCATATTTGTGACATTCCTAAGGAGCTCAGCCAAGTTGGGTATGAACCTTCTCAAAAAGTTAATCTTCCCAATGAAATATTGCAACTCCTTGATGTTTCGAGGATGAGAGATTTGAAATATAGCCTCAATCCTCTTTGGATCTATCTTTATACCCTCTTCCGAAATAATGTGTCCAAGAAGCTTACCTTCTTGGAGACCGAATAGTGTCTTCTTATGACTTAAAGATATTCCAAATCTTCTACACTTCTTGAAAACTTTCCTCAAATGTTCTAAGTGTTTTTCATCTATTTTTGAAAACACAGTGACATCATCAAGATAAATAATGATGAAGAAGCCCAATTCTTCTGAGAATGCTATGTCCATGGCTCTTTGGAAAGTTGCTCTAGCATTCATTAGACTAAAGGGCATTTTCACATACATGAAAGTGCCCCATGGTGTAGTAAAGGTTGTCTTTAATTGATCAGCAGGGTAAACCAAGATCTGATTGTACCCTGAATAGCCATCCAGCAAAGAAATTCTTCTAGACCCTACCACCCTTTGTAAAATATGATCCATCTTGGGTAGAGGGTAGTTGTCTTTTAATGAAGCTTTGTTTAAATCTCTAAAGTCTATACAAACCTGATTTCTCCAATTTTCTTCCTAACAGACACCAGATTAGATACCCATTCAGAATATCTAATAGGGACAATAATACCAGCTTCATACATATTTTTAATCTCCTTCTCAACCAAAGGTAACTGAATATGGTTTATTCTGCACAGCTTCTGTTTGAATGGTTTTTGGTTTTCTTTAAGGGGAATTTTGTGCTATATTATTTCAGTGTCATAGGATTTAAGATCTTCATAACTCCATGCAAAAACATCAGAAAACTCTTCAAACAGCTCTATATATTTGAGTTTGATGTGAGCTAGTAAGGTTTTCGACAGTTTAATCATTTTTGGTTTTTCCTCACTGCCTATATTGCACTCCTCCACTTTAGTCTCTACAGGTTCCAGTTTTGGTTTTTTGGCCACATCGTCAAAATCAAACAAATCTTCTAAAGGGGCCAGACCTCTAGGCAAACTTTCATCTTTAGCATGGAGAGTTTCCAGCTCCTCTGTTTCGTTCATAAGTTTTCTAGACAATAGGTTAATATTTACAGGCTCAGGAGACGGTTCTTCTTCACCAAGAAAATTTTCTTCACTGCAGTATGTTTCATATGCTGAGTCTGAACTGTTGAGTTCAAATTCATTTATGAATTGCATGAAGTCTTCTATTTGTTTTTCATTGTCAAACACCTGCCAATACTTCTTATTATCAGGTACTTCTGGTCTAAAATTTATCTCAGTTGTACAGTCTTTGGTTTCAAATGGCGCTAAGCATGTCCTAGCTGCAAAGGCTAAATTGTGGGCTGCAATGTTTCTTTTCCTTGGGAAAAAAATTACTTTGGACTCCTCGAATGTTTTTAAAATATCCATGACATCATTCCGATAGGCTCTAAGTCTAGGATGATTTGCGTTATACTCCCCATTGACTTTCCTAATGATCAATTCAGAATCCCCATATACATTGATTCTTTTGGCTCCTAACTTTTTCAAAAGATGCAAGCCTAAGAGCAGGGATTCATATTCTGCTATGTTATTGGAACACTGAAAGTTTAATTTGCATGAAATGCATTCTGTGTGGTTGTTTTCAGTGTTAGTAATCCATACACCTGCACCAGCATTAGTTCTAGTGCATGACCCATCAAAATACATACTCCAGAGAGGATTGTTCTTGGTTTCATCCTGATTACTGTCCTCTTCAACTGATGGGCTTTCTAATCATTGTGGGATATCAGCACTTGGTTTCAAATGTTTCTATTCCCTCTGATTTTTGGTTATTTGAGGGATACCTTCTTGACTCTCAATGTTTAGAAGCAAGGGATGCATGACTTGTAGTTCAAGACCCACATTTGGTTTGTTGTTGTTTAAAGGTTCAACAAACTGTTCTGACAGTTCTGTGGTATTTACCTCCTCCTCTCTATCGGCAATTAATTCTGTTAAAGTGACTTGTTCAATGAGTGTTTCATCATTAAACATAATAAAATAATCAAGGCCTATATTGACAGAGTAAATAGGAGAGTTTTGCGGTCTGTCTTGGCTTGTAACAATGTATTGCATATGAGACTCCCGGTAAAGTCTTCTAGTTTGATTGAAAACAGGGATAGTCGCATAAGTCATGTCCATTTGCATAGTCCCTTGTAACTTAGCCTCCCAAGATCTTGATAATAACATTCCATACTTTGGGGGCACATCAGCCACAACAATATCCATGACTAAGCATTTGGCTGGAATTTTGGCTAAGTTAACACAACGGTCTTTGATCAATCCTAAACATTTTACTCTGCTTGAGTCAAAAGAGTAAATGTCTTTATAAGGTCTGGTGATTTCTAGACCCAGGCTCTCCATCACAGCTTTGGCCATTAGATTATGAGAAGCCCCTGAGTCATGCATATCGTTGTGCAAAATCTTGCCATGAACGTTAAAACTTACATAAAAGGGAGGAACAGGTCCCTCTTGATATTTTCCTTCAATATTTGGACCAAAAATAAGCTCTAGTTGGTCATCGTTAAGATTGACTGTGTCATTGTTGTCTTCTAAATTTAAAGCCTTCAAAATTTGGGTTCTATATACATGTTGGGCAGCTAACTCGGTGAGGGGAACATAAATCTTAATCTTCAAAATTTCCTGCTCCAGGCTGAAAGGAATTTGGTTCTTTGAACAACTTCTTTCAGCCTTATTAACTTCCATTTTATCAGCAATGTCAGGTTGTTGTTTTTTTTTTATTTACATTTGATAAAAAAATTTCACAAGAGTACTAGCTGAAGTGTTAGTACTACTAATTTCTGCACTTTGTTTTTCATTTTCTTGAGTGCTTTTTCCTTTTCCTTTATCAGAATTTCCAGCTACTATTTTATCCTTTTGTTTGAAAACTTTAGGCTTGGCTGCAGTGCTAATTTGTGAGGATTTGTCAGAGGTTTTGTTGTTGGGGGTTTGTTGACAAGATTTACTTCTAAGGTCATATCCACTTCGAGGTTCCGTAATGGCATGTTCCATGTTTTGACAACAGTTTTCATTATCATCTCCTTTGTCATCATAAGGTGTATAAAGACCTTGTTTTCATTCATAATGAACCTCAAAGTCATCATCATCTACCCCAAATAGGTTAATATCATCTTCCTCTGTTATTTGATCTATTTCCTCAACCTCACTCACATAGTTTTGATGAAAGGGAGGAGTGATCTGTTGATCATCTTCCCTAGGTCTGTTTGGAGGTTGGTTCCTTCTAGAATTCTGATTCTGGTTTTGGTTTCTGTTTTGAGGAGCACTTTGGTTTTGGCTTGCTTGTGCTCTCTTGATTATTCTCATCTCTTTCATCATCTCCTCCATCAATTTTTCCATCTTTGAGTTGGAAGTATAAGGTGTAGGTTCCTCTCTAAAGGATACTCTCTTTTCAACTTTCATCCTTGCTCTCTTCTCCATTAAGTTGACTTCCATAGAAAGAGCACCTCTTTTCATATCTTCAAGAGTTGCAAAATCTCTCTCTCTTAGCGAGTAGGTCATGTCAGAGTCAAACCCTTTAGGAAACTTGTTTAAAGCTGAGCCTTGTGGAGGTTTTAGTTCTGGGGAAAGTGCATTATACACACTATTAAACCTAGTGCAATAAGCTTGGACACTTTCCCCAGGGTTTCTATGGAGATTCTTGTAATCAGAAAGGACTTGGAGAGGGTTCTTTTTAACTTCCCATTTGTTTAAGAATGTTTGATGGAAGCCTTGGAGATCGTTTATACTATGGGGGGCTAAGCTTTTAAACCATTTTTGTACTTCTCCTCCTAAGCTTTGAGCAAATAATCTAAGCTTGACAGAATCATCATCAATTTCATTTCTGTCAAAGTATTCATCCATCTTATCCACATGTTGTGATGCTGTTGTAGTATTGTTAGCATCATATAATGGAATTTTGGACTGATAGTCTTGTGGAAGGTTGACTAATGGTGTAGGAAGGACTAGGGGAGCATACCATGCCGCCATGGCAGGAGGTGGAAGTGGATTTACAAGGGGTGGATTAACAAAAGGGAAACTGGGTTGGAGTGGAGTGATTTGGACAACAGATGTTGGATGAAGGGATGTGGATGGAATAGTAGTAGATTTCTGAGCTGATCTTGGATGAGAGACACCTAAATTCAACAGGAAGTGTAGATCGGGTGGTGTTGTCCCTCTATTACCAAGATGTTCACTAGTTTCAGGAGAAGAAATTGAAGACTGAGAATCTAGCTGGATTATATCATCAAATGACCTAGTTCTAAATGGATTTACTAAGTCAGCTTGTGATTGTTGTAGAGCTGAAATATTTTCAGGGACTGAGCTAGCTCTTAAGGGCGATCTGAAAATAGTTGATAATTTAATCCTAGGAGACCTCCTAAGGATACTTTCTGGGTTATCAACTATCTCAAGTGGATTAGGGTCAGGATAGGCTCTAGTGTGAATCTTTCTAGGAGCCACTATGCTGTGTTTTTCAGACCCAAATAAACAAGAAAAGTTCAACCAGATATGACAGTCTTTGAATGGTTAACTAATCTGTTTTATAAAAAATAAAAAATAAAATCAATCCTACAGCCCTCAAACTGAGTTTGAATGATATTATGATGATCAGGGTTCTTCCCAGTGGAGTCTTAGGGTATTTTGAGGATTGTGGAGTTTCCAAGTTGAAGTTTTGATCTCCTAAGGAGGTAAAAGGTTTTATGGTCCACCACCATGTTTATTGAAATATCCCTTTTCAAGGATATCCTGGAACACAACAAACTCTAACCAGAGATTGACTGGGAGGGCATTTACCAGATATGTCACCTCTGAAAGAGGATTAGATCTGGAGGCTAAATGGCCCTATCCAGACTCTGTCTAAGAGTATGGAGTAAAACACATCAAAGGTCAGTGAAAAGTAAGAGTAAGTGTTTTACTACCAATCTAAAATAATTTTGTTTTTTTCCGAGTTATTTTTCAGTTTTGTGGTTTCTAAGAATATGCTAACTCTATTTCAAAACTTAGCTATGGTTATGAGACAAAGATAGTTTACTCTTATGGCTAAGCCAGCTGATTTTTCAGGGTTAGATAAAGTCTTAAGAGAATCCTAGGGTTTACCTAGATTTCCACTGATTCAAACAAGTTTCATCATGATTACCATTTCTTGGTAGTGCTTGAAAAGGCTGCTTTTAACTCTGAAAGGTTTATGAAGTTTTTAAAGAAAACTAAGATGAAAATTTAACTGAGTTCCCCAGCGGAGACGCCAGAAATGTTAGGGATCTGTAATGTATTAGCAAGATTGGCAGAGTCCAATTACAGAAACAACATCGTTTCAACCAAATCTGGGATTCTAGGATCTAGCCCTCCTGAATCCGGAGATGGATCTCTCCAATATGTACAAAGATGGATTTGTATTTGAAGTTTGGGGTTATGATATTAGGCTAGTTATGAAGGCCAAGGGTTTTTTTGTTTTTGGATGGTTGAGCATGATTACTATTCAAGATGGAAAGTTCTGAGTGCAAAAAGTTCCAATGGTGAGAAGTTGCAGGCAATCAGAGTAAGCTTCGGTCAAAAATGGTAGAAAATTGTAGGTTTTAGTCCATTGGGCTATGGAGTCATAATAGGGTTTAATTGGAACAGCAAGAGGCAAGAGTGGTCCATGGGGCAAGTCAACTATGTCTAAGGATCTCTTTGAAGATTGGTTTATGGGATGGAATGATACAATAAGAAGGAGAAATAAACAGATGCAAAAACAAGAGCAGCCCAGGATCTGGTAAGTACTTTGAAACTAGCCATCCTTTGACATGAACTCAAGAAAAACATAAAATTAAACTAGGATCTGGTAAGTAATTTGAAACTAGCCATCCTTTGATACACTTTCAATAGAAAACATCTTAAAATAGAGGGAAACTTGAAGGCGAATTTTGGATTAGAAACTACCGAGCCGGGCTCACCACAAATCCTCTCCTAGATCTTCTTTTACTTGGTTACTTTCAAGACAAATAAAAAGATAACAATAGAATGGCCTAAGATCTGGTAAGTACTTTGAAACTAGCCAGCTTTTAACACATTCCAAGGGAAACAATCAGATAGTCTGTGGGATCATTCTGGGACCAGGGTTCACCATATCTTCCTCAGTTCATCTTCACAAAACTTATATTGAAAATAAAATCTAAGAATAACATTCACATAAGACAATAAGACGAGGGAACGCCAACATTCCTATGCTGAAACTGAATTAACTCATTTCTAAATAACACAGATAGAAGAAAACATTCAGATAAAGGTTTTCAATCAGAGAAGGTTACTGATATACAGTAGGTCCTAACTCTATGCATGCTGTTCTTTATAAGAGAATATGAAACACAGATGAAAACATAAACAAAATGACAGGTTACAATAAGGAAAACATCATCGTCAACATAGACCAGGATCCCATAAATCATCTTGTATTGATGCTTCAAACCAGTTACAGCTTTAAGTCTAGTGCTTTAGGTCAGCAACCATCTACACATCTCAACCTAACCTATCTATCACCAGGAGAGCTCCAAGAGCCAGTGAATACTATGTACAATCAAAAGTTTTTTTCTCAAATGTATATCAAAGTTCTACAACCAACCCCTCGCTCATCTTTTGCTGAACTATTTATAGAAATATGAGGAGGTGAGATCTGATAAAAGATCTCAATTACAATTAATACAGAGTTAATGTCTTATTGGCCCTTGGGGGCTCAATGAGTAAACTCTACAGGTGTCTCACTGTATTAATTGATTTACACTTATGAATTAATCTCGGTGGGAGCTTTGTTGACCTTTGAGGCTCTGTGTGATGCTAGGGTTACTCTGCAGATATATTTTGCATTAAATTTCATTGCAGAAGTAACTTCTTGGCTACGCTGAGGCAAAATCTGATCTTCTTCAATAACTTCAGCCCCTGATTGAGTACTTTGAGGAACAGGTGGGGCTAAGGTAACTGGGAGGAATCGATTTTCCTTAGATTGAGGTGGTGGAGGCATTCCTGATTAATAAAACACTTTAGGTTTTTTGTAAACTGTGTTTTATTTGGGGATTAGGATTTTGATAAGCATCTTAGATTTAATCCCCACAAATCTGACCTTCAATCCTCTGTTCTAGTGCATTTTTGTCTTCGACGCTGATACTCTTTGTATGTGCCCGATTTGATGTGTTCTTTGCTGTTGTGCAGGGTTGCGAAGGGTTCATAAGGTATCCATGCCTAAGGAAACACTGAGGAAATGTGCATTTATATCCTGAGAATGATTTCCTTTGAGGAATCGAAGACGGGAGGGTCGTCATCCTCCGCCTCTAAATCTTCTTCGAAAATTGTGAGAAAATGATAAAAACCCTGCAAAATATGAAAACTATTAAGAAATCCTTCTTTTATAGGTTGACTGCATCGGAGGGCGTGTGGAAGGAGCGGGGCCATTGGATGGCATCATTCGACGGTCGGGATTAATCGGGGAGATCATAGAATGGGCAGAAGAAAAATTAAATCCGAGCCATCAATCGTGCAGTGATCAACGGTCGAGATTGAACGAAGCGGTCAGAGGAGAAGGATGAATCTAAGCCATCGATCGCGTAGAGATCAACAGTCGGGATGGGCAATGGAAATTCAAATGGAGAGATCGAGCGATGAAATGTGGGCCGTCGATATGCAGATCAGATCGACGGCAGAGATTTATTTGCCTCTATATGAGGGCCTGGCTATCATGCGCGCACCTTTGTTAACCCTCAAGAAACTCTAGCGAGCGATCACCGATGGATCAGTGGGCCCAGATCGGATGGTCCACATCGATATCGCTGGGCGTCCTGGTTCGATCATTAACGCGCGATGGATGACAGATGGATGGCAGTTTGCAAATAGTACACGGGACGCGTGGCGGCAGGTGTATGGAATCGCTGGCCATCGGGGGAAAATAGCCTTTTTCCCGAAGGCGGTGCGATGGATACCGCTGGTTTTGGGAAAACGGTGCATGGCTGGGGTGTCCACAGGGAGGCGTGCTCCACACCTTCCAATCTGCAGATCAGATCGACGATCGAGATCGCTCCATAATTTTTCAGGGGCGGAAAAATTAAAAATGAATTTTTTGACGGTTTAAACAAATATCAAAGGTTTTTTAATGTTTTGCAAAGAAATATTTATTTAAACCGGTTAAGCGCTCGATTGGCTCAGCGCCAGGTTCTGGCTCCAGGGCGCATGGAAAAAAAGGGTTAAGGACCTGGCCGAAGGGGGCTTAAGTCCAATACATAGAAAATATGCATTTTTATTGATTTTTCAACGTTTTCAAATGGTTTCAAGGGTTTCGGTATAGTTAAAAAATGGGTTTTCAACTATGGAAAAATGATTTTCATAAATGGAAGAAGAGGATTTATAAAAACAAGGGATTTTTTTATGGAGAAAAATGGGAGCAAATGAAGGTTTTAGAAGGGGGAAAATGAAGGTCTTGTAGTAGTCTTTCATTTGGAATCAACATAACTTCAGCATCTTTTAGGAAGAAAATATCAGTGCAGATTTGGACAGAGGCAGGAGGCCTTCAAAAAGTATTCAAGAGCCAACATTTTTTAGCAAGAAAAATTGTTCCTTGAAGGCTCAAAAATAGATTTAGCCACCTTTTGGGATAATAAAATTTTATAGGTGGCTAACAGTGGCAACGAAGAGGAAAAAATGGGTGGTAATGACATCTACCTCTACTTTTGGGCCGCCTTTTCTAGATCATTAAATATGATGTGTTGCTGACACCTTTTGTCAATCGGTGGTTGTGTTGATGTGTTCATGGTGCCTTGTCTATCTTGGTAAATTCAGAGTTTTTCCCACTCCTTCTTACTTGGAATTTTCATCTCTACAACCTGTCGGTGCACATCATCCACCTCTGTGTATTTGTTGAAAGTGGGCCTGGTGAGGAAAACATGTTTCAGCTCAGGTTGAATAAAGATGTCGTTGCCCAGGAGGTCTATGACCACTTTCCCGGTCACGTTTCCTTTGATGTTAGAAAATTTGGTGGTATCCTTAGATGTTTCCATGAGCATGGTCATATAGTCTCCTTTGTGGACCAGATTGTTATTAATCACGTACAGTGAGGGCAGCCCTTTTTCCCTCAGGAGCTCAATTCAGTTTAAGAATCTGTTGATGGCCATGCCCAATTCATGACACTTCTCCTCCAGTTGTCTCACCAAATTCCTCTTAGTGAGGACCCTTTTCACCTCTAATATGGTTGATGCTATGTCCTGTACATCCATATCTTCAAGCTCATAACTAGTTTTGGAGTTCAAGAATTTTATGATTTTTGGGGCTCTGATTGGCATGTTTCCCAATTCCTTATTTTCTTTTTCAATAGCCATTGTGAACCTGTCAATCAAATCTTTTTGTTCAGAGATGATATGGATGGAGTTCCAAATTTAATCCAATGATTCTATGATACCACCCCAAATTATCAGCTTCTTTTGGCCTAGAATGCTCTTGGCTGAAAATTCCTTCTCTAGCTTCTCCAACCTCTCAATCTGTTTTTTGGCTATCTCATGGGGAGTTTTAGATCTAGCCTTTTGATACCTTAGGATGCCTATTTGTGCCTCCAATTTCTTGATATATTGTGACTACAGGGTCATAATTTCCATGGCCTTGGATAGCTGATCTATCCCACTGGATGCCCAAACAATTGCTAGAAAAGCTGATGGAATTGATGAAATGGGAACAACTTCTAGTGGGATGAGTGCCACTCAAGTTTCTTCTTCTTTTTTCCTTCAGTAGCTTCTTCATATCAGTCTCCATTTGCTTTATTTTGGTAGTTGTTTCCATGACTAATTCCATCAACTTAGCCTTATGTGACTCGTATTCTTCAATGCCTTTAGCCAAGGGGTCTTTTGTTGCTAACATCTTGAGTTGTTTCCTAAGGGTTGTTATGTCAGCATTTTTTTTCTTCAATATCTCCTCCACAATTTGAAAATTGGTTGGGTCATACCCAAGTTTCACTATTAAATCTTCTAAAGACTTTATCCTTTAGTCTTTAGCCATAGCAGATATTTTCTCCATCTTGAGCTATGATTGGATATTGGACAAAGATACTTGAAGTTTTGACAAGCTCATAATAGTGCTTGTCAAGGTGGAGGCCACGATCTCTCCAGTCTACTTGTTTAATTCAATTTGGTCAATAGGATGGATGTACTCGGTACTGAAATCGAATGATGCCTTCTTATAATCTCCTTCTCCTTGAGGCTATAGGACCAAGGCTTCTAGAAATTCCATCGGCATCCTCCCTTTTTAGTGTCAAAGGCAGACAATAGCCTTCTTTTCTAACTTGAAGATTCTTCCACAATTGATTGTATGTGTTAGTATTTAGCACCTCATTCCTCACATTTATCTCCTTGAATGTGTCATAAATTGATTTTTATTGGCCTTCTATGGCAGGCCTGGAAGTAGATGCCTGCAAATCCTATTGTTGGAGAGTCATTGTCGCTGAAGATGTGGGGGATGTTGGCAATATGATGCAGAGTGTTGTCCTTGATGGCAACCCACTTGATACAGTGTTTTCCTTGAATGGAAACTCGCTTGATGAAGATGATGGAAACCTACTTGATGAACTTGTTAAATGATGTAAATCTGATGTATCTACAGAGAGTACAGAAGGTAATGAAGAAAGGAATTCAATATGTGCTAGATCTATGATGAAAAGAGTATGTCTCAAGGAATACGCGGTTTGTCTAGGAGAAGTCGCGTATGCACGCGGGTAATAACGTGCCAAGTCGCGTATGGGCAAAAGCGCTCATAAAGTGCAAAACCAGGGGTAACCACCATGGTATTGACCCATTGTATTGGGTAATGATTCGTCTAAATGACCCCGTCCAGGAATACCATTGGAAGTAATATGGTTTTGGCTCATGGTATTGAAAAAGGGTAAACCTATATAAGGAGAAGAATTTCATTATGCAAATCATGAGTGTGGGTGCAAGATGTCTGAGCTTGAATGAATACTTCTCTCTGAAGTATATCTGAATGGAAAGGGTTACAGTTGAATGATAGATCTGAATGCATGAAGCACCTATGAAGAAAATGATGAAGAAGGGAATCTAGATCTGAAATGTATTTGTATTTGCTACATCTATTTATGGAATGATTAGATCTGAGAGGAGGCGAACATCTGTCTGACGTAAAGGGTAAAATATGTGTGATGTGTCTGTTCTGAAGAATTGCAATGACCTAAATGTCTGAAGAACCATACGCTAGTTTTCCGTAGAAGAAGCGTGTATATACGCAGCTTCGCTGAAGAGAAAGCGCGTATGCACAGTGAAATTAGCTCTGTAATATGTACAGAAGTATACGCGGGTTTTTATGGTAGAAGGCGCGTATATACGCGGGATCAGTGATAGGAAAGCGCATATGAAAACTAGGGTTTGCTGAAGCATGGGGTATGAAATGTCCGATTTGTTCTGTTGTGTTACTGCTATCTGTATTCTACAGTTCTGAGTTGTCTGTATCAGTTTGGTTGTATGATTAAGCTTAAATGTGTAGAGTGGGTTCAGTCTGAAAATATTATGAAATGAGGCCTACAAGTTTTACTCTATTTGAGTTGTTGGATCCAGTGTGAAAATTGATGAAACGTGGTCCATAGAGGTGCTGAGGGTTGTAGCTTTCAGTCAGGGGGTCGTAGCTCCCTTCCAGGTGAGGTTGGTAAACGAGATCAGGGGGTTGTAGCTCCCTTCCAGGAGAGGCTGGTAAACGAGAGCAGGGGGTCGTAGCTCCCTTCCAGGAGAGGCTGGTAAATGAGCGCAGGTGGGTGCCTACTTGCTGGTAGGAGGCTGCGCCAGCACATATGTTGTAAGATGTTTTCTCTATAATAAAATATTGAAGGCTGAGCAACTGCAGCGGTGGTTTTCTCCCGACTTGGGTTTCCACCTAAAATCCTGGTGTTCATGTGTGATGTTTATGTGTGATGGTTTATACTGTTTTTACTGCACATGTTTATTGTTTGTTTAACATCTAATGAATGAATGATGGAATGATATAAGTGAATAATTAATGGCATAGTTAGATCTCGGTGTATACGTGAGTTTTATGAAGGATATCCACGTGTATACGCTAGTTGGATTCAGCAAAGTGGCGTATGGGTTTTAGAGAGTGAAAAAGTAAAAATTTTGATAAATTCCTAAATACTGATTCACCCCCCCCTCTCAGCATTTTTCCCAACAATTGGTATCAGAGCAGGTCTTTCTGCAGAAGCTTGATCGCTTGAAGGAGATCCGTCGCAATGGGAAGTCATGAAGGAGTAATGTCTCTAAAACCACCTCTATTCAATGGAAGCAATCTAATATTATGGAAGGTACGAACAAAAGCATATCTGCAAAGTCTTGGAGCAGAAGTATGGGCAATCGTGGAAGAAGGCTATCAATATCCGGCAAGGATTCCTACTGATGCGGCTGAAAGAAAGAACTATGAAATCAATGCCAAAGCAGTGAATGTATTATTAGGAAGCATGTCTGAACCAGAATTTGCTAAAGTGATGCAGCTAAATTCAGGAAAATAAATATGGGACAAAATCATTCTGAGCTATGAAGGAGATACAAAGGTAAAAAATGCAAAACTCCAAACTCTCAGAATTGAATATGAAAATTTAAGGATGCATAGTGATGAAAGTATTGCCAGTTTCTTTTTACGTCTAGATGATATTGTAAATAGAACGAGAAATTTGGGTGAAACCATGGCCGATACTACTCTGGTGGAAAAAGTCTTAAGATCCTTGACTTCAAAATTTGACTCTAAAGTTTCAGCTATTGAAGAAAGGCAAGATCTGCAAACTCTTACTATTGTTCAATTACATGGTATTCTGACTGCTTTTGAAATGAGACAAGGAAGTCCTTCTCAAATCAAAGAAGCTACTTTTAAGGCGTCTGCAAAAGGAAAAGAAAAGGAAGTTGTCAAGGAATCCAGCTATATATCTGAAGAAGAGGAAGAAGAAAATTTTGTAAGAAGACTCCAACTAGGAACTGGAAGGTTCAAAGGTAAGCTTCCTTTCAAATGTTTTGATTGTGGAAGAGTTGGTCATTATGCTGCAAAGTGTCCTTATAAAGAAACATCTGCTAAAGGAAAAGAAGTAGCAAGAAGGAATAAGAATCGATCTAGCACAAGAAAAAGTTACTATATTAATGAAGACAGTGATGGGTTATCTGATAGTGAGGAAGAATGTGAACAAGAGATTAAACTGCTCATGGCAAAAGAATCTAGAGAAGAAAAGGATACTTTTGTGGATGCTCTGGAAGACAATGATTTTCTTGAAGAAAACAATCAACTCAAAGTAAGCCTAGAAGAAAAGAACATAATCATAGAGAATCTTGAAAATCAGCTTGAAGCAAAGGAAAAACGCATTGAGGAATTGGAGTGTGAAGTAGTAAGTCTAAGGAAAGATAATGAGAAAGTAAAAACTCTCAATCTTAGATTTTCTAAAGGTTCAGAAACCTTAGATGAGATTATCAAGATACAACGGTATCCTCTTATAAAAACAGGTCTTGGATATACTAGGGAATCTTCCCAGACTTCAGCACCAAATTATCTGAAAGCAGCCACAGCTGGTTCACTACATTCAGCCACTCAGCAAGGGAACAAAGGATCTTTCCAGGTAAAGCATGATCATCTCAATTCAAGGAACACTAATAGGGATATCTTTCAAAGAAGCTACAACCAACAGGTAAATTCAAATAGAAGATTTCATGATCGCAGAAATTTCTACTTCAATGGACAATGTTTCTCATGTCACAATTTTGGTCATAAAGCTGTTCAATGTGTTGCATATAAAACCATCATGACAAAAGAAGCAAGAAAGAAAAGGATGAATATTGAACCAAAGAGGAACACCTATAACAACGTTTCTCCTATGCAAAACGAAGTTGAATGTACTTATTGCAATAAATTTGGTCATGAAGAATCTGAATGCAGGAGCAAGCTCCAGCCAAAAGAACATGTTCCCTCAAGCTCTAAAGTGTGGAAAAAGAAAGAAATACCAGTTGAAAATTGTGGGATAGCGTTATTTGCAGAAGGTGAAGAAAATAAATGGTACATTGATAGTGGGTGCTCAAGACACATGACAGGTGACAAAAGCAAACTTCTTGCATATAATGCTCTAGAAAAGGAAAAGAAAGTTACTTTTGGAAATGATACTCCTACTGTAATTAAAGGAAAAGGGTCAGTGTTTCTAAAAGAAAAGGTGAAGGCTAATGATGTCATGTATGTGGATGGATTAAGGCATAACCTGTTAAGTGTAAGTCAAATGTGTGATCAAGGAACAAAAGTGGTCTTTAGTTCAAAGGAATGTGTGGTTCGTGATCTTGATACAGGTAAAATCATTATAAAAGGAAAAAGAAATCCTAGCAACCTGTATGTACTGAATGGCATAGATCAATGTTACTTGAGAAAGTCTTTAGAAAATTGCTATGGCATAGAAGGCTGGGGCATCTGAGCTTCTCTCAAATCAACAAAGCAAGCAGACTTCAAGCTGTTCGTGGTCTTCCCAATATTAATCTACCAGAAAGTATCATATGCAAATCTTGTCAATTCGGTAAGCAGACCAGAGTACGATTTAATGCCAAATAAGGATCATCAAGTGAGCCTCTTGAACTCATTCATACTGACATATGTGGACCTATGAGGAAAAAGTCACCACGTGGGGAAGAATACTATATCTTATTTATTGATGATTACTCTCGAATGTGTTGGATCGGGTTCATTAAACACAAAGATGAAGCATTTGAAAAATTTCATATCTTCAAAGCATTGGTAGAAAATGAATTAGATCTAAAAATCAAGTGTCTTAGATCTGATCGAGGAGGAGAATATACATCAAATGAATTCTTTGAATTTTGTAAACAACATGGCATAAAAAGACAGTTCTTTGTAGCAGGCACTCCACAACAAAATGGCGTAGCAGAAAGAATGAATAGAACAATTCAACAAATGGCTAGAGCTATGCTTGATGATTCTGGAACTCCTGACATGTTCTGGGGTGAAGCAGCACATACAGCAGCTAACATTCTCAACAAGGCTCATGTTCCGGTAAATAGTGACAAAACTCCATATGAACTCTGGTATGGTAATTCTCCCTCTGTGAAGCATTTTAGAGTTTTTGGAAGTAAATGCTTTATCAAAAATAATGATGAAAAGCTTGGCAAGTTTGAACCTAGATCAAATGAAGGGATATTTCTTGGTTACTCATCTACAAGCAAAGCATACAAATGTTACAATAAAAGGCTTCGAAATGTTGTTGAATGTATTGATGTTGTTATTGATGAGTCTCCTATAGCTCCTAAAGAAGAAAAACAAACAACAAAAGAAGATGATGGTGACTTATGTCCTTCTACATCAAATAGAAATGATATAGACAGTGGATCCAATGAAGAACCTGAAGATGATCTATCTGAAAAAGCTCCATCCAGATATGTTCAAAAGAATCATCTGGAATCTCAAATTTTGGGAGACAAGGAATTAGGTGTATGAACAAGGAGAACTCTTGTGGGATCTTCTAGTCATCTGGCACTTCTATCCACAATTGAACCACAGAATGTCAATCAAGATAGCAAAGATGAATTTTGGAAGCAAGCCATGAATGAAGAGCTTGATCAAATTGAAAAGAATGACACTTGGGAACTGGTACCAAGACCACATGATAAAAATGTCATTGGAACTAAATGGATTTTCAAGAACAAGTTAAATGAGAATGGGGATGTTGTAAGAAAGAAAGCTAGATTGGTTTGCAAAGGGTATACTCAATAAGAAGGTATAGACTTTGAAAAAAATTTTGCTCCTGTAGCTAGACTTGAAGCCATAAGAATGTTTCTTGCGTTTTCAAGTTCTCAACAAATCAAAGTTGATCAAATGGATGTTAAATCTGCTTTTCTTAATGGTGATCTAGAAGAAGAAGTATATATAGAACAACCGGAAGGATTCATTTTGGGAAATGATGAAAATCTTGTTTGTAGACTTAAAAAGGCTCTATATGGTCTCAAACAAGCTCCAAGGGCATGGTGTTATCGTCTTGACAAATATCTTCATCAACAAGGTTTTTCAAAGGGGTCTGCTGATAGCAACTTATACACAAAAGTTGAAAATGATAAACTATTGATTGTGGTTGTATATGTTGATGATATCATTTTTGGGAGTAACGAAGAATATATGAGTCAAAAATTTGCTTCTGTCATGCAGCAAGAATTTGAAATGTCCTTACTTGGGGAACTAACATTCTTTCTTGGCTTGCAAGTGCATCAAACTGCAGATGGTATATTCCTATCACAAGAAAAATATCTTAAACAAATTCTGAAGAAGTATGGCATGGAAGAATGCAAACCTGTAAGTACACCAATGATAACAGGATGCAATCTCAGTTCTCATGATGATTCTCCCCCGGTGAATCAACCAGAATACAGATCAATGATAGGAAGTCTACTTTATCTCACTGGGACTAGACCAGACATTATGCATGCATTTGGGATTGTTGGATGATTCCAAGCTAATCCAAAAGAGTCTCACCTTCAGACTGTCAAAATAATATTCAAATATCTACAAGGAACTCAAGACTTTGGTCTATGGTATCCAAAGAATGCTGATCTTACTCTTCATGCTTACACTGACGCAGATTGGGCTGGAAGTGTTGATGATCGGAAAATCACTAGTGGTGGTGCATTCTATATGGGACCCTAGTTAGTATCTTGGTTCAGCAAGAAGAAAAATTCTATTGCCTTATCTACAGCAGAAGCAGAATATGTGGCTGCCGCATCTTGTTGCACTCAACTCCTTTGGATGATGTAAACCTTACAAGATTTTCAAATCAAATGTACACCTCCTGTCCCCATTAAGTGTGATAATACAAGTGCCATCAGTATCTCAAAGAATCTTGTTATGCATTCGAAGACCAAGCACATTCCCATCAAGTATCACTTCTTACGTGAACAAGTGCTTGAACAAAAGGTGAAGTTGGAGTATGTTCCTTCCAAGGAACAAGTTGCTGATATCTTTATCAAACCTCTGCCCAGGGAAGCGTTTGAATATCTAAGACAGAAACTGGGAGTAGTCTCTGCCAGTCAAAAGAAAAAATCTGCTTAAATTCAAAATATTAAATTGAATATGCGGTTTTGATGAAACACAGTCGCATATATACGCGAGTATATTAACATACATTCGCGTATGGATAATTGCTGACAATTTTTGGTTGAGGGTCAGCATTTTTCAGTACTTTTTGTTATTCTAGTTATATGTATTTCTGACAGAGCATCTGATATGAAGAAGACATGTACAGGAAGGAAAAATTCAGGGGGAGATGAAGGAATGTGAAAATTTCTATGCTTCACTTTCCATACGCGGGTTCGATGAACAAAAGTCACGTATACACGCGAGTTCCAGCAAACGCAGTCGCGTATGCATTAACGATAAGAGAATTGGGTTGACAGCTGAAGATCAGGAGCAGAGGTTCAGGGGGAGCATCAATCTGACTGCTAATGATTGTACTATTAGCATTATTCTGGTTATACTCTTGCTAATGAAAGGGTACATGGTTTCTTATGTTGAAGATTATGGATGAGTCCTGTTTGCTGAAGAGTATTCGTTGCTGAGATGAAAGTCTTATAATTCAGAGATAAGGACAGATCATGCAGAGATTGTTGCCTATGACTTGCTGTTGAAGGTGTTCAGGTTGCACAAGCTAAGGAGGAGCCTTGGTCATATGGAAAGGATGTTCGAATGCACATTTTCAGGGGGAGCCCTAGCCTTGCTGAGTATAATGCATTGTTGGCATTATGATGGTTCTGATATATGATATCTCTTGAGGTCTTTCTGGTATTGGTCATGAGAAGTCATATTTGTAATTTGATGAAAAGGTCATGTTGAGACCTATGGTGTAAAATTGTAATATTCAGTCATGTAAGGACTTGTTCATTTTGTAAACCCACTTTTTTGGGTAGTTGAGTCAAAATATGTAAACCCACTTGGTTGGGTACTTGAGTCTCCTATGTAAATCCACATGGTTGGATCTTTGATGTAAGTATGAGTCTTTGGTGATAGGAAGGTCATAGAGTCATGTACTTCATTGAAAAATATGATTGAAGATTCAGCATGAGCTCAGGGGGAGCTTGGTCACTTCAGTGTACATCAGATCTGCATAATGCTTCATTCTACATGAGGAGAAAAACCTTGTGCTGGTTTTGATCTGCCCTTTGCCCTTGATGTCAAAGGGGGAGAGTGATATGGTGTTTGAATAAAGGAAAATAATGGTGTCAAAGAATGAGGAGAGTGACATGGTGTCATTGTGTATTATTGTATCTATCTGTTGTAGTAATCAAACACCATCGTGGTTGCCATCAAGTCCAAAGGGCGAGATTGTTGGCAATATGATGCAGAGTGTTGTCCTTGATGGCAACCCACTTGATAGAGTGTTTTCCTTGAATGGCAACCCACTCGATGAATATGATGGAAACCTACTTGATGAAATTGTTAAACGATGTAAATCTAATGTATCTACAGAGAGTACAGAAGGTAATGAAGAAAATAATTCAATATGTGCTAGATCTATGATGAAAAGATTATGTCTCAAGGAATACGCGGTTTTGTCTAGGAGAAGTCGCGTATGCACGCGGGTAATAACGTTCCAAGTCGCGTATGGGCAAGAGCGCTCATAAAGTGAAAAACCAGGGGTAACCACTATGGTATTGACCCATTGTATTGGGTAATGATTCGTCTAAATGACCCCGTCCAGGAATACCATCGGAAGTAATGTGGTTTTGGCTCATGGTATTGAAAAAGGGTAAACCTATATAAAGAGAAGAAATTCATTGTGCAAATCATGAGTGTGGAAGAAAGATGTCTGAGCCTGAATGAATACTTCTCTCTGAAGTATATTTGAATGGAAAGGGTTACAGTTGAATGATAGATCTGAATGCATTAAGCACCTATGAAGAAAATGATGAAGAAGGGAATCTAGATCTGAAATGTATTTGTATTTGCTACATCTATTTATGGAATGAATAGATCTGAGAGGAGGCGAACATCTGTCTGACGTAAAGGGTAAAATCTATGTGATGTGTCTGTTCTGAAGAATTGCAATGACCTAAATGTCTGAAGAACCATACGCTAGTTTTCCGCAAAAGAAGCATGTATATACGTGGCTTCGCTGAAGAGAAAGCGCGTATGCACAGTGAAATTAGCTCTGTAATATGTACAAAAGTATACGCGGGTTTGTATGGTAGAAGGCGCGTATATACGCGGGATCAGTGATAGGAAAGCGCGTATGAAAACTAGGGTTTGCTTAAGCATGGGGTATGAAATGTTTGATCTGTTCTGTTGTGTTACTGCTATCTGTATTCTACAGTTCTGAGTTGTCTGTATCAGTTTGGTTGTATGATTAAGCTTAAATGTGTAGAGTGGGTTCAGTCTGAAAATATTATGAAACAAGGCCTACAAGTTGTACTCTTTTTGAGTTGTTGGATCCAGTGTGAAAATTGATGAAACGTGGTCCATAGAGGTGCTGAGGGATGTAGCTTTCAGTCAGGGGGTCGTAGCTCCCTTGCAGGTGAGGCTGGTAAATGAGATCAGGGGGTCGTAGCTCCCTTCCAGGAGAGGCTGGTAAACGAGAGCAGGGGTTCGTAGCTCCCTTCCAGGAGAGGCTGGTAAACAAGCGCAGGTGGGTGCCTGCGTGCTGGTAGGAGGCTGCGCCAGCACATATGTTGTAAGATGTTTTCTCTATAATAAAATATTGAAGGCTGAGCAACTGTAGCAGTGGTTTTCTCCCAACTTGGGTTTCCACCTAAAATCCTGGTGTTCATGTGTGATGTTTATGTGTGATGGTTTATACTGTTTTTACTGCACATGTTTACTGTTTTTTGAACATCTAATGAATGAATGATGGAATGATATAAGTGAAGAATTAATGGAATAATTATATCTCGGTGTATACGCAAGTTTTATGAAGGATATTCGCGTGTATACGCTAGTTGGCTTCAACAAAGTAGCGTATGGGTTTTAGAGAGTGAAAAAATAAAAAGTTTGATAAAGTCCAAAATACTGATTCACCCCCCCCTCTCAGTATTTTTCCCAACAGGGGAGTCCATTGTTTTACCACCCACTGGAGATGACATGGGGGTGTCTACAATGTGAATCATTGTCTGCTGCTCTGATTCACCTCCTTGGTCAATATCCATGTGAATTCTAGCTCTCTTCCTATATTTCAATTAGAACTCTTTACTAGCATTACGGGAATTTTGAGGTCTAAAATGGGCCTCCTAAGGATGTTGTAAAACAATAGTGGAAATAATAAAATAATATTTGATTACATCATCAAATTTTAGATGGAAAAAAGGAAAAACTACTTTTTTCAACTCATATTTTCAACTTATCTCCCAAATTTTTTACTCAAATTTCAAGCAAGAGTACTCATTGGATGAAAAATTTAATTCCTCATCCAAGGAGTTCCTTTATTTCATACTTTAGATGGATACTACTACAATAAAAATGAGAAATACATGAAAAATGTGATTGCAATCATGTATTTTCATGTATTTCTCATTTTTCATATAGCAGGCTCGATCAAAAGTATGCAACATGCGTACTCCTTGGATGAGGAATTAAATTTTACATTCAATGAGTAGTCCTACTCGAAATTTGAGTAAACACTTTGGGAGATAAGTTGAAAATATGTGTTGAAAAGTAGTTTTCTTATTTTATATATTTTTAATCTTTTTACCCTTTTTCTTAAAAAATAGTGAATCATCCCCCATGGTTGACATCATCATCTTGAATCCTATTGGTTCTTATAAAGTTTATTTTGGTTGTACATTTTTCTTACGTGGCCCATTTTAGACCTTAAAATTCCCCTAATGAGGTATGAGTCACCAAAGGTGATTGATCCTCTCTTGGTCTCTTGCTCCCTATCTCTTTCTCCTGCTCTTTCCCCTTGTCTTATTTTTCTTCTGCACTCCTCCTTTCTTATGGTGTTGGGGTCTATATGTCTAAGGTGAAAATCACTTGTTCTTCATATTCTTGTAGGGTGTTGGTCACCCATTCTACTTGATTTTCATATTGCTCAATTGCAAGCCTGTGGGTGTGGACATAGGGTGTGGACCTGTTTTCCACCCTTTTCTTGGAGATGATCCCTGTAGGGTCATAAGACCAAGTGAAACTTTGGTTGAAACCCATCCCCTTTAGTATATTATCTGCCTTCTCTCCTGTTTCTCTGCTATTAAAGATGAAAGGCCCGATTTGTGCCTTGATCTTGAACTGAGACTTCTTCTTTGCAGAAACAAAGTGGAGCTCATCGACATGTATCATTGGCCTTATGTACTCTAGTGTGATGTCCCTCATGGAGAGAAACTTTGGAAAATTTTAGGGGGCTAGCTCACAACCATAGGCCCAGATCTCTGTGCAATTTTGGTACAACTACAAATCTGTTGTCTTTACTTGCTCTGCCAGCTGCATAGCTTTCCTGATTTCTTCACTTATCCTTGGCTCTGCTGCATTCTTAAGTGTGTTGATGGATGGATGCAGAAAAAAATCCACAAAATCCTTGTATGTATAATTATTTTGGTGCTTTAACAGCAGAGTGGTTTAGAATATGACAAATTGAGGATCAGCATCTTCATTGACCTTGGTCATCTGAAATAGGAACCTGTTGGTTATGAAATAAAAAATCATATACACCAATACAGAGGTGTATTTGAAAACCTCCTCTATATTAAACTTTAAAAATTGGCCATGTATAGCATCAGTAAGAAACTGGGCATAGTTAAACATAATTGTGGGTTTAGCATATCAGGAAAGAATGGAAAAAAAGCCTACCATAGCTTCATCTACCCACTGATCAGTGTAATACCCAAATAAATAAGATAAAATAGTGACATTGTGATGGGTCCTATCAGGAAAGATAGATGAAGGATAGGGTGGATTCTTGGCAGGCATTGGGACATCAGTGGCCATGAAAAGCTGCAAAGTTTCGGTTCTGCTGGCAAATTCAAGCTTATGATAAAATTACCTAAGGGATGTTTGTTTAGGAGTGGGGACCTGCATCACTTGCTGGATGGATTGGGCATTGATAATTAACATGATTTCTCCTTTTGGGGTTACTATTGTTCTTTGATTAATTTCATAACAGACTTGGCATTTTCTAATGAATTCTAGGAAACTATGGGTTTTGGGAAAGATCTAAAGAGGTGGTTGGGTATCCCAGAGGCCTATATCATCAACTTCTTCAAGGAATTTATCCTTGAGCCAGTAACATACATCGAATAAATCGAATTCTGACTCTTTCTTATGGATTTTGTAATCTCATTCTGCCAGGGCTATATGATCTAAGTCCACTTTAGGGTAGACCATAGGGTTAAGAGGCTCCTGGTCTTTCTTAGGAGGTATGTTTTTCTTCTGTGATTACCTTTAACTGCTCTCCTTCACTGTATAAGAAAGAATGGGAATAAAGAAGAGGAAATCAGAGAAGGAGAACAGTTGCAGATTAAGAATGGGGGAGGTAGAAAATAGAGGGGAAGTGTGAGGAATGTGCTTCAATCTGCAAAGCGTTGTGAGTTGTTGTTGATTATATCAGAGGCTATCTCTACTGATCCTTTGCTAAAAATTCTTTGTGTAATTCGAAGCCTGCGATTTTGGACAAAACAAACAAAGTTAACCTTTATTTTAGGCATGAATTTGGCTTTCAATTGTTATTGGTGGAGCGTTTGATTAGGTGCTGGCCCGTTGGATAATGATCTGGCCATTTATGGAACAACGACTTCTTGGTGAGAGGCGAAATGATTGGGTGAAGTGGATTAGCGGGAGTGGATGTGAGTGTTAGGTACCTATATTAATAGTTCAATCCCTTATTGTTATTAGTGTATCCCCCTTATTTTTATTGTTGTACCCTTGTAAACCCAATATTGTTATTATTGTGCCCTTACATTGTTATTGTTAGGTCATCTAGGATTATATTGTGGGCCCATGGACTCCTATACATAGAAGGAGGTTTTGGTCATTTGTATCATCCAAGAATTGTTCATTAATGTAATGTATTTGAGGTTTCTCCCTCGAAGTGGTTGATTTCTAAGGTGTGGATCTCTCTTTTCTTCTATTTTTGGAGTTGGTTTCATAACATTTGGTATCAGAGCTTTGGATTCTAGGGTTTCGCTGCTCCAAACAGGTCATCTTCGAATTTTGGAAATAAATTTATTTCTATGAAGGTTTAGAAGCTAAAATTTGTACAACGCGAAGTCGAAATCATAAGGTACCACCTGTAAAAATTTCAAATCTTGGTTCGCAATATTTTCGGAGATATGATCTGGAGAAGTTTGGGTTTTTTCAGGCTCCAAAATTTCAACTAAAACAGGTGATCGTGGAATTTTTGCTATAAATTTTTGTATACAAAGTTTCAGAAGCTGAAATTTTTTGTGCGAAGCATAAATCCTGAGGAACTTCATGTAGAAATTTTAGATCTTGGTTCGCAATATGTTTGGAGATATGATCTATGGAAATTAGGATTATTTTAAGCTCTCGAATTTCATCTCAAAGAGGTGACCATGGGAAAAATGTCATAACTCTCTCTCTGAGTGTCGGATGGGGATTTTGTAGGAAGTGGTCACAAGTACACGGACTATAGTTTTCTGTATATCAATTTTAGAGATGAAGAAGGAAATAGTGACACGTGGAAATTCGTACAAGTTCGTTGTACTGAACCAGTCCATAATTAGGTCATTGCGGGATATTGAGCATAACTTTGTCTTGAAGAATCCAAATCAGGCCAGACCTGTGGCATTCGAGCTCCTAAAAATCAAGAAAAAGGTGCGTATTTTTTTCGAATTACATAAGTCTCATTTGAAAAAAAATAGTTTGAATTTATTACAAGGGCATATTGAAGAATAGATATCAATATTGGGTTCTAAAATGGCCCCTAGTTTAGGACGAAGAAGTGTGGACACTCATTCAAAAGTTGCAGCAAGATCCTAGTACATCTGATACATTTAGTTGGAAAAATGATTCCTTATGGTATAAAGATATTTGTAAGAATTCCCAACTAAAAAAAAATATTCTTTTGGAATTTCACACTTCTCCTTTAGGAGGACACTCAGGATTTTTAAAAACTTTCCACAGGGTGAAGAAAGATTTTTTTTGTAATGACCTTAAATTTGATATTCAAAATTTTGTGGGGGAATGTTTGGTTTTCCAGCAAGATAAAGTTGAGACAATTAAGACCCTGGGTCTTCTACAACCTTTATCCATTCCAAGTCAATGTTGGGAGGAGATTTCAATGGATTTTATCATAGGTTTACCCAAGTCCGAAGTAAAGAGTGTCATCATGGTGGTAGTTGATGGACTTACCAAGTATGCACACTTTTGTGCATTATCTCATCCATTTAAAGCAAGTACAATTGCTACTACATTTATGGACATTCAAAAGCTACATGGAAACCCAAAGGTTATTGTGAGCGACAGAGATCCCATTTTTACTGGAAATTTTTTAAGGGATTTATTTTCTTGTTTTGGTACTCAATTAGCTCATAGCTCATGTTATCATCCTCAATCCAATGGTCAAACTGAGATAATGAAAAAATGTTTGGAAGGATATCTTCATTTTTTTGTATTTGATAAACAAACACAATGGGTCAAGTGGTTACCTCTTGCTGAATGGTGGTATAACACTTCCTTCCATACTGTAGAAAAAATAACCACATTTATGGCACTTTATGAATATCATCCACCTTCCATCATATCATCTTTAAGAGAAAATTATAAGGTTCAAGCAGTCAAATATCACATCGAGCATCAGCAATAAGTTCTCCAACTCTTAAAGGATAACCTAAATTTGGCACAAAATCGAATAACACAATAGGGAGATCAACATCACAGCGAGAAAATTTTTGATGTAGGAGACTGGGTATTTTTATGGCTACAACCATACAAACAAATGTACCTCAAGCAAGCTAAGAAGGATAGTAAATTATGGCCAAAGTACTATGGTCCTTACAAGATGTTGCAAAAGATTGGTACTATGGCATACAAATTGGAGCTTCCTGCTTCTTTGCGAGTGCATCCAGTTTTCCATGTTTCATGCTTAAAGAAGGTTATAGGTGAAAATCTTCTAGTTCAAACAATATTGCCAGAACTTGCCGAGGAAGGAAAAAATCATATTGGAACCTGAAGCGGTCATGGAAACAAGAACTTTATAGCTACGAAATCGATCAATTTCAAAGTATCTCATCAAGTGGAAGAACTTACCCATTGAATATTCTACATGGGAGGATGAGATTTTTATACAGAAGCACCTAGAGCTACTCAAGTGTTGAGGACAACACCTTTTTGAAGGAGATGGGCATGTTAGGTCTCTATATTACTAGTTTCATCCCTTATTGTTATTAGTGTAGCCCCTTTATTGTTATTGTTGTACCCCTTTAACCCCAATATTGTTATTATTATGCCCTTATATTGTTATTGTTAGGTCGGTTAGGATTATATTATGGGCCCATCGACTCCTATATATAGAATGAGGTCTTGGTCATTTGTATCATCCAAGAATTTTTCATTCATTTAATGTATTAGAGGTTGCCCCCTCGAAGTGGCTGATTTCTAAGGCATTGATCTCTCTTTTCTTCTATTTTTTGAGCTGGTTTCATAACAGTGAGTGGATGTAAGAGACATGTAGGTGGGGATGTGGCATAGAGGGAGAGGGAAAAAAATAGTAACAGTTGGCAGGCTCGGTGGTTTATGTTGTAGCGGAAACCAATTTTGGAGGGAGGTCATAGTGGTTAACAGTATCGCCCGGGGGGGGGGGCGAGGGGGGCCGAAAGGTGTTAAGGACCGTCAGATAGAGAGTGAGTTGCAGAGATGACAGATAAGGTGGGGGACGATTAGCGAGGATGGGACATGCGACGTGATGGTGGGGATGTAAATGAATGTGTTTCGGGGGTAGTGTAAAACTTTAGGATAAAGAAAATATGAGCGGGGTGGGGATAAGGGGAAATTAATATTGTCAAGAATTAGGATAATAAATATAACATAAAGTCCCAAAATTTATAGAATCACCTTATTTCGAACCTTAGAGTATGAATACTCTTTCATTTTGATTTTTCTTCTTTCATCATAGGAAAACAAAAATGCAATTTTTAGGTTGTACATTGTAGAATAAACTTTAAATTTTTCTTTCATTCTTTCTCCTTATCCTCTCTACCTAACCAAATTAAAAATATAACATTTTCTCTTCTTTTTTAGGATACATTTAGACTTGCAGACCCTGAAACATTTTTCTTCTGAAATTATGACCTAACCCCTATCCCTTATTTCTCCTCTTGGTTCAGATTAAGTTGTTGAACCAATTTCATTTTCTACCTATCTATTGATAAGCCATGATTAAACAGTTTGGAAAATCTTCATTTTCTAACCTATCGACAAAAATTCAAAATTGTACAATCATGCTTAAACTATATGTTTGAACCAACCTTTCTAAAACGTAGTGGAATTTTGATTTGTAGCACTTTCATAACTATTCATTTTTTGTGGGGCTTTCCTTTTCCTTTTTACACCCTCTTTTTTTCTTTCTTTCCTTTTCTATTCTTTGCAAATTCTTTGAATATGGAAATATCTATAAAATATGAAAATCTGCAAGGAATAAATATTGAGTCACCTTGTGAAATTGTAAATTACAGGACTCTAACAGTGGCCCCATCTGGGGATGGCACGTCTTCTTAGGGAAGTGTCAAGAACACCAAGACCAGTAGCCTTGTATACTCCTTCTGCAATGATTTCCATGAATCTTCTCTTGCTTTTTTTCATGAATTTATCTTGCTATTTATTTTAGCACAAAAAAGTAGCCTTCAAAAAGGATCCAAATGAAAAATTGTGGTATTTACAATGGAGTGCGAAATTTCTCTATTTTTAAGAGAAGTAATGTTTCAACATCCTTCCATTTACAAGACCTCCATGAAGCTCTATTCCATCCATCTCTTGGAGAAAAAAATGCATTATTTCCCCTGAAAGATTGAATAATGTATGGGCCCTTCCACTGGTTGTAAAATTTTCCATGTTTCCCTTTATCTTCTCTTATGGAATCCCATCTCAGTACTTTATCTCCTATAATAAAATCATTTACCTTTTTTATTTTGTCAAATATCTTCTTTATATTTTCTTGCACAACCTGAGTTCTATTGTAAACTTCTTCTTTGGACTATTGTATTTGAATGGTCTAGTTTATCTTTCTTTGTACATCATTCTCTTCAGTCTGTACCCCTTGAATGATTTTCATGGATGGCACTCCCAATGATATTGGGAAAAATGCATCCATCCCATATACCAACTTGTATGGTGACATGCCAATTGATTTATTAGTTTTCAGTCTATCAGCCCACAATGCATGCACCAATTTGTTATGCCAGGATTTCCTGTTGTCTTGTAACAACTTCTTGATGATATTTTCCAAACTCTTGTTGGAGGATTCAACCAATCCATTACCTTGAGGGTAATAGGTTGTTGAATGTCCTAAAGAGATGTGATATTTTTGACAAAAATCCACCATTTTCTTGGACTTAAAATCAGAAGCGTTATCTGTGATGATTTTTCTAGGACAACCAAATCTAGACAGGATATTGGCTTCAGGGAATTTGAGAATCACTAAGTCAGTAGTTCTGGAAGGGATGGCTTCTATCCATTTGGTAAAATAGTCTATGGATATAAGGATCCACTTCTGTTGGGAAGAGGATGAGAGGTAAATTTATCTAATGAAGTCTAAACCCCATTGTTGAAAAGGAGCCTCAATAAAAATTGGCTGTAAGGGAAAGGGCATCAAATTTCTTTTACCTTCAAAATTTTGGCGTTTGTGCAGGTAGCTACCATCTTGTGGATATCTAGGAAGAGAGTAGGCCAGTATAAATGGCCTCCATAGTCTCCTTCATGGAATTCCTTCATAACCCTATCTGCATCTTCCTTAAGCAAACATTTAAGTAATATGCCCCGAGAATATTTCTAGTACAAGACATTTTCTAAGATGAAAAATTTTATAGCCTTCAATTTCAAGAATCTAGCTTTTGTTTTGGACAAACTGGGAGGATAATTTAAATTAAATAGAAGATATATCATATCTATGTACCAGGGAGGATTCAAGAATGCTTCATCAATAGGTGGAGTTGCCAGCTCCTCTGGTTCATCTAGTGAATGGATGATGTTGATATCTAGTGCTTGAAAATTGGTTTCGATCATCAATTTGGCTAAACCTTATCCCTTGATCAGTGTGGTGGGCCTGATCTATAAATCATACTCTAGGATAACAAAAATCCATTTGCCTTTCTTTCCATCAGGATTCTATGTTAGGATGTCCTTGACAACTGTGTTGGGCACAAAAGCAATGATATGTGAATGTAAAATGTAAACTCTGAAATACTTTAGTGCTTTGACCAAAGCAAAGGCCTATTTTTCAATGATATTGTACTTTAAGGGTGCATCTCTCAAAGATTGGCTGAAAAATGATACAGGATGCTCTTGTCCTTCCCTAATTTTCTGCAACAATACAACATCAATAATGTGCATTGATGCGAAAAAATGATGAAATCCTTGGTGAAATCAGGTCTGATCAAAACTGGTGCTTTAGTGAGTGCCTGATTTACCCAGTTAAAGGACTATTTAGCCTCCATTCTCCACTTGACTCCTGAATCTCTCCTAAGAATGTTGGTGATATTTCTTAGCAGTTCTGCAAGGTTTGGTCTAAACCTTCTCAAAATTTGTATGTTACCAATGAAAGATTGAAGCTCTTTGATGTTCTTTAGATGACTGATTTGAAGTATGACTTCAATCCTCCTGGGATCTATTTTGATTCCCTCTTCAAATATAATGTGGCCTAGAAGCTCCCCTTCTTCAAGACCAAATAATAATTTTTTGGGATTCAGAGATAGTCCAAATCTTCTGCACTTTTCAAAAACTATTATTAAATGGGCAAGATGTTCTTCATTATTTTTGGAATATACTGTAATATCATCAAGGTAGATCACAATGAAAAGTCTAATCTCTTCCGAAAAAGCAATGTCCATTTCTCTCTCGAAAGTAGCACCAACATTAATTAATCTGAAAGGGATTTTCACATATATGAAGGTCCCTTGAGGAGTAGTAAAATTTGTTTTGTGCTATCATCAGGATGCACCAACACTTGATTATACCCTAAAAAAACATCCAGAAAAGAAATCCTTATGGAGCCCACTACCCTTTCCAATATGTTGTCCATCTTTGGTAAAGGGTAGTTGTCTTTAAGTGACACATTGTTCAGATTTCTAAATTCAATGAAAAGTCTTATATCACCTATTTTCTTTCTTACAGGCACAATATTGGAAACCCATTTAGAGTATCTAATTGGGACTATTATTTTGGCATCATACATGTTCTTGATCTCCTTTTAAATTAAGGGCATTAGGACAGGATGTATCCTGTGCAGTTTCTATTTGAAAGCTTTCTGGTCCTCCTTGACTAGAATCTTGTGTTGTATAATACTAATATCATAAGATTTCCGGTCCTCATAGCTCAAGGTAAACACATCAATGAACTCCTTAAAAAAAGAAATGTATTAATGTTTTGCAACTGTTGGCAGTGTATTTCACAACTTCATCATCTTGGGATCATGTTCACTACCTAAGTTTCACTCCTCTATGTTTGACTCTATAGGTTCCATATTTGATTTTCTGGCTACATCATTGAAGTCAAATAGCTCCTCTAAAGGGACAAGTCCTCTAGGCAGGATGTTATCTTTGAATTTAAGTACCTCATGTTAGGGTCCTATAATAATAGGGTTCATAAATTTTGAATTGACATTGATAGTCTTGTAAATATGTACATACCTTTCTTTCTGCAAGTTGTTTTCCCATATTTTGAAAAAAATGAAAAATAATAAAAAAGCCAAAAGGAGGGTAAAAAGTCCTATATGAAATATCAAAGGACTTAGAAAAATATATACCCCAAAAGAAAAAGAAAAATAAGACCTGAAAGTGAGCAAATCCAAATGCCACTACCTTTACTTTACTGCAAGAATAATGACTATGTGTAGAGTGTCAATAAATGCCATAATCCATGATCAGTTAAACAGTTTAATCTTAAATTTTCATACTTTCAATTTCGTGTTTTAGATAGAGAATAAAGATTTGTCAAACAATTTAAACTTGAAAAATAAGTAGATAGGTAGACAATAATGAGGAGCTCAACAGTTCAATATAAGCCCTTGGATGAGATAAGGTAGACTCAGGTAGTTTTATGCTTTGAAAGAAAAATTTTTTAGGGTTGCAAGCCTAAATGCACCCATGAAAATGAAGTAAAAATGTTAGAAATAAAGATGGGTAGGTAGAAAGAAGTTGAGTAATCATGTAATAAAACATCATTGGGAAAAATTACTAATTTCCCCTCCCCTACAAATATTCAGTATTGTAAACTATCAGTCAAAAAGGCTCAGATCATTTCTCTGGCTTTTGTTGGGACCGGACCCAAGGCTCGATGACTGATTAGTTAAAAATATCGAATTCCCACACTAGACCCACATTCATCAACATTTACCCTTCATTCATAAATCATAATCCCTTTTCCTAAGTAAAAACCTATTTTTACTTAGTAAAAGCTAAACCCTAAATAGATAATCTCATTCCCTTTCAAAAAATCATTCATAAACCCTAAAAATACATTTGTCCTAAGGTAAAGTGTGAAATATTAAAAAGACAACAATGCTTTACTTTGTCCATCATTTACACTTTAAATTAGAGTTAACATGTATTTTATTTTCATTGGACACTAGCCCTTCATTTTATATTAATTACCAACTTCTAACCTATTTTATTAAATCCCTAAACTACACCTACCCGTATGTTATTAATTCCCTTATATTTAAAATAAACCCCCGAACCCTTTGTTTTAATTTTAGACCAATGTTTTATATCCCATGTGTGAAAATATAAAACATCGCCCATATTATTCCATTGGTCTAACATATCTATAACATAAATATCCCACCCCATGTAGTTTAAATAAGTGTTAGTTACATTTGATAAAACTATATAATAAACGCTCACTCCGATGCATTGATTGAAACATTGTAAATGTTTTAATTAAAAACAAAAAGCTTTAACTTCCGCCATTCATAATAAACCAAGGTTATGTATTAAAAAATTAATTTAATACATAATTATCCCGTCGTATTAACAAACCCCAGACCCACTCCAAAATGCCATGCAACTCCACCAGTCAATCGCAACCGTTCACATTAACCCTCCCAGATTCGATGGCTAAAATCAAATATCACGTAGAAAACTTGCGCAATCACCCCCGTTCCATTTCTGTGCGAAACTGGTAGTATTAGAATTTTATCTCTCCTCCACATGCCCATTTCCCATTGGATTGCATGGGTTAGCCCCAAAACAGCTTACTGCCAAAATGCCGCGCGATAACCACTCCTGTTTCAACCCCTTGAGCCTAAAAACCACCCATCTTCGTGACTTGACCTGTATTAAATGATGGCACTGATTAAGCCCCAAAATATGCATAATATACCTTGGAAATGTAGTTCATTCCTTTCTCTTGTGCGCAATAACCTTTTTTCACGCCTTCCTGACTGTAAAAACATCATTTTTTCTCCATTTCTATGCACAAAAGCCTGCAAAATTTACCCTGTGACCATTGAAGAATTCCGAGGAGCTTTACATTGCTCCAAAAAATCTACAGAATTTATCAACTCATTCAAAAACCTCAGAAATTGTTCCGAAGCCCAAATACCTGCATACAAAAGGTATTTCTTTGAAATTTGAGCCTGCAATTAATTTTAAAGGCCTTTTAAAAGACAAATTTCATTCATAGATCCATAAATATCAAAATAATTCCATCAAAATAGTCCAAAATATAGGCCAAACCCTGTCAAATTGTTTCCAAAAGCCCTATTTTAAACTGCTGCACACAATTTTTGAGGAAATTTGTGAGTTTTCACAGTTTGATGAACTATTTTAAGCCCTGAATTAAGCTAGAAAACCTCTGAGGGTATCCCAAAACCTATTTGCCTAATTTTGACAAAATTTTTAACCCAATTTCTCATTAAAAGACTCAAGAAACCCTTGTTTCTTGTTTTAAGCCAGTTCAAAATCTTGTAAACCTCTTTGGCAGACCTAATTGAAACGAAATCTCAAAGAAGAGACTATCCTTCACATGTTTATCCAAGAGGCCTCTACTGAAAGTGAAAATTACTTCTACAAACTGTCTAAACTTGCAGAAGTAGCCCAAAATTCCTAAAAAGTAGGGCTCTACCAAACCTGAAGCTTCCAAAGTGCCTAAACCAACCCCTATTATGACTTCTAATACTATTATTGTTGTCAATCCTTTACAACCCCTAGTCATAGACATTGAACATATTCCATTGGCTGATGTTGATTACAAGATAGTAGATCCCATTGTTGAATTTAACTTGCTAGATATCCAGAACTGGTGCTATGAGAAGTCATTAGATAATGAATAAGAAGTCCATATTTGGGAATCCCACTTGCCTAAATATGTTGTCCCTTTAACTCATACATGCCAGGAAGTCATTATGTTATGTCAAAAAAATTATGTGCTTGAGAAAAGAGCCATTGTAAATTCCAATAAAGAAGTGCTTTTTACCATTACTGAAAAATCAATTAACCAGATGCTACAGCCTCAACCTGACCCCCAAGCAGTTCATTTATCTATAGAGGCCCTCACCAACTTATATATTGGCCTAAATTTTCCCAAGAGATTCATGATTTTTCAGACATTTATGGCTTTGCATGTAGAAATTCCTAAGCTAAATCCCCCATATTGTACTGCTAAATTCCCTAAAGGTTCAAGACATGTGATTTCCATGCTTTCCTTCATCCTATGATTTTTACCAATGAAAATGTTGTTCAATATTTAACATAAGTCATTGGTTTATTAAATTTTGATAAGTCATGCATTGAACATTATACCAAATGGTGAAATACTTGAAGAGTTGGTCGAAGTGAAACAAGGTAAGAGAAGTCACGTGTGTAAAAGCTAGAGGCGGAAGTAATACGAAAAGGGCGAAGTATAAAGTAAAAAAAGGGTAGTGGAAATATAAAAGGCGCAAATATGTGGTACGAAGAGTGTAGAGCAAAGACATTAAAAGAACTGCAGCTATATGAATACGCAAAGGAATTCCTGCGGGGGTCGAGCAGCGAGAGAGGGAAGAGACCCATACCCCCTCGGAGTTGCAATAGCGTGACGTGGTGGGACCCAAGGTCAGAATGAGGTGGCAAGAGCGAGGCGTGGAGATACGGTGACGTGGCAGAATGCAGTGTGGGCCCTTACAACTGGTAGGTTATGTATTTAATTCGCTTTTGGGGATAATATGTTACACGAATCATACGGCGCATGCGGAAAAGAGGTAAGGTAAGTCCTAGATGAGTTGGTAGTGAGGCCCGTACCAGTAGTAAACTCGGCACGTGGGTTCACCTGTCCCCAACTAACACCCAATCCCTACACGCCGCATGCCCCATTGTCAGTGTCCTTATGAAACTTACCCTACCTATTTCACCTCTATGCCTTTTCACCTCAGAATTACCAGTCTTAGACAAAAATTTCCCGTATCTTACTATAGTAAAAGTCCCAGGTCTTCCAGTTACGGTATATACCAAGCAGGAACAAGTACCAGGTCTGCCCAATCATCACCAGACTACCCTGTATGTCGCTTTCCCAAGAAAATTTACCTACTGTGCACGTACTCCGTCCCTTACATTCCCTCTGTTTTCCTTTCGTTTTTCTTTTCGAATTTCATATGTCAGTCATGGGAAGGGGCACACCCAAGAAAAACGAACCAGAGACTCCCCAGGTCCAATAAATTAGAACCCCTCCCAGCTTCGAGCCTTTCATCGACCAACAAGCTGGAATCTACAAACATTACCGGAATATGAAGCATGCCTGAAGCAAGAAAGAGACCGGACAGATGTCCTGTCAGATAAAACCACCCGGCTCAAGGTCGAAACCATGGTTGCATCACTACGCCCAGAGTTTGCTCTCCTTCACTTGTTAAAACATAAAGTTCCTACTGAGGCAAATCCCAACGATCTCACTGAGGCCTTCATCAGGGTAGAAGGATTTGCGACGATGCCTGAGCCTGCCGCGGATAGTCAGTAGAGGTGTACCCAGTTTGTCATCCAAATTTCCAGTTCATCTACAAACATGCCACCACCAGTATCAGCAACAGCCTCGACCCCTTCTCGCAAATGATGCATTGTTATTTCATGATTCGGCCCTCGCGGCCTTTTTACTTTTTATCTTAGTTAGTCTTTTTCAAGTTTCAGGTGGAATTTACATTTCACCACAGCAATTTACTTTTACTTAGACTGTTATACAATTTTGGTTTTAAAATGGCCGAGCTCCTAACAGCAAAGGATGAGAATTTTTCATTCCTCATCATGATTTTTGTTACTTTGAAAAGGACTTCTAACAAATTCCTAGCATGCGAGGAAGATATTTTCCTAAAATATCTTCTCGCCCATGTATAGAGGTTCCTATATAAACAAAAACGGCAGAGAATACCAGGGTTCCAAATTTTATCAGAAAAATTATGCTGTAAGAGAATTTTGTATGCATTTTTGTTTAACTCTTGAATGAAGGTTCAGAGCCCGTTGGGTTTCAATGAAGAGAAGTTTTATCTGTAAGGAAGATTCTAGTCTTTGATATTTATTAGAACGTTACTTCACCTTTTATGTGTCAATCAATTGTTCGTCTTACCTCATCCGTTCTTCCTATGTCATGTTTTGGAATGCGAGCAGCTCATTGATTTTAATGTGAAATTATCTTAGTCGGTACTTATGTTGGAATCAATATAGCGCTTTAAATATGGCTCATGCATGATATATTGTTCCATTCTCACAGCACCCACACTTCGGCTATATTGGCTTCAAAGTGACGTTATTTTGGAATACGCTATTATTGTGAATGGATTCTTAAATAGATAAGCCCATTACATGGTGATAGTTGTGTCTGGATATTATCTATGCGACAGCTGATATTTCCTCATTCTTTCTTAAATTGTGAACATCAGCAGATTACTTATATCTATTAAGTATTGTTGAATTGGCCCTCTTTACCATGAATTGTCTTAAATTGTCTGACACCTTTGCGTAAGAGTTTTACACTTTGTCTCTGCAATATAACTTTTTCCTGTCTAACTTCTAAAAGTTTTGGTCCCATTTAAATTTGAACTTCCTATTTATAAATGAAAGGTATGAGAGCTCTGTCCTGTTAGTTGTTCCTGTTATATCACATTACTTTTGCTCTCTGCCATTTAAGATGTCCTAGGCACTGGTCTTTCTCAACTCAGGGCTATCTCTAGGATTGACAACATCCTTTTGGCGCTGTTGCGGGGGACGAAGTTGATGAAAATTTGAAATCCCAGGGCCTCGAAAAAACCCTTTTTCACTCTTCAATTAGGTGAGCATGGAGAGTTGAGAGTTGTATATCCCTCCCCTTGGCGACTCCACTTTCATTTTCCAGAAAAATCTAATTGCAGTCCTGGCTCCTCGGAAGCCACACCTTAGGTCAGATACGTCTCAGCCAAAGACACCCTCAGTGTCTGACCCAGAGAGAATTTTACATAGAAGAGGTTGGAGGGAGAAACAATTTGTTCATACTGAGATCCCACAATTCTCTCTAGAAGAATTTCCTTCTTCCTCCTCTCAGGTGGCCCAATTGCAATATTCTGACTCCGTTCTGGGTGAAACCTGTTATTACTCAGTCTATTTACCCTCGGGAAACATCCGAGTCAAGGACGAGGCTGAGTTAATAGATACTACCCGTTACACATTTCATCCCACTTCAGAGGCTGTAGAAGTTAAAGAAGTCACATAAATATATGCTGTTAATATTCCACCCCTGTCTCCGTCCTCTCAAGCCGTTGTTCACTATATTCCTATCATCATCCACAACACACTTCCACCTGCTCCCCCACTTACTCACCAAGCCCTCTTGTTACCTCCACCTCCTCCTCCAATGGCTAATGTCCCTGGCTTCCTGCAAAACAGATACGCTCCTCTGGAGCTACCTGCAGTGCTAAATGACATGCCACAAGATTATTTAAAGATTCTGCCCAGATTCAATGGTGAGAATGAGATTGAAGCCCAGAAACATATCGACGTCTTTTTCTCTTTTGCAGAGAATTTCAATGTGGAACATCTGGACATAGTCCTAAGGATGTTTGTACAATCCTTAGATGGGGAAGCTAGAAAGTGGTTCAAGACACTTGGAGCTCATTATATCACTACATGGGAGGGAATGGAGGACACTTTCCTCAGAAAGTGGGGAGAAAAGAAAGATCATGGTAATATTCTTACTGAATTCAATACTCTTAAGAAAAATCATAACGAAGGGGTGTCAGAGTTTATTAAAATATTTAACAAATTGTACCTGAGTCTCCCTGCCGACATGAAGCCTCACCGAACTACTGCCAAGGTCATTTTTGTGGCAGTGTTCGATTCTGAATTCAGTTTCTCCTTGAGAGAAAGGAAGCCAGCCGCCCTGGATGATGCACAGACTGACGCATTGGAGATAGAAGCGAATTTTGCCTCTACTGGAAAATCCAAAGGGAAACACAAGCAAGATACGAGAAGAAGAGGAAAGGAGGAGGTATCCACCTCGAGCCAAGATAGAGATTTAGCTAATGACAGGATTGAGGAAATGAACAAGATGATCAAAAACATCTCAAGTAAATTGGTGAAACTTGAAATGGAGGCAAAGAATTCAGCCTCCAAGAATTTCCAAAATGCTCCCAACATAGGATTCAATCCTCAATACAGAAAGCCACCCTTGCAGATACTGCAGAGGGGACAAAAGGAGCAACAAGATCAAGTACCACATCCTCTATACTTGGAAGGGCAAGTAGAGGGTTCTACCGAAGACACTGCTTGTGAGCAAGAGGAGGCTTGCCTTGTTTTCTCAGAAAGTAATGATATCGAATGTCATGTACATGGAAGTGATGAAGTAGAAGTGCAAGCACATTTAGAAGTGAAAGCTACTGAAGATATCGAAGATCCTAAAATTGATGACTACTGCAAGCAGTTCGTCGATTTCATGCAAGCCCATTTCACTAGAAGATATGACCTCAGGATCAAGAGGAGGACACACCTCAAGAAGAGGCACCTGCACAGAAGGAGGTCACTCCTCAAAAACCCCCGGAAAAAGGTAAGAGGCCTCTTAACGAATTTTTACAATCTACTGATCAAATTCCTTCATGTTTGCAAGGGCCTACACCTCCTAATGTTAAACCAACCTTAAAGGAAGTCAAACCTTCCCCACAAAAAGCAGACTCCAAAGATAAAGAACTAAAAGAGGCTTCAATAGATAAGTCTTCCCCTGTTTTCAACTTACAAAAGGAGCTTGAGAAGGTAAAAATCCAAGTCCCCTTGACTGAGTTGTTAAAACAACCTGCATATCAGTCCCAGGTCACGTCCTTTCTGCTCCCCCCTGAGATAATAAACATCCCGGATAGCCTGAATCTTCAGGAAAAAAGGCCTATGGTTGTTTTCAGCCCGCATGTGGAAGAATTAGATGCTACCACTCCCCCATTTTATGTGTCTTTAGTAATACATGACCTGCTGCTACACAACTGCATGTTAGATTCATGAGTCTCTCATAACCTTTTACCCCTCTCAGTCATGGAGCAGCTAGGATTACAAATCACCCTCCCCTACAAAGCCCTTTACTCATTCGACTCCAAAAGATTTAAGTGCCTGGGCATGATAAAAGACTTGGTGGTTAACCTGGCACAAATCCCAGCAAAAAGTGTAGTGATGGATATAATGGTGGCTGACATCCTAGCTCGCTTTGGCATGTTACTGTCAAGATCATGGGGGACCAAAATCGGGGGATCGATTAAGCTGGATCTGACCTATGCCACTATCCCTGTATTCGGTGGCCAAGAGAGGAGGCTGTACCGGGAGACCATATTTGTCAAGATAGTGACTAAGGTAGATGATTCAGTAAATTCTCCAGTTTATAGTAGGGAGGGGTATTTCTCATGTTTAATGCTGGAGGAAGATCAGGAGTATGCACATGAACCCTCATTTTTCCAGATCAAGACAGAACAATTCATAGAAAGTCTGGAATTAGAAATCTGGACACTTCACTTTGATGGAGCCAACTCTAGGGAAGGAAATGGAACCGGGGTGTTATTGATTTCACCTGCAGGAAGATGGGTGCCTCTATCTTTCAAGATGGAGTATGAAGCCACAAATAACGTGGCCGAGTATGAAGCACTCCTACTAGGGTTGCAGACAACCAGAAGTATGAACATACAAAGTTTAAAAGTTCTGGGAGATTCAGAACTAGTAGTCGGGCAGGTGAGAAATCAGTGCCAAGCTAAACATCCTAGGCTGAGGGCCTATAGGGACGAAGTTTGGGATCTGGTGGAGAAATTATTTTTGGCTTTTAATATCCAGTTCATGCCCCTGGAGAAAAATAGAATGGCAGACTCCTTAGCAGTGGCTTCTAGTACCTTGCGGCCACCTCAGAATCCTCTCTTGAGATATGAGATTGAGGTATGTTATAGGCCATCAATCCCAGAAAATATCAAGCACTGACAAGTATTCAAAGATTATTAGCAAGTCAAGAGATTCTTGGAAACAGTTGGGGAGTTCTCCAACATGGAGATTGACATTTGTGAAGAAGTGGAGACTGAAGATGCTTCCGGAGAAGAGTGGGAAGAAAAGGTAGCTGGTCATAAATTTCTGCAGCTTAAATAGAATATCATTCCCCAAGGATTAGTACCTTTAGAAAGGTTTTTTAATAAGAATTATGTTCCATTACATCCAAACAAAGTTGTAGAAGAAAACCAGGTGGAGGACCTGAATCTAGGCACAGAGGCTGACCCTAAAATCGTGAAGTTGTCCAAGAAGGTCCCGGAATAATATAAGCAATTGTATCAGAAGTTATTCTAGTCCTATAAATATGTGTTTTCCTGGTCTTATCAAGATCTGGAAACCTTCGAGGTTAGCATTATGTAGCATAAGATCCCACTGAAGGGAGATGCGAAACCACACAAGAAAAAGCTTAGGAAGATAAATCCTCTATTGCTACCTTCTATTGAAAAAGAAATTAAGAAATTGCTGAAGGCTAAAATCATTGTACCATTGAGGTATTCTGAGTGGGTAGAAAATTTAGTCCCTGTACGGAAGAAGAATGGAGAAATAAGACTATGTGTTGATTTTAGGAACCTGAACAGGGCATCATTTAAAGATAATTACCCATTTCCTAAGATGGATCACATATTTCAGAAAGTGGTAGGGACATCTCGGATGTCAATAATGGATGGGTTCTCTGGGTATAATCAGGTGGTTGTGTTGCCAGAAGATCAAAAGAAGATGGCCTTCACAACCCCATGGGGGACATTTATGTATGCCAATATGCCTTTTGGGCTGATTAACGTAGGGGCCACTTTTCAGAGGGCCATGGATATAACTTTTATTGGAGAATAGGACCAGTTCGTGGTGGTATACCTAGATGACATTACTGTGTTTTCAAAGGATGATGCAGAGCACATAGAACACCTGCGCAAAACCTTTGAGAAGTGTAGAAAGTATGGCCTCTCCCTTAACCCGCATAAGTCTTTATTTGCACTAGAAGAGGGAAATATTTTGGGACACATTGTAACCAAAGATGGAGTAAAGATAGACCCCAAAAGAGTGGAAGTCATAAATGGCATTGCCCTGCCCAGAAACAAAAAGGAATTTCGGGTGTTCCTAGGACGTATAAGCTTCCTAAGGAGGTTCATCCCTAACTATGCTGAGATAGTTAGGCACATCATTGATATGCTTAAGAAGAATAATGAAGTGAAATGGTCACCAAAGTCAAGAGAAGCCTTTGCCAAAATTAAAAATGCATTTGCTGAAGCCCCTGTGTTGGCTGGGCCAGATTATGCCAAACCATTTATGGTCTTCTCCTTTGCATCCCCTCATACAGTAGCTGGAGTTTTGTTGCAGAAAAACGAAGAGGGGTTTGAACAGCCTATTTCCTTTTTTAGTCAGGTGCTTCGGGATGCTAAACTGAAATATAACATATTGGAGAAGCAAGCGTACGCTCTGGTGAAGTCCCTCAAAGCTTTCTACATGTATGTTTTGCAGTCCCATATCACTGCATTTTTTCCTACAGCAGTTGTTAAAGACATTCTTATCCAGGGGGACAGTGAAGGAAAAAGAGGAAAATGGATAGCCAAAATACAGGAATATGATTTAGATATCTTTCCTACCAAATTAATCAAGGGGAAAGGTTTAGCCAAGATCCTCTCTGAATCAAATTGTCAGGCCTTGGGTATCAATTTGTCTATGATAGAAAACGAAGATTCTGGGGCAAAGGAGGAAGTATAGAGAATATAAATAGCCTCCCAGAAGATACATATGAAGTACCTTATCAGCCCATGGTACAAAGAAATGGTAGAGTACCTTCTAACCCTCAGTTTCCCTCCCAGTTGTGAAAAAACTAAGTACAGATCACTGAGGTTGAGGTCACAAAAGTATGTCATTGCGAACGACTGGTTGTATTGGTGAGACCCCTCTGGTATCCTACTCCTATGCCTTACAGAAAAAGAGGTGGAAAGTATAATAGCTGAGTTTCACGAAGGAATCTGCGGAGGTCATTATAGTTGGAGGGCTACTGCTCACAAGATTCTGAAGGCCGAGTTTTTCTGGCCTAAACTATTTGGAGACGTTTTCACTCGAGTTAGAGCCTGTGAGAAGTGCCAAAGGTTCGCAGAGAGAAAGAAGCTCACACCTCTCCCCATGATACCTGTTCATGTAGACGAGCCATTCCAGCAGTGGGGAATTGACTTCATCGGAGAAATACACCCCCCATCCAGCGGTCAACATAAATGGATCTTAACAGCCACATATTATTTTACAAAATGGGTAGAGGCTATACCTGCTAGGAATGAAACTGACGCTGTGGTAATCAAATTCATGGAGGAACATATCATATCCAGATTTGGTTGTCCTGCTAAGATAGTAACTGACAATTCACAAGCCTTTAAATCCACAAAATTTGTCAACTTTTTCGAGTAGTATAACATTGCGCTGGGTCACTCTACGGCCTAATACCCCCAAGGAAACGACCTTGTAGAGTCTTCAAATAAAACTCTGGTGCGAGCACTCAAGAAGAAAATCAACGAGAATCAGAAGAATTGGGATTCTCAACTGAAATTCGCTTTGTGGGAAAACTGAATCACTAGCAAGAGGGCAACCGGGAAGTCCCCATACGAATTATTTTATGGGAGAGCAGCAATTTTTCCTGTGTAGTTGGCTCTACCGGTAGCCCGGTTCATGCAAGAAAATCAAGACGAGCCTGACGATGTTACTAGGAGGATTAATCAGTTGGTGGAGCTCGAAGAAACACGAAATCAGGTGAGCCAGAAGCTGATCGAATATCAGGAGAAAATGAAGGATCATTTTGACCAACATGCCAAAGACAAAAAGTTACAAGTGGGAGAGCTGGTGCTCATATGGGACATTCGAAGGGAAGATAAAGGGAAACATGGAAAATTCGATCCCCTCTGGTTTGGCCCTTTCAAAATTGTAGAACAAGGTGGCAACAATACTTTTAGGTTAGAGAATTTGCAGGGGGATTTGCTGGATTCCCCCGTTAACGGTCAATTCCTCAAGCCTTATTTCCAGTACTGATTCGGGCCGAGAAAGCCTGATGTATCATATTGTATATTATTTCCTATTTTAAGCGTCGTTTGAATAATGTTGATTGTTGATGAATCATGAAGAAGAGGTAAAAAGTCAAAAGGGATGAGAAGTGGCATTCACAGAAGACAAACAGTTCGCCCGCGTAGTTCTCGACACATTCAAGGATGAACGTGTCGTCCCCAGGTGGAGCCAATGTTGTTCAATATTTAACATAAGTCATTGGTTTATTAAATTTTGATAAGTCATGCATTGAACATTATACCAAATGGTGAAATACTTGAAGAGTTGGTCAAAGTGAAACAAGGTAAGAGAAGTCACATGCGTAAAAGCTAGAGGTGGAAGTAATACGAAAAAGGCGAAGTATAAAGTAAAAAAAGGGTAGCGGAAATATTAAAGGCGCAAATATGTGGTACAAAGAGCGCAGAGCAAAGACATTAAAAGAATTGCCGCTATATGAATACGTAAGGGAATTCCCGCGGGGTTCGAGCAGCGAGAGAGGGAAGAGACCCATACCCCCGTGGAGTTGCAATAGTGTGACGTGGTGGGACCCAAGGTCAGAATGAGCTGGCAAGAGCGAGGTGTGGAGATACGGTGACGTGGAAGAATGCAGTGTGGGCCCTTACAACTGGTAGGTTATGTATTTAATTCTCTTTTGGGGATAATATGTTACAGGAATCATACGGCGCATGCAGAAAATAGGTAAGGTAAGTCCTAGATGAGCTGGTACTGAGGCCCGTACCAGTAGTAAACTCTGCACGTGGTGTTCACCTATCCCCAACTAACACCCAATCCCTACACGTCGCGTGCCCCATTATCAGTGTCCTTACGACACTTACCCTGCCTATTTCACCTCTATGCCTTTTCACCTCAGAATTACTAGTCTTAGACAATAGTTTCCCGTATTTTACTGCAGTAAAAGTCCCAGGTCTTCCAGTTACGGTATATACCAAGCAGGAACAAGTACCAGGTCTACCCAATCATCACCAGACTACTCTCTACGTCACTTTCCCAAGAAAATTTACCTACTGTGCAGGTACTCCGTCCCTTACATTCCCTCTATTTTCCTTTCATTTTTATTTTCGAATTTTATATGTCAATCATGGGAAGGGGCACACCCAAGAAAAATGAACCAGAGACTCCCCAGGTCTGAGAAACCAGAAACCCTCCCGGCTTCGAGCCTTTCATTGACCAGCAAGCTGGAATCTGCGACCATTACCGGAATATGAAGCATGCCTGAAGCAAGAAAGAGACCGGACAGATGTCCTGTCAGATAAAACCACCCGGCTCAAGGCCGAAACCATGGTTGCATCACTAGGCCCAAAGTTTTCTCTCCTTCACTTGTTAAAACATAAAGTTCCTACTGAGGCGAATCCCAGCGATCTCACTGAGGCCTTCATTAGGGTAGAAGGATTTGCGACGATGCCTGAGCCTGCCGCAAACAGTCAGCAGAGGTGTACCCAGTTTGTCAGCCAAATTGCCAGTTCATCCGCAAACATGCCGCCACCAGTATCAGCAACAGCCTCGACCCCTTCTCGCAAATGATGCATTGTTATTTCATGATTTGGCCCTCGTGGCCCTTTTAGTTTTTATCTTAGTAAGTCTTTTTCAAGTTTCAGGTGGAATTTACATTTCACCACAACAATTTACTTTTACTTAGACTGTTATACAATTTTGGTTTTAAAATGGTCGAGCTCCTAACAGCAAAGGATGAGAAGTGTTCATTCCTCATCATGATTTGTGTTACTTTGACAAGGACTTCTAACAAATTCCTAGCATGCGAGGAAGATATTTTCCCAAAATATCTTCTCGCCCATGTATAGAGGTTCCTATACAAACAAAAACGACAGAGAATACCAGGGTTCCAAATTTTATCAGAAAAATTATGCTGTAAGAGAATTTTGTATGCATTTTTGTTTAACTCTTGAATGAAGGTTCAGAGCCCGTCGGGTTTCAATGAAGAGAATTTTTATCTGTAAGGAAGATTCTAGTCTTTGATATTTAATAGAACGTTACTTCACCTTTTATGTGTCAATCAATTGTTTGTCTTACCTCATCCGTTATTCCTGTGTCATGTTTTGGAATGCGAGCAGCTCATTGATTTTAATGTGAACTTATCTTAGTTGGTACTTATGTTGGAATCAATCTAGCGCTTTAAATATGGCTAATGAATGATATATTGTTCCATTCTCACAACACCCACACTTCGGCTATATTGGCTTCAAAGTGATGTTATTTTGGAATACGTTATTATTGTGAATGGATTCTTAAATAGATAAGCCCATTACATGGTGATATGTGTGTCCGGATATTATCTATGCGACAACTGATATTTCCTCATTCTTTCTTACATTGTGAACATCAGCAGATTACTTATCTCTGTTAAGTATTGTTGAACTGGCCCTCTTTACCGTGAACTGTCTTAAATTGTCTGACGCCTTTGCGTAAGAGTTTTACACTTTGTCTCTGCAATATATCTTTTGCTTGTCTAACTTCTAAAAGTTTTGGTCCCATTTAAAGTTGAACTTCCTGTTTATAAATGAAAGGTATGAGAGCTCTGTCCTGTTAGTTGTTCATGTTATATCACATTACTTTTTATCTCTATCGTTTAAGATGTCCTAGGAACTATTCTTTCACAACTCAGGGTTGTCTCGAGGATTGAAAACATAACACACAGATGAGTCCATCTTGGTGTTCTTATCCACTTTCTCCCCAGGTCAACTCCCATCAGTAATATTTGGTTATGTTTGTTTCATTGCAGATAATATTCATTATCAATTGACCAATTTTCAAATTGAGGGAGTGTTCAGATATACTTCCTTCATTTTCCATATGTTTTTATACTTTCAATCAGATAATTTTCCAGTTACTATCCAAAAGCTTTACATAGAGGGAAATATTCTATTTGTCATTTTTTTGACATCTTTTCTCAGGAAAGAATGTACAGATTTCACTTATTCAGAATTTTCAAAGTTATTCCTACATCCATTGATTACTATGTTAACAAAAATGGAGAAGCCGAGGATAAATGAAGAAATGAAAAAGATATTGTTGTTGTCAGAGCAGAATAAGGCTGGTGACTAGTATTTGTATGAAAAATATACTGAGATCAAAGTCTTTGGGTCAAATTTGTTACCTTACAAATTACCCAAACATCCTTCAATGAGGATCTTTTCCTTGGAGTATATCAGGTAGATCCTAAACTATGATTCCATAATTTCATGGCAACTAAGAAGAAAACTCAATTCAAACTAAAGAATCAGATAGGGCCATTCATCTACAATCATAGGGATGCAGAGAAAGAAGCAGCAAAGCAGTTATTAGAATTCAAATTGGAAGAAAGTTTTCCTTGGAATTATGATCCACAAGGGATCTTAAGTAAGCTAATGGTTAAATGCAAGTTAACACCCTTCATCCATGAAGAAAAACCAAAAATAGAAAAATTTGAAAATCATATTGAATGGACTGAAACACCTTAACAGATGCAATAAACAAAAGTAATACTAGTCATACTTTAGAGACTGTAAATCAGACAGAAAGGCCCACTAAAAGAGTAAGGGAAGAAGGAGCCTATGTTGCAGAAACTACAACTGAAACCAAATTCAAAATAATGTATAACAAAAGACCCAAGTTAGATTTAGCAGGTAAAGTAAAGGTTACAATTGATGTGGAAGAAATAGAGTTTATAGATACCAACACTAATTTTCCAAAAAAAGATGTTGCTACTATCATTATAAATGAGCGAGCGACTAAGAATCAGAATGAAGAACAAGTCAACAATGAAGATACACAGTTGATGGAAACACAACAAAGCATGGAAGCCTCTTCCTCATAGGAAGCTGAGGAAAAATATTTGGATATCAAAGAAAAATATAAACAAATCAAGCTAAAGAATGGGGAGATAAAAAACAATATTTATTCTCAATATCTCAAATAGACTCCAAGTGTGCAAAATAGGCTTCTCTCCGCATTTGATTATTCAAATCAAAAGCTAATTATGTCAGTGTTACATTCCACAATCAAATATCCTAAGACAGTGGCAGATTATAAGAAAGTTGATTTGGAAGTCCATACAGATAAGATCCATGCTCTTGATCAAATTGAGTTCCATAGGCAAACCTCATAAATGCTATATTCTACTATCACAAATAAATATATGAGTGCTCAGAAGCTCCAAAACACCATCTCCAACATGCAAGATCAGATGAAGTTGGAAAAAGCCTCATTGTATGCCAAGGATCTTAGGAAAAGCCTTAGAAGAACTAGTTTTGCAGGTGGGATATGATCCTACTAATCTCAAAGAAGTAGATTTATTGGTGAAGAAGAAAAATGAAGATATAGCAGCTTTGAGGAAACAGCTCGAACTTCCTCAAAGTGAACATCCTCAAACAAAAAAAATAATAGAAGGACATAAATAAAAGATGACATGATTAATTTTATTTTTTAGTTGACATCTCAAATTAAGGAGATGGAGATTTAGATGGACAAAACTGTCCATGAAAAGGAAATAATGAAAGTACCAGAGATTCCTACAGTTATTCCTATAATCATTATAACAGTGCCTTCAAATTTCGCTGAAAATTTGGCACCCAAAGAACCACTGGCTAATGCAGTGCCAGTAACTTCTTCCACAACCTCAGCTACTGAATCATCTACAACAGCAGTGCACAATACAGATGAATCCAGGAAATTGGTGAAAGCTATGGAGGAAATGTCTCTTAATACAAATGAGATCAGTAAATTGAAATAGGTAATAGAGAATCTTGAGAAGTCAAATAAATTGGCTTAGATAAATGAAAAGACACATGAAAAAAATGCCATCAGATTGAATGAAGAGTTAAAGAAATTGCAGAATGAATTAACATTGAAGGAACGAATATCATATATCAAAAACCATCTTTGGAATAATTTCATTGAAGCAATCCATGATGTATGGCCTTCAATTCAGGTAATTTTTGAACAGAGGGAGTTATTACTAAAATCCCAAGCAGAAATTCAAAAGAGTCAAAGTGAACTGACTCATAAACCAGAACAAGCTTTAAAGCTGATCACATTCCTCAACAGTAAAAACAGACAAGAGTTAGAAGAACTCAAGATTATTGATAGGACTGAAACTATCCTAGAAATTAGGAAAGTTACTACAAAGAAGAATATGATGAGGCAACTGGAAGAAAAGTTTGAGAGTATGAATACTACCATAACCAAGTTTATGGTCAAGTTTACAAATTTGAGGCAAGAAGGACTGCCTGACATTATGGTCGTTAATGATAAACTGATGCCTTAGAATGACTATGATAAGAAAATTAGAGAGTTTGCAAAATAACAGGTAAATAAACCACAAGGACAAGGCATTCCAACTGGAAAATTCTTATTGAAAAGCTTTGAAAACTTATTCTATTTGCAACATGAGATAAACACTTGTTTATCATCAAGCCAACCTTTTCTTGATATACTGAAGCTAATGAAAACTTCAAGAAATTAAAAAAGATACAAATTCCTAAAGATGAGGATTGGAAATCACTCACAGATTTATTATAAAGGATAAAAGACAGACAAATGAAAGAAGGAGAAAACTGTTTTCTGATTTATAGTCAAAATAGATTTATTATAGCAATAAATAGTTTTTGTTTATGGTTAAAGAGTATCAGTGAATAAAGAGAATCAGAGAAAGAGTATCAGACAAGGTAGATCAGATTCCAAAAACCAGTTTAAATATCTAAATCCAGCAAGAAGGACACCAAGGCAGCCAGCTGCATCTTATCCTCAAAATAGTTTCTATTTATTTTGGATAAATAGGACAACTTGATGATTTGTTACGCAACTGTCCCTATTATTGTTGTAAAGATATTTTATTTTCCCTTTCATAATTCCTAGAACCATTCTAGAATATTTGGTAAAGAACTATGTATATATACTTCATCTTTAGAAGTATTTTGGGTGGAATAAAATTGCTGGAGATTGTTATAATCATTTTTGTTGGGCTTGAAAGCTTTTGTGTGTCAAAATTGAAGTAGCAGGTTGGATCAAACCAATTGGCATTATACTTTAGGATTCCTATGATGAGCTATTTGGAGTGAAGTATTTCCTTGCTTGTCATTGTTATCTTTCTTTGTTACATGCATCCATCTATGTTTATTCTAAATTTAAATGAATAACTAGAAGTATTACTACAGGATTTGTTAAGAGCACCATGTTTTTAACTAGTTATCATTTCTATGTTTTCCTCTGATTTCTAGTGTAGGGAACCCTTAATTTCTACCTCTCTCGTTTGACCTCTTCTTACTACTTCCTTTTTTGGATCAAAGGATTCTTAAGTGCCCTTTATCCTGATCATACCACATCATAAAAACAACTATCCAAGGTCTTCAAGGGTTATATATCTTGTCCTGAAAAAATTTAACCTTTTGGCCTTGATCCCAATTTTGTTTGCTTGATTTTGACTCCTTAGCCCAATGGACAAATATATTTCCCAATATCCATCCTTTCAAGTGATTTTTCGCACCATATCTACCAAAAACCAAACCAAAGCTGCACATTCATAACTAGCCTAATATTTACAAATTGAAACAAAGTTGTAATGTTCCAAAATTTTCACTATGTAAATTGGAACATTAATTTTTCCTTTGTTTTAATAAAACGAATAAAATGGGTAAGGGAGCCCATGTAGCAGAAAAATAAAACTCTCCTAAGGTGCATGATTCACTTAAGTGGCTAAATTTGGCAGTCCCTAGTGTGAAAATGGCCAAAAGCAAGTAAACTAGGCCCTAGTTGACCAAGTCAACAACGTGGCTAAGAGGAGAAGCTTTCTCAAGAAGACTGCGCAGTTTGAAAGGAGGGAAATTAGAGGATGAGAGAAACCCTAATGGGTGGGGTCCATGGCAAGGAATAATTCCTTGCATAAAAAGGTGAAGGAGGGCCATTGTTCATTATGCTTGAGAATTTCTAATTGCAGCTCTCTTCAGTTTTTGAACTGAGATAGCTTGTGCTACTTAGCACAAGAGGGATTCCTGTTTAGGAATTCCCTTCTCTTTCATGGGAGGCCTTGGAGGATTTTTTCTTCATCTCCCTCACATCCAGGCTTGAGGCCAAAGTGATCATCTACAGCTATAGCGTTATTCTTGCAGCAAGAGAACGTTGGAGTTGTTGGGGGTTGCAGTGAGGATCACCATCACCCATTTCCAGATCTTGTTTTGTAGAGGAGGATCCCTCTCTTTCTCTATGAGATCAACATTGGGCCATATGTTTCTTATCATGCCCAGTGTAGTCTCTCTCTCTTACAGTGTTATCTACGAAGGAGGCATGCACAAGGGGTTCACATTGTGCACTAGAGAGTGCAATCTTCAGTGATGGGAGCAGCCTTTCACTTCGGAGATCATTGGAGGAGGTATCATTGTCTATTGCAGAATTTACATCCTTCTCCCATGTTTTATTGTATTTAAGTTGTAGCTGATGCACTACAACTTCGACATTTTTTTTTTTCATGTATTTTAGCCAATCCCTTGGAGGATTGTTGTATTATCGTTTCATGGGGTTGAGATCCTGCTCCCCCTTCTTTATTTGAGCTCATATTGTCATATCATCTTGTATATTTTAGTCTGCAATCATTTTCCCTTATAGACTGCGCAGTTATAGAGTTACTTGGTTATGGAGCAGAGTGTTTCTCCATTTTATTTACATTTTCCCTTGACGTTGATTTGAGCCCACCTTGAGAGGTCTTTTCCTCAAGGATTTTGTGTATCATTTTTTGCTACAGATTATATATCAGTTTTGCACTCTTCTCACATTTTATGAGTAAATATTCCATTGTTTCTATTGCTTGTTAAATTTCAGATGTTGTTGTAGCTCATCTTATTGAGCAAGATCTTCTTGAGGAAGAAATATTTACATAGCTATAGGCAGAGCCTGAGAAAGGGCCAGATAGCCTCCTATTCTCATCCTCTCTTTAGAGGTGACATAACTGGTAAAATCACTCTCAGTCCATCTCTAACATAGCCTTGTTCATATTTCCGAAAAAGTAGTTCTTCAGTGGTGTAAAAGCTACCGATTTCCATTTCGGAACATTACAGTGGTATCGGAGCTTCGAACTTGGCTCAGCCTGTGAAGTTCAAATTCAGAGAAAGAAGAGGTCAAGATGATGCAAATAATGAGATTAATCTCATCAATCTTTAGATCTAGCAAGAACCTCTCCAAGGAGGTTGAGGAAACAGAAAAAGGAGAAGAGGAAGGACCATGCACTTCCTATTCTCACAGAAAAGCAGAGAAGAAGCATGACGAGCACTTGGAATTCGAAATTCTAAGTGAATATCTTGCTGAATATAGAGAAAACCCTAGAGTCTTCCAAGAGACTCTATCTTTCTCACAATTTGTTCAGCAGAAAGAGGAAAGAAGACCCCACAGTCATGGGATGATGAAAGGCAATAGATTTCTATTGTCTACATTTGATGGGTCACTCACATGTGCAACAGAGGCTTGGGTGAAGAAGCTAGAGGCTTTCTTCCTGCTACATCCTATAGTAGAAAGAGAGGCTGTAGCAATTTCAATGCTACACCTTAAGGGAGAGGAAAATATTTGGTGGTTCAGCCATGGGAGGCATGCAAGGGTTTCTACTCTTGTTGATTTTTCTCAGACATTGATCAGAAGATTTGGCCTATGGAGTAAGGAGACCTGACCACCAAAATAGAGGGCACATGCCAGCGCTGTCCCATTCATGGATGAGTAGCCTCCATCTTCAGCAGTTGGGGTAGCCAACACATTTGGGGAAGATACACTTCCAGCCACATTATACTCCCCAAAACTTCATAGAGGTATGCACAAGTCTACATTTTCTGTTGATTCAGTACCCTCTATGAGGAGTTTCATACCATTGCAAGTTGACTGTCTTGAGAAAAAGACTGTCACTACGCTGTGCCATCATTCTCATACTCCATTGACGAGTCATGCACCTCACAGGAGAATGGGGTTGAAGAAATGTACCATATAGAGGATTGCATTTCAATGTCCCATGAAATGTAAAGGTGATAATCTATTTTGGGATGATGGCAGCTCTTGTTGGGGAGGTGCCAAGTTGCAAAATGGTGGGAAGCATCCACTATGAGCTGACTGGATGTGGATGGGAGGCAAGAGGATGGTGAGCCTCTTGCAGATCTATGTAGGGCAACAAGAAGCCATGTTGTGTTGGTTGCTCTTGAGGGATTTTGGCCAACATATGACCTATTCCTTTTCATGGGGTTTGAAAGGGAAGAGGAGAAGGCAGGATAATTACACCATGGAGCAGAAAGGAGCATGGATGCATTATGATGGGATGGAATTATTTTTACCATTCATCATGTTCCCATTTCATATTTGGAGTGGTGGAATTATGAGGGGGAAACAAACAATTTTGTTGCTCAAGTTCTATTTGGTTGTTGCGGGAGCAAGAGGAGGCACTAGCATAGTGCAAGGGGATTTATCCTTGATATTGGATGCCCAAGAAACACCTTCTTCATGAGAGGGGCTCTACATTTATAGGAACATGATGAGAGGAGTCTTTGGCAAGATTTATGCCAAATAAGGAAGCTTTGAGATGACAACAACCCTACTCCAAAGGCTAGCAACGTTGTCACTTAAGGGCTTGGATTACTTGCTGGAGTATTCTCAAAACCACTTCAGAAGTAATGTGTCTTGGAGGCATGTCGGAGATAAGGATGAGGAATTAATGTATGGCAGCATCCCTTGCTATGTTTTGATCTTCTTGGCTTGGGCTCACAAGCACAAGAAGAGACACCTACATGCAGCAACTTTGGATTCTTCTTCCATGCATTCTCATGCATACTATCTACTGATGGAGGAGTTGAATTGGGAGAGAATCCTAATGGATGTATATCAGCATATGGCTAGATGCATAGCCCAAGAGATGATGATATGGTTGGCACAACCACTTCCCTACTCTTTTGCAGTGAGGGAGAGTTTTCACTTGAGCCATTTCAGCACAAAGACCCAAGTACATGATGAGGGAGGTAATCATTCGCTTTATTTTTTGCACTCTCTTATTTTTATGAGCATCATATTATATCGAGGAGGATATTTCCTTCTTGCACACTATGTTTTGTTATGCTCATGGTCTATTGCAGCAAATATGATGGCTATTTTAGTAGTGGATTGTGGGGGAAAGCCACATGATTTTCGGTGTGCACCAATTACACCATTTTGTACTTTCATGTATACATCTTTTGAGATGATTGTGGTAGAAAAAAAGTGGCTGGGAGAGAACTTTTTACTTTCCATTTTTATGTAGGCAAGGAGTGCACTGCGTAGGTTCCATTGGTGGAACAATGATCCACTTTCCGGTTGTCATGTGACAACTTGCTTCTATTGGTTCTTGCTTCCATGCATTGAAGAATTTTCTTGGTACATGGGGAGATTTGTTTGGGAAGTGGGACATGAATTGAAGTTTCCAATTGGGAGAATTATTCTCCCTATTTCAAAAGATGTATGTTTCAGGAGAAACAATGGGCAGCCCATGATTGCCAAGCTTCACCTCTTCCCTTCATGTGGGAGGAGTTATTTGGAGAACTCTGAATTTTGGAAGAGGCATTTCATGGTTTATATGTTTGATGGGGTGGCTTGGGTCTCTTTTGAAGACCATTTCATTTCATCCATATATCAGCAGCAGCCCCATATGCATCATGAGGAGGGAGGAACTCATTGGGTGGATGTGCCCTTTGGGAGGAGGGACCTCCATTGTTTTTGCAGCTCATGCTCCAAGGGGAGTATGGGAGATGATATGGTCACCATGTTCAGCCATTTCTTTTTCCACAAGGTGAACCATATGATTTTTTGGATGCCATATGATGATGAATTCCAACTCATCACATATGAGTTTATTTGGGTCAGCTTGATTTGCAGCATTGGAGGAGAGATCCTTGGGGATCTATACTTCATCGTGTCTCTTGAAGGAAACACTATTGCAGCCCAAGTTCAGATTTCACTCCACACTTATCATAAATGTAGGATAGGACAGTGTGGGGTAGGCTATGAAGCTTACCATGTTCAGAATTTCAGCCCACCTTCTCTACATGAGCACAAGGTGGAGGAGTATTTTCAAGAGTTGCCTAGTTGGAGGGTGACTCATTTTTCTTGGTTGTTTGCTTGGGGGATGGAGGATCTACATGAGGATATTTCAGACTCCATGCCTTTAGTGGAGGATATTTCTTTCAGTTCTACCCTTGCACTTTCATGAGGACAAGAAATCTTTGGGAGGGGAGGACTATAATGTTCCAAATTTTCCACTATGTAAATTGGAACATTAATTTTTCCTTTGTTTTAATAAAATGAATAAAATGGGTAAGGGAGCCCATGTAGCAGTTAAATAAAACTCTCCTAAGGTGCATGACTCACTTAAGTGGCTAAATTTGGTATTCCATAGTGTAAAAAGGCCCAAAAGAAAGTAAACTAGACCATGGTTGACCAATTCAACAACGTGGCTCAGAGGAGAAGCTTGCTCAAGAAGACTGTGCAGTTTGAAAGGAGGGAAATTAGAGGATGAGAGAAAAACTAATGGGTGGGGTCCATGGCAAGGAATAATTCCTTGCATAAAAAGGTGAAGGAGGACCATTGTTCATTATGCTTGAGAATTTCGAATTGCATCTCTCTTCAATTTTTGAACTGAGATAGATTGTGCTACTTACCACAAGAGGGATTCATGTTTAGGAATGCCCTTCTCTTCCATGGGAGGCCTTAGAGGAGCTATTCTTCATCTCCCTCACATCCAAGATTGGGGCTAAACTAATCATCTATAGCTACAACATTATTCTTGTAGCAAGAGAACGTTGGAGTTGTTGGGGGTTGTAGTGAGGATCACCATCACCCATTTCTGGAGCTTTTTTTATAGAGGAGGAGCCCTCTATCTCTCTAGGAGATCAGCAAAGGATATTTACGAAGCTATATTGAAAAAAATTTCATTGGGCCATATGTTTCTTATCATGCCCAGCGTAGTCTCTCTCCCATACAACGTTATCTACAGAGGAGGCATGCACAAGGGGTTCACATTGTGCACTAGAGAGTGAAATCTTCAGTGAGGGGAGCAGACTTTCACTTTGGAGATCATTGGAGGAGGTATCATTGTCTATTGAAGCATTTACATCCTTCTCCCATGTTGTATTGTATTTGAGTTGCAGCTGCTACACTGCAACTCTATCATTTTTTTGTTGCATGTATTTTAGCCAATTCCTTGGAGGATTGTTGTATTATTGTTTCATGGGGTTGAGATCTTGCTCCCCCTTCTTTATTTGAGCTCATATTGTCATATCATCTTGTTTATTTCAGTCTGCAGTCATTTTCCCTTATAGACTGCGTAGTTATAGAGTTGTTGGGTTATGTAGTAGAGTGTTTCTCCATTTTATGTACATTTCCCTTGAGACTGATTTGAGCGCACCTTGAGAGGTATTTTCCTCAAGGATTTTGTATATCATTTGCTACTATAGATTATATATCAGTTTTTCACTCTTCTCACATTTTATGAGTAAATATTCCATTGTTGCTGCTGCTTGTTAAAGTTCAGATGTTGCTGTAGCTCATCCTGTTGAGCAAGATCTTCTTGAGGAAGAAATATTTACATAGTTATAGGAAAAGCCTGAGAAAGGGCCAGATAGCCTCCGGTTCTTATTCTCTCTTTAGAGGTGACATAACCGGTAAAATCCCTCTCAGTGCATCTCTGACATAGCCTTGTTCATATTTCCGACAAAGGAGTTCTTCAGTGGTGTAAAAGCTATTGATTTCCATTTCGGAACATTACAAAAGTTAAATTTTAAAGAGAGAGCCCTCTCTAAACCCTAGGAAGGCTAGATCCTAGAGTTTGAAGTTGGTTTGTGGTTACCTCCAGGGTTCTTTGACTAAAAACCAAAATCTCACAACTTTAGAATTACTAGAGTGATAACATTACTGGCGACCATAGTAGGGAACTAACCAATCCTCAGTCATAGAACAAGTCTTAAAAAAAATCATGTTATTCATCCTTTTACTTTAATATTTCTTTTATAAGTTGTCGGTATTAAAAAATGTAATTCTCGGTTTTAGGAAAATTTACTATACCAGGTCTAACCCAGATCCTAAACCTGCTGTAATAGTAGACAACCCAGAACGAATTGGAAAAAAGAAAAAACAGATAGAAAATTTAGAAGCTGAAGTATCATTAAAAGGAGTCAATTCATTACGACAATAATTAGTAAGTTTGCAGGATATAGATTTTGATCTGAAATTTGAACATTCTTTGTTTAGAAGTCAATATGAAAGTGATATTTATACTGTTGTTTTAGACCTTGTTTTTATTTCATTCTTGGAAAAAAAACAGAAAAATATTACAGTAGAATCTAAATCAAAGAAAGTTAAATATCAGACTAAAATTGAAGAACTTAATACTACTATTCTCAAAGATATTGATGAAGCTATTGAATTAGATCAATTATTGGCTTATACCACTAAACCTTCGGTTTCACAGTTACATACCACCATAATACCAGATATAGATTCATCCATATATGCTGCTACATCATATATAGCTCCCAATACCACCAAATTTATATATCCATTTATCCCTAAATTACCTTTACAGCCTAGTTTACTATTTCCACCACTCACTTCATCCACTATATCCACTAGCTCACCTTTTGATTTTTCAAACACATCATCCTCATTCCCTAGTAGTTCCACATACATTCCGGTTTCATTTCCCAACACCTCAACTACAGCTTTTAGTTCATAAGCTATCACTTCTAGTTTAGCCCCAAGAACTTCTACTTTACCTCATACCCAAGCTAAAATTCAACCTATGGCTACTAGGTATGCTCACATAGTCTTACCACAACAACTTCATGACATGCCTAAAGACTATCAGAGTAAAATACCACAGTTTGATGCCACCACCCATTATATAGCTCAGCAAAACATAACTAAAAGGACATATTTCTTTGAACTCCATAAGATTGATGATTCAAATGTTCAAATGAGGTTATTTGCACAAACATTAATAGGAGAAGTTAAGAAGTGGTTTAGAGGTCTTGCTGTTGTAGTGTAACTTATTTAGCTGTATTTCATAGATTGTTTTTAGATAAATGGGAAAAGAAAAATAATCCACTACAGATATTGTCTGAATTTCATGCCATGAGAAGCACTCCAAATGAGTCAGTTCAAGAATACTGCACTAGATATAACAGTGTTTACAATTCCATCCCTGCAAATATTAAACCCACTCCTGATTCTGTCCTACTCAAATTCCCTGGTGGATTTAACATAGACATGGCTTATCCGTTGAGGGAAAGAAATGTAGAAAGCTTAGAAAGAATGCAAATAGATGCTGCTAGTGTAGAAGTAAACATTTTTGCCAGAAAAGCTAGGCAAAGAAATGAGAGAAGAGTGACCATTAAAGAAGAAACTTCCAATTCAGACTAAAAAATAGACATGTTAGCCAAAAATTTAGACAGGATGATGGATAGACTAGAAAAAATAGAAAGAAGACCTCAATGGGATAATCAACAACAAATCAGAAATCTCAATTTTAGGAAAAACACAAATTCACGAAAAGTAAAAGAAATAGCCCTAGACCAAACAATAAGGCCCCCCTTCTAAGATAACTATGCTAAAAGTTCTCAGAATAATGATGATGATGAGGATGCAATAAATATAATGGGAATAGATGATAATAATACTATTTTTCTCACTCAGGAAGATCAGGAATTATTCGAACTCCAACAACTCAAATTAGATTCAAGTGAATCCTTTGATTATAAAAAAGGTTATGAATATGCTAAAAATTAAATACACAGTCAATATAATCTTAGAGATAAGAAAAACAATGAGTCTTCTACTAAGAAAACTTCCCAAACTCAAAATAAGAAAATAGTAGAAGCCCCCAAAACAAAATTTCTACAAATTCTCCCAAGGGAAAATAAGCAAAACTCTAATTCATCCCAAAACATTTCTAGTCCCAAAAATGCATCAAGCCCCAAGATTATTTATATTACTGATGAAGTTTCTCAAGCTACAAAAGATTCACAGAAATCTACTGTTGCAAAAGCTTCTAATTCTGTTAAAACAACAAATTTAGATCCTAAAATATCCTCTGCTGATCCTAAATCAGTGGATCCAAAAATGGCTACTTCAAAAACACCTGTTGATAATTCTAAGTCTGAAAGAACATCTACTGCTTCACAAAAAATCCATGAAAGGAAAGTTAGGAGTAGTAAAACAAAAGAGACTCAAACAGATAATGTTAAACCAATTGAAAATGAAAACATAACTGTATAAAAAAATGACAAACCAACACAAACTACAGTTACCAAAGAAGAATTGACTCAAATAAGTAAATCAAAACCTACATTCATCATACAATCTGAAATTGCAAAGCTAAGAATACCAATTCCTCTGATAGAATTGGTAAAACATGATTTGTATAAATCAACCATAATTGAAACATTAAATATAAATGATGGAGAAGATTCCATAAATATGAATGATGATAAGCCAGAGTTGATTTTTGGCGCAGATGTGAATGGAAAACATGCAGATAGAGAAGTTCCTCCATTTTATATCAGTCTTACCATTCATGATCAAATTTTACACAATGCCATGCTAGATTCATGAGCTTCCCAGAATCTAATGCCTAAAGCTATAATGGAAACTCTAAATTTTGAAATCACAAGGCCCTACAAAGATTTTTTTTCATTTGATTCGAGAAAAGTTAAATGCCTAGGTTTAATCAAAGATTTGTGTGTAGCACTAGCTCAATATCTTGGTAAGAGTATATTAATGGACATTGTAGTAGTTGATATCCCACCTAAATATGGAATGTTGCTATCTCGCTCATGGGGAGAAAAGTTACAGGGATCTCTACAATTGGACATGTCTTATGCTACTATATCAGTTTTTGGTCAGCCTAAGAAGTTATATAGGAAAACATTGATGAAGTTCATGGTCAATAGTGCAGAAAGATCTATAAATTACCCATTTTATTCTACACAAAATGACCTTGATTCTTTTATCATATGTAACTTTGAAACTAATGAAATCCAAACTGAACTAATAGAGAAAAATAAAACACCAAACAATGATATATATTTCATGAATCTTTATGGAATTTAGACTTTGATGGTTCAGTAAATAAGTTAGTAGAAGGACCGGGAGTTTGGATAACCAATATGGAGACTAATCACTCAGAAGGCAATGCTTTCAGGCTCAATTTCAAATGTACCAATAATATGGCTGAGCATGAAGCCCTCATTCTAGGACTCCAAATTTTTAGGAACTCGGGAGGTAAAAGAATATTAATCATGGGATATTCAGGGTTGATCATAAAACAAATAAATTGAGTATATTCTATTTACAATCCTAGATTAAGCCGATACAGAGACATTGTGCTAGATTTAACTGATGATGTATTGGAATGTAAATTTGTTGCTAGAACTAGAAAAAAAATATACAGGCTCACTGTCTAGCAACCTTTTCTAGAACATGCAATTTACCATTCCAACCTAATCACAGATATACTGCTGAAGTCAAGCATAGACCAATAATTCCAGACAACCTCAAATATTGGCAAATTGTTTCTCAACATGAACAGATTTACAAGTTTATGAATAATGAAGGTGAGTTTTAGAGCTGTAAGATAGATACAGATTGTACTATAGATCAAGATTTAGATTGTGAAATAGATTTAAATAATATAGATGTAAATAGAGTAAAGTTTTCTAAAACAACTAGATTTAGTCAATCAAATATAGATAGCTTAGAGAAAGTAGAGATTGAAGAAATTATTGATGATGAATCTGACATATTGAATCTTAAGGATAATTTCTTTCCCAAAGGTTTAACTCCCTTAGAAGATCTTTTTGACTCAAATGATGTAGATAGAAAACCCAAAATGGAGCCAGTTAGATCTGATATAGAAGAATGGAATATTGGTACAGAGTTAAAACCCAAAATAATCAAACTTTCCAAAAAATTTCCTCAACAAGAAAAGGAAAAATATATTGCTCTTTTAAAGTAATATCAAGATTTTTTTTCTTGGAGTTATGAGGATCTCAAATATTATGATACCAACATAATTCAACATAAAATTCCAATAAAAGAATGTCAAAAGCCCTTTAAACAAAATTTGAGAAGAATTAACCCTGTTTTATTACCTTTAATAGAAAAGGAAGTGAAAAGAATGTATGATGCATAGATAATTGCAACAATCAGATATTTTGATGGGGTTTCTAACCTAGTTCCAGCAAGAAAAAAAAAAGGAGAGATAAGATTATGTGTCCACTTTAGGAATCTAAACAAAGTATCCTTCAAAGATAATTACCATTTACCTAAAATGGATCACATATTACAAAGGGTAGTTGGCTCTTCTAGGATTTGAATTTTAGATGGCTTTTCAGGATATAACTAGATTTTAGTCCAAAAAGAAGATCAAGCCAAAACATCATTTACTACTCCTTCGGGCACTTTTATGTATGTAAAAATGCCTTTTGGTCTAATGAATGCAGGGGAAACCTTTCAAAGAGATATGGACATAGCTTTTGCAAAGGAAATAGATGATTTCTTAGTAATTTACTTATATGACATTACTGTGTTTTCCAAAATAGATAATGAACACTTGGATCATCTGAGACAAGTTTTTATTAAATGTATGATATTTGGCATCTCTTTAAACCTTAAGAAAAGTTTATTTGGATTAGAATATGGTAAGTTACTTGGATACATAATTTCTAAAGAAGGAATCAGAATAGATCCTGCTAGGATAGAATCAATTCTTAACATTAGTCCACCAAGAAACATCAAAGAGTTACAAGCCTCTTTAGGTAAGATTACGTTTTTAAGAAGATTCATATCCAATTTAGCTGAGATAATTAGAGAACTAAATAACATGATTAAAAAATATTCATTTCTGAAATGGAATATTGAGGCCAAATAGTTATTTGAATCCATCAAACAAGCCTTAATTAAAACTCCAATCCTAATAAGTCCTGACTTTAGGAAGGATTTCATAATTTTTTCATTTTCTTTAGAACACACCATTGTTGTAGTTTTACTGCAGAAAAATGACTAGGAATTTGAAAAACCAATATATTTCTTCAGTAATACCCTTAGAGATTCCCCTTTGAAGTACAACATCATAGAGAAACAAGCCTTAGCTTTGGTAAAAGCCATTAAAGACTTCAGAGTTTATATTCTCTACTCTCATATCATTGCCTATGTCCCAAATTCGGTAGTAGAAGACATTCTTACTCAGGATGGTCCTGATGGAAGAAGAGGTAAGTGTATTGCCACTATATTAGAATATTACATAGAAATAAAACCTACAAAACTCATCAAAGGTCAAGGACTAGCCAGACTTATGGCTGAATCTAATTTTAATGCACTAGACATAAATTTTATTGCCCAATTAGATGATTGGGAAGAGATGATGACTCCAATGATCAATGAAGCCTTCTCAGACTCGCCTTGGTATATAGATATCATATTTTTACTCCAAAACTTACAAGCTCCTCCTGGATTTTCAATCACCAAAGCCAAATTTTTAAAATTAAAGGTAGTAAATTTTTGTATTTTAGACAATGTACTTTTTTGGAGAGATCATAGTGGGATTTTATTAAATTGTTTGTGAAAGGAAGAAGCTGACAAAATACTTGAATAATTTCATGTAGGTGAATGTGGAGGACATATATATTGGGAAAGTACTACAGAAAATATGTTGAGAGCTGTTTTTTACTGGTCAAAAAGTATGTAACTTCCTGTCACAAGTGCCAATTTTTTTAGCGTAACAAAAAACTGTTACCCCTACCTTTAAATCCCATTTCAACTGAAATTTAATTTCAAAAATGGGGTTTAGACTTCAATGGTGAAATTCACCCTCCATCTTCAGGCCAACATAAGTGGATTTTGACAGCCACTGACTATTTTACCAAGTGGATTGAAGCCATACCCTCCAGAAAAGCCACAGATATTTTCATTATTTCCTTCCTAGAAAGTAACATTCTTTCAAGATTTGGATGCCCCCAAAAGATAATTACTGAAAATGCAACAACATTCAAATCCAAGAAAATGATTTACTTTTGCCACAAATACAATATTACTTTAGGTCATTCTACTGCATATTACCCCCAAGGGAATGGCCTAGCTGAATCCTCAAACAAGATCCTTGTAAACATCATCAAAAAGCTACTTGAGGACAATAAAAAGACTTAGAATAAGAATTTAGTCAATGCCTTATGGGCAGATAGACTTACTACTAAAAAATCCATTGGCACTTCCCCTTACCAACTTGTTTATGGAATGGATGATGTTTTTCCATCCTCCCTAGGTGTACCAGTGATGAAAATTATCCAAGAGTTACAAGTTGAAAAAAATGACATTCAAAGAAGGATCAATCAAAATATTCACTTACAACAAACAAGGGAAGAAGTTTATATAAAATCTCAAGTCATTTAGGACAATATCAAGAAAAATGTTGATAAAAAGAGTAAAGAGGATGATTTCTACATTGGAGATAAAGTGTTAAAGTGGGATTCCAGAAGAGAAGACAAAGGAAAACATGGAAAATTTGATTTTCTGTGGAAAGGACCTTATGTGATTTATGGATATAGAGTTAATAATGCTTTATTTTTGAAAGAAATGGATGTAATAGCTCTGTAAGAAGGACCAGTAAATAGTAGAATGTTGAAGCACTACTATTCTCCTGAGTTAACAAATAGTTAGTTTTTATTCACTTTGATCATTGTACATATACATTGAAGATTTTAGATTGGATTGGATGTTTCCCTAAAAAAGTTGAAGCCCGAAGAGAAGGCCATAAGATTTGAGAGGTAAATATCATAAGTATGAATAAATTGCAGACAACAGAAGACATTTACAGGGTCATCACAATCGAATTCCAAAGGCTACTAGTCTTAAAGTTCTTAACATTTCATCAGGAAATGTTATCCCCATGTGGAGCCACTGTTAGGGTCCTATAATAATAGGGTTCATAAATTTTGAATCGACTTTTATAGTCTTATAAATATGTACATACCTTGATTTTTGCAAGTTGTTTTCCCATATTTTGAAAAAAATGAAAAATAATAAAAATGCCAAAAAGAGGGTAAAAAGTGCTAGTAGAAAGATCAAAGGACTTAGAAAAATATATACCCCAAAAGAGAAAGAAAAATCAGACCTGAAAGTGAGAAAATCCAAATGCCACTACTTTTACTTTACTGCAAGAATAATGATTATGTGCAGAGTGTAAATAAATGCCATAATCCATGATCGGTTAAACAGTTTAATCTTAACTTTTCATGCTTTCAATTTCATGTTTTAAATAGAGAATAAAGATTTTTCAAATATTTTAAACTTGAAAAATCAGTAGATAGGTAAAGAATAATGAGGAGCTCAACAGTTTAATCTGAGCCCTCGGATGAAATAAGGTAGACTTAGGTAGTTTTATGCTTTGAAAGAAAAATGTTTTAGGGTTGCAAGCCTAAATGCACCCATGAAAATGAAGTAAAAATGTTATAAATAAAGATGGGTAGGTAGAAAGCAGTTGAGTAATCAAGTAATAAACCATCATTGGGAAAAATTGCTAATTTCCCCTCCCCTACAAATATTCAGTATTCTAAACTATCAGTCAAAAAGGCTTAGAGCATTTCTTTGACTTTTTTTGGGACCAGACCCAAGGCTCAATGACTGATTAGTTAAAAATATCGAATTCCCACACTAGACCCACATTCATCAACATTTATCCTTCATTCATAAATCATAATCCATTTTCCTAAGTAAAAACATATTTTTACTTAGTAAAATCTAAACCCTAAATAGCTAATCTCATTCCCTTTCAAAAAATCATTCATAAACCCTAAAAATACATTTGTCCCAAGTTAAAGTGTGAAATATTAAAAAGACAACAATGCTTTACTTTGTCTATTATTTATACTTTAAATTAGAGTTAACATGTATTTTATTTTCATTGGACACTAGCCCTTCATTTCATATTAATTACCAACTTCTAACCTATTTTATTAAATCCCTAAACTACACCTACCCATATGTTATTAATTCCCTTATATTTAAAATAAACCCCCAAACCCTTTATTTTAAGTTTAGACCAATGTTTTATATCCCATGTGCGCAAATATAAAACACCGCCCAAATTATTCCATTGGTCTAAACATATCTATAACATAAATATCCCACCCCATGTAGTTTAAACAAGTGTTAATTACATTTGATAAAACTATATAATAAACGCTCACTCTGATGCATTGATTGAAACATTGTAAATGTTTTAATTAGAAAAAAAGAGCTCTAACTTCCGCCATTCATAATAAACCAAGGTTATGTATTAAAACATTATTTTAATACATAATTATCCTGCTGGATTAACAAACCCCGAACCCACTCTGAAATGTCATGCAACTCCACAAGTCAATCGCGACCGTTCGCATTAACCCTCCCAGATCCGACAGCTAAAATCCAATATCGCGTAGAAAACTTACGCGATCACCCCTGTTCCATTTCTACGTGAAATCAGTGGTATTATAATTTTATCTCTCCTCCACATGCCCATTTCCTGTTGGATCACATCGGTTAGCCCCAGAACAACTTACTGCCAAAATGCCGCCCAATAACCACTCCTATTTCAACCCCTTGAGCCCGAAAACCACCCATCTTCGTGACTTGACTTGTATTAAATGATGCCGCTGATTAAGCCCTAAAATATGCATAATATGCCTTGGAAATGTAATTCATTCCTTTCTCTTCTACACAATAACCTTTGCCCATGCCTCCTCGACTGTAAAAACATCAAATTTTCGCCATTTCTATGCACAAAAGCTTGCAAAATTCACCCTGTGACCATTGAAGAACACCGAGGAGCTTTACATTGCTCTAGAAAATCTACAGAAGTTATCAACTCATTCAAAAACCTCAGAAACTATTCCTAAGCCCAAATACCTGCATACAAAAGGTATTTCTCTGAAATTTGAGGCTGCAATTAATTTTTAAGGCCTTTTAAAAGACAAATTTCATTCAAAGATCCATAAATATCAAAATAAATCCATAAAAATAGTCCAAAAACAATCCAAACCTTGTCAAATGTTTTCCAGAAACCATGTTTTAAACTACTGCGCACAATTTTTGAGAAAATTTGTGAGTTTTCGCAGTTCGATGAAGTATTTTAAGCCTTGAATTAAGCCAAAAAACCTCTAAAGGTATCCCAAACCCTCTTTTCCTAATTTGGACAGAATTTTTAACCCAAATTCTCATTAAAAGACTCAGGAAAATATTGTTTCTTGTTTTAAGCTAGTTCAAAATCTTGTAAACCTCTTTGACATACCTAATTGAAAAGAAAGCTGAAATAAGAGACTATACTTCACCTGTTTATCCAAGAAGCCTCTACTGAAAGTGAAAATTACTTCTGCAAACTATCTAAAATTCTAGAAGTAGCCCAACATGCCTAAAAAGCAGATCTCTAGCAAACATGAAGCTTCCAAAGTGCTTAAACCAACCCCTTCCATGACTTCTAATACTACTATTGTTGTCAATCCTTTACAACCCCCAGTCACAGACATTGAACATATTTCATTGGCTGATGTTGATTATAAGATAGCAAATCTCATTGTTGAATTTAACCTGCTAGATATCCATAACTCGTGCTATGAGAATTCATTAGATAATGAAGAAGAAGTCCATATTTTGGAATCTCACTTGCCCAAATATGTTGTACCTTTAACTCATCCATGCCAGGAAGTCATTAGGTTATGTCAACAACATTATGTGCCTGAGCAAAGAGCCATTGTAAATGCCAATAAAGAAGTGATTTTTACCATTACTGCAGAATCGATTAACCAGATGCTACAGCTTCAGCCTGACACCCAAGCAGTCACTTTATCTATAGAGGCCCTCACCAAGTTATATATTGGCTTAGATTTTCCCAAGAGATTCATGAATTTTTAGACATTTATGCCTTTGCATGTAGAAATTCCTAAGGTAAACCCCCCATATTCCATGAAGGTTCAAGACATGTGATTTCCATGATTACCTTCATCCTAGGATATTTTACTGATGAACACACAGATGAGTGCATCTTGGGGTTCTTATCCACTTTCTCCCCAAGTCAACCTCCATCAGTATTCTTTGATTATGCTAGTTTCATTGCAGATAATATTCATTATCAATTGACCAATTTGAAAATTGAGGGAGTGTTCAGATATACTTGCTTCCTTTTCCATATATTTCTATACTTTCAATCAGATAATTTTCCAGTTACCCTCCAAAAGCTTGACATAGAGGGAAATCCTCTATCTGTCATTTTCTAGACATCTTTGCTCATGAAAGAATGTATAGATTTCACTTATTCATAATTTTCAGAGTTATTCCTACATCTAGTGATTACTATGTTAACAAAAACAGAGCAGCCAAGGATAAATGAAGAAATGAAAAAGATATTGCAGTTCTCAGAGTAGAATAAGGTTGGTGACTGGTATTTGTATGAAAAATATACTGAGATCAGAGTCTTTTGGTCAAATTTTTTACCTTACAAATTACCTAAACATCCTTCAATGAGGATATTTTCCTTGGACTATATCAGGTAGATCCTAAACTTTGATTCCATAAATTTCATGGCAGCTAAGAAGAAAACTCAATTAAAATTGAAGAATCAGATAGGGCCATTCATCTGCAATCACAGGGATGTAGAGAAAGAAGCAGCAAATTAGTTATTGGAATTCAAATTGGAAGAAAGTTTTCCTTGGAATTATGATCCACAAGGGATCTTTAGTAAGCTAAGGGTTAAATTCAAGTTAACACCCTTCATCCATGAAGAAAAACTAGAAATAGAAAAAATTTCAAATCATATTGAATGGACCGAAAACACCTTAACAAATGCAGTAAACAAAAGTAATAATAGTCATACTTTAGAGACTGCAAATCAGCCAGAAAATCCCACTAAAAGAGTAAGGGAAGAAGGAGCCTATGTTGCAGACACTACAACTGAAACCAAATTCAAAATAATGTATAACATAAGGCCCAAGTTAGATTCAGCAGTTAAAGGAAAGGTTATAATTGATGTGGAAGAAACAGATTTTATAGATAACAACACTAATTTTCCAAAAAAAGATGTTGCTACTGTCATTATAAATGATCTAGCCACTAATAATCAGAATGAATAAAAAGTGAACAATGAAGATACACAGTTGATGGAAAGACAACAAAGTATGGAAGCCTCTTCCTCATAGGCAGCTAAGGAAAAAGATTTGGATATCAAAGAAAATATAAACAAATCAAGCTGAATAATGAGGAGATAAAAAACAATATTCATTCTCAATATCTCAAACAGACTCCAAGTGTGTAAAACAGGCTTTTGTCTAAATTTGATTATTCAAATCAAAAGCTAATTATGTCAGTGTTATAGCCCACAATCAAATCTCCTAAGACAGTTGCAGATTATAAGAAAGTTGATTTGTAAGTCTAGACAGATAAGATCCATTCTCTTGATCAAATTGATTTCCATAGATAGACCTCAGAAATGCTATATTCTATTGTCGCAAATAAAGCTATGAGTGCTTAGAAGCTCCAAAACACCATCTCCAACATGCAAGATCGGATGAAGTTGGAAAAAGCCTCATTGTATGCCAATGATCTTAGGATAAAAGCATTAGAGGAACTAGTTTTGTATGTGGGATATGATCCTACTAATATCAAAGTGGCAGAGTTATTGGTGAAGAAGAAAAATGAAGATATAGTAGCTTTGAGGAAACAACTCAAAATTCCTCAAAGTGAACATCCTCAAACAAAAGAAATAATATAAGGACATAAATAAAAAGATGACAGGATGAATTTGATTTTTCAGTTGACAACTCAAATTAGGGAGATCGAGATTTAGATGGACAAACTTGTCCATGAAAAGGAAACAGTGAAAGTACCAGAGATTGCTACAGTTATTCCTATAATCATTACAGCAGTGCCTTCAACTTTAGCTAAAAATTTGGCACCCAAAGAACCACTAACTACTACAGTGCCAGTAACTTCTTCTAGAACCTCAGCTATTGAATCAGCTACAACAGCAGTGCACAATACAGATGAAGCCAGAAAATTGGTGAAATCTATGGAGGAAATGTCTCTTAAGACAAATGAGATCAGTAAATTGAAACAAGTAATAGAGAATCTTGAGAAGTCAAATAAATTGGCTCAGATAAATGAAAAGACACATGAACAAAATGCCATCAGACTGAACGAAGAGTTAAAGAAATTGCAGAAGGAATTAACATTGAAGGAAAAAATATCTTATATCACAAACCATCTTTGGAACAATGTCATTGAAACTATCTATGATGTATGGCCTTCAATTCCGGTAATTTTTTAACAGAGAGAGTTATTACTAAAAGCCCAAGTAGAAATTCAAAAGACTCAAAGTGAACTGACTGATAAACCAAAAAAATCTTTAAAGTTGATCACATTCCTCAATAGTAAAAATAGACAGGTGTTAGAAGAACTCAAGATTACTGATAGGACTGAAAATATCCTAGAAATTAGAAAAGTTACTACAAAGAAGAATCTGATGAGGCAACTACAAGAAAAGTGTGAGAGTATGAATACTGCCATAACTAGGTTTACGGTCAAGTTTACAAATTTTAGGCAAAAAGGAATACCTGACATTATGGTCATTAATGATAAACTGATGCCTTAGAATGACTACGATAAGAAAATTAGAGAGTTTGCAAAATAACAGGTAAATAAACCACAAGGACATGGCATTCCAACAGGAAAATTATTACTCAAAAGCTTTGAAGACTTATTCTATTTGCAACATGAGATAAAACACTTGTTTGTCATCAAGCCAACCTTTTCTATATATACTGAAACTGATGAAAACTTCAAGAAATTAAAAATGATACAAATTCCTAAATATGAGGATTGGAAATCACTCACAGATTTATTATAAAGGATAAAAGACAGGCAAATGAAAGAAGGAGATTTTTTTTTTTCTGATTTATAGTCAAAACAGATTTTTCACAGCAGTAAACAGTTTTTTATTATGGTTAAAGAGTATCAGTGAATAAAGAGAATCAGAGAAAGAGAATTAGACAAGGCAGATCAGATTCCAAAAAAAAATTTAAATACCTAAAGCCAGCAAGGAGGACACTAAGGCAGCCAACTGCACCTTATCCTCATAACAGTTTCTATTTATTTTGAATAAATAGGATAGCTTGCTAATTTGTTAAGTAGATGTCTCTATTATTGTTGTAAAGATATTTTATTTTCCCTTAGATAATTCCTAGAACTATTCTAGGATATTTTATAAATAACTATGTATATATACTTCATCTTTAGAAGTATTTTGGGTGGAATAAAATTGTTGGAGATTGTTATAGTCATTTTTGTTGGACTTGAAAGCTTTTGTGTGTTAAAATTCGAGTAGAAGGCTGGATCAAACCAATTGGCATCATACTTCATGATTCCTGTGATGAGCTATTTGGAGTGAAGTATTTCCTTAATTTTCATTGTTATCTTTCTTTGTTACATGCATCCATCTATGTTTATTCTAAATTTAAATGAATAACTAGGAGTATTACTACAGGATTTGTTAACAACACCCTGTTTTTAGCTAGTTATCATTTCTATGTTTTCCTCTAATTTCCAGTGTAGGGAACCCTTAATTGCTACCTCTCTCATTTTACCTCTTCCTACTACTTCCTTTTCCAGATAAAATGATTCTTAAGTGCCCTTTATCCTGATCATACCACCTAATAAAAACAACTTTCCAAGATCTTCAAGGGTTATCTATCTTTCCCTAAAAACATTTGACCTTTTGGCCTTGATCCCAATTTTTTTTGCTTGATTTTGACTCCTTAGTGCAATGGACAAATATATTTCCCACTATCCATCCTTTCAAGTGATTTTTCCCACCAGATCTACCAAAAAACAAGCCAAAGCTACACATTCATAACTAGCCTAATATTTAAAAATTGAAACAAAGTTAAATTTTAAAGAGAGAGCCCTCTCTGAACCCTAGGAAGGCTAGATCCTAGAGTTTGAAGTTGGTTTTTTGTTAACTCTAGTGTTCTTTGACTAAAAACAAAAATATCACAACTTTAGAATTACTAGAGAGATAACACCTCAAACTCCTTGTTTTCCGGGCCTTTATGTATCTCTGTTCTATGTGATTTTTCATTTGGTGAAATATTGATATCAGAATCATGAGGTGGTTCATCCCTGCTCATTTTTTCTTCAGTGGGACAATATTCCTGACATTATAGGTCCAATATGGAATCTTCAAACTCACCTTTAGACTGCAAGAAATTCTCAATATGTTTTTCATTACCAAATACTTTCCAATATCTCATGTTATCAGGGGTTGTTGGGTGGTGTTTAATCTGCACTATGTATTGCTTGCTGGGATGAGTTAATTGACAAGTGCTGGCTGAAAATTCTAAACCATTGGCAAGGATATTTTTATTCCTTAGAATCGCAACAAGATCATATTATTCAAATGTTTTTAGGAGGTCAAGGGTAGCATTCATGTATTCTCTCAATATAGGATGCTTGGCTGAATATTCTCCCTTGATTTGTCTAATAACCATATCAAAATCCCCATGAACAAAGATTATTTTGGCTCCTAATATCTTTAGAAATTGTAAACCCAAAAGGAGTGCCTCATATTCTGTTATATTGTTGGTGCACTGAAAATTTAGTTTGTAAGAATGACCCTCTGTGTGGTTATTTCTGTTGGAAATACTGAGGGGGGGTGGGTGAATCAGTATTCCTTTCAATTAGAGCATTAGTTAATCTTCAATTATTATCAGCGTTTGTACAATGATAGCAGCAAACAAAAGGAATGCACACAGTGTTTAAGGTGGAAACCCACTTTGGGACAAAAACCACCTAATTCTTTTCTAATAATTCTTTAATATTCAACTCCAATTGAAAATAAAGCTCCAACTTCCTAGAATCTAGAAAAGAATTCTTCTCTAGCTCCCACTGGATGGACGTTCCAACACCTGAGATTCTTCAGTAGTCAAATGAACGGATGCCCCAACACCCAATGAGCTACAACTCATCCTAGCACCACCCTACCACCCTATAGAAGAATAAAATAAGAATGGACTCCCATACCAGGGAAAATGGCCCACTTTACAATGATATAGAATGATGTAGAAGAAGAAGATACACTAGAACATAACCCCAACTATGACACAACCACCTAATGATGATCCTAGACCTTCCGACACTGCCTATTCAACTCTTGGAAGATAGACACTAGTACAATTTTTATAATAATGTATTTACAAAGACATAGTACAATGATACATTTACAATGACTGTATGTAGTGCTGCCCACTTGAAGACTTTATGTGATGAAATTCTTGATGTTGTTCTACACCTTGGTTTTTGCTCTTATCATGCTACCCTCTACTACATCTTGCTTTGCTTTGCTGCTCTAGAAATTCTGGTCCTTTGCAGCCCTTGACAACACATGATCTAGCTTTCTCTTTCTTTCTAGGAGCTCGATATTGAATATGGTGTATCTCTATTATTTCAGATCCCAAATATGTGATTTTTGATGTAGTGTTCCTTTGAGTCATCTTTCCAATGCCACAGGTCTAACCCAATTTGGATTCTTCAAGGGAGAGTTATGCCCAATCTCTCACAATTCCTTAATTATGGATTGTTTTAGTACAAAAAAATGGTACAGTGTGCCATGTGTAAATGTTTCTTTATTTAGATAGAGAAAAAGCTACATTCCACGCACTATCTGCCACTTTTTCTGAAATTCCAATCCGATGATCAGAGAGAGAGTTATGACAATTTTCCCAAGGTCACTTCTTTGAGATGAATTTCAGGAGCCTACAAAAACACTAACTTTGAGAGATCATAGCTCCGAAATTGTTGCTCACCTTGATCTAAAATTTTCACAGGCCCTTCCTCAGGATTTTGGCTTCACGTAATACAAATTTCAGCTTCTTAACCTTTGTAGAAAAAAGGTTAGATCACAAATTCCACGATGACCTGTTTCATATGGTGAAATCCCTTCCATGAGGAGGATACGAGGATCACAATTTATATAAATGCTTAGGTTGAGAGGGGCTTCAACAAGTGAACCTAGGAGTGATTTTAGGAGCTTAAAAAATATTAATTATGACTTTTCAATGACCCATGCCACAACCCCATGGGGTTTTAGCCCACTAACTGGGGATAGAAACTTCAAACATGAATACCTCTCAATCCGTGAAGAATTACATGGTGTGCCATATATCAACAGAAACATCTTGACAAGTAGAAACCATAAAAATCATTCTTGACCCAGAATATATTAATTTTCTAAGTCAAAATTCCCATGCAATATTGGGGTAGCCCTTGGTGCTACTTAGGTTGACATCAATGACAACTGTTGATCAACGATCTCCCCCTTTGGCATTGATGGAAACACAGGTACTCCCCCTACGGTCATGACACCTCTTCCTACAACATTATCTCCCCCTTTGAAATCAATGGAAAAGGGTCACTACCCCTAACACACAAACATCCTGTAGACCTGTACACACTTCCACTCCCCCTTTATATTCTGAATAAGGAAAATCTAATGAGAACTTGGGAGAATCCCAAGCTTCTGGTGAAGATATTCCAATGCTTCACGAGTACTCTCATGATCATCAACACTTCCTACCCAATATGCATCTGTAAAGGAATGAATAATGAGATTGTTACCCTTGGGATACCACAGGCCATATTCTGTTGTACCCTTTAGAAATCGAATAATTCTTTTGATGTCAATAAGATGTGATTCTTTTGGTGCTACTTGGAATCTTGCTACTTGTCCAACTACTTGCATAACATTTGGCCGAGAGGCTGTTACATATAGAAGACTACCAATCATAGATCTATACAACCTTTGATCCACATCCTTAGATGAGTTGTGTATGCTCAATTTTCAACCTGCTATCATTGGAGTAAGGATGGGTTTGCAATCTTCCATTTTAAATTTCTTGAGCATTTCCTTGATGTACTTGGCTTGAAATATAAATATTCCTTTCTCTTGTTGAGATATTTGAAGCCCTAAGAAGTATGTCATCTCACCAAGTAAATACATCTTGAAATCACTTTGCATATTTGTAGCAAACATCTTACTTAGTCGATCATCATTTCTACCAAATATTATATCATCCTCTTTAGCTATTAGACATGCTTTAGTTGCTTCATCCAGAACATATATGTCGTTTGGAGCTCAACTTGCTGTAGACACAATTTCACCGTACCTGCCTTTCCTGATTTCACATTTTGTGGAGTTGAATAGTATTGTGTGTCCTTGATCACATATTTTTCCAACATTGAGCAAATTTTGATTCATGTTTTCAACCAATAGAAAATTCTTGGCTAGAGCATCTTTGCTTCCGAGAGTGACAGTACCTGATCCTATAACATTTGAAGATCCATCATTTCCAAAGGACACTGTTCCATCCTTCTTCTCTTTCAGAGATACAAATTTATTTCTATCTCCAGTCATATGCGTTGAGCAACTGCTATCAACGTACCACACATCTTTGTTGTTTTGAGCCTTGAGAGCGAGAGCACAATTATCAATCTTCTTCTTCTTCCATGTTCGTTTTTTCTGTGGCTTTGAAGATTCTTATGGAGGATTTTCAAGTCTGCAATCTCTGGCTATGTGTCCAAATTTTCAACATTTGTAACATTCAATATTATTTCTGAAATGTTCAAATATATTGATGTTTCGCTGAGCCCTAGGAGGTTCATATTTTACAGATCTCCTGGAATTGTATTCCTTCCTGGGTATGTGCGAAATTCTATAGCTTTATGACCAAATTTTCCACATGAATAACAGTATCCATAAAAAATATGTTGGTACTTGCATGGAAATATTCATCGAGGTGACAACCCGTCTGTACACATGAATCTTGTCGAATGATCTCTTTAATACTTTCTCAGTCCTCTTGGGTTCATCTATTTTGTTGTAGGATCCCTCTAGCTAGCTGCTTTGTAGCTTGATACTGAATTCGTCATTGTAAAATAGTTGATTCATTCATGAGTTTTCTTTAGTACCTTTAGTTGTTGGCATAAGTTACGGAAATAGTTACCTCCTTTCTCCGCCTCTACTAGCGCGGTAAAAACTTCAAAATTTCTAATTATTTTTTTGCGTTCTTTCTTTAACATCTTTAGTGACTCTCTAATTACGTACACCTCAGTCTCTTTAACGAAGCGCGAACTTGTTCTTAATCAATTAGGTATAGTGTATAATGACTCTTTTATTAGTTTTAATTTCTTCTCAAAGATTCTTCTCGTCAATCCTTCTTCTTCGTTGTTTGATACCTATTGTTTATTGTGATTGGCCATAAAAAATACTCTCTCATTTGCTTCTTATTCACTATCATTTTCTTCATCGGATGAGGAGCTATCTTCTTTGGAGAGAAAGTTCCTTTTTGATCCTTGCTTGTTGAATTTATAAAAGCCTTTCTTTCCTTTTGAGTTTCCATCACTTATGTTCGGACATTTTGATGCGAAATTCCCAACCTCACTACAGCTGAAACATATCAATGGAAGTTTACCTTTGAATTTTCCCTTACCAATTTTTAGTTTTCTCATAAAGTAAGCATATTCTTCATCTGAAATACCTTCTTCATCATCTCCCTTTTCTTCACACTTGTAGGTGAATGTCTTTTCAATTGAAGGTTGTTTGTCCTTACTTGTTTTCTTAGATGCAAAGAACGCAGTTTCTAGATGCGAAGTACCCTCTTCTTCATCAAGTCTCATTTAATATGCTATGAGAACTCCATGTAATTCCTCTTTTCTAAGTTTGTCCATATTTTCACTGTATTCTAAGACCGATACCTTTGGGTTGAATCTCCCTGGTAACATTCTAGGAATATTTCATTTAATAGTCTTCTCGTCAAATGGCTCTCCCAATCCTTGCAGAGTATTGGTTATTTCATCAACGTATTGGAAGTATGCAGCAATGTTACAATCTTCTTTCATTCTGAGTTGCTCAAATTTTTCTCTATAGATTTGAAGCTTTGCTTCTTTGTCATTTGAGTCACCTGCATATATATTCTCAAGGTTGTCCCATACATTTTTGGTGGTTTTACAACCCAAGACCTTATGATAAACAAATTCAATAAGTCCACTGATAATAATATTCTTTTCTTTTCCATCATTTACCAAATTCTTCTTACCTTGTTCATTTGCGATTGATGTAAATCCATTTTCAACGGTGTCCCATAGTTCGTAACCTTGCACCAAGAGATAAACCTCCATTATTCCTTTCTAGAGTGCATAAGTATTTTCATTGAATAGAGGTACACCATTCTTGGTATGCTCCATGACCTCCTTCCAGTTGTTAAACTGCTATTGAAGGAACCAAGCTCTGATACCAATTGTTGGAATCACGATTGCCATTAAACCAAAAGCCTCAGGCATTAGTCTCTGCTACAATCGCCAGAGTTAGGATCCACGAGAGGCGGTTAGTCCATGTTGTGAAACACACAAGGAGAATTTAACCCAATTTCCAACAATCTCTCCCCAACCGAGCCAGGTGAGTTTCGAACTCGAGACATGTCGCTCTGAAACCAATTGTTGGAAATAATGAGGGGGGGGGGGTGAATCAGTATTCCTTTCAATTAGAGAATTAGCTAATCTTCAATTATTATTTTTTTTTTTACAATGATAGTAGCAAACAAATGGAACACAAATGCACACAATTTTTAAGGTGGAAACACACTATGGGACAAAAGGCACCTAATGCTTTTTTAATAATTATTTAATATTCAACTCCAATTGAAAATAAAGCTCCAACTTCCTATAATCTAGAAAATCATTCTTCTCCATCTCCCACTGGATGGACGTTCCAATGCCTGAGATTCTTCAGTATTCAACTGAATGGATATCCCAACACCCAATGAGCTACAACTCATCCTAGCACCACCCTACCACCCTATAGAAGAATAAAAGAAGAATGGACTCTCGTACCAAGGAAAATGGTCCACTTTACAATGATATAGAATGATGTAGAAGAATAAGATACACTAGACCATAACCCCGACTATGACACAAACACCTAATGATGATCCTAGACCTCCCAACACTACCTATTCAAATATTGGCAGATAGAAACTAGTACAATTTTTACAATAATGTATTTACAATGACTTAGTACAATGATACCTTTACAGTGACTATATGCAGTGCTGCCCACTTGAAGACTTTATGTGATGAATTTCTTGCTGTTATTCTGCACCTTGGTTGCTTCTCTTTTCATGCTAACCTATGATACATGTTTCTTTTCTTTGCTGCCCTAGAAAGTCCGGTCCTTTGCAGCCCTTGACAACACATGATCTAGCTTTTTCTTTCCTTCTAGGAGCTTGATATTAAATCTGGTGTATCTCTATTATTTTAGATTCTTAATATCTGAGTTTTGTTCCTATATTATTCCTCTAATTCATCTTTCCAATGCCATAGGTCTGACCCAATTTGGATTCTTCAAGAGAGAGTTATGCCCAATCGCTCACAATGCCCTAATTATGGACTCTTTCAGTAGAGTGATCTTGTATGACGTGTCACATGTCATTTTTTATTCGTTCAGAATTGAAATTGATAGAGAGAAAACTATAGTCTGTGCACTATCTACCTCTTTTTACAGAATCCTAATCCGATACTCAAAGAGAGAGTTATGACGATTTTCCCAAGGTCACTTCTTTGTGATGAATTTTAGGGGCCTGCAAAAACACTGACTTCCACAGATCATATCTCTGAAAATATTGTGTACCGTGATATAAAATTTTCACAGGAGCTTTCTCAGGGTTTTGGATTCATGTCATATAAATTTCAGCTTTTGAACATTCGCATAAACAAATTTGGAGTGCAAATTCCATGATGACCTTTATTTCGGATGAAATCCCTTACGTGGTGAATCTCTGAGATCACAATTTATAAATGTAGGTTGAAGAGCAAACCTGTGAGCGTGGGAGGATTTAGAGTTTAAAATATTATTTTGAATTTTCAATGACCCATGCCACAACCCCATGGGGTTTTAGCCCACTAACTGGGGGTACAAACTTGAAACATGAATATCTCTCAAACCGTGAAGAATTACATGGCGTGCCATATATCAACGGAAACATCTCGACAAGTAGAAACCATAAAAAGAATTACTAACCCAGAATATACTAATTTGGTAGGTAAAAATTCCCATGCAATATTGGGGTATCCCCTGGTGATGCTTGGATTGACATCAATGACAATCTTTGATCAACGATCTCCCCCTTTGGCATTGATGACAACAAAAGTACTCCCCCTGCAATCATGACACCTCTTCCTACAACATTCTCTCCCCCTTTGACATCAATGGCAAAGGGTAACTCCCCCTAACACACAACGATCCTGCGGAACTGTACACACTTCCACTCCCCTTTTATATTCTAAATAAGGAAAATCTAATGAGAACTTGGGAGAATTCCAAGCTTCTGGCGAAGATATTCCAATGCTTCACGAATACTCTCACGATCATCAACACTTCCTGCCCAATCTACATCTATAAAGGAATGAATAATGAGATTGTTACCCTTGGAATACCACAAGTCATATTCTGTTGTTCCCTTTAGAAATCAAAGAATTCTTTTGATGGCAATAATATGTGATTCTTTTGGTGCTACTTGGAATCTTGCTACTTTTCCAACTGCTTGCATAACATCTGGTCGGGAGGTTGTTACATATAGAAGACTACCAATCATAGATCTGTACAAACTTTGATCCACATCCTTAGATGAGTCGTCTATGCTCAATTTACAACTTGTTACCATTGGAGTAAGGATGGGTTTGCAATCTTACATTTTAAATTTCTTAAGCATTTCCTTGATGTACTTGGCTTGACATATAAATATTCCTTTCTCTTGCTGATATATTTGAAGCCCTAAGAAGTATGTCAGCTCACCAAGTAAAGACATCTCAAAATCACTTTGCATATTTGTAGCAAACTTCTTACTTAGTCGATCATCATTGCCACCAAATATTATATCATCCTCTTTAGCTCTTAGACATGCTTTAGTTGCTTCATCCAGAACATATATGTCATTTGGAGCTCGACTTGCTGTAGCCACAATTTCACCATACCTGCACTTCCTAATTTCACATTTTGTGGAGTTGAATAATATTGTGTGTCCTTGATCACACATTTGTCCAACACTGACCAGATTGTTGTTGGAAATACTGAGAGGGGGGGCATGAATCAATATTCCTTTCAATTAGAGCATTAGTTAATCTTCAATTATTATCATTGTTTGTACAATGATATCAGCAAACAAGAGGAACACAAATGCACACAGTTTTTAAGGTGGAAACCCACTTCGGGACAAAAACCACCTAATGATTTTCTAATAATTCTTTAATATTCAACTCCAATTTAAAATTAAGCTTCAACTTCCTAGAATCTAGAAAAGAATTCTTTTGTAGCTCCCACTGGATGGATGCTCCAATACCAGAGATTCTTCAGTAGTCAATTGAATGGATGCCCCAACACCCAATGAGCTACAACTCACCCTAGCACCACCCTACCACCCTATAGATGAATAAAATAAGAATGGACTCACGTACTAAGGAAAATGGTCCACTCTACAATGATATAGAATGATGTAGAAGAAGAATATATACTAGACCATAACCCCAAATTTGACACAACCACCTAATGATGATCCTAGACCTTCGAACATTGCCTCTTCAACCCTTCACAGATAGACACTAGTACAATTTTTACAATAATGTATTTACAATGACTTAGTACAATGATACCTTTACAATGATTGTATGCAGTTCTGCTCACTTGAAGACTTCATATGATGAACTTCTTGTTGCTATTATGCACCTTGGTTTCTTCTCTTGTCATGCTACCCTCTGCTGCACCTTTCTTTGCTTTGCTGCCATAAAAATTCTAGTCCTTTGCAACCCTTGACAACACATGATCTAGCTTTTTCTTTCCTTCTAGGAGCTCGATATTGAATCTGGTGTATCTCTGTTATTTCACATCCTCAATATCTAATTTTCGGTCCTGTAGTATTCCTCTGAGTCATCTTTCCAATTCCATAGGTCTGACCCAATTTGGATTCTTCAAGAGAGAGTTATACCCAATCTCTCACAATGCCCTAATTATGGATTGTTTCAGCAGAGCGCACTTGTATGGCATGCCATGTGTCACTATTTCTTCATTTGGCTCTAAAATTGATAGAGCGAAAAGTACAGAATGTGCACTATCTGAAATTTTCTACATAATTCCAATCTGATACTCAGAGAGAGAGTTATGATGAATTTACCAAGGTCACTTCTTTGAGATGAATTTCAGGAGCCTGCAAAAATCCTGAATTCCACAGATCATATCTCCAAAAATGTTTCACAACTTGATCTGAAATTTTTACAGCCACTTCCTCAAGATTTTGGCTTCGCCTCATAAACATTTCAGCTTCTGATCCTTTGTAGAAAAAAATTTAGAGCGCAAATGCCACGATGACCTGTTTCAGATGGCGAAATCCCTTGCATAAGGAGGAAATGAGGATCACAATTTATATAAATGCTTAGGTTGAGAGGGCCTTCAAAAAGTGAATGTGGGAGGGATTTTAGGAGCTTAAAAAAAATTGATTATGAATTTTCAATGACCCATGCCCCAACCCCATGGGGTCTTAGCCCACTAACTGGGGGTACAAACTTGAAACATGAATATCTCTCAAACCGTGAAGAATTACATGGCGTGCCATATATCAACGGAAACATCTCGACAAGTAGAAACCATCAAAAACATTATTGACCCAGAGTATATTAATTTCGTAGGTAAAAATTCTCATGAAATATTGGGTTAGCACCTGGTGCTGCTTGGGTTGACATCAATGACAACCGATAATCAATAGTCTCCCCCTTTGGCATTGATGGCAACACAAGTACTCCCCCTATGATCATGACACCTCTTCCTACAAAATTCTCTCCACCTTTGACATCAATGGCAAAGAGTAACTCCCCCTGAAACACAACCATCCTGCGGACCTATACACACTTACACTCCCCCTAACACACAACCATCCTACAGACCTGTAATCTACTTCCACTCCCCCTTTATATTCTGAAAAAGGAAAATCTAATTACAACTTGGGAGAATCCCAAGCTTCTGGCGAAGATATTCCAATGTTGGTGAATATTTAATATGTGATTCTTTTTGGTGCTGCTTGGAATCTTGCTACTTGTCCAACTGCTTGCATAACATCTAGTCAGGAGGCTATTACATATAGAACACTACTAATCATAGATTTGTACAACCTTTGATCCACATCCTTAGATGAGTCATCTATGCTCAATTTTCAACCTATTACCATTGGAGTAAGTGTTGAGTCTCAAATATGCATCTTTCCTATACACCTTTCTAGACCTTTTTCATTCACCTGAACCTTCTAAGTTGTCAATATCATTGCATATTAATTGTAAAAGAGCATCTAAAATGGTTTTTAACTATGTTTTGTGTCTGCTGTTTGATTTAGATTTTTGCTCATTTAGATGCGGAATCTTGCCGCTTTCCGCAGCTGCTGTAACTTTCCGCAGCCATTTTGTGAAAGTCTATGTTGCAGGTGTCTTCAGGCAAATCGAGCCACATGGGCAAGTCAGAAATGATGTGGACATGGATCGTGTCCTATTGGCTCGGGAAAATTCACCTAAGGAGGTTGTGGTCAAAGGTGGCCAAGTGGAAGTCAACCGTAGAGTCCCACGGTGACAGGACTCTATTTCTCATCACGTGAAGATTTGTATGACCGTTTCTAATTTACGGGAGACACATCAACACCTGTACACAACTCCATAAGCCGAATCCAACATCCACTCTTCATAGATTTACTCCTCACCGCGGCCATGATGCTGGATCTCTGGACGTGATGGTTCACGTGTCTCTATCAGCGCAAATTTTAGGGAATTAGTTATATCACCTTTGTTATAAATAACGCGTTTTCATACGCATAATAGTTAGCCTCCATATAGCTCTGTAATGTAATTGCATTGCCACTGTGCTGTAATATCATTTCTCTGTTATGATTGCATTTTAATATATAAGAAGACTCTGTTTCCAAGCGTAATTCGTATTTGAAGGCTGTTGCCCGAGGCTGGTGCAGAGGGCCCCTGCACACGCTGAGGTTTTGTGCATTACTGTATAGTTTCTTGTTTTATTTCTTTAAGTTCATTGTGCCATAAGTCATTCACGTGTTTATACATTGCATATTTCATGGTATTTATGCTTCATCTCTGTTCATAATCTTTCATGCTTTACATTTTACTTCTGTCCATAATCTTTCATGTTTTATGTTGTTGTTAACTGATCAGTGTTCTTGTTTCAGATTACAAATAGGCAGCCCGGGAATTTTCATATCTTTTGACTAATGACATGGAATCAATATTGTTCTGCTGCTAATTTATTTTTCTTAGTTCATGTTTAATTTCAGTACTACTTTGTTTATTCGGTCTTGCACGTTTGTTTCAGTAGTTAGATTTAGACATATTAAATTGCTCATGTCATTTTCAGCTTAACTGTGTTTTTGCAGAAATGGGATCATGATCAAAAGAGGATCAAAAGGAGTGTAGTTTGATATTAGTTTCTTACTTTCCCAAAGTTAATACGTATTAAATTGCTCATGTCATTTCTGAAGCATCCTCCGAAAACCATAGCCGGACTAATGGTGAGGGATCAAGTATGAGTGTGTAGTTTGATATTAGTTTCCTTTCTGCAAATTTAGATATATTAAACTGCTCATAACATCTTCAGTTGCCTCCGAAAGCCACAGCTGGACTGATGGTGAGGGATTGTATTATGAAATGTGTAGTTTGACATTAGTTTCCTTTCTGCAAATTAGATATATTAAATTGCTCATAGCATCTTCAGTTGCCTCCGAAAGCCACAGCTGGACTGATGGTGAGGGATTGAATTATGAATGTGTGGTTTGATATTAGTTTACTTTCTGCAAGTTAGATATCAGTTACTCAAGTTGTTTATGGTTATTTCCGAAAATCATAGCTGGACTAATGATGAGGGATCAGAAGACAAGTTGATGTAATCTGATTTAGATTTACTTTGTTGCAATTTTGGATTTCTTTAAGCATAGTTTCTTTTGTGTTTAGACAGCAGCAAGAACAGTTTGGTTTTCATGCTCAATAGTTCAATTGCTTGATTTAGCCAGTGCTAGCAAAGACATTTTCATTTCCTTTCAAGTTTTGTCATTGTATGTTTTAAATTTTTCTTGAAGTTTTAAGTTGGTAAATCATTATAAAGGATATCATTGCCTTTGAAAATCATAACCATACTTGTTTTTATTTTAGAATTTCCATCTCACATTAGAAAACCAAATGACAAAAGGTAAGAAATAGGTTATTCTGTACACATAGTGCGCCACTTCATCACCACGAATCCCCTAGATTGACAATTCATGTAGCAATTTAGGACACAGCTAAGTCGACCAAATATTTTGGGCCTTTTGCTGTGGAAGTGTAACTAGGTGCAGCTGGACTTTTAAAAAAAAAACAAAATAATAAAAGAAGGGAAAACTTGATAACTTCTTAAAGCATGCCTTCGCACTCAGTTATGATCTCGGAGGACTGCAGGCAGGAGTTATTGTCTGGGCATTTCATGGCTCTCTTCTACCTCTAGTGTGACCTGGAAGATTATAAAGAGAATTATTAGCCCAAATTAGCCCAAATTTTAAAAAATAAAAAATGACATGCATAGAGCAAGAGATTCTAGGGGAAGGTTTATAGCTAAAGCCAAGAGTTCGATTTTTACAACTCCATCTTCTTCAAGGCATAGACAAGAATCACCACCATCTACCCCTAGCCTTAAGATTTTTGGAATTCAAGGAGCAGTTGAATTAGAGGATTCTCCTATACCACCTACTAAATCTCATTTAGAAAAGGAAGAGACTCCCTCTCATCCTCCCTTGATAGAAGAACCAGAGGACTTTAAGGACTCTAAAGAAACTATCATGGAAGAGGAAATAATAGATGGATTTGGAGGTAGAGGTAGAGGAGGAGGAGGAGGAAACAATGGAGACAACAATGGTGAGGTAATAATGGAAGAAATAGGGAAGGAGACAATTTGTTTGGATTCCCTATAGTTGATGACAAAAATCATACAAAAATGAAAAATATCTCACCATATGTCCTCCCCAACTTTTATGGATTGCGAAGTGAGGATCCTGAAACATTTCTGTTTGAGTTTGAAGTCGTGTGCCGAACCTATGACTATATGGAAGACTCTCAAAAACTCAAACTGTTTCCTTCAACATTGAAGGGAGCTGCTTTGAAATGGTTCATGGGATTAGCCACTCAATCTATTAGGACTTTGAATGATATGAAACAAACATTTTTGGATAGATACTTGGACTATTGTATGCCCACCAATCACAAGGATGAGGTATTCAAAATGATGCAAAAAGAAGATGAAAACTTGGAAGATTTACTTGAAAGATTTCAATACAACTTAAAAAGAGCAAAGATGAGCAACTTAGATGATGAAACCTTGAAAACCCTCATATTAAAATCCATTAGAGATGAATGGATAGATATTTTAAACATGATGGGGAAATGAGACATTTCTCAACTTCCACTTCGTGACATAACAGAACTATGTGTCCATCTCTCAAGAGGAAAATCTAAAACAGGAAAAGGGCCTAGGGATCCTTCTCTTATTAGGGCTAATAAATCTGCAACTGGATCAGTAAGTAGGGCAGAGATTGGTAACATTCTTGATGAATTCAAAACTGATATCTTAGGGAGCTAGTGAACAACTAGACACCCTTAAAATCCAAAACAAGCAGAAAGCAGAAATAGATGCTCTAGCCATCTTTTATCCAAAATGTAGGAAGAAACATGCTTTAAGGGAATGTCCCTTGGATGAAAAAGTTGTAGAAACATGTATAATTTTCTTAGAGAATCATGAGATCAAGGATTGTCCTTCAATTCCTGGACTCAAAGTTGTCTTTCAAGAAGACCAAAATTCAGTAGAATCTCTCTGTTTTGTTGCAAGAAGACCTTGGCAGGCACAACAAACTCAAGGGTTTAACAACCCTATGAATCTTCAAACCCCACCAAATTGGAATCCTTGGCAACAACCTTGGCCCCAACATCAAAATCCATATCAGCCATGGGTACAAGGGATGCAAAATCCTTATGGGAGATTTGCTCAATTTTATCAATATACTCCATCTTTTCAAAATCAACAACCTCCACAACTTCCAAACCCAAATCCACAACTTTCATTGCCATTTCCACAACAACAACCTTCTCAACAAAATCAAAATCCTCAACTCATTCTCCCATACCAAAAAAAGACAAATCAACTTCCAGCTCAGCCATTGCCAAATCCTAACAATAAAAATCCTCAGAATACTTACATGGTAGAAGGACAACAATTTCATACCTATATGATTGTTCCTCTCAATGATGTACAACTCAGATCTGGTAGAGTTTTAGAAAAACCTTCTATAGATATTCAAGAGCAAGATACCTCTGAGGAGGACTCTCTTAAAGTCAATGAGGGTTCTGAGGAAGCATCTCTTCAAAATTCAAACCTTCAAAAAGAAAAAGAAAAGTTAACACCCACAACTCCTATAGTTGAGCAACCTGCATCTTCATCTACACCTCCTTTTCCTGAAAGACTACAAATTGACAAGGGGGTGGAAAAAAAAATCTTGTTACCTAACTATGATTTTCTAGATGAATTGAAGAATGTTTGTATCAAGATTCCCTTGCTACAAGCCATTCGAGAGATTCCTATTCTAGCAAAAACAATAAAAGAGTTGAGTTTCAAAAGACCAGGAAGGAAACTAAAAGACACAAGAAGAATCCACCTAGTAGGAAAAATTGCAGATATTATGATGGGAAAAATTACCATGCAGAAGTATGTAGATCCAGGAAGTCCAATTGTCAAGACACATATAAATGGGATAGAAATTCCAAACACATTGATTGAATTAGGGGCTGCTATCAACATTATGAGTAGACAGACTATGGAACAACTAAAACTTCCTAACCTTCTTTTTACACCTACTTTACTGCAACTTGCAGATCGATCAATTATTAAACCAGATGGTGTATTAGAAGATATTTCAGTCTCCTTAGATTCTTGGGAATATCGAGTAGATTTTATGATTTTGACTCCCAAGAGTAATCTAGGAGGGCACCCACTTATCTTAGGAAGACCTTGGCTAGCCACAGCTGATGCTTTTATTAGTTGTAGATTTGGGGACATGTACATTTCTAATGGTAATTCGACAAAGAAATTCAATTTGTATCCTCCAGCAAAAGCAATCACAGAAGTAGGAGACAATGAATGGGTTGATGATGAGGACACTATACAACCTATCTTTACCATTTCTGAAATCAGTGAGGATAGTCAAATTCTGAACACATTAGAAAATTTTGAGATATCTTCAGAATATGACCCCACACAATTTCAATTGGAATATGACATAGAATATTTATCATCAAGACAAATGTCTCTTTACTCTATGGAAGAGTTTGGTAGTTCTACTATTGAGATTTTTCTAGGAAAAACATTGAATATCAACAAACATATGGAAAAATCACAACAAGAAGAACTAACCAAAATCTTGCAAAAACATTCTACTGCATTTGCATGGGAGTATATTGACATGAAGGGTATTGATCCTAAGACTTGCATCCATCACATCTATATTGAGGAAAACATTAGACCAATCAGACAACCTCAAAGAAGGATGAATCCAAATCTTAGGAGATAGTGAAAGAAGAGCTCCAAAAACTACTCAATGTAAACTTCATTTATCCAATTTCAGATAGCCGATGGGTTTCTCCTTTGGTTATAGTACCTAAAAAGAATGGTAAATGGAGGGTATGCATTGATTACAGGGAATTGAACAAAGAAAATTTTAAGGATCACTTTCCTTTGCCTTTTATCGATTAGGTATTAGATACATTAGCAGGTAAAAAGTACTTTTCATTATTGGATGGTTTTAGTGGTTATAATCAAATTCAAGTAGCACCTGAAGATCAAGATAAGACCACATTTACTTGTCCATGGGGAACTTTTGCCTATCGAGTGCTTCCTTTTGGGTTATGTAATGCACCTGCAACATTCCAAAGAGCAGTAATAGGAATTTTTTCTGATCTAATCCATGTTTGTGTAGAGTTTTATATGAATGATTTTACAGTTTATGGTAATTCATTTGAAGAGGCATTAGAAAATTTGGAAAAAGTCCTTATAAGATGTAAAGAAACAAACCTTTCATTAAGCCATGAAAAATGCTTTATGATGTTTACTGAAGGTATTGTTTTAGGAAATCATATTTCAGGAGATGGGATTAAGGTTGATAGATCAAAAGTTGAAGTCATCTCCAAGTTACCTATTCCAAATTGTCAAAGAGATGTTAGAAGTTTTCTAGGATTTATTGGTTACTATAGAAGATTTATAGAAAACTTCACTAAAATAGCATCTCCACTCTTCAAATTGCTTACAAAAGACTGTGAATTTAAATGGGATCTTGATTGTCAATCAGCTTTTGAAACTTTGAAAACAAGAATATCTGAAGCACCTATCTTGAGAGGACCAAATTGGAAACTCCCTTTCCATATTTCTACGGATGCTTGAGATACAGCTCTAGGAGCTGTGTTGGGTCAAAAAGATTTAGTTCCTTATGCCATTTATTATACCAGTAAAAATTTGACTCCCACAGAGTTGAACTATACTGTGAATGAAAAAGAGTTTTTAGCTGTTGTTCATGCAATTAATAAGTTTAGACATTACATAACAGGCTATGAAACTTTTATTCATACTGACCATTCTGCAATTAGATATTTAATGAACAAAACTGTTACTAATGGCAGAGTGACAAGATGGCTCTTACTTTTACAAGAATTCAATATTACTGTGTTGGATAGACCAGGGAAACAAAATACAGTAGCTGATTTCTTGTCTAGGATTCAGAATACTAAAGAAGATTCTCCTGTAGAGGATAAGTTTTCTGATGAATACTTGTTTGCAGTAACCATTAAGACTCCTTGGTATGCAGATATTGATAACTATTTGGTTACAGGGAAACTACCTTCACATTTATTTCCAAGTGAAAAAGGAAAAATTATTCAGGAGAGTTCAAAATATTCATGGATTTCTAACGAATTGTTTAAAATAGGGCCAGATCTTGTGATCAGAAGATGTGTCAGGGAAGATGAAATGCCTGATATTCTTAAGGAATGTCATGATGAACCATGCGGAGGACACTTTGCAGACAAAAGGACGGCCTATAAAATTCTCTCTTTAGGATATTATTGGCCTTCCCTCTTCAAAGATGCAAAAAAATATCTCAAAAGGTGTGACAGCTGCCAAAGAGTAGGGAAACCTACCCTTTCAAATGAAATGCCATTGCAAACACAGGTACTCATTGAACCCTTTGAAAAATGGGCTTTAGATTTCATTGGACCTATTAATCCACCATCTAAGCAAAAGAAGTATATATTGGTTTGTACTGATTATGTTACTAAATGGGTAGAAACCAAAGCATTAGTATCTGCTACTGAAAATTCAGTTGTTCATTTTCTTTATGAGGATATTTTTACTCGCTTTGGTGTTCCAAGAGAAATTGTGATAGATCAAGGAAGCCAATTCACATCCAACCTGGTGGAGAAGCTGATGGAAGAATACAAAATCAAGCATAGAAGATCTACTCCTTACCACCCACAAGAAAATGGTCAAGTGGAGTCTACCAACAAAGTTTTCGAAAGTATCATCACCAAAACTGTTCATCTACATAGAAGAGATTGGGTAGAAAGGCTTCCTGAAGCCTTGTGGGCCTACAGAACTACATGGAAAAATACAACAGGACATTCTCCCTATGAACTTGTTTATGGGAAGGAAGTCCTGCTCTCCATTGAGTTCCAAGTTAATACCTTCAAGATAGCAGTTCAGTTGGGGATGGACTTATCAAAAGCCCAAAAGCATAGAATGGAGCAGTTGAATGAGCTAGATGAGATTAGACAAGAAGCAATTTTAAGAACTGATCTAGTTCAATATAAAAGAGCTAAATGGCATGACAAGTATATCAAAGAAAACAAGTTTCAAGAAGGAGATTGGGCATCGTTATTTGATTCCAAGTTTAAAGATTTTCAAGGAAAATTTCGACTCATTGGCTTGGGCCATATGAGATTGACAAGATCTTTAGCAATGGAGCCGGTAAGAATCAAGACCATTGATGAGTTTCAAACTCCTCTTATTGTGAATGGCCACAGATTGAAAGTTTATCATAAGCCACTCTCAAAAGAGGAATTTGTCAAAATGTTTCAAGAAAATTTTGCAATCAGGCTGGTACAAAAGAATTCTTCTTCTCCACCAGCCTAGCTTTGTTCTTTTCAGTTAAAAAAAATATATATATAATAATTGTATAAGCCTGAAAACCAATCACTGATTGGCAGTCTTATACAGAAAATGTAGGGTGAAAATCAGGAACACCAGACACCCTATATTTTCCAAAAAAAAAAAAATCTCTCTTTCATTTCACAAGTTTTGTGACCACCCACTCCATTCCATTCCACTTCATTCAACTTCATTTTATCTATTTCATTCCATTTCATCAATAAAATTCTCTTTCATGACCATTTCCATTTAGTCAATTGTCATCCGTTCATTTCCATTCACCCAAATAATAGCTGTGTTAGTTTCTGCAGCTGACATCTGTTTCCGTAGCTGACACCAGTTTCCACAGCCAAAAGCATATTCTGTAGCTACCACTCTATTTTTCAAAAGAATGTACAACCAGATGTTATTTCCATAATAATGAAATCAAATGCAGGTATGAGGACCAATTATGAAGACATGGGGCATTCAAGATATCAATGAGGAGCAACTAATGGAAGACCAAGGAAAAATGGCAAGAATTCCAAGGTATGAGTAAAAATTTATTTCAAATAGCATTTAAGCACATTTTTATATAGTTCTAAACCATAAGCTCCATTATGTGCAATGATTGTATTGACGAACTCTGTAACCACTCCATGATCTCTGTAAAATCCTCCCACAATCCTTGCATTCATTCTCAAACGGTCCCATAATTAAACCTCTGATCTTCACTCATACTCCGATATTCCACCTGTGTCAATGAAACGTAGTTGATTTGACTACGGCTTCTTTCAGCCGCATAAAATCCGTAGCTGCGAGACAAGCTGCCGAATATTCCCCAACCACCGAAATTTTCCAAATTAATCGTCGACACATACCTCCTATTGTTCTGTCAATCTCACACGCATTTCCGCCGTGCTCACGTAACCTTCTCTGTTCTGCTCACCCATTTCGTTCTCGCTACGCCTACATACCCACTCTCTTCTGATATCTACCTACATTCGTCGTGCTCATTTCCGTTCATTCGGCCCCCGTCCTACTTTCCATTGAACCCTCACTATGCAAGTTTTTAAAGAGCAGAAATAAGGATGGGTAAATTGTTGAGAGCAGAACCAGAGGGACCTAAATTCATGGAAGGATACCCGCAAGTCAGGGATATATTGAAGAAGGAAAAGTGGCTGCGGTTTATCCAAAAGTTTAGAGCCTACCATAAATAGGTGACAAAATCTTTTGCAAGGTCTTTCAATGGCCTGGAGGTAGAGATTGGAGACCTTAAGTTTACGCTGAATGAGGCATCTATAGCATCTGCCATAGAACTTCTTCAATAGGGTGAACGTTGGTTTAAGAACAAAAGCTTTAGTGATGAAGCCTAGAGAGTGATTCTACATAACCTAGGTATGGACATAACTATTTTTAAAAGAGGAATTCCTGTTCATGCTTTGAAAGAGGAATGGGCTACTTTGCTGCTAGTTGTTCAAAAATTTATCACCTATGAGGGCCGTTTTGGGTCAATGTATATGTACCACACCCGATTGCCGATGAATTTTATAGATACAACCGTACCCTCAACCGCCATACCTTTTATTAAATAGTCCGAAGAAAATGTCTGTGACTGTTCAGAAGCATTTAGGGGATGTAGAACCACATCTATATCACCACGGTCTTGTAAAAATTTTGATTGAAAAACAGTTAAAAGAGAAGAAAGACACATGGGAACAATTTTTGATTAGAAATTTCTTTGAGGAACCTCAATAAATTCGTGAAGGTAGCACATCAAGAAGGAGTAGGAGAAAGAGAACAAATGATGAAATTCAAAATACTCCTACTGCTACAATTGAAAGAACTAGTAGGGAAGAGAGACTGTCAAAAAGAAAGAAGAAAGAAACCAAGGGTAAAAAGCCAATAACATCAAAAGAGAGTAAAAGTATTAAGGCTATGCATCAAACCCCTTCTTCCGAAGAAGATCATCAAGTTTTATCTGAGAGACTAGTTCACCTTAAAGAACAGTCATCTATGGCCAAGAAGAGAGGGAAAGGAAAACAAAAGAAAAGAGACAGTGGTCCATAGCGTATAAGAAGAAGTTCCAGGCTTAAAGGGAAGTTGAGTAAAACGCAAACGAAAGGACCCTATTTTATTGATTTGGGAGAAGAAACATTTGAACAATCCCCAGCTGGCCATAGTCCTTCTCACTCTCAGTCAGACAGTGAACCTATTTCATTTCATTTCTACCACATTGTGCTATAGTCCATCTCATTCTCAAATTTTACGTTGATGTGATCCCTTCTCAAAATCGTATTTTGAAGACAACTCTCTCCTCCGTCTAATTTTGGGGACAACCCAACAAAATTGACACACGTGAGATAGACCCAAAGCAACAAGAAGTATACATTATATGAGAATCTTAGAAAGGACAGCCACGGGCCCCAGCACCTCATCCACTCAGCCTCACACAGCACAAGAAGATCTAGTCCAATCATTGAAACAAGAAGTCTTTGATTTGGAGGTTTTAAATAGACACATTAAAAATGAAAATGAGGCATTAAAGGAACAAATAAAATTGGACAAGATCATTCATGACAATACCATGCTACATCCGGGACTGTGGAAGAAAAAGAACAGGAAATTGAAGAAGAAATGCCAGAAGATAAGTAGAGCACTGATTAATCTTAAATTCAGATGCTTAATGAAGAAGCCCAAGATGTTAGCATCACCAAGGAAGAGGAGAAAAGGACTGGATGTACTGGCAGAGGTATCAAGGCATATGAATTGAAGAAGGATTATCAAAATTTTGGTTGCATGAGGACATGCAACACCTTCACAGTGGGGGTATGTTGAGTCTCAAATCTGCATCTTTCTTATACATCTTTCTAGACCTTTTCATCACCTGAACCTTCTAAGCTGTCAATATCATTGCATAATAGTTAAAGACATCTAAAATAATGTTTTTAACTATGTTTTGTGTCCGTTGTTTGATTTAGATTTTTGCTCATTTAGTCACAATCTTGCCACTTTCCGCACCGTCGCAATCCTTTCTGGCCGTCGTCGCAACTTTCCCATGTTCATTTTGTGAAAGTCTATGCACAGAAAATTGTGCAATTCAAGCCACATGGGCAAGTCGGTAATGACGACATGGATTGTGTCCTATTGGTTCGGAAAATTCACCTAAGGAGGTCATGGTTGCCGTGCTGGCGGGAACAACCGTAGAGTCCCACGGACAGACTCGTTCATCACGTGAAGACTTGTAACTCTGGTTTAATTTAAGGAGACACATCACGACCACACGGCCCACAAGTCGAATCCAACATCCACCCTTCATAAATTTACTCTCACCGCGGCCATGATGTCGATCTCCGGACGTGATGGTTCACGTGTCTCTATCAACACAAACTTTAGGGAATTACTTATATCACCTTTGTTATAAATATCGCGTTTGCATACGCATAATAGTTAGCCTCCATATAGATCTGTAATGTAATTGCGTTTCCACTGTGCTGTAATATCATTTCTCTGTTATGACTGCATTTTAATACAAGAAGACTTGTTTGCTATGAATTTTATTTAAGACACAGCCTGAACAAAAAAAAGAGGCCCACCACACGCCCGAGGTTTGTGCATTACCGTATAGTTTCTTGTTTTATTTTCAGTTCATTGTTCTGGCAAGTCATTCACGTGTTTACACATTGCATCTTTCATGGTATTTATGCTTCCTTTCGTTCATAATCTTTCATGCTTTACGTTGCAATTAATCGATCGTTGTTCTTGATTCAAATCATAAAATAGGCAAATTTCTAGCATTTGGTATTATCTTTTGACTAATGACATGGAATCAATATTGTTCACCGCTAGTTTATATTTCTTAGTTTTTGTTTAATCTTGCGCATTTCTTGTTTATTTCTACTTCTGTACATTTGCTTCAAAGAGTTGTACTTAGATATATTGGTATCATGTCATTTTCAACATTTCCTCCGAAAGCTACAGTTGGACTGATGGTGAGGGATTGAAGCAGAGCAGGTAGTTTGATATTAGTTTACTTTCTACAAGTTAGATATATTAAATTGCTCATGTCATTTTCAGTTACCTCCGAAAACCATAGCTGGACTAATGGTGAGGGATTGAAGTATGAGTGTGTAGTTTGATATTATTTTACTTTCTGCAAGTTAGATATATTAAATTGCTCATTTCATTTTCAGTTACCTCCGAAAACCATAGCTGGACTAATGGTGAGGGATTGAAGTATGAGTGTGTAGTTTGATATTAGTTTCTTTTTCTGCAAATTATATATCAGGTTGCTCAAGTTGTTTATGGTTACCTCCGAAAGCCATAGCTAGACTAATAGTGAGGGATCAGAATATAAGTTGATGTAATTTGATTTAGATTTACTTTGTTGCAATTCTTGGATTTCTTTAAGCATAGTTTCTTTTGTGTTTAGACAGCAGCAAGGATAGTTTGGTTTTCATGCTCAATAGTTCATTGTTTGATTTAATAGGCTAGCAACACATTTTCATTTCCTTTCAAGTTTTGTCATTGTATGTTTCAAATTCCTTTTAGAATTTCCATCTCACATTAGAAAACCAAAAATGACAAAAAGGTAAGAAATAGGTTATCTTGCACATGTAGTGCGCCACACTTCATCAGCTTACGAATCCCGGATTGATAAATTTATGTAGCAATTTAGGACACAGTAAATTGACCAAATAGTAAGGATGGGTTTGCAATCTTCCATTTTAAACTTCTTGAGTGTTTCCTTGATGTACTTGGCTTGACATATAAATATTCCTTTCTCTCGCTGAGATATTTGAAGCCTGAAGAAGTATGTTAGCTCACCAAGTAAAGACATCTTGAAATCACTTTGCACCTTTGTAGAAAAATTCTTACTTAGTCGATCATCATTGCTACCAATTATTGTATCATCCTATTTAGCTATTAGATATGCTTTAGTTTCTTCATCTAGAACATATATGTCGTTTGGTGCTCGACTTGTTGTAGCCACAATTTCACCATACATGCCTTTCCTAATTTCACATTTCATGGAGTTAAATAGTATTGTGTGTCCTTGATCACACATTTGTCCAACACTGAGCAGATTGTGATTCATGTTTTCAACCAATAGAACATTCTTGGCTAGAGAATCTTTTCTTCCGAGAGTGAACGTACCTGATCCTATAACATTTGAAGATCCATCATTTCCAAAGGACATGGTTCCATCCTTCTTCTCTTTCAGAGATACAAATTTATTTCTATCTCCAGTCATATGCGTTGAGCAACCGCTATCAACATACCACACATATTTGTTCTTTTGAGCCTTGAAAGCAAAAGCACAATTATCATTCTTCTTCTTCTTCCATGTTCGTTAATTCTGTGGCTTCGAATATTATTCTAGAGGATTTTAAAGTCTGTAGTCTTTGGCTATGTGTCCAATGTTTCAATATTTGTAACACTCAATATTATTTCGTAAATGTTCAAATCTATTGATTTTTCGCTGAGTCGTGGGAGGTTCATATTTGACAGATCTCCTGGAATTGTATTCGTTCCTAGGGTATGTGCAACATTCTACAAATTTATGACCAAATTTTCCACATGAATAACAATAGCCATAAAAAATATGTTGGTACCTGGATGGAAATTTTCATCGAGGAATTGTCTTCCAAGGTTGTTCTTGTGAATCTTGTCCAGTGAAGTCTACATGCATGTCAGATCTCATAGGTTCATTGTATTTTGTTGTAGAAGGTCCTGCTTCTTCTTCTTTGTAACCAATGCCAATTCTGTCGTTGTAAGATCATTGATTTTTGATGAGTTTTTCCAATGCCCTTGAGATATTGGCATAGTTTTGGATAGTTTTTCCTTTCTTCACTTCCTCACGCAGCGAGACTACTTCGGCTTCTAATTCTTCCATTTCTTGGTTGCTTTCTTCCAACTTCTTTTGGAGTGAATCTTCAATGCATTTGTGTTCTTCAACTTCAATTTTGAAACCTTGAACTTTTTCTTCAAGAGTATTGGAACAGATCTTCTCCGCCTTGAGATATTTTATAAGCTTGATCGCTTCCTCATAAAATTATTCTATGGTCCATCCTTCTTCTTCGTTGTTTGATACCTCTTGTTTATTGTGCTTGGGTTTATTGTGCTTGGCCATAAACAATACTCTCTCATTGGCTTCTTCTTCACTTTCATTTCCTTCATCGGATAATGAGCTGTCTTCTTTAGAGAGAAAGTTCCTTTTGGATCCTTGGTTGTTGAATTTCTTAAAGCCTTTCTTTCCTTTTGAGTTGCCATTACTTCTGTTTGGACATTTTGCTGCAAAATTCCCAACCTCATTACAGCTGAAACATATCAATGGAAGTTTACCTTTGAATTGTCGCTTACCAATTTTTAGTTTTCTCGTGAAGTAAGAATATTCTTCATCTAAAAGACCTTCTTCATCATCTCCATTTTCTTCACACTTGCAGGTGCATGTCTTTTTAATCGAAGGTTTTTTATCCTTATTGGTTTTCTTAGATGCAACGAACATAGTTTCTACATGTGAAGTACCCTCTTCTTCATCAAGTCTCATTTCATATGCTATGAGAACTCCATGTAATTCCTCTTTGCTGAGTTTGTCCAGATTTTCACTATATTCTAAGACCGATACCTTTGGGTTGAATCTCCCTGGTAACATTCTAATAGTCTTCCGTATAATAGTATTCTCATCAACTGGCTCTCCCAATCCTTCCAGAGTATTGGTTATTTCATCAATGTATTGGAGGTATGCAACAATGTTGCAATCTTCTTTCATTCCGAGTTGCTCAAATTTTTCTCTATAGATTTGAATCTTTTCTTCTTTGACATTTGAGTCACCTGCATATATATTCTCAAGCTTGTCCCATACATTTTTGACATTTTTACAACCCAACACCGTATGATAAGCAGATTCAATAAGTCCACTGATAATAATATTCTTTCCTTTTGCATTATTTACCAAATTCTTCTTACCTTGTTCATTCGTAGTTGACGTAAATTCATTTTGAACAATGTCCCATACTTCGTAACCTTGTGCCAAGAGATAGACCTCTATTTTTCCTTTCTAGAGTGCATAATTATTTTCACTGAATAGAGGTATACCATTCTTGGTATGCTCCATGACCTCCTTCTAGCTATTAAACTGCTATTAAAGGAACCATGCTTTGATACCAAATGTTGGAAATACTGAGAGGGGGGGGGTGAATCAGTATTCCTTTCAATTAGAGCATTAGTTAATCTTCAATTATTATTAGTGTTTGTACAATGATAGTAGCAAACAAGAGGAAAAAAAATGCACACATTTTTTAAGCTGGAAACCCACTCTGGGACAAAAACCACCTAATGCTTTTCTAATAATTCTTTAATATTCAAATCCAATTGAAAATAAAGCTCCAACTTCCTAGAATCTAGAAAAGCATTCTTCTCCAGCTCCCACTAGATGGACGCTCCAACACCTGAGATTCTTCAGTAGTCAACTGAATGGATGCCCCAACAACCAATGAGCTACAACTCACCCGAGCACCACCCTAGCACCCTATAGATGAACAAAATAAGAATGGACTCTCGTACCAGGGAAAATGGTCCACTTTACAATGATATAGAATGATGTAGAAGAAGAATATATACTAGAAAATAACCCCAACTTTGACACAACCACCTAATTATGATCCTAGACCTCCCAACACTGCCTCTTCAACCCTTGGCAGATAGACACTAGTACAATTTTTACAATAATGTATTTACAATGACTTAGTACAATGATACATTTACAATGATTGTATGCAGTGCTGCCCACTTGAAGACTTCATATGATGAACTTCTTGCTTCTATTACACACCTTGGTTGCTTCTCTTATCGTGCTACCCTCTTCTGTACCTTTCTTTTCTTTGCTACCATAGAAATTCTGGTCCTTTGCAACCCTTGAAAACACATGATCTAGCCTTTTCTTTCCTTCTAGGAGCTCGATATTGAATCTGATGTATCTCTGCTATTTCGGATCCTCAATATATGATTTTTGGTCCTATAGTATTCCTCTGAGTTGTATTTCCAATTCCATAGGTCTGACCCAATTTTGATTCTTCAAGAGAGAGTTATACCCAATCTCTCACAATGCCCTAATTATGGACTATTTCAGCAGAGCGCATTTGTACATCGTGCCACGTGTCACTGTTTCTTCATTTGGCTCTGAAATTGACAGAGCAAAAATTATAGACTGTGCACTATCCACCAATTTTTACGGAATTCTAGTCTAATACTCAAAGAGATATTTATGAAGAATTTACCAAGGTCACTTCTTTGAGATGAATTTCAGGAGCCTGCAAAAACCCTGACTTCCACAGATCATATCTCCAAAAATGTTGTGCACCTTGATCTGAAATTTTTACAGTAGCTTCCTTAGGATTTCGGCTTCACCTCATAAACATTTCTGCTTCTGAACCTTTGTAGAGAAACATTTAGAGTGCAAATTCCACGATGACCTATTTCAGATGGTGAAATCCCTTGCATAAGGAGGAAATGAGGATCACAATTTATATAAATTCTTAGGTTGAGAGGGGATTCAACAAGTGAACGTGGGAGGGATTTTAGGAGCTTAAAAAATATTAATTATGACTTTTCAATGACCCATTCCCCAACCCCATGGGGTTTTAGCCCACTAACTGGGGGTACAAATTTCAAACATGAATATCTCTCAAACCGTGAAGAATTACATGGTGTGCCATATATCAACGGAAACATATCGACAAGTAGAAACCATCAAAAGCATTATTGACCCAGAGTATATTAATTTGGTAGGTAAAAATTCTCATGAAATATTGGGTTAGCCCCTGGTGCTGCTTGGGTTGACATCAATGACAACCGCTGATCAACAATTGTGATTCATGTTTTCAACCAATAGAACATTATTGGGTAGAGCATCTTTGCTTCCGAGAGTGACAGTACCTGATCCTATAACATTTTAAGATCCATCATTTCCAAAGGACATGGTTCCATCCTTCTTATCTTTCAGAGATACAAATTTATTTCTATCTCCAGTCATATGCGTTGAGCAACCGCTATCAACATACCACACATCCTTGTTGTTTTGAGCCTTGAGAGTGAGACCACGATTATTAGTATTCTTCTTCTTCCATGCTCGTTCATTCTGTGGCTTCTAAGATTCTTCTGGAGGATTTTCAAGTATGTAGTCTCTACCTTCATGTCCAAAGTTTCGAAATTTGTAACATTCAATATTATTTCTGAAATGTTCAAATATATTGATGTTTCACTTAGCCCTAGGAGGTTCATATTTGACAGATCTCCTGGAATTGTATTCATTCCTGGGGTATGTGTGACATTATATAGCTTTATGACCAAATTTTCCACATGAATAACAGTAGTCATAAAAAATATGTTGGTACCTGTATGTAAATCTTCATCGATAAATTGTCTTCCAAGGCTGTTCTTGCGAATCTTGTTGAATGAAGTCTACATACATGTTAGATCTCATAGGTTCATTGTATTTTTTTGTAGAAGGTCCTGCTTCTTCTTCTTTGCAACCGATGCCAATTCTGTCATTGTAAGATCGTTGATTGTTGATGAGTTCTTCCAATGCCTTTGAGCTGTTGGCATAATTTTGGATAGTTTTTCCTTTCTTCACTTCCTTACGTAGTGAGACTACTTCGGCTTCTAATTCTTCCTTTTCTTGGTTGTTTTCTTCCAACTTCTTTTGAAGTGACTCTTTAATGAATTTTTGTTCTTCAACTTCAATTTCGAGACCTTGAACTTGTTCTTCAAGAGTATTGGAACAGATCTTCTCTGCCTCGAGCTCTTTTATAAGTTTGATTGCTTCCTTAGAAAATTCATCTATGGTCAATCCTTCTTCTTCATTGTTTGATACCTCTTGTTTATTGTGCTTGGCCATAAAAAATACTCTCACATTTTCTTCTTCTTCGCTGTCATTGTCTTCATCGGATGAGGAGCTATCTTCTTTAGAGAGAAAGTTCCTTTTGGATCCTTGCTTGTTGAATTCATAAAAGCCTTTCTTTCCTTTTGAGTTTCCATCACTTATGTTTGGACATTTTGATGCGAAATTCCCAACCTCACTACAGCCGAACCATATCAATGGAAGTTTACCTTTGAATTTTCCCTTACCAATTTTTAGTTTTCTCGTGAAGTAAGCATATTCTTCATTTGAAATACCTTCTTCATCATCTCCCTTTTCTTCACACTTGCAGGTGCATGTATTTTCAATTGAAGGTAGTTTGTCCTTATTGGTTTTCTTAGATGCAATGAACACAATTTCTAGATGCGAAGTGCCCTCTTCTTCATCAAGTCTCATTTCATATGCTATGAGAACTCCATGTAATTCCTCTTTGCTGAGTTTGTCCAGATTTTCACTGTATTCTAAGACCGATACCTTTGGGTTGAATCTCCCTGGTAACGTTCTAATAATCTTTCGTATAATATTCTTCTCATCAACTGGCTCTCCCAATCCTTCCAGAGTATTTGTTATTTCATGAATGTATTGGAAGTATGCAGCAATGTTACAATATTCTTTCTTTCTGATTTGCTCAAATTTTACTCTATAGATTTGAAGCTTTTCTTCTTTGATATTTGAGTCACCTACATATATATTCTCAAGCTTGTCCCATACATTTTTGGTCGTTTTACAACCCAACACCTTATGATAAGCAGTTTCAATAAGTCCACTGATAATAATATTCTTTTCTTTTGCATCATTTACCAAACTCTTCTTACCTTGTTCATCTCTGATTTATGTAACCTTCGTAACCTTGTGCCAAGAGATAGACCTCCATTCTTACAACGGTGTCACATACTTCATAACCTTGCGCCAAGAGATAAACCTCCATTATTCCTTTCCAGAGTGCATAATTATTTTCATTCAACAGAGGTACACGATTCTTGGTATGCTCCATGACCTCCTTGCAGTTGTTAAATTGCTATTGAAGGAACCAAGCTCTGATACCAATTGTTGGAATCATGATTTTCGTTAGACCAAAACTTGCAAGCGTTAGTCTCCGCTACAATTTCCAGAGTTAGGATCCATGAGAGGCTGTTAGTCCATGTCACGAAACACAAAAGGAGCGTTGAACCCAATGTCCAACAATCTCCCCCCAACCGAGCCTGGTGAGTTTCGAATTCGATACCTGTCGCTCTGAAACAAATTGTTGGAAATATTAAGGGGGGGTGAATCAGTATTCCTTTCAATTACAGCACTAGTTCATCTTCAATTATTATCAGTGTTTGTACAATGATAGTAGAAAACAAAAGGAACACAAATGCACACAGTTTTTAAAGTGGAAAGCTACTCCGGGACAAAAACCACCTAATGGTTTTCTAATAATTCTTTAATATTCAACTCCAATTGAAAATAAAGCTCCAACTTCCTAGAATCTAGAAAAGAATTCTTCTCCAAATCCCACTAGATGGACGTTCCAACAACCTGGATTCTTCAGTAGTCAACTGAATGGATTCCCCAACACCCAATGAGCTACAAATCACCCTAGCACCAACCTACCACGCTATAGAAGAATAAAAGAAGAATGGACTTCCGTACCAGGGAAAATGGTCCACTTTACAATGATATAGAAAGATGTAGAAGAATAATATATACTAGACCATAACCCCACCTATGACACAACCACCTAATGATGATCATAGACCTCCCGACACTGCCTATTCAACTCTTGGCAGATAGACACTAGTACAATTTTTACAATAATGTATTTACAATGACTTAGTACAATGATACTTTTAGAGTGACTGTATGCAGTGTTGCCCACATGAAGACTTTATGTGATGAAATTATTGCTAATGTTCTGCACCTTGGTTTCTTCTCTTTTCATGCTACCCTTTGCTGCACCTTGATTTTCTTTTCTACCCTAGAAAGTCTGGTCCTTTGCAGCCCTTGACAACACATGATCTAGCTTTTTCTTTCCTTCTAGGAGTTTGATATTGAATCTGGTGTATCTTTGTTATTTCAGATCTCCAATATGTGATTTTTGGTCCTATAGTATTACTCTGAGTCATCTTTCCAATGCCATAGGTCTGAACCAATTTGGATTATTCAAGGGAGAGTTATGGCCAATCTCTCACAATTCCCTAATTATGGACAGTTTTAGTAGAGTGAACTTGTATGGCATGGCACATGTCACTGTTTCCTCATTTGGATCTAAAATTGATATAACACAAACTAAAGTTCTTTCACTATTTTCCACATTTTGCAAAATTCCAATCTGATACTCAGAGAGAGAGTTATGACGATTTTCCCGAGGTCACTTCTTTGAGATGAATTTCAGGAGCCTGCAAAAACACTAACTTCCACATATCATATCTCTGAAAATATTGTGCACCTTGATCTAAAATTTTCACAGGAGCGTCCTTAGGATTTCTCCTTCGTGTCATAAAAATTATTTTTCTGAACCTTCGTAGCCAAAACTTTAAAGCGCAAATTCCACGATGACCTTTTTTCGATGGTGAAATCCCTCGCATGAGGAGGATATGAGGATCACAATCTATATAAATGCTTAGGTTGAGAGGGTATTCAACAAGTGAACTTGGGAGGGATTTTAGGAGCTTAAAAAATATTAATTATGACTTTTCAATGACCCATGCCACAACCCCATGGGGTTTTAGCCACTAACTGGGGGTACAAACTTCAAACATCAATATCTCTGAAACCGTGAAGAATTACATGGTGTGTCATATATCAATGGAAACATCTCGACATTTAGAAACCATTAAAATCATTCTTGACCCAAAATATATTAATTTGGTAGGTCAAAATTCCCATGAAATATTGGGGTAGCCCCTGGTGTTGTTTGGGTTGACATCAATGACAATCGTTGATCAACAATTTCCAGTATTGCAGACCCACACCCCTGCTTTCGAACTTGCTTTGCCACATGAGCCATCAAAAATGATGTTCCAAAAAAGGTTCATATTCAGACTTTTGTTGTACAATTTTCATTTGGTCTACTTGTTCTCTATTCTAGTCCTTTTCTTCCCCAGCTACTTGTTCATTAATGTATTCATCATTGTAAAGAATGAATGAGTCTGGGTCAGAATGACCAGAGTAAAGGGTGTAGTTATATGGTTTTCTTGACTGCTCACCATGTATTTTATCAAATTTTCTCTATAATGTCTTCTTTGTTGGCCAAACACTGGTATGGTAGCATAAGCCATATCCATTTGGAGTGTCCCTTGTAGCTTGGCTCCCCATAAGCATGATAAAAACATGACATACGTAGGATGGATATCAGCCACTAATATATCCATCACTAGACTCTTGGTTGGTATATGGGCTAAAGTAATACAAATATCTTTGATGAGACCTAAGCATTTGACCTTGCTGGAGACAAAGAAGTAAAAATATTTGTAGGGTCTAGCTAACTCAAGGCCAAGTTTCTCCATAATAGCCTTCCGCATACGATTATGTGATGCACCTGAATATAACATGGAATTATGGAGGATTTTATCATGAACATTCATATTAATATAAAATGGAGGAACACCTCCCTTCTAGGATTTACCATCTGCTTCTGGCCCAAACAAAAGTTCAGGCTTGTCATCATTAAGATTGATAGTATCAGTAATATTTCTCCTATGTTCAGCACCTTTAGGACCTGGGACCTATATACATCCTTGTTTACTAGTTCTGTGAGAGGAATTGAGATTTTTATTTTAGAAATTTCGTTCTCAATGCTTAATGGTGTCTGTGTTTTTAGCAGATTTGGACAATCTGTCTTCTCAGGAACTATTTTTGCAGCAATCTCAGCTTGTTGAATTGTAGTGGGGGTATCAACTTGAGCAATTTTGACAGGGCTGATAGCTTATTTACTAGTGCCACTTTCTATATCATTATTTCTTGGGATAGTAACAACTTCCTTTGAACCATCTGTTGTTTTCTTGGGATCAGTTTTAGGGACCTTTTCGACAGAGTTTTCAATATTATTTTTCTTGGAGTTATCTGATTTATTCTTACTTATAAGGTTATATTTTCTAGGTACCTCCATGATGCTATTATCGAGCCATTATTTATAATACTCACACTCTTCATATTCTACTTCAGTTTCTGTTGGGGGAAATAAAACTTGCTCTTCTTCAGTAAGGAAAATGGAATCCTCTTCATTAATTCCCATTGGATTAATTTGACCTTCTTCTAATTCTTCGACCCCTCCCTCAAAATCATCAGTGTAATTCTCTTAGAATTGAGGCATAATTTTCTGGTTAGGGCCTCTCTGTTCTCTCTGTCTTATTTGAGGCGAGTTTCTTCTCGGGTTTTGATTTTTGTTTTAAAGAGCTGGCTGATTTTCCCTAGGAATAGCTCTCTCATTCTAGCTGATCCTTTCCATCATTCTCTCCATAGTTATAACTAGGTTATCAAGCTCAGCATCATATGTGGAAGCTATTGTTTCTTCCCTTATAGTAACTCTCTTTTTTAGTTCTCATTCTAGCCCTCTTGGCAAGAAGATTGGCTTATAGACTTACTGAACCCTTCTGTGTTTCTTCTAATGTAGCAGGATCTCTTTCTCTAATTTTATAAGCCATTTCTCGATCAAAATCATCTAGGAAATTAACCAGGGCTAAGCCTTGTGGGGGTTTCATGTGAGTAGGGAGAGCATTATATACACTATTAAACCTAGTGCAGTAGTCTTTGACACTCTCACAAACATTTCTGTTGATGTTCTCATATTCTGACAATATTTGAAGATGATTTTTCTTAAATTCCCATCTATTGATGAATAGATAGTGAAAGGCAGGGAGGTCATGGATGCTATTTGGAGTCAACCCCTTAAACCATTTTCTTACTTCTCCTCCCAAAATTTGAGCAAACACCCTCAACTTGACAGTTTCATTACCTATCTCTTGAAGGTCAAAACAATCATTCATTTTATCAACATTAGTTTTAGCAGTTGCAGGACCAATCCCATGAAATTGTGGAATTTTGGACTGATAATCCTCTGGCATGGGTATCACAGGTGGTGGTAGTACCAATGGATCATATTTGGTTGCCATGATTGGTGGTGGGGGAACCCAAGGGGGTTTGACAAGAGGAGGGTTTACAAGGGTAGGTGGAGGATTAAATGGAGGAAGGTGGAGAGTGGGTGTATAAGTGGTGGTTTTGGTACTCTAGTGGGAAATGTTGAAGAAAGTGGTAGGGGTTGTAGACACACCTGGACAAGTTAACTAAGGATGAGCAGACTTGGAAATAACAGAGTTAGTTCTTGTAGTCAAAGTGAATAATTATATAGATTGTCGAAAGTAAGCATCATCGATAGCTGCGGTGAGTTCTGCTACCATATCTTGAAGGGATTTAAAGTGTTGGAGAATTTGAAGGTCAGCTTGGGTGGATTTGGAAGCTTCCCCAACTGGATCTGTTGTAAGATAGATGGATCAAAGACTGTCTGGGCTGTCCATTTATGATATTTGGTCCTAAATAAGATTTGTTCAAGATGTAAATTGAACTCGATGTCATGCAAGGTTACAAGGTTTCTAGGGAGAGAACTTTCTCTATGATGGGTTTTGCCAACAATTTGACTCTCAGTTCTCGGGGTTTTTCTTAGGATTTTCTCTGGATTGTCAACTATTGCAAGAGGATTTGGGTCAGGATGAGATTTTGTAAAGATTCTTTTGGGAGCCATAATTTAGATCCGAAGCACAGATAGGCTGAGTATTTGTAACACAGTTGAAAAACCAATCTTTGGAAAATACTTGAATCATACAATGTTTTGACTAGGGTTTTTGAGTTGTGATGAAATGTTAAGATTTTTCAATAACACCCCAGTATGGTCTCCATTATGTTGTGGACCTATAGTTTATAAGATTGACAATCATAAACGACAGAGGAAAAAATCAAACCGCTTTGGAATCTGGGACCTAGACTTCCTAGACTTGGAGAGGGCTCTCTCTATTAAATATTTAAATTTATCTTTAATGTTATGAATGCTAATGTTAGGCTAGTTACAGTGATGGTGGTATTGATTCTTTTGATTGATTTTGTTGGTTGGATGAGCAGGTCTGCAGAAACTAATCCATTGGGATATAGAGTCAAACAGGGGTTGGTTTTGTTGCATAAAAAGTTCAAAAGCATCACAGGGAAAGCTAACTATGTTTGCTAGATCATAAAGCAAAAAGAATTGTGACATGAAAGAAGCAGTGTATTTGCAGTAGTGGTTAAAAAGAAATTAAGAATTTATTAACCAGACTTCATGAAGAAAACATTCAGATTGTAATAACAGACATAATTAAGGTGATCCAACATCAAATCATAATCTAACATTTCTATTTTAAAATAAGCTTAAAATGATACACAGTGAGGAAAAACAGTGGAAACATTCAACATAGAGAAGAGAATCACATCACCTGATAGACACAACTCAGGTATCCTGCAAATGGTTTCTTTCTATTAATGCTCCAGCTGCCAAAAATTACAGTGCTCCAATACAATATGTATCACAATTTAGGGTTCAATAGGGTGCAACCCTTGATACTGCCAATGCATAGAGTATTTAACTAAAAACTACAATCATTTTCCCTGTCTACTTTGGAAAATTTTCATTAATTACAATTAAACTAAAACTAGATAATTGTGTCCATGCAAGACTCAAATAAAAAATCTCTAACAAAACACCGCCTGTGGAATTAACTCAGGCAACTCTTCATGAATAAAAAAAAAAAGAAAAAAAAAATTGGCAACTTTGTGAATCCAAAATCCCCACCTGACAATGTCTTCCACCCGGATTGACCCATCAAAATGTGCCTTAAGGCCAAATGCAGGGGTAGTGCCCCATCTCCAACCCACAGAATAAGTAAAATAATGTTAAAATTAGTCGTATTTCACTTACGCCGAAAATGGCTCCGACTTATTCTACACCTCTCAAGTCATTTCACAAAGTCAGACTAGAGTCAAGCTCAACAGGGTTTTCTTTCCCCATTGATTCTGCCAAGATTGTTCCCTTGGTTTTTGTTTCGCTAGATAGTAGATAGATGCAATGGGAATCTCGTTAATCCATTCATGCACTTCAATAATTAGATTATGAGGGATTTGGCTACCTTAAGAGAGTCCAAAAAGTAGGCTCAGGGTGGCTGAGGTGGCCATGAAGAGGAAACAATGGGTGGCTTTGAAATCTGGCTCCACTTTTTGGTCACCTTTGTTGGATCATTAAAGATGATGTGGTGTTGGCACTTTTCATCAGTCGGTGGTTTTGTTGATCTGTTCGCGGTGCCTTGTCAATATTGGTACATGTTGAGTTTAACCCAGTCCTTATTATCTAGAATTTTAGTCCCTACGACTTGTCAATACACTTCATCCACCTCCATGTATTTTATAAAAGTGGGCCTGGTGAGGAAAACATGTTTCAGCTCATGTTGAATAAAGATGTCTTTGCTCAAGAGGTCTATGACCACTTTCGTAGTCCTGTTTCCTTTGACATTGAAAAATTTGGTGGACCTTAGTTGTTTCCCTGAGCTTGGTCATATAATCTCCTTTTTGGACCAACTTGTTATTAATCATGTACAGTGAGGGAAACCCTTTTTCCCTAAGGGGCTCAATTCCATTTAAGAATCTGCTGATGACCATGTCCAATTCATGACTCTTCTCCTCCACTTTTCTCACCAAATTCCTCTTAGTGTGGACCCTTTTCACCTCTAATATGGTCGTTTTTCTGTCCTGTACATCCAACTCTCCAACCTCATAACAGGTTTTGGAGTTCAGGGATTTTATGATTTTTGGGGTTGTGATTGGCATGTTTCCAAATTCCTGATTTTCTTTTTTGATAGCCATTGTGCACCTGTCAATCAACTCTTTTTTTTCAAAGATGATGTGGATGGAGTGCCAGATTTCATCCATTGATTCTATGATACCGCCCCGAATTATCAGCTTCATTTGGCCCAGAATGCTGCTGGCCGAAAAGTCCTTCTCTGCCTTCTCCAACCTCTCAATATTCTTTTTGGCTATCTCATGGGCAGTTTCAAATCTATCCTTTTGATCCCTTAGGATGCCTATTTGTGTCACAAATTTCATGATCTATTGTGACCGTAGGTTCTTACTTTCCATGGCCTTGGACCGTTGATCTCTCCCACTGGATGCCCCAACAGTTGCTAGAACAACTGATGGAATTGATGAGATGGGCACAACTTCTAGTGCGATGAGTGCCACTCGAGCTGCTTCTTCTTTTCCCTTCAGTAGCTTCTCCATCTTGGTCTCCATTTTCTTGATTTGGGTTGACTATTCCATGACTAATTTCATCAATGCAACCTTCTATGACTCATATCCTCAATGAATTTAGCGAAGGGTTCTTTTTTTCCTGACATATTGAGTTGTTTCCTGACGGCTGATATGTCAACATTATTTTTCTTCAATATCTCCTCCATAGCATGAACATTGGTTGGGTCATATCCAAGCTTAACTATTAAATCTTATAAATACTTGATGCTTCAGTCTTTAGCCATAGAAAATATTTTCTCCATCTTGAGCTGTGATTGGGTAATGGATAAAGATACCTGAAGTTTTGACAAGCTCATATCAGTTCCTGTCAAGGTGGAGGCCACCATCTCTCAGTTCTGGTTGTGTAAATCCATTTGGTCAATAGGATGGATGTCCTTGGCACTTAACTAAAATTATGCCTTCTTATAATCTCCTACTCCTTGAGGCTATGGGACCAAAGCTTCTGGAAATGCCATTTTCATCCTCCCTTTTTCAGTGTCAAAGAAAGACAAAGCCTACTTTGTGAACTTAAGGTTTGATTCTAGAATTGATTGTGTTTGTTAGTCTTAAGCACCTCATTCCTCAACTTTAGCTCCTTGAACGTGTCGTAAACTGACTTTTCTTAGCATTATATGGTAGGCTTGGAAGTAGATGTCCACAACTCCTGTTGCACTAGAGACATTTTGGCTGAAGGTTTAGGGGAGGCCATTGTTTGACCACCCACTGGAGATGACCTGGGGCTTTATACAATTTGAATCACTGTCTATTGCTATGATTACCTCCTTTTTAAATATCTATGTGAATTCTGGCCCTCTTCCTGTATTTAAATTTGAACTCTTTACTAGAGGTATTATTCACCAAAGGTGACTGATCCTCTCTTAGCCTCTTGCTCCCTATCCCTCTCTCTTGCTCTTTCCCCTTGTCTTCTTTTTCTTCTGCACTCTTCCTTTCTTGTGGTGTTGGGGTCTGGATGCCTGAGGTGGAGATCACCTGTTCTTCATCTTCTTGTAGGGTTTTGTTCACCCATTCTAATTTATTTTCATATTGATCAATTGCAGGCCTAAGGGTGTGGACATAGGGTGTGGACCTATTTTCCACCCTTTTCTTGGAGATGATCCTTACAAGGTTATAAGACCAAGTGAAACTATGGCTGAAACCCATCCCCTTGATTATCTTATATTCCTCCTCTCCTCCTGCTTTGTTATTATAGATTAAAGTCCCAATTTGTGCCTTGATCTTGAACTGAGACTTCTTCTTTGCGGAAACAAAGTGGAGCTCATCTTCATGTATCATTTGCCTTATGTGCTCTAGTGCAAAGAACCTCATGGAGAGAAACTTTGGAAATTTGTAGGGGGCTAGCTCAAAACCATAGACTCGGATCTCTGTATAATTTTGGTACAAGTACCAATCTGTTGCCTTTACTTGCTATGTTAGCTGCATGGTTTTCCCGATTTCTTCACTTATCCTTGGGTTTGCTGCACTGTTGAGTGTGCTTATGGTTGAATGCACAAACAAATCCACAAAATACTTGTATGTATAATTCTCCTGCTCCTTTCATAGAAGAGTGGTCCAGAAGATGATAGATTGAGGCTCAGCATCTTCATTGACCTTGGTCATCTGAAAGTTTAACCTGCTGGATTGGAAATAAACAAACATACACACCAATACAAAGGTGTATTTGGAAACCTCCTCTATATTAAAATTTAAAAATTGGTCATGTATATCATCAACAATAAATTGGGCATAGTTAAACATGACTGTGGGTTTAGCATTTGAGGAAAGAATGGACAAAAAGCCTATCATAGCTTCATCTACCCACTGATCAGTGTGATACCCCAATAAATAAGATAAAACAGTGACAATGTGTTGGGTCCTATCGGGAAAGATAGATGAAGGATAGGGTGAATTCTTGGTAGGAATTGGGGCATCAGTGGCCATGAAAAGCAAATTTTTGGCTTTGCTAGCAAAGTCAAGCTTCTGATAAAATTCCCTAAGGGTTTCATAGGATAAGGGAACTTTTTTGTCAGGAGTGGGGGCCTGCATCATTTTCTGGATATATTTTTCATTGATAGTAAATAATATTTCTCCTATTGGGGTGACTATGGTTCTCTGATTAATGTCATAATAAGCTTGGAATTTTCTGATGAATTCTAGGCAAGTATGGGTTTTGGGAAAGATGTAAAGAGGTAGTTGGGTCTCCCACATGCCTATATCATCAAGTTATTCAAGGAATTTATCATTGATCTAGGATTAGACATTGAAAAAATTGAAGTCTGACTCTTTCTCATGTATTTTGTAATCTCGGTCTACCAGGGCTATATGATCTAAGTCCATCTAAGGGTAGATCATAGGGTTAAGAGGCTCCTGGTCGTTCTTAGGAGGCATGTTTGTCTTCTTTGATTATATTTAAATAGTCTTATTCACTATAGAAGAAATAATGGGAATAAATACGAGGGAATTAGAGAAGGGGAACAGTTGTAGATTAAGAATGGGGAAGGGAGAAAATAGAGGGGAAGTGTTAGGAATATGCTTCAATCTGTAGAGCATTATGAGCTGTTGCTGATTATTTCAGAGGTTGTCTCTGCTGATCCATTGCTAAAAAGTCTTTGTGTAGTTCAAAACCTACAATTTTGGACAGAACAAGAAAGCTAAACCTTTCTTTCGAGCGTGAATTCAGCTTTTAACTGTTATTGGTGGAACGTTTGATTATGAGCGAGCCCATTGGATAACGGTCTATCCATTTAGGGCACAATGGATTCTTAGAGGGAGGTGACATGATTGGGTGAAGTGGATAGGTGGGAGTGGATGTGAGTGGATGTAAGGGACAGGTAGGTGGGGACGTGGTACAGAGGCAGAGGGCAGCGACTAGTAACGGTCAGTAGGCACGATGGTTTATGTTGCAGCGGAAATCTCTTTCAAAGCAGGGTCGTAGTGGTAAACGATATCGACGGGGTGGGAGTGCGAACAATCATGGGGGTGACACGTCGCGAGTTTGGAGGTATCGGCTACCGCCTATTTTAGAACCCCCCCCCCCCCTCATTGTTAAAGTTCAGAGGCTAAGGGGGGGACAAAAGGCGTTAAGGACCGTTGGATGGAGAGTGAGGTGTAGAGATGGAGGATAAGGTGGGGGAATATTAGCGAGGATGGGACGTGAGATGTGATGGTGGGTTAAAAAATTAATGAGTTTCGGGGGTAGTGTAAAACTTTAGGATAAAGAAAATATTAGCAGGTTGGGGATAATGGGAAATGAATATTGCTGGGAATTAGGATAAGAAATATAACATAAAGTCCCCAACATTATAGAATCACCTTATTAACAACCTTAGAGTATGAATACTCTTTCATTTTTATTTTTCTTCTTTCATCATAGGCACAAAAAAATGCAATTTTTAGGTTGTACATTGTAGAATAAACTTTACATTTTCCTTTCATTCTTTCTCCTTATCCTCTCTACCTACCCAAAAATACAAAGCTAACATTTTTTCTTCTTTTGTAGGATGCATTTATACTTGCAAACCATGAAACATTTTCCTTTTGAAATTCTAACCTAACCCCTATCCCGTATTTCTCCTATTGGTTCAGATTAAGCTGCTAAACGAATTTCATTTTCTACCTATCTACTGATAAGCCAAGATTAAACTATTTGGAAAATCTTCATTTTCTAACCTATCAGCAAAAATTCAAAATTGTACAATCATACTTAAACTACATGATTGAACAATTCTTTCTAAAGAGTAGTGGAATTTTGATTTGCAGCACTTTCAGAACTATTCATTTTTTTGGGGGCTTTCCTTTTCCTTTTAACACCCTCTTTTTCTTATTTTTCTTTCTTTTTTCTATTCTTTGGAAACGCTTTGAATATTGAAATATCTTTGCAATATGAAAATCTACAAGGAAGAAATATTCAGCCACCTTGTGATACTGTAAATTACAGGAATCTAACACAACACACATGACATTATTTCCTTTCCACTTTCCATTCAGTTCCAAATTTCAAGAATTCATAACTTCACCTGTCCAAGTTATGGGTTGCCTAGGGTTTATAGTGCGCACATGAACAATTTTGATTCAAAATGTGTTTCTCACAAAATAGATATGAATTTTCCATAATTGAAAGAGGTTTTTTTCCATAATAGAGCAAGGAACAAAAAAATCCTTTAGTTTATACATATGTATTATGATTTGGGAGAAAATCTAAAAGTACATGTGCTACAGGAGGTTTTCTGCACTTTTGGACAACTTGACTTCAAGACAGTTGTTCAGGGATTTGGAGATGGGTTTTGTAGTTCTTGATGAGTCCATTGTATAGATGAAATCTTAATATTTCCAATGGTACGTTAAGATATTTATTTGGACACCTGTAAGGCCTTAAAATTTCCTTTTTCCCCAGCTCGCTACAATTTCTCCATGCATGCTGCTCTTTCTCCAGTTTTTGACTGATCAACTATAAACTTTGATTCTGGCCAAATAAGAAATTATTTTCAAAAATGGGAGGCAGTGGTTGCTCACAACATGCAAAAGAAAAAACACCTCCCACAGTAGTGCAAAAATTTTCATGGTTAGATAGATATTTCTCCATCTTTGAGGCCTATGTTTGCAAAAACTTAGCAATTTTGCATAGTTTTGGTCCAAAAGCGCAGCGTAGACCACACTATAGTTTTGTTGGAGGGGTCCATTGAATGAAAAATTAGAATTTTTGGATTCCTTTTGATGAGAAAATCAATCCTAGTCAACGGTTGAGCCATGTGAGCCACTTCTGGAGGGTAAAAATTCCCAAAAACATGCAAAAAATAACCTTTCTGCCCTGTTTTTGGAGGCTTCGCTAGGCTTTCTGAGTACTCTTAGGAGAATGACTATTCGGAGGGCTAGAAGCCACACTTTTTAGTTATTAATGATCCTAGAATGCATCAGACATCCATAGCTTTCCATATCATCTTTTAGATCAATATTTTGACCTCGGGAAGGCCTCCAAAAGACACTTCTACCAATTTCTCTATGCTTTCTCCAACAATAATTTTTCACTAGTTGTTTGACCTAGTTTGACTTTTACCTATGTAATTGATGAATGATGATGATTTTGTGAGGTCATGAGGTGTAATTTAGTTGGTAAATAGTGAAATAGGGTAGATACATTATTTTTAATGTAATTTTAGCAAATGTATATATTTTCCTATGATGAGGTGAATTGGTTGACCTCCACTAGACATTAGGGTTTTATTGAGATTATCATGTAATCAACTCCACAACTGATGGATTCGAGCCCTTATAGAGGGCAGATGTTGTTTTCATCTATATCTATCATTTTTAGAGTCATTTTACTAGTTGGACATGAGTGGTTGTAATCTTGTAGCTTGTAATTTCACTTTCATATTTAGAAATCAAAGGAATGCAATTGCAGCTATTATTTAGGAATTCATGTGCAGGGAGTTTATGATAATGTATATTCTCTCTTTTAGTGTATATTTAATTATGTATAACTCATATTTCATATCTTGTATCTTTAGTGACTTTCCTTACAGTTGATAGGCATAATTATATTTATTTAGCTTTGTTTATATGGAAATGTCATCTTGTGTTTCTTGCTTCCATTTTAATGAATTCATTAATGAACATACTCATTAAATCCCTCCACTCTTTTAGACTCACCACCATAATTCCAAAAACCTAAAGCCATTATACATTAATTTCTACCTTTCTCCTTTATATCTTTGCAATTGTAAACCCTTTGATGCCGAGACCTAGTTACTTGGTTTCATCCTTGATCCAACATCAAATCCTAAATTTCTCAAAACCTCCCTGAAACTATCATATCTAGCCTAATATCTTTGATGTAATATTAAATCCTTGCTGGTAATATCATTGAGGGAGCCCTCTAAGCCTGGTAAGGCTAGCTACTAAGTCAAAGTGGTATGTGGTTACCTTTGTCAATCTCCTTTTCAACCTTTAGAGAACTAGTGGAGTGATAAAAACTCCTTACTTTCAATCTGTATGCGACCTTACTGAAATTTTTCTTAAGGGTTTTGTAAATTGAAAGTGATTAAATTGAGTTTTTTAGAGATTTTGTGTTAATTTTTAAACACATAAAGCATGAAAATAAACTCTAAAATATACAGAAACAACATAAAAATGCCCCATAATAATAACCACAACACAAAAAATGATGAAAGAGTTCCACCCTTCTAGGCTATGTCTCCTTGTTCGAGCTTCCAATGGCTTGGCCCTCTTTCATTATGCTCAAAATGGTGATTACAAAAATTTACAATGCTCAAATGGCTTCAAAACCTATTCCATCAACTTTAGAATACCCAAAGAATCATGTCTAGCCTCTTTCTGATATGAAATTGTTCAAAAAGTAAAGAAGTTAAGAGCCTCCTTAAGTTTGCTGTGAACCCCACCACATTTTCCCCAAAATCTAGATTATTCCTACAATTTCTCCCTATTTTCGGCTAACGAAGCGATAAATTTTGGGAATTTCAAGTGAAATTATCAAACCATTAATTTTACCAATAATGCCATAAAACCCTAAAAGTATATCATATGTTATGGCACATTAAATTTTATTTTTTAACAAAAAAATATCAACGGTAACCACTGGCGGACTATGGGTAGCTGTCACATGGTGGCTTTGACTATGGTGGTTTGTCTGGGCAACTAGTCCTTCGTGGCAGGCCCACGATTCCGATGAATTGTCATATCACATGTTGTTTTGGGGGGGGGAGGGGGGGCTAAGACCTAGTGATCCAGGTGGATATTAGTGGCCACCCACCTATTCCATTTGGACCCGCACCATCAATTCTTGTAGCTTTTCACTTTCAGCACAACTTACTATTTTTAGCATGTTTTTGGGTCCTCCACTCCCGGAGCCATTTTGGGACCCTAATGATCTAGGTGGATATTGGTGGCTGCCCACCTATTCCATTTGAAATGCCACCATCATTTCTTTCATTTTTTCAGTTTCAACACAACTTACTATTTTTAGCAGTTTTTTGGGTCATGAACTTCCGAAGTCGTTTTAAGGCCCGAAACGATGTTTTTTGGGCATCACACCTTCGGCTAATATGGTTCCATTTTAAAATCAATATTTGTGGTCATCAATTTTATTCCTTGGATATATCTTTCTAACGATGTATCGTGTGCGTCAAAATGAGATAGTATGCCAAATTTATGACCCCAGGAAGTTGAAACATCAATTTACCCAAACGGGGCCCATAGTTTTGGTGCTTCATCTCCTAGGGTTAGGTTTTTGGAGGTTTAGAGTTTTCCATTATTTCTCAATAATAAATAAGCCCTAGAGCCTCATTGTAACACAGTTGAGAGGCATGTAGCCGCCACATATCTTCTTAGAGATAAGCTACTAGCACCCTAGCTATTTGATTTCCATTATGTCTGTAAGAATATTTCTGTTATTTGATATTAATGAAATGGAGCATTATTTCCACTGCATCTCTATGTTTATTTCTATTTCTATATTTTATTATGTTCTTGCATAAATCTAGATTAGTGGTATCAGAGCGGGTCTTCTCTTTCTCTTTTTTCTTTACATGTCCCTAACGTGGTCAGGTTATAAGGATTTAGGGCCCGATTTGGTTGAACCCTTGCAAGATCAGGCACGCAAACCCAGATAACCTCCCATGGTGGATGAAAATAAAGATGAGGGAGCAGGAGATCCTATTAGAATATTGTTCGAGGAGGCCTTTGAGAAACAATGGAATGCGATGATGGATAACTTTGCTCATATCGTTCAACAGTTGCCCAATTACAATGCATCTTCATCCAACAACCACTCTAGAGGTGCCACTCCCTTAAAGGTACAACTAAACTTTGACATTCCTATATTTGAAGGCCAGATAGATGCAAATGTTGTAGATATATGGTTCGATTTTTTGGAAGGGTATTTCTCGGTCCATGATTTCTCTGACTGATAAAAAATTATTTTTTCACTTCTCAAAGCCACCCCCCATGTCAAAGATTGGTGGGAAACATACTATGAGAAAAAGGAAGGGACAAAACCCTCTCTGTTCTCGGCCACACCCACTTGGAATTCGTTCCAAGATGGAATCAAGGAACAATATTACCCTGTGGGGAGCTATGAGGACATGTACATCCAATGGACCATGTTGCGGCAACAAATGGATCAAGATGTGCATGAATTGACGAATTTGTTCCATATCCTACACACAAAGCTAGGTATTAAATATTCAGAGAGAGATTTGGTACTCAATTATCGTAGATGTCTGCACATACACATTCAGGAGGAAATGGAGTTCCTCGACATTACATCGCTTGGCACGAAATATTGCTATGCCTCCAAGTTTAAGTAGAAATATAAGTAGAAGAAGCGAGACTTTGAATCCACGAATCCAAAGCCAGGGAAAGGCACCCCCGAACCTCAGCACAAGGGGAAAGGCCAAAGCTAGGATACTCAGAACAACACCACCAATCCAAAGAAGGACACAAGGAAGTGGTGTGAATTTCATAATAGCCCCACTCAGAGCACAAATGAATTTCGAGCCAAACAGTCGTTGGTGGTCGAACTAAAGGCACCTGAATAAGATGCATGTTATAATCCTGAGTGTTGGAACGGGGTCTCCTAACAAGCTATTAAACAGGTCCATTTTGGTTATTTGTTTTATATTTAATATAGCGCAGGGGTTTTGGGGTGGGTCAAAGCCCCAAAATCATTGTAATGGGGTTGAAGGGTAAACTAGGGGTCCGAAAACCATGGGTTACGGACCATAGGAATGTTAATGCTAGATTGTTATAAATAGAGAGGCATTTCAGATTGTATGAGATAGGATTTGATGAGCTATTTATGCGATCTATTGGGTAAGCGATCTATTTGGACTTTTGGGGAACGGAGTGCTGATGGATGTGTGCGTGGAGATCCTAGTCCAGTTGTGTGCGGACCCTACTGTTGTGTGCACAGGCTGTGAAGGGAATTCTAAGGGTGATGAATGAATGAATATGCAAGATTATTACATCTAAATGTATGAGCACTATTGAATGGGTTGCTGATAATTGCTGTGATATTCATTTTCTGTCTTTATCCTGTGAAGGTCTATATATTGAATGATTGGATCTATTCTACTCTGGTTATATCATGCTGTGAAATTCTGTGTATTAAAGTAAATCTAGATCTATTATGTTCGGGTTATGTAATGTTTTGTTGATATTATGAAAAGCATATAATTGTAGATACAGTGCACATGGATGCAATTAGATATATATTTAACCCTGTGCAGAGACATGGTGAGCTGAGCAGAACGTAGCCTTGCTGCCTTACCCTTCCTTTCTCAGGGTGTGGAAACCTGTTTCCAGCACCCACCCATACTACTTCGGGTGAGACTGTGACCTACGCAAGCAGGTCGCTGCCAAAAGGGCCAGTAGTATATGGGTTTGTTGGAAAACCTTGCACACCAAACCTGGGTCAGGACCCCTCAAGCCAACAAATGGTTCTGTTGTCGGGACGGGAAGAGATCTGAGAAAAATATCGGGTAGTGGCATCAGAGATCGAGTGTAGGGCTAAATGAGCCAAGGTATAGTGCTGAACAGGTGAGAGGAAGATTGCCCTGCCTAGAGTCCGTCGATACCTGCACGAAATTCATCATCCACCCAATGCTAGGGCCTCAGGAAGGTAAATCGGAAGAGCCCATGGCAACACACTTAAAATTAACCACCTTTAAAGGAGCAGTCGATGAGGACCTAGAACGATTCTTGTTCGTGGCCGATTCGGTATGGAAAGAAAAAGGGGTGGTAAGTGATACTGTAAAAAGAGTGCAACTATCCTTGGATTTTGAGGAAAGGACGCTGGATTGGTATATGCAGTACATATCTCAAAACAAGAGCGCAACACTTCAAAATATTAAGGATGCCCTAAAACAAAAATTCCGGAAACCGAAATCCTATTCCCAACTGGTATCAGAAGTAAAAGACTTCAAGCAGGGAGAATATGATTCAGTCTGGGAGGCTGATCAGCGGTTAAAGAAAGAAATCCGAGAAGGCAAGTTCAAGTACAAATGAAAAACAACACACAGAATGGTTTATCGCTATGCTCCTACCTCACTTGTGTATGCCCATGGGCCATCAGACTTTTGAATCACAAGAAAAAGCCTTAGAAGCAGCCATGAAACTTGAAGCGGCACCTAAGGATGACACAAGGGAAGGCATTCAGTAAATTCAGGAGTAGCTCGGGGCCATGTACATGTAAATAGAGAGCTTATGGATGGGACGAAGGAAGGGGATAACCACGGACCTTTAGTGCGAGGATTGCTGGGTGGTGGGACTGCATGATACAACCCAGTGTCCGCGGGTCAATAGAGGTGAATTGAACCAACAATGGTGCAGGTTCTACCGATCTATAGGACACGGTGAGAAGAATTACTGCACATATGACTTACTGGTAGATCGGGGAACCCTATATAGGGTACAATCTGATCCTGCCTCTCTCAGATCCCCCGCGAGCTTTGGTGGCTCCCCTGCACGAGGCAGGGGGGATCGGGGAGGAAGCGCTGGATGGGGACGGGGCCAACTGATCTGCTACAACTACAGAGAGGTAGGGAACTTCGCCCGGGACCACTCAAATCCCACTAGGTAGACCTGTAAATACTGTCGAAATTTGGACCATGAACTCGAAGACAGCCCGATTTTTCTAACAAAGATGAAGGACAAATAGTCTACTCCCACACGAAATATACAGAGAGTCAAAACGGAGCTAAGGAGGATAACACGTAGCATGGTCACCCAGAAAGAAAGAGAGGATATTGTTGTTCAAAAGAAACCAGCTCCCAGGAAGCAGGAATCGCTGGGAGCCCTTGCGCAGCTACTAGAAGAAGAAGTTGAAACCTTTTTGAGGGCATGCTTGAAGTTCCTACGCAGCCCGCAGGTAGGAGAAATTCTTCAAGTATTACTGCAGGACTACATAGATCAGCCCAGCATGACGAATAAGGTTAAGGAACTACACAAATTACACAGCTATAAAAGATGCATCGGGCGAGTGATGCACTTGACTGCACAGATTGGTGACTATGAGATAGATCAGGTTATTCTTGATCTTGGATCTGATGTGAATGTATTACCAAAACAAACCTGGCAACGAATGGGAGAACCTAAACTAGACTGGTCCACCATCTAGCTGCGTATGGTGAATCAACAAAATATCATCCCTCTAGGATGCTTGCCAAGGGTTATGGCTGATGTCGTAGGAGTAAAGGTCCTGGCTAACTTTGAGGTCATAGAAATTGTGGAAGATACGAACCGCTATCCTGTGCTCCTAGGGATAGACTTGGCTATCGACGTAGGATGTGTCATTAATATAAAAAAATGTAGCATGGTTTTTTAGAAGAATGGCACATGTCTAATAGTACCACTGGATCCTGCTGAAGGCGCACGGCATATCGAACCAACATATGAAGACGAGGAGCTCGATCACATCTACAGGATGACAGCACAGGACGAGGACCAGGATAATCCTGCAACAGGTGGAGTATTCAACAGGGAGAAGAATAGGGAGTACTTTTCTGATCCAAATGAAGAACTTGAGAAGTGACAGACTCGGCTACACGATGTTTCAACCCTACGATGCCCTTGGGTTGCAAGGATTCTCTACTACATCAATTCATAGGTAAAGAACCTTCCCCACTTTGATGGGTCTAGTATTCTCCAGGACTTCATAAGAGCATTAGAAGCTAGGGTGCCCAAGGATTAGCGAATCTAGGTGCTCAATCTGGAGCTACGTGGCACACTTGCCCGATGGTGGGATACCCAAAAGAAATCATTCCTGGACTAGGAGATGTGTTGAGATAGGATGGTGTTGCGATTCACACCCCGTGCTGATGTGCGCACAAAGATATTCCTGGGGCTCGGAGATCCTCGTGCGCATCTACATATATGGACAACCAAGTGGGATAAAAAAACCTCGGATGAGTGGATCCATATGTTTATACATGACCTGGGCCCCATCCCCACTACTTAGTACTTAGATGTCGAATTACATCAGCGGACCTGCCATTGGGAAATATTAAAAGAGGACTTCCTCAGAACATTCAGACTCATTGGAGGAACATAAATGCTTAACGAAGGCCTGCAAGACATTGATGCATTCATCTTTAAAAAGCCTCACCCTCACATCCCACCAGCCATTCTAACATGGGAGGACCAGATGCAAGACATAGTCAACTGCCAGAGCTTAGAAATTAATGAAGAGGAAGATAACCCGCAGAATCTCTCCGTTCCAGAATCTGAAGGGGAATGTGCCGTTATCAGACCATCGCTCTTAAATTTCGATGTGACACAACCTCTCCGGCTACGCGAGGTTAATATTGGGACAGATGAACACACTAAACTAGCAAAAATTGGGGACTATTGGGATGAAGACATTGTGCACAAAGTCGTCGAGCTACTCACGGAGTACCAGGACTTATTCCCTACAAATTTTTCTAAGCTCAAGGGTATCACGGGGTACCTCGGCATTATGCACATCACTCTAAAGCCAGGGGCACGACCTATCAAGCAGCAACCCTACTGGTTGAATCCTAAGTATAAAAAAAAGGTCAAAGAAGAGCTGGACAAAATGCTGACCGCCGGTATCATTTAGCCAGTTGAACAGTTAGATTGGATCAGCCAGATGGTCGTTTAGGAGAAAAAAACAAAAGGGGAAGTAAGTATCTGTGTGGACCTCTGAAAACTAAACGATGCCTGCATTCACAACCCCTTCCCTACTCCCTTCTCCAATGAAACCTTGGATAGCGTAGGTGGCCAGGAGGCCTATTCCTTCACAGATGGATTCTCGGGATACCATCAGATCAGAATTTCACTAGAGGATCGCAGTAAGACCACCTTTACTACCGAATGGGGCTCCTTCCAGTACACGGTCATGCCCTTTGGTCTTAAGAACGAACCTGCTATCTTTTCAAGGGTCGTAGTGGCTTTGTTTAAAGAATTTATCCATAAGTTTCTGGAGGTTTACTTCGATGACTAGACAGTGTTTGGCTTAGTAAAAGATCATGTCTCAAACCTGCGATTAATGTTGGATGTGTGTCGAAAGCACCAAATCTCTTTGAATATTAAGAAGTACATCTTTTGCATGTCGTTCAGAATCTTGTTGGGTCATATAGTCTGTCAGTAGGGTATGATGGTTGATCCTGCGAAGATAGCCATAATTATCAACCTAGAAGCTCCTACAACGGACAAACAGTTGTGCTCCATTCTTGGTCACACGGGATATTACAGGAAATTCATTCAAGGATACGCCCTGATCATAGCACCCATGGAACAGCTGCTAAAGAAAGATGTTTCTTTTTTTTGGAATGATGAATGTCATAAGAGCTTTGAACTTCTCAAGGAGAAGATGATTTCTACACTCATACGAATATTCCCTGACTAATCAAAATAATTCCATGTACATGTTGATGCATCAGGCATTGCCTTGGGTGCGGTCCTTACGTAGCCTGGCGAAGGGGATATTGATCATCCAGTTGCGTTTGCCAATCGAAAACTCTCAAGTGCCAAAAAAAATTACTCTACCACTGAACGTGAAGGACTGGCTATGGTGTATGCACTACAAAAATATCGACATTATCTACTGGGGGGATGCTTTAAGATGTTTACAGACCATTCGGCTTTGAAATACCTAGTCAACAAGCCTGTGTTGGGGGGGAAGATTTGCCGCTGGTTGTTGTTGTTTCAAGAATATTATTTTGAGATCATCGTGAAGCCTGGAAGGTTGAATGCAAGCCTGGATCATTTGTCTCGTATTGAGACAGGGGAAGAACCCGCTAACTTGGATGAAGGCTTACCTGATGCGCAGCTGTTTACCATTAAAATGGTGGATGAACACTTTTCTGATATCCTTGAGTTCCTTACTATGGGTATGGCCCCTGTTGCATATTCGGTGCAACAAAAAAATGAGTTGGTCACTCGAGCAGCAGACTTTACTATCATTGCAGGAAAACTATACAAGCTAGGCGCAGATGAAATACTCTGCAGATATGTATTAGAACATGAACGACCCGCCGTCCTCGCAGAGGCCCATGAGGGAGTCACTGGCAGCCACTACGCAGGCAGGGCTACAGTGCAAAATATTCTGAGGGCTGGCTTGTGGTGGCCTACCCTACATTAGGATACTTACACCTATTTTAGAACATGCGATACCTGCCAATGAATTTACCACCCTTCACGATGTGATGATATGCCATTCCAGCCACAAATGGCTCTAAAGGATTTCGATAAATGGGCCATTAACTTTATAGGACCCATTAATCCACCAAGCAAGAAAATCGGTGTGCGCTACATTATCACTCCCACTGACTACGTCACACGATGGGCTGAGGCATAGGCTGTGAAGGAATGTACCACCGATACTGCTGCTCACTTCATCTTTGAGCAAATTATGACCAGGTTTTGCTGTCCGAAAATCCTAATGAGCGACCGAGGTACGCATTTTGTTAACCAAACGATTCAAGCTTTGAACAATGAATTTTGGATCCACCATGCCAGGAGTACACCATATCATCCCCAAGCTAATGGGACAATGGAAGCTTTCGACAAAATTTTGGAGCAGGAACTAACGAAGGTTTGTAATGCCAACTGTAGTGACTGGGATATTCGCATCCCCTTGGTCCTCTGGGCTTACCGGACGACCTGCAGAAAGCTGACCGGTAGGACACCTTTCCGAATTTTCTATGGCAAGGAGGCCATCATGCCCATAGAATACGTTTTTCCTAGCCTACGCATTGCAACATTTACAAATATGGCAGACTCGGATATCATAGAATAACGCCTAGTGCAACTAGTAGCATTGGAAGAAGATCAGTTTATTGCTCAATTTCAACAACAGGTACAAAAATCTAGAGATAAATCCTGGCATGATCGACATATTCGCCAAAAGGCATTTGTCACAGGAGATCTTGTCTTGTTATACAATAGCCAATTTGCGAAACATCCTGGAAAATTCCAGCAGCACTGGCTTGGTCCCTACATAGTTCAGAAGGTTATGGATGGAAGAGCAATCCAGTTAGCTACCCTGTGTGGTGACCTCCTCCCTGGTTTCGTCAATGGAGGTCGACTCAAACCATATCAGGCTATGAATCATGGGGTTGCAGCAGTGTCATGAATCGAGACGAGTCACAATATTGTGTTGGGGGACTTTTGGAATGGGGTCTCCTAACAAGCTACGAAACCGGTCCATTTTGGTTATTTTTGTTATATTTAATTTAGCGCAGGGGTTTTGGGGTGGGTCAAAGCCTCGAAAGCATTGTAATGGGGTTAAAGGGTAAACTACAGGTCCGAAAACCATGGGTTGCAGACCATAGGAATGTTAAAGCTAGATTGTTATAAATAGAGAGGCATTTCGGATTGTAAGAGATAGGATTTGATGAGCTATTGATGCGATTTGTTTGGTAAGCGATCTGTTTGGGTTTTTGGGGAAAGAACTCTTGTTGGCTATGTGCACGGAGATCCTAGTCCAGTTGTGTGCAGACCCTACTACTGTGTGCATAGGCTGGGAAGGGAATTGTAATGGTGATGAATGAATGAATATGCAGGATTATTACATCTAAATCTATGAGTACTATTGAATGGGTTGCTGATAATTACTGTGATATGCATTTTATGTCTTTACGCTATGAAGGTCTATATATTGAATGATTGGATCTATTATTCTCTGGTTATATCATGCTGCGAAAGTTTGTGTATTAAAGTAAATCTAGATCTGTTCTTTTCGGGTTATGTAATGTTGTGTTGGTATTATGAAAAGCATATAATTGTAGATCTAGTGCACGTGGATGCAATTGGATATATATTTAACCTTGTGCAGAGACACGGTGAGCTGAACAGAATGCAGCCTTGCTGCCTTACCCTTCCTTTCTCAGGGTGCGAAAACCTAGTTCCATCACCCACCCATACTACTTCGGGTGAGACTATGACCTGTGCAAGCAGGTCACTATCAAAAGGGCCAGTGGTATAGGGGTTTGTTGGAAAACCTTGCACACCGAACCTGGGTCAGGACCCCTCAAGCCAAAAAACCAACACTGAGTCAGAACAAGACAAAGGAAATGAAAAAGGGAAACAGATCATTGATGTGGATCACAATGCCATTGTTGCCACCACCAAGATCCAGAGGGAGGATCCTGAGGATCTAGAGGAGGGGGAGCGCCTCTTCCATTCGTAGATGTGGGTGAAGGGTGCTCCATTGCAATTCCTTGTTGATAGAAAAATCCAAAAGAACCTAATTTCAGCAGAGGTCATGAAGCGGCTCAACCTACCGACCATAGAACACCCGCAGCCATATACCATCGGGTGGGTTCACCTAGGGAGAGATTTACGCGTACACTAGCAGTGTCGCCTTCCATACAGTATCAATTCATTAACGGATGAGATAGTGTGTGATGTTACTCCTCTTGATGTAGCTAATGTATTATTGGGCCAACCATACTTATGGAGGTGACATGCTGTGTATGATTCTAGGTCTTGTGTTGTTATTATTATTTTTGGAAATAACCTATACAGGATACCGAAGGTAGTACTACCTCCTGTCTTTTCTTTGACTACTGCAAAAAAATGCAGTAAGATTGTTTCCAAAACTAGGAAATTTATTTTCCTTTCAAATCGCTCACAAGGAAAGAAGAATATTGTGGCCACAACCTCGAAACAGGGCTCCCCTGCATGGCTGCAGCAGATGGACAAAGTCATGGATGAATACGAGGAAATTTTCTCCTCACTCACAGAGGTTCCTCTACACTATCAGGACAAGCACTCCATTGATCTGACCCCCAACGCACCTCCGCCTTATGTTTCCATATCTCATATAACTACATAAACATAATCCACACATGTACTATCCGAGGCTAATGAAGAAACCAAATTTACTAAATGCATCCAGCACGTCTCCCCACAGGTCCATGACATCTTCGACAAATCTAATACCCAGTTCAACAGAATTTTCCTCATCTAATGGAGGATCTCAATGCAATGGGTACCATTTCTTACTAAGGAGGGAGGAATTATCCAGGTGGATATCGGTGGCCACCCACTTATTCCATTTGGACCCGCACCATCCATTCTTGCAACTTTTCACTTTCAGCACAACTTACTATTTTTAGTTGGCTTTCGGTTCCTACACTCTCGTAGCCATTTTGGGACCCTAATGATTCAAGTGGATATTGGTGGCCACCCACCTATTCCATTTGAAACACCACCATTAGTTCTTTTAGTTTTTCAATTATAGCACAACTTACTATTTTTAGCAGTTTCTCGGGTCCTGAACTTCCAGAGCTATTTTGAGGCTTGAAAAGACGTTTTTGGGCATCTTGCCTTTGATGAATATGATTAGATTTTGGAATTGATATTTGTGTTTAGAAGTTGTATTCATCAGATAGATCTTTCTAACGATGTATCATTTGCGTCAAACAGAGATAGTATGTCAAAGTTACAACCCTAGTAAGTTGAAACACCAATTTACCCAAATGGAGCCCATAGTTTTGGTGCTTCATCTCCTAGGGTTAGGTTTTTGGACATTTAGAGTTTTCCATTTTTTCTCAATAATAAATAGGACCTCGAGCCTCATTGTAACATAGTTCAGAGGCATGTAGCTGCCACATATCTTCTCAAAGATAAGCTACCAACGCCCTAGCTATTTGATTTCCATTATTTCTGTAAGCATAATTCATTTATTTGATATTAATGAAATGAAGCATTATTTCTGCTATAGCTCTGTGCTCATATCTATTTCTGTATTTTATTTCATTCTTGAATAAATCTGGATCACCTGGCCCCTACCCCCATACCTTCTTCACATGCACTTAAAAAATATTTTTTGGACTATGATTTAACAAACAACCATAGTGGCACATTTTTAAATACTTGTGATGTTAGGTGGGAGGTCTGGACTTTGATTCTAGTAGAGTGTAGTTTTGACTTAACATAATTTTGTTTGCCTCCTGTGCTGCCATGCGGTGGCCTCTGGCTGGGCCATATGACAACATGTGGTTGGTCGTCTTCCAACCAACCATATTAAACCAAACCAGAACCAATCAAAAAAGGACAAGTGGTGAGACCAGATTGGCCTAAAAACAACAACCTTTCAACAACCAGGAAGATTCCACGTGGTAGCCTACGACTCGCCCAAATTTTTTCCCTACTAGTTGTCATTTAAAAAAAAAATCCCTTCTTGGGAAAACAAACATAACATGTTTCCATGAGCATTCGATGTCGGTTTTTTGCGAAACCAATTGCACCAAATTCAGAGCAACAATGATATATGTGGTCATTCAGGTGCTACACCATTTCGACAAGTTTCATTTTTTAGCATAATTTTGGGCACCTGATCACACATCCCCACTGGAATATTTTGGACGAAAAAATCACTTATATTACTAAACATTTGGACTAGGGTGCAACACCCTTAGCCTTCCAGTTTTAATCCAATAGAATTTTATTTAATTCAACAATTTGACCTTTCATTAAAACTAATCTTATTCCTTGATTTTGTAGACCCTGTACTGTTGTTGTAGATACCATCTTACTTCAATTTCCTAGAATTTTCAGAAAATTAAACTATCCATGAAGAAAAAAACATGTTCCCTCCTTGGTTGTCAATAAAATTAATTTTAAACAACTTTAAATTATTCTCACATCGAACATTTTCAACATGACGATGTTTAGCTTGTCTTGTGTTGTGCTTGACTCAACTCTTAACCAAATGTGATCGCCATCACCACGTAGCATCACATTTCAAATAAAATACTTTGTGAAACCCAAAAGAATAAATTTTTAACCCAATGCCATCTTCTTCAAATTGCTTTGACGATTTCTCTTTGATCATTCCACTCTCTTGCACCAGCATCTTGTTCACATGACTAATCAACAGTGATGCATGCTTCTACAATTTTACCTCATCTTGTTGACCTCTTTTGAAAGGAAACATGTTAGACTCCTAAAAAATATTATCACAAACATTAGAAACCTTAATGAAATTATAATTTCATTTGATTCGTTACCTTGAAATGCCTCATTTGGACTAGCATTCACATTTCTCTTCATTTTTCCATCATGCATAAGAGATAAAATGTTATGCTGGTGTTGGCTTGAGGGGTCCTAACCCAGGCTCGGTGTGCAAGGTTTTCCAACAAACCCGTATACTATTGGCCCTTTCGGCAGTGACCTACTTTCGCAGGTCACAGTATCACCCGAAGTAGTATGGGTGGGTGTTGGAACCAGGTTTCCGCGCCCTTGGAAAGAAAGGGTAAGGCAAGCAAGGTTGCGTTATATTCAGATTACCTTGTTTCTTCACATGGTTAATTATGTATCTATTTAAATCCACGTGCACTAGATATACAATTATACGATTTTCATAACATCAACACAACATTATATAAATAGAGTGAAATAAATCTAGATCCAAGCATTCAGTACACAGAATTTCGTAGTAGAAAGATAGAAAATACATAACAAAATAATTATCAGCAGTTCATTAAAAAATACTCACGGATTTAGACCTCTAATAATCCTTCACATTCATTCATTCATCAACCTTTCCTTACAATTCCCCTCCCGACCTGTGCACATAGCAACAGGGTCTGCACACAGCTAGACTAGGAGCTCCGCGCACACAGCCAGCAGGAGTCTGTTCCCCCAAAACCAAAACAGATAGCTTAAACAATAGATCGCATCAATATCTTATCCATTCCTATCCTTTACAATCCAAAATTCATCTCTATTTATAACAATCTAGCCCCATCGTTCCTATGGTCTGCAACCCATGGTTTTCGAACCCCTAGTTTACCCTTTGACCCATTACAATGCGTTCGGGGCTTTGAACTACCCCAAAATCCCTACGCTATACTAAATATAATAAAAAATAATCAAAATGGACCAATTTCACAGCTTGTTAGGAGACCCTGTTCCAACAGTCCCCCAACACAATCTTGTGACTCGTCCCAAGTCACTGCACTGTTGCGGCGTCTATTTGCACGCGCAAGGTAACCAGACTACGGACAAGTGGAGGGAGTATGTCCTAACATTGGGCTATAGTGTGTTGCGCAATGTTGACCAGCGCCAGAGAAGCAGGCCCATCTATATCCGCAGCAACCCGTTCTAACAGTCGGTGGAGACATGCGATGGAAGATTGAGCATCGTGTGCAAGCTGGAGTACAGTATCAGACCAGGGTGTCAATTGTTTTCGAACAAACTTATTGGAGTGGCAAAGGTACTCAATCTTGTCCATGGAGGCTAGGCACTGTGCGGAGACGGGAGAGGGTATGGAGGCCCGGACTTGCTCCAGAATAGCTTATGCCTGCTGTAATTCTTGTTGGACATGCTAAAGCCTGGGATGCTGCTGTACTATTTTCCATAGCTCCGTAGCCATTTTGACCAATTAGATTCCCTATGCCAGCTGCTCCTGAATAATACACGTAGCATCAGTGACCATGGAAATCCATTGGGTTCGTTCTTCTGGAGGCATGTCATACTGCTGTCGCTTGTCTCGGTCACGGCGCTGAACCTCTCGCAATGCTTTGGAGGATAGCCTTTGTAACTCTGTACTAGATAGCTATACTAAGTCTACTTTAACATCCCTAGTAATTGGGTCGGAAGTGCGAACTATGACAATGTGAGGAAGTAGACATACATTGCTTCTACTAGGCGGTGTTTGGAAACGGCGAAGAAGTTGCATCAGGTCCCAGTACCGCAATGTTCCTGTGGGGCGTGGTTTGCAGATAATCCCTTCTGTCGGAATCCCATGTGCACTCCTATTACTACACTCGGTATCCCCTGGTCCTCTTAGTAGGTCCTTTGGCGGGTTGGGGTCCATCCTTTTGACAGAGAGATGAGCATTACAGAGAGTATGGATGGACACAAAAAACCAGAACAAAGATAGCCAAAGCCTATGAAAGGGTGAATAAATAGTCCAGCATGAAGCTGTCCAACCATCTGCACCCCCTCCGGAATTATGAATTGATGAGGGAGCTCGTTCGTGGCACGTACCCTTAATCCTGTGGACTGTTCTTTTCATTAATTGCGGCATTGACACCCTGCCGCCTATTTTTCATACTTGCGGGAGTCTTTTTTTAGGATATTGGGACATGCAGGTGGTTATCCTTCGTGCCCTAGGTCGTGTCCATGAGTTTTCAAATCATAGATGACGCTTGTATGTCGTTTGCGTACCTTGAGTGAGGTTTGAGGCGAGGTGTATCTGCAGGATGGTTAGCAGTCTTGTTGAGGCCTTCGGTTCGCTCGCGGGTAGGCCGTCCCTGTTTGAGATGGTTGCGTCATACATCCTGATGTCATTTATTACTTGATATGTTCACTGATTTTTAGACAAGTCTGTAATCCTACATGTGCTGAGAGCTGTGGTACCCCAATAATTCTGTCTGGGCAAGGTTCGATCACACTATTGAGTGTTGCTCCATAGTAGGTTTCCGCGTAGGTCAACTAACCTCGGAGCCCATCTAGCCAGAGGGGTCCCTATGCGCAGGATCACCCTACTCCAGTATTTCCCTTGAGTGAAGAATACCAGTCCTTGCGTAGGTGTTTCACATAGAGTTAGCGGTAATGCTTCTGGCCTACGGTCCATAGGACTCTTCGATTCATCAGGCTGCTAATCTTCACCTACTTCCTCTTGGCAGGGCGAGGTTCTTTCTATGGTAGAGATGCAATGGAAATTCCTGATGGTCTAAAGGCTTCGCAGCACTGAAACCTCATGCAACCGACCTTGCCAATTCTCCAGCTCTTCATCAGAGTCGAAGAAACATTCACTGTCCTTTTCCCAACAAAGAATTCCTTCATCTGTGGGGTCAACCCGATCTTCGTCCTGCACAGTTATCTTATAAATGTGATCCAATTCCTCCTTTTCATAGGCTGGCTCTGTGTACCGCGCACCTTCTACTGGGTCTAGTAGTACTATGACATGCGTACCTTTGTTTTCGAATACCATGCTGCATTTCTTGAGATTGATGACACGTCCCATGTCTATTGCCCAATCCAATCCAAGGAGCACAGGGTAGGGGTATGCATCTTCTACTATTTCTATTACTTCAAAATCAGCTAGGGCCCGTACCCCTGCGATGTCCACCATGAATTTTGGTAATATTCCCAGAGGGATGATATTTTTTTTATTCTCCATTCACAGCTAGATAGTAGACCATTCCAACTTAGGCTCTCACATTCATTGCCATATTTTTTTTGGTAAGACGTTGGCATCCGATCTAAGATCTAAGATAACCTGATTCATTTCATAGTCTCCGATCTGCACAGTTAACCGCATTTCTCTCCCAGTGTGTCTCTTATAGATGTACAGTTTGTGTACATCCTTGGTCTTAGGGATCAAGGTGGGCCGAGCTGTGCAGGTATTAAGTAATGCTAGAAGATTTCCTACAGCCTGCAGATTCCTTAGCAACTTCAGACATGCCTTTAAAAATGGCTCAATTCCTTCTTCGATCTGAGGCTGCGTGGGGGCTGCCAATGGTGCTTGTTCATTGCAACACACTCCTTTCCGAGAGGCAAGCCCTTCTTTTTTTCCCTGGGTGTCTAACCCACTACATGTCATGACTTTTATACTTGGGTCCATCTCTCGTAGCTCATTTTTAACCCTTTGTATGTTCTGCGTAGAGGTAGGCTACCTTTCCTGCATCTTGGCTATTAAAATTGGGCAATCTTCTACCTCATGGTCTAGATGCCTACAATATTTACATGACGTCCTGGTGGGATTAGGAAATCCTATGGAAAAGTGCCCTATTTCTCCATAGTTATAACAGATTAACTGACCTTGTCCCTGGCCTGCGCTTCCTTCTCGACCTCCTCTACCTCAGGTCGGTGATCCTCCAAAGTGCGTAGCTAGTCTTGGTGATGCAGGGTCCAATTGCACCTGATATAAGTTCCCATGATCCATCATTGAGTCATATGTTCGACAGTTCTGTTCATCATGTCCCACTGATCGGTAGAATTGACACCATTGTTGCTTTAGTTCAGGGACGTACACACAGAGCTAAGGGCAATGGTTTGTATCATGTAGGCCTGCTACTCGACAATCATCACACCATAGTGCAGATCCACTTGATCCTGGTCGCAACATGGCGGGTTCCCTAACCACCCCTAGGCGTATCAGACTAGGCCCTCCTGCTTGCATATAATCAGTCACCAGAGGGCACTAATCCTTCGTATGGCCAGACACCTGGCAACGTATGCACCAAAGATCTGCGCAGATGTCCTTTCCTCTTTCTTTTCGTAGGTTCTGTATCTCCATATGCATAGCCCCAAGTTGTTCCTAGACTTGTTGTACCCCTGCTGACGTATCCTCCCAGGGTGCAGCTTCTAATTTCATATCGACTTCCATAGCTTTATCCTATGATTCAAAGGTCTGATGACTCATCGGCGTATGCAAGTAAGGTAAAAACATGGTGATGAACCACTCTGTATGTTTTCGATCATCATACTCGAACCCTCCTTCCCCAATTTCTTTCTTCAATCGTTGATCATCCTACCATACTGACTCAAATGCACCTTGTTTGAAGTCCTTTACTTCCGCTACTAGCTGGGAATAGGATTTTGGCTTCCGGAATTGCTGCTTTAGAGCATCCTTGATATCTTGAATGGAGGCGATCTCATTCTAGGCAACGTACCGCATATACTAGTCCAGAGCTATGTCTTCGAATGCTAAAGACAGCTACGCCCTCTTTATCATGTCACTTGCCATGTTCTGTGCAGTCCAGACAGAGTCTGCCACAAACCAAAACCAGTCCATATCCTCGTCTCCTACCCCCTTGAAGGTAGGTAGTTTCAAATGCGCAGCCATATCACTGTCTAGGGGGGGTGGCGGTACTGGCTAGTTCTTACCTTTACGTGTCCGAGGTGGCGATACATCCAAGGGGTCGTGTGCAGCAGATTCCTAAAATGGATTGCAGGTGGATCTCCCTCCGTCAAGGTTGGTTCGATAGTATTTACCACTGTGGGTTGCGCTCCCATCTAGATCCGAGGTCATTCAGTCCGTATGACTACACAAAATGCTCTTTTCGCACAGTAATTTCTTGATCAGCAATGGTAATGTCCACAGGAATTTGCCTCAGAATCCTTTGAAAAATCATCGTTCAGCTTAAAAGTATGATAAAAACTGATCAATAGCAAAATTCTGTTACAAATCCTCCCAGCACACTATCCACGAGTGATCCACCGTGCGTGTGATAGTATTATTAGTTTTCTCAAGCTGTTCGAGCAACTCTAGTGTCCACAAAGTGACCCGCTCATCCTTCTAGCACTTCTGGAATTCCACCAGTCTGGCCAGCCACTCTTGGAGTTCAATTTCAAAAGTCACAAATAATATTTTGTAGCTTTCAGTAAGGACATACCTATTTTTTCCACCTTTCCGTCGTTAACTTCTCACTGCGATTTTCTTTTACTTAGAACTCCTGGATCTAACTTTCAAACCAGTCCTCGATCTCTTTTCTTTTAGGCTTCCAGTATTCTCTTGTGATTACCTGATTCCTCTCTTAGACCTCTTTCGGTCCTGGCAACGGAACCATTTGTTGGCTTGAGTGGTCCTAACCCGGGTTCGATGTGCAAGGTTTGGCAACAAACCCCTATACTACTGACCCTTTCAGCAGTGACCTACTTTCGAAGGTCATAGTCTCACCCAAAGTAGTATGGGTGGGTGTTGCAGGAACCAGGTTTCTGCACCCTGAGAAAGGAAGGGCAAGGCAAGAAGGGTTGCATTCTATTCAAATTACCTTGTTTCTTTGCAGGGTTAATTATGTATCTATTTGCATCCACGTGCACTAGATATCCAATTATATGCTTTTCATAACATCAACATAGAATTATATAAATAGAGCAGAATAGATCTAGATCCAAGCATTCAGTACACAAAATTTCGCAGTAGAAAGACAAAAAATACATAAAACAGTAATTATCAGCAGTTCATTCAACAGTACTCATGGTTTCAGATCTCTAATAATCCTTCGCATTCATTCATTCATCAACCTTTCCTTACAATTCCCTTCCCGACCTGCGCACACAGCAGCAGGGTCCACACACAGCTGGACTAGGAGCTTCGCGCACACAACCAGCAGTAGTACGTTCCCCCAAAACCAAAACAAATAGCTTAAACAATAGATCACATCAATAGCTCATCCATTCCTATCCTTTACAATCCAAAATGCATCTCTATTTATAACAATCTAGCCTCATCGTTCCTATGGTCTGCAAACCATGGTTTTCGGACCCCTAGTTTACCCTTTGACCCATTACAATGCATTCAGGGTTTTGACCTGCCCCAAAACCCCTGCTCTATGCTAAATATAATAAAAAATAATCAAAATAGACCAATTTCGCAGCTTGTTAGGAGACCCCATTCCAACAGTAGGAAAATCCTCTCCGCAGATAGAGGTGATCCCTCTAGCCCTAGGATGGGTCTAGTAACAACAAGGAACAATTAGAAGCCTACCTTCCTAGATTGAAAATGTATGCAGATCGTAATAGATCACCTACCTCGATATGATGCTATTCCTCACTTGAATCCTTTGATCCTTTTCTCTTCGTAGTCAAATCCTTGCCATCATCGATGCTTGGTTACATGCACAATGGATTAAACAACAGCAAACATGAAAGCATAACACATATCTTGCATATACAATCTACCTAGTTGATCAAGGAGAACTAAGAATCCAATCATACACTATCTTTGTACACTATCTCTTGAGAAAATATTAAACACTATCACTTGAGAAAACAAAGCAAGCACTATTTACAAACATAAAGCATGTAAATAAACTCTGAAATATATAGAAATAATAGACAAATGCACCATAATAATAACCAAAACATAGCAAATGATGAAGGAGTTCACCTGTCCTGGGCTATGTCTCCTTGGCCCATCTTCCAATGGCTTGGACCTCTTTCATTATGCTCAAAATGGTGATTACAAGATTTACAGTGCTCAAATGGATTCAAAACATATTCCATCAGCTTCTGAATACTCTAAAATTCATATCTAGCCTCCTTTTGATCCGAAATTGGTCAAAAACTAAATAATTTATGAGCCTCCCTAGTTTTGCTGCTAACCGCACCACATTTTCCCCAAAATCCAATCTCGTCCTACAATTTTTCCTTTTTTCAGCTAACAGAGTGAAAATTTTATAGAATTCTATGTGAAATTGTTGGACCGCTAATTTTCCCAATAATGGCATAAAACTCGAAAATTAAATCATATTCTATGGTGCATTGAAACTTTTTTTTAAATAAAAAAATATCGGGAGTAACTGTCAGCGGACAGTGGGTAGCTGTCACATGGTTACGCTGACCATGATGGTTTGGTCAAGTGGCTAGTCCTTCGTGCCATGCCCTTGGTTCAAGAGAATGGTCATATCACATGTTGTTTGGGGGGGCTGGGGCTAAGCGCCGACAAATACCCCCATACCTCTACCACATTCACTTTATCAATAGTTTTTGGACTATTATTTAACAATCAACAACTGTGGCACATTGGTAAACACTTGCGGTGTTATGTGGGAGGTCCAGAGTTCGATTATGAAAAAGTGTAGTTTGGACTTAACATAATTTTGGTGGCCTCCCATTCTTCCACATGGCGACCTTGGGTTGGGCCACGTGGCAGCATGTGGTTGGCCACCTTCCAACCAACCATATTCAACCAAACAAGAACCAATCAGAAGAGGACAAATGGCGAGTCCAGATTAGCCTAAAAAAATGACCTTTCAACCAACCAGAAGAGGCCAAGTGGCATACTGCCACTAGCCCAAATTTATGCCCTGTTAGCTGTCATTTTTGAAAATTTTGACTCTTTGAGAAAACAAACGGAACATGTTTCCAGGAGCATACGGTGTCATTTTTTCGCAAAACGAGTTGAGCCAGATTCAAAATGACGAGATATACGTGGCCATTTAGGTTCCAGAGTATTCCAACAACTTTCATTTTTTAGCATAATTTTGAGCACCTGATCAACTTCAAACCCAGGAATTTGAACCACATCCACCTTCTGTCTGTTACATAGAATTCTGTATCCATTCTTGCAATTCCCATCTCGCACATTGGAGGACCATTCCCATGACTTATATAAAGTGTCATGTCTTGCAAAGAACATCATTGCATCCCTTGCCATGAGGAGAACATTTCCTCTGTTAACTTTTCCCTGAGAAGACCATAAAAAATACATGTTTTTGGATTGGCGCTGGTAGGATGTTATGTCCTCGTGCCAATGAAGGAAGTTAACACTAGGCCCCGTGCCCATTGGCACTCTGTCCTAGTGAGCTACCCGTGCCAAGATATTTTTGGAATGTTTTTTAAATATAGAGGCGAATTTTCCATGCTAACTACTTCATGAGCATGTCAGCTTGGGTTGTTCAACTGCATAACCATGAACACCTTCCTTTGGCCTCTTGTTTCCACCTTTTGGTGGAACCTCCAAAAGGATAAGGCCTCCCTTCCACCATTTTAGGGATCCCAACCTCATCCTCTCCCTCTATAAATAAAGCTATCTCACATTGATGAAACTAGTTGAACCATTATAGTTGAATAGCTAAAGAGGAATTTTTGAACATCTTGGTGAGATAGAGCAGAGAGAGAGAACCTTGTCGAGAGAGAGTTTAGTCTTTTGCCTCGCTACACCCAAATTCCCTGACGAATGCTCGAGACACACTTCTACTGGACCCGCTAAAGGAGGCTGCGACGTCAAGGCTCCAGTTGTAATCTCTTTCTTTGTCTTAATATATATGTGACTAGTGTTCTGGTTCCCATTTTGTGTTGATGTGATTTACATTATGAAATATGTTTAATATTCCTTCACTGATTAGCTATTTATGAATGAAATTATTATCATGTATGCTTATTTTTTCCTTTGATCTTTGTGCAAGTACCCATAAACCATTGCTGAAGGATGGCGACATGTTGGAACAGGGATCGTGAAACCTTTTACATAGCTATATCAATCACGTTGGACTACAGGTAGGACAATCTATCCCAAATAGGTTCATTCCCTAACTAGGAACCAACACATTAGCATGTCCTCTTCTTGCTAGACCCACTATACGGCTAGAGGAATTGTCTCTGTCTGCAGAGAGGATTTACCTACACAACAAGTTGGCGACTCCACTAGGGATTTTCATTTGAGTTTGTCAGTCTTTGAGGTCTTAGTCATTCTACAAGTTTAGTTGAACAACCATTTCCTTGTTTGTTCCTATGTTTTTCATCAATCACAATATTTTATTTTTTGCTTGAATTGGTGAGTCTGGTCTTGGTTAGGAGAAATTCTTTGTTTTTTCCTTTTCAGGCATTGGCGGTTTTATTTATCTGACAGTCACGCCGATTGGCCCTAGTTTTCAGTTAGCAGGCCACGCCAATAGGACATTGGCGCTAGTTTCATCCCCTAAAGTCACGCCATTTGGCACTAGTTTCAGCCACAAAATTCATGCCAATTATAGGGTGTGTGAAAAATTAAGGTTTTTTCCCTAAGTCCTTCACCATTGTGTCTTTCCCTTCTAGTCCTTTTTTCTATATGATTTACATGTTCTCCACTTCACTCAAGTTGGTTTTATTGGCTCATTGGCTTGGTTTTTGATTGTTTTTTGTGTCCTTTCTATTGTACGTGCATCCTACATCCTAGGTTTTTCTAGGACTGTACATCACTTACCTAGTTGCATGCTTCGTGGGACATCACCCTCCTGATTGAGTCAGTCTCCTTGCTTGGTGAGCCATCTCTAGTTGATTTCCTTTTTCTTTTTGGTTGATTGAGTGTTCAAGTATCAAGTGTCTCTCGAGTTCATTTGGTCCGCTTTTTCACTTGTGAACATAGATTACATTTCTCATTGTTCAGCTGAAAACTCTTCTTTCTCTGATTTCTTGATTTAAAAGGGAATGAATGCCATGTTTTGATCCCATGCTTTGGAAGTCCTCTTTGTCCTTAAACTCATATGTCTTGTAGCCTTTTGAGAAATTTCATTACAAAGTGTTCAAAACAATGATTGCATTATTAGTGTTTATTTGCATCCCTTTTTCATTCATCATTCATTAAGGAAATTTTCGTTCATTTAGTTTTCGTCTCAAAGTTTTCTTCTCATTAAAGTGCATTAGATCACATTGCATTGAAAAGTCATTGTTGAGATTTATCATTGAACTTAGATTACATTATTTAATGATTGAAAACTAAAGGTCACATTGAGTGCATTCTCTTTAATTAAAATCATGCATTAAGTAGATTCTCATTTCATCAAAAAATGCATTGAGTTCATTCTTATTCATTCAAAAGAAAAAGGAAATTGTGCATAGATTACAATTGCATAGTTTCCAAAAGAGAATTTTGCATATATTACATTTCATAATTCGCATCGTTGAATGTTTTAGATTACTTTTTGGGATAGTGAAAGTCATCTAGTTAGGAAAAAGTTTTGATTGCAATATTACTGTTTGTTGCATCATTGTTTGAGACTCTTCCCTTAACTAGATAGCATTCATCGAAATGAAAGATTTCCTTTCTCATATAGCTGCTTATAGAATATTCAGATGACAGCGTCAGGGCCTTGGAATTGAGACATAATTCAAGATCAATTCTTAAAATTTATTCAATCAATCTAAGGAAGCATTGGAACCTAACATGCATATTTTTAGAGGTCTAGGCTAGTCACGTGTTCTGGCATCGTCAAACCTAGTAGTTTTCATTCGCCATCTAGCATTAGATAGCACTAGTACATACTTGTGCTCCCCATACCATCGCATATATAAAGGGAGACCCTCATAGGTTCAAATCCGTTATCCATAGGAAGTCGAGTATGCCGCCCTGTAACCACGATACATCGAACACAACATTCCAAGAGACTACCTGGACGTATGTCAAGTCCTTGGTCATTTCTCTTTCATTTGATCACCAAGGTGTATATGGCAGTTAACGAAAACTTGGCACACCCTATTGCTTATATTACCTGAGTAGTCATTTTGGTCTCTTTGTGACTCTCTAAGAAGTGAAAAGATCATCGAGCACTTGTCGTTTACGCTCATTTCAACCTGAAAGTGATAGAGTCACATTTTTCTTATTTCTCGACTCTTAAAATATGAAATGACAGAGTTTTGTTTCAGTGTCTTAAAATATTAACTGCCCATGAAATATTTCTGGTTAAAGTTATCTTCCTTAGCATTTTTTTTTATGGTTGATTCCAATGGAAACTTTTCCAGAGTTTACCAACCAAGGAATCCCCTTCGAAGGGAATCCTGGTCCTTTTCCTACTTTTGGGAATGTTGGTACTTCTTATATGGAAACATTGTCCCTTCTGAAGTTAATTTTTGGTTTCCTTGTGTGGTTATTTTCCACCTCTGTGGTCTTGAGTATTCCACCCTCTGTACAACCATCTCCTCCACCTAAAAAACATCATGTTGATTCCAAGGTGGACCTCTCCCCTTATTAGCCTATTTATTCATCCTCTTCTTCTACTTTGCCTGGTGAAATTCTACATTCTAGTAACTAGGTGGCTAAGAAGAAGAAGAAGAAGATGAAAAAGAAGAAGTCAGATAAGAGAGAGGCCAACTTTGTGGCTATTTCACCTAAGAAACCTTCCCTTGATAAATCATCCAACCTTCCATGGAAAGTCAAATTCCCTTGCATGCTGTGCAAGGGTGATCACTTTCTTCAAGACTGTCCTGGCATTCCCAAGGTACTTGAAGCATGGTCCGATGACCGCCCGCCATTTCCTTTGGCTTCTGGAAGTCATATTGGTGGCACATCTTCAACTAGCAATGATAAGACTCATAAGAAATAGGGTAAGATTACCAATCCTATAAATTTTGTGAACGACATCATCCCATTCACCTTTGTCCATACATGGATGAAGCCATGAGAGTGTTGTACAACCCTACTGTTTCTGCACCCTACCTTTTGGTTGGTTACTAGAAGCTTTATTTGAGTCCTCCGCTAGTTGATTCAACGATCGATCAAGATTCATCCTTGGTCGATCCCATTCCCTTGGAAATTCAAATTCATGATTCCATTACTGACCAACTATTGGTCATGGAATCAGTCGATTCGATCCCACCCATGGTTCATCAGGTCTTTTCTGTCGAGAGTGGATCTCATGCCTCTCAAGTTCTTCTTGTTTCTTCAGATTCCTCAGACTTGGAGAAATATCCTCCCATCCCTGTGACTCAAGATGTTTCTCTTCCTACTCCCATGTCTATGGTTCGAGAGGATGCTCCTCTTGCTATGGTAACACCATGGGATGACTATCTCAGTTCAATGGTATCCCCTCCAAGTAGTTTCGTCACTTACTTCGATTGGAGTCGATTTGCGGGATACCACCTTCCTCCTTATGTGCCTTTTTGAGATCACGGTACAGGCCTTAGATATGGTCGTACCTAGCACGATTATAGATGAAGGCGTGTCTATTAGTGTTATTTCTTCAACTACTTGGAAAGATTTTGGTTCTTGATCGCTTGTGCCTGTTACACAGAATCAGTTGGCATTTAACAGAGGAACCAGTGAACCATTAGGGATCCTTCCGAATTTTCCTATCACTTTGGGAGGGAAAATCATCTATATAGACATGATGGTTGTTCCAGGCACCTTGGATTTCAATTTACTCTTGGGGCACGATTATTCTTATGCCATGGGTGCACATGTCTCTTCCTTCTTTTGTGTGATTTGTTTTCCACACAAAGGTCGGATCATGAAAATTGATCAGCTTTCATTCTTTGGTTTTGAGGTGGCAGCTGGCCCACCGTTGTCACTGCCGAATATTTATCTTCTAGTTGTATCTTCCCTACCATGGGTTAATTATGTGGTCACTTTTTTTTTGCCCTCATCTAGTGATAGTGCCATTGAGTACCATCTACTAAGAGCATTTGATTGCGATTTACAAGATGTTGTTCTCCCATCACATGCGAACCACTTGGAAGCCATGACTTCTTATTCATCATGATGAAAGGTTGTTTGGAGAAGAGTCTGTTTCCTTGTATCAAGATCCTTAAAAAATGAAACAAATTCATCGGAGCAGATTTCATTTTCTTGTGTCAAGCTCCTTAAAAAATGAAACAAGGTGTGATGAGGATGGTTCATCTTCTATGTCAAACTCGTTAAAAAATGAATCAGGTCATGAGGATAGTTCTTTTAATGTGTCAACCTCGTTAAAACAATGAAACACGTTTTTGTTCAATTTGCGTCTTTGATCAGATCTCTTAAGATCCCAGTGAAGTCTTTCTCTGATCTCATAATTTGAACCTTCACTCCATCCAATTTTCATTCATTTTGGCTAGAGTGAAGCTTTGGGGGCATATAACTCGAATTGAGTTACCATGTTGGGGGCATGCCAACTTTTCAAGCATAGTTTACCTTTGTTTTAAGCTTGTGTAAAAATGAAACCAATTTCAAGCAGAGTTTCCTGATTTCAAGCTTGTGTAAAAATGAAACCATTACCATTTTACCTCTCGTGTTCGCCATTTTATCAGCCTATTTTTCTAGATGAACCTCAGTTTTCTCATTCCATCGTCCCCATATGCTTGGTTGAATGTAAGCCTTCACTAGATTTTTTTACCCATTCCCGAGGAACCGCTGCAATGAGTGGTCTTTTTAGTGAGACTCTTGACCTTTCCTTGTTTTGAGCAGTTCCACCATCACCAGAACCAATTTCTACCCTTAATACCATTCATTCCTCCAGGAGGATTCAACTTTCAACTTTTTTCTGACTCTCAAAAATTTAAAATATTGTCGAGACTCTTGTCATTTTGAACTCGTTAAATATCTACGAAAAGATATCTACCCAGTATACGTTTACCCCATTTTCGGGCTGGGATAGATTATTTATGAAAAAAGAATACCTTAGCCTATTGTGACTAAGAGGTTCTCTCAAACACAGTTTTCTACCTTTTCGAATCTCAGGGACTATTTACGGAAAGGAACTTGATGGAGTTTCCTTTTCTGCTTCTTTTCAAACTCTCTAAGCATGAAAATATGCTGAGTTCTTCCTTTGTTAGACTCGTTAAAACTAAATGACATCGGAAATATTAACCATGATGTACTTGTGTTCCTCCTTCCTAGGGCTCGTAAAATGTACTAGGATGGATTTGTCCAAAGGAGAAACTTTCACGACAAGAATATGATATCCTCTTCAAGCTTGTGTAAAAATAAAGAGGTACTCACCAGAAATGGTGGGGGAAGATGGAAGTTATTCTCAGTTGTGTCGGAAGTATGTCGCTCTTGAACATGGCATTCATCTGCATTTGTGTCAGGTTGGGGACATCTCATTTTGTTTTTTTTCCTCCATGGGTTTGGGTAATCCTTTTTGACCTCTCATCTTCTATTTTCCATGTCATCATGACCTTAGATCCCTTTATGTCAAATACTGCCAAATCCAGAGTCTTCTAACTGATATGTTCAAGAGAAGTTTCACATTGCAGTTTTCAACCTCCCTTTGATCCTCTGTTTAGTCCTAATTCACTATCATCAGGTTCCTCTGTCTTGTGTCGATGATGTGGGAAACATTGTGGCCCTCCTTCGACCAGTTCACTTCCTGTCAACTTCAGCTCATTATCTAGAAAATTTTCCTAGAGACTCCCTTCCAGTACCTTGGATATTGCATGCCTCAATGGAAAGTTCTTTACATTCAATGACAGGTCCACATCATTGGCCTTCGATCGAGTGATTCTGTAGGTGTTCGATGCCAGATCACTATTCACACTCCATGGATTGTACGTTTTGTAACTTGAGAGCCATTTTCATTATTGGTGGTTTCTCTAATGCCTATTAACAACTTTCATCATTGGCTGGTAATCAGGTGACTTTCTTGTATGTTCGAAATCAAATCACATGTTCGCATGCTCAAATTTGTACTTGTTCAAGTCAAGATGGTGAGCAAGAACCTAGGTTTTGTCTTATAAGATCCAGGCTGCAAGATATTTTGGTATATCATAACTTTATGCATGACTATTTTGATTGGATGGATGCGACCATACCCGAGTCTATTTTTTGATCCTTATTGTAGTATGGCTTCATCCATACCTCAAATCTTAGTACTCTATTATGGATGGTTGTGCCCATGCCACATGTTCATGTATCGGAGATATTAGTTGTATTTGTATTTGCAGGTCTTCCAACAGTGGTGTTTCATTCAAACACATTCTTGTAAAGCATTTCACCCCTTCCTCTCTTTCAAACCTCATGATTTAGGGGGAATTTGTTACACAACATGTTCTCACCATTCCTGCAATTCTCATCTTCCACATTGGAGAACCATTCATGTGACTTATATGAAGTTTCATGCCTTGCAAATAACATCATTGCATCCCTTGCTATGAGTAGAAGATTTCCTCTGTTAACTTTTTCCTGAGCAGACCATCAAAAATACATATTTTTGCGTTGGTGTTAGCAGGCCTTTATGTCCTCGCGGCAATGAAGGAAGTTAACACTAGGCCCCACACCCATTGGCGCTCTCTCCCAGTGAGCTACCCATGCCAAGTTGTTTTTGGAATGTTTTTTAAATATAGAGGCGAAGTTTCCATGCTAACTACTTCGTGAGCAAGTCATCTTGGGTTGTTCGATGGCATAACCATAGACACCTTCCTTTGGCCTCTTGTTTCCACCTTTTGGGGGAATCTCCAAAAGGATAAGGCCTCCCTTCCACCATTTGAGGGATCCCAACCTCCTCCTCTCCCTCTATAAATAAATCTATCTCACATTGATGCAGTTAGTTGAACCATTATAAATGAATAGATGAAGAGGAATTTTTGAACATCTTGGTGAGATAGAGCAGAGAGAGAGACCCTTGTCAATAGAGAGCTTAGTCTGTTGCCTCCCTACACCCAAATTTCCTGATGAATGCTCGAGACGGACTTCGACTGGACCCACTAAAGGAGGCTGTGACGTCAAGGCTCCAGTTGTAATCTCTTTCTTTCTCTTAATATATACGTGACTGACATTCTGCTTCCCATATTTTATTGATGTGATTTACATTATGAAATATGTTTAATCTTCCTTGACTGATTAGCTAGTTATGAATGAAATTATTATTATGTAAGCTTCTTTTGTCCTTTGATCTTTGTGCAGGTACCCAGATACCATTTTTGAAGGACCGCGATGTGTCGGGACAGGGATCGTGAGATCTCTGCGGCAACTACATCGATCACGTTGGACTACAAGTAGGAAAATATATCCCAACTCGATTCCTTCATTAACTAGGAACTAGCACATTAGCATATCGTCTTGTTGCTAGACCCACTCTAGGGTTAAAGGGATCATCTCTGTCCGCAGAGAGGATTTACCTACACAACAGTGTCCATTACATGAACACCCAATGTTTAGGTAAGGGGGCACCCACTTTTGAGATTCTAGGAGAGGAAAATCTCCCCACCCCTCTGAGTTCATCTAGTAGTGTCAAATTTAGTATCATTATTCTTACCCATTTAGTGTTGATCAATGTTTTTCGTTGATGTCAACCAAAGGAGCACCAGGGGCTACCCTGATCTTGCATGGTGATTTTTAATTGAAAAATTTCTCTATTCTGATCAAGGATATTTTGGATGAATTCTACTCTTTGAGATGTTTTCGTTGATATATGGCATGCCACTTAATTCTTCACGGTTTGAGAGATATTCATGTTTGAAGTTAGTTACCTCACTTAGTGGGCTAAAACCCCATGGGGTTGTGGCATGGAACTCATCATTGTTTTTGGTCATTGAATAGTCAATAACTAATAATTTTTTAAGCCAATAAAAATCCTCCAATGTTCACATTTTGAAGACCCTCTCAACCTATTAATTTCTATAAATTGCGACCCTCATATCCTCCTCATGAAAGGATTTCACTACTTAAAACAGGCCATCATGGAGTTTTAGATATAACTTGTTTTCTACGAAGCTTAATACATTGAAAAAAAACCAATTTGCATTGAAATCCTAATGAAGCTCGTGACTGAATTTCAGATCTTGATTTGCTATATTTTTGGAGATATGATCTAAGGAACTTGGGGTTTTTGTAGGCTCCCTAATTTCATGTCAAATAGGCGACCTAGGTAAAATCATCATAAATTTCTCTTTGAGCATTGGATTCAAATTTCGTAAAATGTGACATAAATAAGACATAATGTGTTTTTTTGGTTATCAGTTTCAGGACCGAAGGTTGAAATAGTGACACGTGGCACTTCCTACAAGTTCGCTCTATTGAACTAGTATATAATTAGGTCATCGTGGTAGATTGGGCATAACTCTTTATTGAAGGATCCAATATTATCATACCTATGGGTTTGGAAAGAGGACTTAGAGGGCTAACCCAGGATGTAATTTCAAACCTTGGAGATCCGAAATTACATAGATATAGTAGATTTAATATCAAGTTTTTAGAAGGCAAGAAAAAGTATGCATTCAAGGATCAATGCAGTAAGGACCACACATCAACAGTCAAGGGTAAGCCTTGTTACAACAAGGTATGTATGATTAGTGTTTGAATTTGAATTTGAATATCATATATGACAGTTTTTTTAGGATAGTGTAATTATTTTTTATGTATGTTTGATTGGATTTTTTTCATAAATGTTGAACGTATTTACATTTGAATTTTGAATATTTATTTGACATATGTTTTCGAGGAAAATGTAAGTAGTTTGTTTGTATATTGGTTTGTTTCTTGTTCATTAATGCATGTGCAGGAAGGAGGATGAAATAGGACAACTCAGACACATACTAGAAGGATGTGCAATGCCAAATTACCATTACTTGAAGCAAGCCCATGAATACCTCAACAGCTTCTAGTGATCCAAGAAGCAGTGTCAAGTCAAGTATTAGGTCATGTCAAAAGTCAGTATTGTAAAACTCATCATATAAAAATTGTAAAAGAGTCATTATTGTAAGGGATTCAATCTTCTTAGAGTTTATGAGGCATTATTTGGAAGTATAAGTGTCATTGTTGGATAATGTTATGGTTGGGTTGTAGGTCATAGTGTGATTGGGTTATTGGTCTAGTTCGATAAAATGATTGTGAATCATATTGTATCATGGATCACTATCCCTGGCATTGAATTCCACACTCTTGTCTTATTTCTAATCATTATAGGGTTGCAGGGAGGTTCTAGGTTGGTGCATGAAGTCACATATAGGTTGGAGACTATGAACACTTCAGGTTGGTAGGTAAGTCTAGGATGTGGGGGCATCCGTTCTGTTGACTATTGAAGAAAACAAGGAATTTTTGCGTCCTTCCAGTGGGGCCTGGAGAATAATTATTTTATAAAATTCCAAGAAGTTGTAACTTTCATTTCAGTTGGGGCTGAAGATAAAAGAATTTATTAGAAAATCGTTCACTAGTTTTTGACCCAAAGGGGGTTTTCCACCTAAAATTCGTGTGCCTATTGTATTATATTGTTTATTATTGTTACTGGATAAAAATTAAGAATAATTGAAGATTAACTAATGCTCTGAAAAGATTGAAAAGTGATAATTTATAAGAAACATTGATTCACCCCCCCCTCAGTATGTTAAACAATTGGATTCAGAGCTTGGTTCCTTAAATATCAGTCTAATAACTAGAAAGAGATCATTGAGTGGTGTAATATCCCAAAATGGAGAATGAAGTAATACTTAAACACAATATAAGAACTGCAGCTAAGTAAACAATAAATCTAAATACACATCAGAATGCATAGAAATAGCTGAGCGATTTTATTATATAGGAGGTGAAAAATCAATTACAATAGTGCTCAAAATATGAGACACTCAAGCCAAATGGATGGCCTGGAATGACCCTGCAATGATCCCACAAGAGGGACTACGTAACTGCTGGATTGCTGGAAGGTAGAATTTGATGTCCCTGCTGCAACTGTTGGGACTGCAACTACCAGAAATATAAAAAGTCAGATCTAGGCAGCATGGAAGCTCCGATGATGCTGAAAATGTAGATCAGGACTTAATGATGGATTCCCAAGATAACCTAAGGGTTTCTCATATATGTCAATCTAAGAAAACCACCCTCTTAGGGCTTCACATATATGTTGCTAGGAATGAAGATATGAAGATAGATCTGATGATATGATGGCTGCAATGATGCACAATCAGATCTATGCAAGAAGGGTTAATACATTCTCTAGATCCTTGGGCTAAAATCTCAAGATCTGGCTCCTCCAATATCCTCCACAAAAAATAGCTGTTGGATGAGCCAAAAATTTAGAAAACTGTGCTGTTAGAGAGGGAGGCTCAATAGCCTACTATTAGATATGTCAAATCAACTCTTGAGTGATGGAAACAATAGATCCAATGTGAGGAGATGATTCTTCGTAGGATTTCCATCTAAAATAATAGAAAATTCCTTCCTCCAATAGATCTACAGGACTGGACTGTGCAATCCTTGAAGGGCCTGTTGTTGCATGGAGGTAAAACCCAATGGCCTGAATGTCAGATGTAGATCTGATGCTCCTAAAACACTGAATGTGAAGAACAAAGTGGTAGGATGAATCCTCCACCGGTTTCCTAGTTGAATGCTAGAAACAACCTCTTGAAGATGGCACCAATTCCTGATAAGGAATGAAGAACAACCCTCTTTCAAGAGCTACTCAATGAAAGAGGATGGATCCCCGCTCGGGAACACCCTGTGCTAAACAACACTACAATCTTAGCTAAACAACTCAATAATGCATAGAAATGTCCTAAAACAAGTCTAGATCTAAACAGATCAAGAAATGAATAATCCAAATAATGCCCTCCAATGTTCCTTCACCTTCATTATATAGATATGAGCCTTCCATAGCCTAGGCCCACTCCAAAAATACGTTGTACATGTGGACAAAATTCTACATGGTTGACTGTGTTGTTGATCCATCTCCTCCATCATGTTCACATGGGGTGATTACGCTCTCCATCATGTGTGCATTAAATGCATCACTTCCTCCACTATCTTATCATAAGTGCTTTATGATCTTCTTTGAATGCACTATGATCTTAGTTGACCTTATCAAATATCCTCATGATTTTTCATTTAATATCCATGATCTTATATAATTGTTTCATCCTCCTTAATCTATCTCATAAATGAGACATGATCTCCATTAATGGAACTGCTCTGCTACTCCATGATTTTAAATATAGATCTAGAATATCCACATACATACATAAAAAGTGGATTTTATTTGTCTTTGAGGATTATGGGTCCCTCCACCCTTTTATTTACTTGATTAATTATGTTTATTAATAACTCTAATATTCCAAATATTATGTGAAAATTTGGGAATATTACAGTCCTGCCTGGCAAAATGTTGCTTGTCCTCAAGCAACTGCAAAAGTATATGCTAGAGAAATCTGACCCCCTCCAAATGGCATCCACACAAGGAAGGTCTCCCCATTTGCTGCAATGCGTTATGTATGCCCAATACCAAAGTTGCCTCTCTAGAATTTCTAGAGTGATCTCTAACTGTGTAGCTATATACCCCTCATCAACCATGAAGCTCCAAGTGACAACCACAAGTTGTCCAACATCCTCTACAATACATGAGATACATAAATATAGGTGGTTCCTTCCACAAGAGAAAAGCTCCAACTCAGAAAGTATACCTCCATCCCATGCTACATGAAGTAAAGAGAGGCTTTTCACGCCTCCATCCTTAGCCCTGTTGGCCTTGTTGGATCTAAGCATCATCCCAACATTGTAAAAAAAAATAAGTAGAGATATATGGGTAGACAAAGATGTCAAACCATACTCTCCCAACAGTATCCAATGTAGCAATGCTCCCTGCTACCACACCACACCATCAAGATACCAAGTATGATGTCCATGCTCTCCAAGTAAGATCCATCGGAGGACTGTCTCTTGCTTCCACCCTCCAACACTATCATGAAAAGTAGGGGAGTATGTAGGACCAAAGTCCCCCAATAAAAGCCACAGCAGCAAGATCTCTTGTTGCCTCTTCACACCATCATGTGAATCATGGAGTAGCAACAACATACTGAAGGACATTTGCAATGTCATATCAGCTCAATACAAACAAACTCCATTATCACATATCATGAGAGTATTATGCCACATTACAAACAATATCAAACATATAACCATGGGACATGTCATGTGATGGCAAAAATCTCTCAACCAAAATGAACATGCCTTCTCTTGCTGCATTTTATCATTGATACATAAGGCATGAATAAAAAAAAAATGAGTTATTAGGTGGTAATGATACACACCCAAGAGAAGTCAGTGCAACCATGCGTGCTTCTTCATTTCATGACTACTTTTCCAGGCATGGATCAAAGAAATAGGAGCCTTTGGGTAGTGACAAAATTCTCCCAAGGGCTACCAACATAAGCAAGCTTTCTGGCCCATGTCATATATCTGCAAGTGCTCATCCAACCCCTTGCTTATCATCCTCACCCACTCATCCCAATGTGGATGATGAATGATTTCCTGCATAATCATGGTATCTGTTAGTCATCAGTATTTTTTACCTGTTAGTGATGACTAGTTCAACAGCCTAGTTTTCCAACAGCTGATCTTAAAATTTGTCAAATTTTCCAGCTGGGAAAACACCCATAAAAATGTTTTTATCTCTTTCCTTTTCAGTTCGCCCATGACAAGTTGAAATCCCATCATAAAAATCCTACCTAACCTCAGCCATACTAAGTCTGCATGTCAGCTCTAAAAGGACAATCCAAGTCTGTTAAAAAAACCTCCCCTAAGTTAGGAAGTGGCGCTTAAAGGCATTTCACCCTTGACAACCATCAAAAGACCAAAAAACCTCCATCTACTACAGACCGATCATAACAGACCTCCCACTCTGCTAATGAAGATAGTCACAGCTCTAAGTCGCACCACTTACACGCCCTTAAGTCTCAGCAATGCATAGACCATAAATCTCAAGCTGATTTTAGGTGTTTTATACTGTTTATGGATTCTACAAGCATAGGAAACATGTCATCATCTCAGTAGAAAATTCTTGACTCCACATTAGAAGAACAGTTGCTTCTCAATGTGAACATGAGCCTGAGATACATCTGCAGGGCAAGGATTTATTCATCAAACTCTTGCGACTTCATTCAGCATGAAAACATAGTAGAAGAAAGACAACACTATCAAACAGACTTGAAATTTGTCATGGCCAAGAACCTCCTTCATCTATAAGCAGAGGGTTAAAGCGCCTCCTTCATCTACAAGTAGAGGGCGATGGCCAATGTTGACTTGAAAAATTGCAAACTGACTGTAAGACAAGTTTGTTTTTAAACAGTGAAACAGTAACTACAGGTTTCTAAGGGAAAGTGATGATCAAAAACAGGGCTAAGATCAGAAATGTTCAAATCAAGAGACAACAGATTTTTTAGGTCTTATGTCCAAATAAAGAGGATCAATTGAAATTTCAGGTATCATCATCATGGCGCAGCAAGAAGAGACTCCATTGATCAAAGCTACTGTAACAAAACATCTCTGCAGGGGTGCTAGTATGAATGGCTCAATTCAGTGCTGAGCAAGAAGACACTTCAATAAAAAGGACCTCTGTATACTCTTATGTTTCTGTTGGGTTGTGGAATATAGTCTATGGTTTCTAGACAAACATAGAGAAAAATCAGGCAAGTAGTATACAGCCCCCAGACATAAGCCATCTTGATATCATTTAAAAATAGCCCGTGCAAGTCCCGGCATTGCAATCCACAATCCACCTCAAAAACAAGTACATTATTCATATCCAGCAGGGTTGGTGATTTCAGAGCTCCATTAGGAGGAAAATGGCTAATAAAAGCCTTGGTGTCTGTGAGTAATTATAGCTGCCATTTCACACCTCATATATTTGTCTCCTCAACACAAAGATATAAACAGGTGCTTTTCAAATATGCTTATAATAGATGAAACAGAAAATCCGGCTTATCTCCTCAAGAGGAATTACAATTGAAACTTTTGTTCATAATATGCAAAAGGGATGCTTTGACATACTGTCAGTTTTTGGAAAGCTTGAGAAAAATATAGGTCTTCATTAGTTAAAGGTCAAGAGATACCATATTGATATGTTTTGAGCAGAAAAAGTGTGTTGGAAGTAGCGCCCTCCTTGATCAACAGAAAATGGCAAAGTCTGAATAAATTCAATAAATTGTTGGCACCTACAGTTGGAGAAAATATTTATTAAGCGCCTAGAGGTAGAAATTGTCAAACCAAGTTAAAAAGATAAGCCATCTCCTTTCAAAAGACAAAGACAAGTATGCTATTCAAGAATCAGAAGTATAAAAGATATTGAGGTGACAGTTCAATTTCTTCTTCATCAAAGGGCACTGCAAATAAATCTACAGGTTCACAAGATGCAAGAAAGACCTTGGAAAATTTTTCAGGTCCTAGAACCCATTAAGGGAAAAGTATGCATGCTACTTGTTAGCCCCCCTATAAAATTTTTGACAAGCAAATAGGGGGCTAAATTATTTTTGAGTCTTCAAGGAATGCATTTCCTCTGAAAACACAGTCTCCTTGAAGCCTCTCTGTGTCTTTTATCCTTTGATTAAATCCCCTCTGCTGATTTCCCTTATAAATCCTCTCTGCTATTTGAAGAAATGCCCAAAGGCCCCCTTTTCCCTCTTATTTCATTCCCCAAAGCCTTTGTTTTCTCTCCCCTTTATTCCCCCTTCTTTCCCCATTTACCCTTCAATCCCCCCAAGATCCCATTTAACTTCTTCCCCTACCCTTGGTTTTCCCTTTTTCCCCTTTTCTTCCTCTATCGTTCCCCTTCCCCACCCCTAAAATCCATTAAAATGGGCTAAAACCCACTTCCGACCTTATTATAAGGCTTAGCCCCTTTCTGCCCTTCCCCTTAACCACTTCCCCACACATGACCCGACGCTGGGACCAAGTGCTTAAGTCCCGAGCGCCAATCGCAATCGGAAGTCGGGCGAGGGTCCATTTCCTTTGTTACATCATAAAAGTCCCGATGCGATTGACTATTAAACAAAGTCCTGCGACCTTTTTTCGGCCGTTGATTTGCCGTTCCAATCAACGGCGGAGCGCTAATCGCTTGCCCCCCATCAATCACAATTGCAACATGCATTGTGCACCCCCTGATTGATCGCATCGCGCTCCGATTTCGATCTTCCGATTCAATCTTGGCCGTCCATCTCCCAGCCGATCCAACGGCCAGCGCTCCATCGCAAGTTCCCCTCCGATCGCAATCGCAAGTCTTTCCTCCTGTCCCCCGATTGCATCTCCGCCGTCCGTTCCTCCTCCAGATCGATGGCCAGCGCTCAATCACTTCATTCCTCCCGATTCCCCGATCGCACTGCCCCTCCGATTTCATCTGAGCCGTTGATCTGGCCTTCAGATCTAACGGTCATCGCTCAATCGCATTGCCCCGCTCAATCGCAATCGCAACTCACAATGGTGCCGCCCCGATTGAGATCTCCCGATTACATCATAGCCATCCATCTCCCTGCTGATCCTACGGCTCAGCGCTAATCGCTTCATCACCCGTCGCCCCTCTTCATTTCCCGTCGATTGAATGGGAACCGTTGATCTGTGTCCCAGATCCAACGGCCAGTGCCCAATCGCAAGCCCTCCCCGACGTCTTCCGATTTGATCTTATCCGTCTGTCTGACCAACGATCGGATGGCCTGGTGCTAATCGCATCCCCTTCCTCCATCGCAATCGAAAATTTTGAACTGTGTCACCCCCGGCCACCTCCGATTGCGATAGCCCGATTTCATCTCCGCCGCCCGTTTCCTCCATGATCTGACGGCCCAGGTTTAATCACCCTCCGCCTCTGCCGGGTCCCACTTGCCAAGCTTCCGCTCCATTGTTTTTCATTCGTTCCTTTGTATTTTGGCCCGACACTAAGTTTTGGGTTCTACACTATCATTTCTCCGCCACTTTCCGTTGGTTCTCCACTATCCCGCCACCATTCCGCCGCCTCCGCAGCATTTCCTCCACCACCATCGCCCGGTTTTATAGTCTCTTTTCACTGTGCGGAATAGTACAAAGATGGCCCGTTCAGCATTGCCAGTGAACAGCAGAAGAAATTCAAAGGGGTTAGTGCCTGTTATTAATGAAATTAAATGTCTTGCCCCATATGCAAAGGATCAAGGCACAGTTCGAAGACCAAGAGCACGCGGTAAAGTCTTATCTGTGTTTATATATCAGCAAAAGTACTCTTCTCCAGAAGGACATCTTCCTACAGCAATCTCCATGCCTCCTCGAGCCCTTAAACAGATTAATGCACTGGCGGAGCTTCATTAGAGACTGTCTGAGCAGCAGTAATGGAGGTATGGATAAATCGTGGATTTTCATCCAGTTCATTTATTTCAGAAGGCTAGCACAGAGCTCCAAGCACCAGAAAGGACTTCAAAGAAATATCCGAGGTCAATTTCGGCCTAACAGAGATCTCCAAAATAGTCTACAGAGTACACACAGCGCTGCATTTTTCCATTAAGCAGTATGGGCATGGACACTTCCGCCGATTCTGTTTTAATAAGATCAATTTAATGGTTCATCTACTTCTGTTTCTTCTTCTTCTCCTATAAGAGATCCTCGAGAACATAATAAAAAAGGTTGTTGTTCAGTTGCTGCGTAGTTTGCAGTTAGAGGGATTCATTCGACTGTTAGAACAGTCTTCGGAGGGAGTAGCAGAGTAGTTGTATGTAATAGGCTGGGAGGAGAAGTCTGGACTGTAACAGTCATTGAGCCTTATTGTACATGACTGGTTTTGCATCTATTAATCAAAGCACATTTCACAGGATCTGGTCTATTACTATAGGTGATGTTCTCTTACTCTGTTTATTACATTTTCACATTGTTTCATGTTCTTCTGGTAGGCATCAGAATAATGGTATAGGATTCACCCTTTGTTAGGTGCCCTATGTTGTCTGCTCTCCCTACCTTTATGTTTTCCGCTAGATGTGATATCTGAGAGTTGTTTTCAGTTGATTTAACCAGTGCAGTGGATGTTATTGCCTGCTGGCTGATGTATGAATTGGTTGAAGCTGTTCTTAGATGTTCTTGAGGGGTTTAAAGCTGGAAATTTTGGGAGCACTAGGGATAAGAGTAAGCCCTGTCCACTAGGATCCTTGCACGACCAGCTTACCTTTCTAAGATCCCTTCGTTTATCTTATCTTTATTTTCCCTTGGAGTTGCTAAAGCAGACCTGGAGTTAAATGACCTCTGGTCAGATCTATAAGCAGCCCCATTGTCTCTTTGAGAGCTGCCTTTGAGTATGTCCAAGCAGGTCTGGAGTTAAATGACCTCTGACCTGATCTATAGACAGAAATCTGGTTTTTCTCCTTCTTTCACTTTCCTTCCTTAATGTTCCACCCCACTCTCTAATCTAAAGATTCTTTAGTATTAGATGACATGCCCTTTGAAAGCCTTGGCTAGTGGATGCAAGTAATTCCCTCTCATGACTCCATAGCCCAATGGATGGCACGGTTTTGGCCCATCCTCTCTGTGGAAATATCCTGCTATTTTGTTCCTTTCCTCCCACTGTTTTCTCAGTCCATGATCTCGTCACCAACCCAGAAACCCTTCAACCAAATCATTTAAAACCCCCTTTTGTGCTTCTTAACTAGCCTAACATCTTATTTTTGAGCTTCAAAGAGACATCATTCTTTGATCTATTTGGAGAGATCCCTCTCCGGGTCCAGGAGGGCTAGATCCTAGGGCCCCAAAGTGGTTTGATGTTGTCTCATATTTTGGTATTGCCAAATCTGCCAAAACATGGGAACCCCAACACTACTATCAAAAAGGTAGGCATTTTCCCTTTGAAACAAGCCAAAACACTCCGTTGTCACATTTTGGATAAGAGAATGGGTTTTAAGCAGCTACAGGCACAAGATGTTTTGAGCCCCTAAGGCAAGTAGATTAAATACCTTTCAAAAGTAAAGGCACAGTGAGCAAAGGGTAGCCTTTTGAATATATTATGAAGTGAAGAGGTATCATATCAGCACACTTTGAGCAGATGAAAGAATTTAAAAAGAAAGCGCCTTCTAGATAGGGGATGATCAAACATGGGTGGGTACAACTGTATTTTACACCTATAGTCAAAATTCATTTCAAAATAGTAATCATCAACTGCATTTTACACCTATAGTCAAAATTCATTTCACAATAGTCATCATTCAACTCCAAAGCATTAAAAGAAAAGTGCTAGTTTATGTGAAAAGGGAAAAAGAAGCTCTGTCAAAGTGTCAAAGAATACTCCCTACAGCTTAAAAAATCCTCCACAGGTGTCCTCTTTCATAGCAAAGCACCAGAAGTATTAAAAGGTTTTCGAAATGACAGTTTACCTTCTTCCTCAGCAAAGGACATTTCAAATGAGCATACAAGTCATAAAGGTGCAGGAGAGATCATGACATGTGTTTCAAAACTGGGAACCCGGTAAAGGCATTGTGAGTATGCCACTGCTACAAAAGGAAATTTTTTTTCCCTCTAAGTGAGATACAATCAAAGTTTTAAAAGACAAATTTCTAAAAAATGTTGTGTCATGTCAAAAGGGAGGATTTGGCTTATAAAAACAAACACTATCACTATGCTTTGATTGAAGAGAGGAAAAGGTCTTAGCTATGATCTTATAAAGGGTAAGAGCTCCGTGCTTTGATTTTGAAAAAACAAAGGCTTTTGAGAGTTTTTCGACACCATCATCTATCACACCAAGGGTTTCATCTTTTTTCAAATACAAGGAGGTCGAGTACCATTGCAAATTCATTTTCCAAACTCCAAAATTACGAGCAAAACATCCCATTGAAATTCACAAGGCCGAAAGACAAATTCCAAATCAGTTTGCAGAGGTTTGAACAAGTTTTAGGAGTGTTTGCACCACGCGGCACTCCTGTACATGCGCGCGGTGCTCCTAGGCTCATTTTTTACACAACACTACAAGGGCGCGCGGCGCTCCTGTGCAAGCACGTGGCACTCCTGTAGCCGCGGGTCACACGGGCCCGACAATGACCCGAGAAGCCACCCAGTTGTGTTTTTTGCGCGGCGCTCTTCTCCTCTAAAGTGCTGCGCACCTATTGACTGCTCAAGGCACCTCCAAACACCTCCTAAAGCCAATCAAACCCCTCAAAACGCATCATCATCGATTTCTAAGGTATTTATGAGCTTTCATAACCCTGGAAAAATGATGAGATAGAATAAAAGGGTTAAAATCACAGTTTAAAGCTATAGGTTGATTTTTGTGTAAAGAAAACCAGTTTTCTTTGGTTGATGAAGCATCAAAGGTCTGTGAGTTATATAAATATAGAGAAGCTCATTTCAACCGCTCTCAAAGAATGATAAGGGATGAAAACCTTGTTTAAAAGTGGTAAGCTTAGCATCAAAAGAGTGAAACACCACTCCTACTTCCAACCATTATCGTCATATATATATTACTTAGCTAGTATTCGAAAATTGGCCTCGGTGTGATGAAGATTAAGGTCATGTTTTCCCTTGACCATGAGCTCACCTTAGTGAAAAAAGTAGAGTAAATCAGTTGGAGGTATTTCTGTCCAGCTTCGGTAAAAGACAGTAGAATTTAAAGAAGGCAGGGTTCTGTTTAAGGAGAGATTTTTTGTTGTTGAAGAACTTCAGGATTATCTATGACTACTTAAAAAAACATTATAAATTCTGTCACCATATCTATGAACAATGTTTTTGCTGTGGGGATATCCTTTGTTTAAAAACTGTGATGTAGTGTTCAAGTTTATTTGTTAAGTTGGTATTCAGAGGGTGGACAGGCAATTTTCTAGAAAGACAGGGGTTCTATATTGAAAAGGGAGCCTTGATTGTTTGAAAGATAAAACTCCTACATCCTCTTGTTGAAACTTTTGAAGAATTTTAAAAGATCTGTCACATTTATTGACTGGGTGTCTGCACTAAAGGTGACTGTATATCTGGTGTGAGCTTTGTTGGTTGATTGGCATATTAGACAAGGGTAGGATTTTGAAATTGAGAAGTTTACCTCAGTCAATGACACAAGAATATGTTGTTGACCTTCAAACTTCAAAGGGCAAGGTAACCCTATCACAGCACACAACAATTTCACTTTGACTGTGTATCTTCCTTTCATTGTGTTTTTTTCTTCTTAAAGGTTTGCTGGTTGAAATACATATCAAAGGTTGAGAAAGCTACATTTTAAAGGAGCAGAGGTTTTGTATTGAGAGGGATATTGTGCACAAGCATCCAAAGACATTGTTTCCTTATCAAAACAGTGGGTTGACAGAGTTTATCTTAAAGAAGGCATTTTAAAGACAGTGAGGTAGTTTGGTGCTTCAAGAACATATTTAGCCCAAAATGCCGCCCAGGCAAGACAACAGAAGCGGTTTACACAAGAGATATGAGCCAATTTCTACTGAGGAGGTCAATGAACATCCATCCATCCTCTTTAATTTTCATGAGGTAGGTTGTTTGGATTTCTGCCAGAGAGTACATGAGGTCAAAAGTTTCTCGCCCTTGACACACTTATGCGCCTTGAGGTTCCAAAGCAAACATTTCCAGGTAGCAGGCCTTGATTTCAAGTTTTCCCCGAGATCAGTATCTAAAGCCACCAAAATCCCCTATCTTGGTGAGAAATGGTTCAAGCAGACCTATCTAGACTTGGATGACTACAAGCCTTTCATCAAGCCCGAGCACATAGAAACATGCACTACTATTTTTCCTTTCTCTCATCTTCTTTCCAGCTATGCTCCTCTTATGAAGATCATAATGAATTATTTTACTTGTGAAGGGAGATTTACTCGAGTTTATGCCTACCATGTCCGACTATTGATACATTTCACTAGAACTAGGCAGCTAAATCTCCCTTACTTTTTGTGCAAGAGCATCGAGAAAATGGCATCCTTAGTCCAGAAGAAGCCTCCATCTCAGCAAATAGCTTCTCTCTTCCATCATTCTCTGATCAAAATCATCATTCTTCATCAGCTGGAGAAGAAAGGGGTTTCTTGGGATGTTTTTATCAGTCACCCGGATTTCTCCACTATTCCTCCGATCCATATATCTCCCACCCTGCCTATTCATCGCCCTTTACCTTTATCCAACAGTCCTACTCCTAGAAGGCTCAGGATCACCACAGAACAGTCAGGACAGCAAGAAGAGGAGGGGCATGAACAGGTAGGAAAATAGGAGGACAAGCATGAAGGAAGTAATGAAGGACAACAACTTGATAGTGATGGAGGTGAGCAGCAGCATGAGCCACTAAGTGAGCATGGAGTTGAAGCACAGCAGTAGCTTCATTTTGATGGTCAGGAGCAGCAGGTTGAAACACAAATTGAACAAGGGATTGAGATAGAACAACAGCTTGATAGTGATGAACAGGGACAACAGTTTGAGCAGCATGATGAAGGTGATTAGCAGCAGCCTCCATATAACATACAACAATCCTCTCATGATACATTACAGCCTCTTCAAGTTGCACATCAGCTTCAAGAGGAAACACTTTTTCCGAAATGTGATAAACAAAGTGACAAGGGCAAAGCAATCATGCTTTCCTCTCCCAAGAAGACTAAGCCCAAGACAGCAAAGAAGCAAATGCTCAAGGTGGTTACTCCAAAAGTAAAAAGAGCTATCCAGAGAAAAAGAAAATTGCCCAAGAAACCTCTCACTAGCATGCCAAGAAGGAAGAGTGCAAGATTAGCCTTCAAGGGCAAAGGGAAAGGCAAGATAGGAGAAAGTCAAGAACATGGAGGTGCATTGGCTATCATCCCAATCCAAAGTGATGACAGCGATAATGAATCCCGCATTCTAGAGAACCTTCTAATCCATAGAGAGGGCCAAATTGAAGTATTGGAGAATGACCTTCATCGGGCAAAGAACTTCAATCATTTCTTGGAGATCCAAAATAGACAAATGAATTTTCATATGGCATTTTATGAAGCACGGGCAATTAAATACAAGAATGAGGATGCTAAAGTACAAGTAAGGATAGAGGAGCTCATCGGTGAGTTTGATGAGGGTGAAGAAGAAGACCAGCCTAGGCGGAAGAGGCCAAAAACCATAGGGCTTAAAAGAGCCCTGGAAAAGCAAAAGGAAGAAGAACAAGCCCATCTTCAATCCACTCCCCTCACTGCACTACTTGAGCAAGAAATTGAAAGCAATAAGGAGGCATGGCTAGAAAGAGAAAATAAACATTTGGAGATGAATCTTGAGAAGGCCTTGTTTCATAGACCCTAGTACAAGACCAGTCCAAAAGGTTTCTTGGGTCCTGTCTTCGTATGTAATTGTCAGTTTCATAGTGATTATGGAGTTAATCATAGAAAGTATCCTTTGTTTACTATATAAGCATGCAAAGAGAGGTTGGAGCGAAAATATGTCTTGGTTAATCCATATAAAGCAATCTGAGATGCCATATTGCTGGAACCCTAGTTTATTACCAACCCAGAATGCTTCTTTGTTCCTGTTTTGGTATGAATTAGCCAGTATCATTGAGAATATGAAGTCAAATGCCGTAAGTTTTCTGAGTCTTTTGCATAAGCATGCAAGGATGGGTTTCAGTAAAATCCTGTACTTTGTATTCCCCATAACGCAATCTCTGTGGTCTTGTTTATGGGACCCTTATCTTTTATTTGTTAAGGGCGAGCGCCATCAGAATCAAGGCTTCCAGTTATAGGGGTGTCGTGTTACAAGAAACTTCTTACATACCCGAAAGTATACCATCTTCTCTAGAAACCAGTATAGCCAAGACCAGTCGGGGATTAAGGTAGATATTAGGAAATGCATAGTACATGGGGACTATATTATTCAGCTCTGTCCTATTTTCGTTGAGCGCTGGAGGCTCCGTCTCTTTCAAGACCTGAATCCTAGAATTTTTATTCCTCATCTGCACCCTATCAAGCATATAGACCACAATCATATATCTAATGATGTCGCCCACAGAGTCAATCAGATAACTTATCTTAATGTTCTCTGGAACCTTAAGCCGAGAAATAGCCTCTATTATCCGACCCAGAGTCCCAAGGTCAATACTGAAGTTCTGTCAGACAAATTACAGAGTTTAATCTTTCGGGTCAAGTCTCATAGTTTGTATGACAGCCATGAGCTGAAAGGCCAAAGGTGGCACACCGACCACAACCATCTAACTTTTATTTTGTTGTTGTTCCTGTTGATGTATCGGTGCATGTATATAGGTGCTCAGCAGACATGGGAAAACGCAGAGTAAAAACAGAGGCTGCTAAAGGAAAACAGCCAGAGCAACCTGAACCAGCCTCGAAGAAAAGAGGATGCTAGACCAACCAGGAACATTTGGAAACGTTAGCTACTACCTATGTTATAGGAAATTCTTCTAACACAAGGCAAGTCATTCGAGGATGGGAGAGGGATATCCAAACTGATCCTGAGGATAATGAGACAGAAGCAGACATTTTGGATTTTATCCAAGATCCAGGTAACACGAGGGGCCGCCTCACCTTGTTCAATCAGACTGTCCACACATATTGGATAGTGAAATGCTTAATAGTGAAAGCCATTCAGAGCTTTCATCCAGTGCACACCCAGGCAGAAACAGTAAAGCAGGGGACAAGTTTACAGGCTCAGATTCTAGAAATCTAGGACCAGCTTCAGCACATAAAGATAACTCAATACCAGACTGTTGACAGAGTTAGTAGACTGGATGATAAAGTGGGAAGGATGGAAAAAATCCTCCAACAGATCTTACATCAGATACAACAAACAGACATGCCTAGCACCAGTGCCAAGGACCCAGCCCCAGTCTCTTCTTCAGAAGTATAATAGTTATGTCTTTTAGGAACAGTGAAGTTAGTGTTGTTTTAAATTTTGATGATATTACTGGTTAGAAATCAATCTGCAAAATGCTCTAGGAAAGCAAGTATAGGAATCATAGAACAGACAGCGCAGGAAAAGTTCAGGCATATGAAACAATTTCAGTTTTGGACTGCTTATCATGCATTTAGATGGCCAACAGACCTGGTTTCCTGCGGGCAGGTTGAGGCCATAGTTTAACTTTTATATTATGTAGCCTGCTTTTAAATATAAATAGAAAATGGAATGGACCCACCGAATTTACAAAAAAAAAAAGAGAAGGCAAACAGAGACTTGGAGCTGCAAAGGAAGATGACACAACACTATCAAAAGCTAAATCAGTTTGCCCCGCGCAAGCTAAAGGCCACTCAAGAGAAACTGAAGGAAGCAAAGGGGAAGCGCCCAGCACAGAAAGAGAGGAAAGGAACATCAGCACTTGAAATTTTGGCTTCAGTTTCAGAGCATGTTTCCAAGGACCCTTGAGGGTCATGCATACAAATTTTGGGCCCATTTTGACAACTTTTGGTTTTTTGGCATTTTTGAGTTTTTTTTATCAAAAACGCATAAATTCGCCATTTCATTTTGAGGATTCATCAAAGGAGGCGAATGGTATCATTGGATGCCATAATTTCATGAGCATGCCCTCAGCGATTTTCAGAACATTTGGAGATCATTTTCCCCCTCAAAACGGTGAAAAAGACTCTCTTTTTGCACACTCTGCCCAGTCTATCAGCAAACTGTAATTTTCTGGCTTTTTACACACAGGTGCAGATTTGGAGGACTTCTGTGCATCAAATTGGGGAAATTTCAGTTGCGACGGAAATTAGACACTCAAAGCTTTCTAACGAGCTATCATGAGCCTCATTTCAACACCGGGAAGGCTGCCAAATGTTTCCGGCAAGTCGTGTGACCTTTTTGTTGATAGAAATTTTCAGCGCTTTTAATTTTTAACTCTAAAATCGTTTTTTCTGCAAATGTATGCTTAGCTGGCTTTTTGTACGAAAAATTTATGCAAAGTCAATTAAATTCCCTTTTTTAGAAATTTTTAGATATTTTATGAGATATTTTTGTGCCTTGGGCTTTGCAAAGCCTCAAGGACAAGTTTAGATATTTTGATTAGGCCAATGAGGATGGAAGTTGAACCATGATGTTTTCCTCACTTGAGCCTATTTATTCCACAAGCTCTCATTGTAAACAAGGCTGAACTTGAGAAGAGAAGCAATATATTGGTCATATGAGCTTTGAAGGAAATACTTGTGTTATGCTTTTGGATTGACTCTTGGATGTTCTTGGATGAATGAAGAAGGATTGTTAATGGATTCCATGACTTGGTAGAATGGTATAGTGTTTCTTGCTTTGTTGTTGTCTTCTAGTTTTCATTCATGATACATGTTTCTTGCTTGCTATAGATCAGTAGAGATCAAGTTTCAGATATGCCCATGGAGGCACCTCAAATTTCCTGAATCTTCATAGCCCTCGTTTCTTTCTTCCCAAGTAATAGCTGTAATTCTAATCGCTTCGCATTATATATTGCTGCTGCTTCTATTCATAGTTTTATACATGCTGCAAGAAGGACTCCCAGGAAAACTGCAAGCCTATGATGCCAGTTTTGTCTAATCACTAAACTTCACTAACTTCTCTTTGATTGATTAGATTATCATTTTGTTTGAACCAAGGAGGCCTAGTTTCGATCTAGCCCTTTGCCTAAAACTATGCAAATCTTGTTTTTCAAAGTGCCCAATAACTTGAAGTACCATGTTTAGGCGTTCCAGCATAGTGTTTTGAGTTGTTTGTCTTCCTTAAGTGTTTTTCCCAAAAGTATGAAAGCCATTTCTCAAAGTTAGAGGGTCTTATACTTCTATGCATGGCTTGAATGTTTATTTCTATGGATTGATTAGTTATAGTTACATTTTTCATGATTAATGGTTTTCCCTACCATGTTTATGTCTGCTATTAGACTAGTTATGCTTGAAATCCTTTGTCATTCACAAACTTGATGTCCATTTACTCCATTTTGCCCAAAGACCTTTTCTACCTTGAATCAAATCGGCCCTTCAACACCCTTGTATCGTCATATAATAGCTTTCTTGACCTTTTGACCCCATAGCCCAGTTAATCTACATCTTGTTATCTATTTTTATATCTTTGATCAGTTTCATCCCTCACAACTTAAAAAACCAAAAATCAAAAAATTACTTCATAACTAGCCTAATATCAGAACAACATAAGCAAACACACAGATATCCCTTACACATTTAGAGAGAGCCCTCTGAACCAAGCAAACTTGGGTCAAAGTCAGGTTTGATGTTACACTATCATTTGGCTTGCCAATCAGCCAAATCACGGGACCCTAACATAATGGCGATCATAGTGGGACTCTGAGTATTAAACAAACTTAGTTTCCCTAATCTTTAGAAACTTTAAACACTAGCTAACTTAGAGACTTTTGAGAATAATATCTTGCTAACTTATCCCACCGCTCACTAACATAATGGCAATCATAGTGGGACCTATTGAGTACATGATAGTCTAGCGAACTCTTATAGACTCTTTAGTCCTTCAACATCTAAACTCAGACCATCATCCTTTAGAATCATTTTGATTAAAATCTCTGTTTCACCATCTTAGCAAACTGATGAATCGGGTTTATAACACTCTTACATACTAGGCTGCACATAAAAATAAGAAAAAACCCCAAAAAATCTCCCTTATATTGGTTTTTGTTAGTACTGGTGGTGGACCATACACATATATCTCAAAAACAACCAATTTCCACATGGCTACTCCACTAGCCTCCAGTAGGCCTTACTATGTTATCGAACTCTAGATTACCATCCAATTGATCTATCCCATCGCTCACTAACATAGCGGGAGATGGTGGGACACTGAGTACATGACAGTATAGCAAACTCTTCTAGACTCTTTGGTCCTTTAGATACTTAAACAAGCAAGCAGCCCATAGACCCATTTAGATTAAACTCTTTTTGTTCTCATCACCCTAGCAAAGTGTTGAAACAAGTCTAGGATACTTTAACAAAACATAGACTGCACATAAATTCAGAAAATCTAAAAAATATTTCCAAATTAGTTACCGGTGGTGGACCATAGCTATCTTCACAAAACAACCAAGTTCCATCTGGGAACTCCACTAGTCCATCCCTTTTATTTTGACCATCCTTCACCTTAGTAGAAATTTAGAGAGACCAATAATTCAAAATATCTATTAAATACCATCCTCCCAAACCTTAGACCAAGATCCAAAATCAAGCCGAAAAATCAACACCCGCATCCCATCCAGACCCAAATCCCCTTATCATAGTAGATGACCCAGAGAAGATTTTGTGGCAAGTTTCCGAAACTGACAATCTAGCTACCAATAGGTCCATCCGTAAAACAAGATCTGTACTTAAGCATCACACTATCCTACTAGATTCACCTTTTGAACTAGATTCATCACAAACTCTTCCCAGAAGAAAATCATATAGTAAGATAAACTTTGACGATCTTGAACCCCTAGACCCACCACAAAGTTCTAGTAGAGAAGCCTCACCCACCACTCCTCCTGACTCCCAGCTTCTCTATCAATTTGGCTCCTATCATCCCACATCTGCTCAAAACCAGATCACTAGTCCAAGTTCATCCGCCACACCTGGTCAAACCGCCACTGTTCAAACCACTTCCTCGCCATCCCACTAGTTGATGCAGCATTAGCTCCAAAAACACCTTGTATTTTATCTAAGCTAGGGGGTTTATGCTTTATAAAGAAATATTAAATTTTGAGTGATTAATTATATTTTAATTAATTATTTCAGAGAATTTAAAATGTGAGAGAAATTAGTTTCAAGATAATTTAGAATTAATGAGGGAGCCTAAGTTGGAATTAGTTTCTAAGTTTTAGGGATAAAATCTATCTTTTAGGGATGTTGAGAGATTTAGGGATTTGTTGAGATTTTAAAGGGATAGAACTCAATTTAGTGCATTTTTAATTTGTATAAATTAGAAGGCCTCAAAGGCAAATGAGACTTGAGTAGTTGGAGTGTAAGAGTGATTGAGAGCAGGCTTGAACAGCCAAGGCTGTAAGCCTCTGGAAAATTGTAAGCGCCATGAACGTTGAATAACTGGCCAAAGAAAAAGGTTGTAAGTGATCTCCTTTTGTTTATATGAAAACAATGTTTCGTGATTTGTATAAAATCTGATAAAGATCAGCATAGGTGATTATGGGATTTATTTATCATGAAGTGCCAACATGAAAGGAGAAACTGTAAGTCGAAAGGATGGATAGGGAATATAACAATTGTTAACCGTGTTAAATAAATCCTGAAATATCTATGTTTTAATGAATTGGATGTTTTATATCGACCAATCGATTGATAGAAAATATAAAGAAATGTAAAAACGATATGCATAATCAGTGAGTATAAAGGCATTAAACCTCTGCGTAAGGGAGTATTTTAATACATTCTAAGTCTGCAGCTTGGTACGTAAAACTCTGTTCTGTCAGGATTGTGAAATTCTGAGTGATCGACAACAGGAATTGCTATTGGTCTAGTGCGCCGAAGCCACGGTGGAATGTTTAAAATCTCTGTTTGCAAGTTAATAGAATTGAAAGGGCGAAATGAAACGGTGACAGCGTTTGCAACATTGATGAAATTTGATTTTTCAATTCGTTATATCAAATGCGTAGGAGAGATCGATGGAAAAAGTCGATTTTGATGTGTGAAGGCAGAATTGTGCAATAAAAAGTCATGGAATGAAGTCCACTCATGATCAAGGACGCAGAGATATGGTACGTGTCACATCTACAGATCATACAATTTCCAAACGCTGGTGCAGAGGACGAGTTTATAATCAAAGGTGTCAGGACAGATCGATGTTGGTGCAGAATCCGAATAAAAACACTCTGTTGTTCACATTACAGTAATTGAATTATGTGGAAAGAGAATCGATTGCATAAGTCAAGGTTTATTTGCAGAGAATAAATTGGGAAATGCGGACAATCACTCTTAGAAGGGACGTTGGAGTAAATCCATTGGTAACGCATAGCAGAGAGTATGCGTAGTGGAATTCAAAGCAGAGAAATGTGGTTTGTAAAGCTGTGTAGGCGCAGCGTTGTTTGCAATGGAGTCGATTGTATTTAATATGGAGTGATTGAACGCTGGTTCCAGGTCTTGTTTGTTGACACTATTGAAATAAAATGGAAAGCAGAATCTTTAACGCAGAAGCGGAATGGTAAGTACACTCTGGATAGCATTCGATTTTAATAATGCCTGAAAATTGATATGACCAAAAGATGAATTGTGAAAACGATGGAAATGAAATCCGGTCTTAAACTTACTTACTCTGTGGTGTTGATTGATTGACATCATGTGGAAACTTGTAGTTAGGCCAGAAGTTTGAATCAATTGTGCATGGAAGCGTTGAAGATGCAGTTGAATTGCAGGATGTTTATAAAGGTAAGCACGTTGATAAGAATTCTGTAGGAGATGTTATTCAAATGGTTTGCACAGAGATTGATGGAGTTAAATGGATTAAAAGAATGCAAGTTTGTTTTAAACCCAATGATACACATGTATAATGGTAACAAGGCACATTTGCTTTGTTGAAATTTTGATTGTGAAATAAAATTCGACAAATAAAAGCCTATGCAAATGGAAACGGGAATAATGTTTATTGGGTGTGAAAGCATGTGAGCTTGGACTTGGAAATGCAGATAGAAGTTTCTAATGAGTATTTGGGGTAATGGCATGGAAAATGATTTGAATCATGGGTTTTCTAAAACATAGAAATTAGTGAACAGACTCATGGTCAAATTGTTGGAAACTCTGTCTTGTCTTAGTTTAATTAAAAAGCGAGATGTCATTTTACATGCACGGACATTTTAAAAATCTCTGTGATGCAGCTAAGAACGCATCACTAGTCCTCATCTTGTACATCATCCATTAGCTCCCGTCATGGCAGCCTGGTATGCACCTTTGGTGTTGCCACAGCCCTTGGCTCCTCTCCCAAATAAATATCAAGACAAAATCCCACACTTTACTGGAGAAGACACCACTACACATCAACAGCATATAAGTAGGATGACTGATGCTTATGAATACCTGGAGGTACAAGACGAGACCTTCAGAATGAGAATATTCGCCCAAAGTCTTGGTGGTGAACCCAAAACATGGTTTGAAGAGCTACCTAAACAGATTCAAATATCCCGTAACCGTGTGAAAACCTTTCAAATGTGGGAAGTCCAAAAGAACCCTATTCAAATCCTGTCAGAATATAACAACCTAAAACAGGAAAATGGAGAAAGTGTCCAGGCTTACTGCACTAGGTTCAATAGTGTGTATAACTCCCTTCCACCTCATTTCAAACCCCCACTTGGTTTAGCCTTGGAAAAATTCCCCGAGGGTTTTGATCCAGACATGACATATCATTTGAGAGACAAGGATCCCCCTACCTTAGAGGAAATGCAACAAATAGCCATAAAAGCAGATGCCAACTTAGCAGAAAAAAGGGCTAGGACTAGATCAGAAAGAAAGGGCACATATAAAGATGAGGTCTCCACTTCATCACCTTCCCTAGATCCCAGAATAGATGACTTAGTCAGAACCATGGCCAAAATGTGGGAAAGGATAAATGAAAAGGCTCCCGCACTCATATTTCAAAACAGAACTTGAAACTAAAATTTTAGTGAGGAGCAGCCTCAAAACAACAGAAAATGACCAACAACAACAGCTTTCTACCATTTAATGACAATTATGTGGAAGAAGATGATAGGGATGCAGAACCCATTGATGAAAATCATTTGCACCTCATAGGGTCTGATAATGAGAGTGAGGTGTACCTCACAGAAGAAGAACACGCATTCTTCTCTCCAAATCAGGATGAGGCCAACTATGAAGATCTCGACGACCCTGCCATAGATTTTCAGAATGCCATAATAGAAGCCCACCGGCAGTATGACCTTAGAAGCAAAAGAAATCAAGACAGTTCCAAGAGAGGTAGCTCAGATACTACTAAAACCCCTGATACCATCCTTAGGAAAGTAGTAAACAGTAACAAAATCATGGTCGAGAAGAATGACCAAAACAAAGCTAGAGTTACCCAAACTAGTCTTGACTCAGATGCTCCTAGTACTTCCACAAAAGTTCCCGAAGTGACTGTGGCAAACAAATTCCTGAAACAGAGCCAACAAACTCAGAACATAGAGAAGATTGTGGCTGAAAAATCTGAAACAAACATATCCAAACTTCAGCTGCCTTTTAGCTTTGAGGGCGAAATCGCCAAAATCAAGATCACTATGCCTCTTACCGAGCTCATCGCCCAAAGCTCTTATAAATCCCAAGTGTTAAAAGTCCTAAATCTAGGGAATGATGCGAACACTCTTAACATAGTTGATGACACTCCTGAAGTGTTGTTTGGTCTGAAAATAGAGGGGAAATTCCAAGAGGGAACCACTCTTCCATTTTACATTAGCCTAAACATCCATGACCAAATCCTTCACAATGCCATGCTAGACTCCGGCGCCTCGCATAATCTTATGCCAAAGGTTGTAATGGAAATACTAGGCCTGGAAATCACAAGACCATACAAAGACTTGTATTCATTTGATTCGAGTAGAGTCAAATGCCTAGGTTTGATCAAAGACCTTTGTTTCAGTCTGGCCCAAATATCTACAAAACATCTAATCACGGACATAGTAGTGGGAGACATCCCTCCCAAGTACGGGATGCTTCTATCCAGATCTTAGGGAGCCAAACTCCAAGGGAATATTCAAATGGACATGTCCTACACCACCATTCCTATGTTTGACCAAACAAGAATACTATACTGAGAGTCACACATGAAATACATGATTAGTAGTCAAGAGAGGCTAGACAACATTCCAATGTATTCCTTACATTCTGACCTGAACTCTTTTATTCTGCATATTGATGAAGACATGGAAGAAAAGTCAGAGGAAACTGAAACAAACTCAGACTCACCACATCAGCTACCCCTAGTTCTCTATGATGAACTAGACACTCAAAACTACCATGATCATAGGCAGCTATGTCTTGAGGAAAGTAAGTATGTTCCTTCTGAAATATGAATAGAGCAAGAAGCACAAACCATTATGTACTATCAAGAAAATTGCTTGAACTTTAGTCAAACACCAGCAGTAACTTTCGAAAAAAATTTCAAGATAAAGGCTTTAGAAGACCTACATATCACGAACCTGTTTGGAACTCAGGAGCAGGGAATTTTAATGTTTCTAACATACCTCAAAGATTTACCATCACATAACTCTTCCACTACAACTGAAACTTTGACTGTAGCCCTAACAACTCAAAATTCAGAAAAAATGCCTGATAAGCTTCTTATGAACAAAGATGATAGCTGCAGTCCAGACATACCCGAGTTACTTGAATTGGCTCATATTCTGTCTTTCCACCAAAAGCTTAGAAATTCTAGAATTAGAAATCTCATGCAGAATACCATTTCATACAGGGAAAACAAGGGAAAACACTGTGTCACTACCATTCCTTCAAGAAACAACTTCGACAAGAGAAAATATAACAATCTGAACCAATCAGTAATAATAAGAGATAAAATAGCTGGTCATAGGGTCTGTTTCGATTTTAGAAAAACTAATGCACATCCCTATAATAGAAATTTTGTCCTTTCTACCCAAGATCATTATATATCGATGAAAAGTGCTTTTAATCATATGTTTTTGCAAGATTATGTTTCAGGTTATAGTCAAAAGATTCCCTTGCAAAGTAGACAGCTTAAAGACTTTTTTCAGTATGCTGGAGGTAGTTCTAGTTTCAGACTCAGAATTGCAAAACCACCTGATATCAAAAATATGCTCATGAAAGCCATGTTTCCAGTCCTGAATTTCTGCATTTTTTCATACCTTGATGATGTCATTATTTATTTCAAAAATGACCAAGAGTATATGCATTACTTGAGGAAGATGTATAGTAAAGAAAGGAGTGGGAATCAGAGATACAAAGAGGTAAAACAGAAAGATACTGGTTTGTTCAAAGATTCTTGCATGAATCCTTATGTCATGTTAGAAAGAGAAAACTTTCCAAATTTCTCTTTTCAGGAGTTGAGTGGGCCGAGAGTGATAGGAGATCCTTACGAGGATAGGATGCTTAAATTTCGCCATTTCCAAGATTTTTGAGTTTGAAACACTTTCATTCATTGTATATACCACTATTTGAAAAATAGATAAATAGAAAAGTCAAAAACAGTAAAAGATAGAAAAGAGGGCGGTTGAAAAATAGGAAAAAGCCCCATGTTCCAAAAAATAGTCCTTCGGAAAGCGCGCAAGTCTAAATGCCGCTACTAGTACTCAAGTGTCTTGTTCAGCTATCCAGCCTAATCATAACTGAACATGTTTAAATTTAAATTGCTGATAAGTTAGTGAGTGAAAAATATGGTCAACATTGTGTAAGATTGACTTATCACAGAGAGTAGATTAGGGGAGAGATTTGCTCCAGACATGCTCAAACAGTAACTAAAGAGAGAAGCGCGTGCTTATGAAAATATAGCCAGTTATATTAATTTCCGCTTTTCAGTTTTCTTTCCTTTGTTGCGTAATATTTTAGTGCTTTCCCGTCATGCCGCAAATACATGACAAATCATACAACTTTAACCTTTGGGATTGACCAGTTTTCTTCTTCACTTTGCATGTTTTAGATTAGAGAACAAAATCCTGTCAAACAGTTTAATCTTGACAGTTGATCTAGTTTAGGTAGAGTAATGAAGGACTTCATCAGTTTAATTTGAACTCCCAGCAGATATAAGTGTAGAGTTAGATAGGTTCATTCTGCAAAAAGGAAAATATGCATTGTCAAAAGGCTGCTAGTTCAAATGCGCCAAAAAAGGAAGAAAAAATCTTAGGAAAGATAGTGGGGTAAGTAGAAATATCATCGATGCTAATCATGCTGTCTCTTTCAGAAGTAGCATCAAAGAAAAGTGAAAATTTGCGCCAATGGGTAAGGCATTGGTCTTCATAAGCCACAGATCTGAAATTCTGGAAACCTCCTGAAAAGGAGCCGCCCTCCCCAAATGGAGGCATTGTTAGTCATCAGTATTTTTTACCTGTTAGTGATGACTAGTTCAACAGCCCAGTTTTCCAACAACTGATCTTAAAATTTGTCAAATTTGCCAGCTGGTAAAACACCCATAAAAGTTTTTTTCTCTCCTTACTATTCAGTTCGCCCATGACAAGATGAAATCCCATTATCAAATCCTACCTAACCTCAGCCATACTAAGTCTGCCTGTTAGCTCTAAAAGGACAATCCAAGTCTACTAAAAAAACCTCCCCTAAGTTAGGAAGTGGCGCTTTAAGGCATTTCACCCTTGGCAACCATCAAAAGGCCATAAACCTCCATCTGCTACAGACCAATCATAACAGACCTCCACCGCTTAAAGAATACAAATTTCTGTTGCGCCACTTACATGCCCCTAAACCAAGAATTAGACCATATATTCTTAAAAGACTAGGTGTTTTATAATCGTTTATGGATTCTACAAGCACAGAAACATGTCATCATCTCAAAGAGTAGTAATTATTGAATCCACATTAGAAGAACATATGCTTCTCATCAACATGAGCTCCTATACATCCTAGGGGCAAGGATTTATTCATCAAACTCTTGGCAAATTTTCCATTCAACATGAAAACAGAAAGAAAGAGAAACACATCATTAAAGCACGATAATACTAACCAAGGTCCCTTCATCTATAAGCAGAGGGTTAAGGCGCCTCCTTCATCTACAAGTAGAGGGCGATGACCAATGTTGACTTGAGAAATTGCAAACTTACTGTAAGACAGGTTTGTTTTTAAACAGTGAAACAATAACTACAGGTTTCTAAGGGAAAGTGATGATCAAAAACAGGGCTAAGATCAGAAATGTTCAAATCAAGAGACAACAGATTTTTTAGGTCTTATGTCCAAAGAAAGAGGATCAATTGAAATTTCAGGTATCATCATCATGGCGCAGCAAGAAGAGACTCCATTGATCAAAGCTATTGTAACAAAACATCTCTGCAGGGGTGCTAGTATGAATGGCTCAATTCAGTGCGGAGCAAGAAGACACTTCAATAAAAAGGACCTCTGTATACTCTTATGTTTCTGTTGGGTTGTGGAATATAGTCTATGGTTTCTAGACAAATATAGAGAAAAATCAGGCAAGTAGTATACAGCCCCCAGACATAAGCCATTTTGATATCATTTAAAAAGAGCCAGTGCAAGTCCCGGCATTGCAATCCACAATCCACCTCAAAAACAAGTACATTCTTCAGATGCAGCAGGGTTGGTGATTTCAGAGCTCCATTAGGAGGAAAATGGCTAATAAAAGCCTTGGTGTCTGTGAGTAATTATAGCTGCCATTTCACACCTCATATATTTGTCTCCTCAACACAAAGATATAAACAGGTGCTTTTCAAATATGTTTATAATAGCTGACACAGAAAATCCGGCTTATCTCCTCAAGAGGCATTACAATTGAAACTTTTGTTCATAATATGAAAAACGGATGCTTTGACATACTGTCAGTTTTTGGAAAGCTTGAGACAAATATAGGTCTTCATTAGTTAAAGGTCAAGAGATACCATATTGATATGTTTTGAGCAGAAAAAGTGTGTTGGAAGCAGCGCCCTCCTTGATCAACAGAAAATGGCAAAGTCTGAATAAATTCAATAAATTGTTGGCACCTACAGTTGGAGAAAAGATTTATTAAGCACCTAGAGGCAGAAATTTTCAAACCAAGTTAAAAAGATAATCCATCTCCTTTCAAAAGACAAATACAAGTATACTATTCAAGAATCAGAAGTATAAAAGATATTGAGGTGACAGTTCAATTTCTTCTTCATCAAAGGGCACTGCAAATAAATCTACAGGTTCACAAGATGCAAGAAAGACCTTCGCACATTTTTCAGGTCCTAGAACCCATTAAGGGCAAAGTATGCATGCTACTGTCAGAAAGGTAGGCATTTTCCCTTTGAAACAAGCCAAAACACTCCACTGTCACATTTTCGATAAGAGAATGGCTTTTAAGCAGCTACAGGCACAAGATGTTTTGAGCCCCTAAGGCAAGCAGACTAAATACCTTTCAAAAGTAAAGGCATAGTGAGCAAAGGGTAGCCTCTTGAATATATTATGAAGTGAAGAGGTATCATATCAACACACTTTGAGAAGATGAAAGAATGTAAAAATAAAGTGCCTTCTAGACAGGGGATGATCAAACGTGGGTGGGTACAACTGCATTTTACACCTATAGTCAAAATTCATTTCACAACAGTCATCATCAACTGCATTTTACACCTATAGTCAAAATTCATTTCACAATAGTCATCATTCAACTCCAAAGCATTAAAAGAAAAGTGCTAGTTTATGTGAAAAGGGAAAAAGAAGCTCTGTCAAAGTGTCAAAGAATACTCCCTCTACAGGTGTCCTCTTTCATAGCAAAGCACCAGAAGTATTAAAAGGTTTTCGAAATGACAGTTTACCTTCTTCCTCAGCAAAGGACATTTCAAATGAGCATACAAGTCATAAAGGTGCAGGAGAGATCATGACATGTGTTTCAAAACCAGGAACCCGGTAAAGGCATTGTGAGTATGCCACTGCTACAAAAGGAAATTTTTTTCCCTCTAAGTGAGATACAATCAAAGTTTTAAAAGACAAATTTCTAAAAAATGTTGTGTCATGTCAAAAGGGAGGATTTGGCTTATAAAAACAAACACTATCACTATGCTTTGATTGAAAAGAGGAAAAGGTCTTAGCTATGATCTTATAAAGGGTAAGAGCTCCGTGCTTTGATTTTGAAAAAACAAAGGCTTTTGAGAGTTTTTCGACACCATCATTTATCACACCAAGGGTTTCATCTTTTTTCAAATACAAGGAGGTCGAGTACCATTTCAAATTCATTTTCCAAACTCCAAAATTACGAGAAAAACATCCCATTGAAATTCACAAGGCCGAAAGACAAATTCCAAATCAGTTTGCAGAGGTTTGAACAAGTTTTAGGAGTGTTTGCACCGCGTGGTACTCCTGTACATGCGCGTGGCGCTCCTGGGCTCATTTTTTACACAGCGCTACAAGGGCGCGTGACGCTCCTGTTAGAGCACGTGGCACTCCTGTAGCAGCGGGTCACACGGGCCCGACAACGACCCGACAAGCCACCCGACTTTGTTTTTTGCGTGGCGCTCTTCTCCTCTAAAGTGCCGCGCACCTGTTGACTACTCAAGGAACCTCCAAAAACCTCCTAAAGCCAATCAAAACCCTCAAAAGGCATCGTCATCAATTTCTAAGGTATTTATGAGCTTTCATAACCCTGGAAAAATTGATGAGATAGAATAAAAGGGTTAAAATCACAGTTTAAAGCTATAGGTTGATTTTTGTGTAAAGAAAACCAGTTTGCTTTGGTTGATGAAGCATCAAAGGTCTGTGAGTTATATAAATATAGAGAAGCTCATTTCAACTGCTCTCAAAGAATGATAAGGGATGAAAACCTTGATTAAAAGTGGTAAGCTTAGCATTGAAAGAGTGAAACACCACTCCTACTTCCAACCATTATCATCATATATATATTACTTAGCTAGTATTCGAAAACCAGCCTCGGTGTGATGAAGAGTAAGGTCATGTTTTTCCTTGACCATGAGCTCACCTTAATGACAAAAGCAGAGTAAATCAGTTGGAGGTATTTCTGTCTAGCTTCGGTAAAAGACAGTAGAATTTAAAGAAGGCATGGTTCTGTTTAAGGAGAGATTTGTTGTTGTTGAAGAACTTCAGGATTCTCTATGACTACATAACAAAACATTATAAATTCTGTCACCATATCTATGAACAGTGTTTTTGCTGTGGGGATATCCTTTGTTTAAAAACTGTGATGTAGTGTTCAAGTTTATTTGTTAAGTTGGTATTCAGAGGGTGGACAGGCGATTTTCTAGAAAGACAGGGGTTCTATATTGAAAAGGGAGCCTTGATTGTTTGAAAGATAAAACTCCTACAGCCTCTTGTTGAAAATTTTGAAGCATTTTAAAAGATCTGTCACATTTATTGACTGGGTGTCTGCACTAAAGGTGACTGTATATCTGGTGTGAGCTTTGTTGGTTGATTGGCATATTAGACAAGGGTAGGATTTTGAAATTGAGAAGTTTACCTTAGTCAATGACACAAGAATATGTTGTTGACCTTCAAACTTCAAAGGGCAAGGTAACCCTATCACAGCGCACAACAATTTCACTTTGACTGTGTATCTTCCTTTCATTGTGTTTTTTTCTTCTTAAAGGTTTTCTGGTTGAAATACATATCAAAGGTTGAGAAAGCTACATTTTAAAGGAGCAGAGGTTTTGTATTGAGAGGGATATTGTGCACAAACATCCAAAGACATTGTTTCCTTATCAAAATAGTGGGTTGACAGAGTTTAGCTTAAAGAAGGCATTTTAAAGACAGTGAGGCAGTTTGGTGCTTCAAGAACATATTTAGCCCAAAATGCCGCCCAAGAAAGACAACAAAAGCGGTTTACACAAGAGATATGAGCCAATTTCTACTGAGGAGGTCAATGCAAATCCATCCATCCTCTTCAATTTTCATGAGGTTAGGTTGTTTGGATTTCTGCCAGAGAGTACAGGAGGTCAAAATTTTCTCGCCCTTGACACACCTATCCGCCTTGAGGTTCCAAAGCAAACATTTCCAGGTAGCAGGCCTTGATTTCAATTTTTCCCCGAGGTCAGTATCTAAAGCCACCAAAATCCCCTATCTTGGTGAGAAATGGTTCAATCAGGCCTATCTAGACTTGGATGACTACAAGCCTTTCATCAAGCCCGAGCATAGAGAAAGATGAACTGCTATTTTTCCTTTCTCTCATCTTCTTTCCAACTATGCTCCTCTTATGAAGATCATAATGAAGTATTTTACTTGTGAAGGGAGATTTACTCGAGTTTATTCCTACCATGTCTGACTATTGATACATTTCACTAGAACTAGGCAGCTAAATCTCCCTTACCTTTTGTGAAAGAGCATCGAGAAAATGGCATCCTTAGTCCAGAAGAAGCCTCCATCTCAGCAAATATCTTCTCTCTTCTATCATTCTCTGATCAAAATCATCATTCTTCATCAGCTGGAGAAGAAAGGGGTTTTGGGATGTTTTTATCAGTCACCTAGATTTCTCCACTATTCCTCCGATCCATATATCTCCCACCCCGCCTATTCATTGCCCTTTACCTTTATCCAGCAGGCCTACTCCTAGAAGGCTCAGGATCACCACAGAACAGTCAGGACAACAAGAAGAGGAGGGGCATGAACATGTAGGAAAAGAGGAGGAAAAGCATGAAGGAAGTAATGAAGGACAACAGCTTGATAGTGATGGAGGTGAGCAGTAGCTTGAGCCACTAAGTGAGCATGGAGTTGAAGCACAACAACAGCTTGATTTCGATGGTCAGGGGCAGCAGGTTGAAACACAAATTGAACAAGGGATTGATATAGAACAGCAGATTGATAGTGATGACCAGGGACAGCAGTTTGAGCAACATGATGAAGGTGAGTAGCAGCAGCCTCCATATAACATATAACAGTCCTCTCATGATACATTACAGCCTCTTCAAGTTGCACAGCAGCTTCAAGAGGAAAAGCTTTTTTCGAAAGGTGACAAACAAAGTGACAAGGGCAAAGCAATCATGCTTTCCTCTCCCGAGAAGACTAAGCCCAAGACATCAAAGAAGAAAATTCTGAAGGTGGTTACTCCAAAAATAAAAATATCTATCCATCGCAAAAGAAAATCGCCCAAGAAACCTCTCACTAGCATGCCAAGAAGGAAGAGTGCAAGATTAGCCTTCAAAGGCAAAGGGAAAGGAAAGATAGGAGAAATTCAAGAACATGGAGGTGCATTGGCTATCATCCCAATCCAAAGTGATGCCAGCGATAATGAAGCCCGCATTCTAGAGAACCTTCTAATCCATAGAGATGGCCAAATTGAAGTATTGGAGAATGACCTTCATCGGGCAAAGAACTTCAATCATTTCTTGGAGATCCAAAATAGACAAATGAATGTTCATATGGCAGTTTATGAAGCACGGGAAATTAAATACAAGAATGAGGCTGCTAAAGCACAAGTAAGGATAGAGGAGCTCATCGGTGAGTTTGATGAGGGTGAAGAAGAAGACCAGCCTAGGCAGAAGAGGCCTAAAACCATAGGGCTTAAAAGAGCCCTGGAAAAGCAAAAGGAAGAAGAACAAGCCCATCTTCAATCCACTCCCCTCACTGCACTACTTGAGCAAGAAATTGAAAGCAATAAGGAGGCATGGCTAGAAAGAGAAAATAAACATTTGGAGATGAAGCTTGAGAAGGAAAACAGAGACTTGGAGTTGCAAAGGAAGATGACACAACACTATCAAAAGCTAAATCAGTTTGCCCGGCGCAAGCTAAAGGCCACTCAAGAGAAACTGAAGGAAGCAAAGGGGAAGCGCCCGACACGGAAAGAGAGGAAAGGCACATCAGCACTTGACATTTTGGCTTCAGTTTCGGAGCATGTTGCCAAGGACCCTTGAGGGTCATGCATACCAATTTTGGGCCCATTTTGACAACTTTTGGTTTTTTGGCATTTTTGAGTTTTTTTATCAAAAACTCATAAATTCGCCATTTCATTTTGAGGATTCATCAAAGGAGGATAATGGTATCATTGGATGCCATCATTTCATGAGCATTCCCTCAGCGATTTTTAGAACATTTGGAGATCATTTTCCCCCTCAAAACGGCGAAAAAAGGCTCTCTTTTTGCACACTCTGCCCGGTCTATCAGTAGACTGTAATTTTCTGGCTTTTTACACATAGGTGCAGATTTGGAGGACTCATGGGCATAAGATTGGGTAAATTTCAGTTGCGACGGAAATTAGACACTCAGATCTTTCTAACAAGCTATCATGAGCCTCGTTTCGACACCGGGAAGGCTGCCAAATGTTTCTGGCAAGTCAGGGGACCTTTTGTTGATGAAAATTTGAAGTATTTTTGTAAGTTTTGAACCTCTAAAGTCTTCTCTTTCCAAATGTGCGTTTTGCTATTTTTGCACATGAAAAATTATGCAAAGTCAATTAAATTCCCTTTTTTAGCATTTTTTAGATATTTTATGAGATATTTTGTGCCTTGGGCTTTGCAAAGCCTCAAGGACAAGTTTACATATTTTGATTAGGCCAATGAGGATGCAAGTTGAACCATGAGGTTTCCCTCACTTGAGCCTATTTATTCCACCAGCTCTCATTTGTAAACAAGGCTGAACTTGAGAAGAGAAGCAATATATTGGTCATATGAGCTTTGAAGGAAATACTTGTGTTATGATTTTGGACTGACTCTTGGATGTTCTTGGATTAATGAAGAAGGATTGTTGATGGATTCCATGACTTGGTAGAATGGTATAGTGTCTCTTGCTTAGTTGTTGTCTTCTAGTTTTCATTCATGAATACATGTTTCTTGCTTGCTATAGATCAGTAGAGAATAAATTTGAGACATGCCCATGGAGGCATCTCAAATTTCCTATTTCTTCATAGCCTCTTTGTTTTCTTCTTCCTAAGTAACATTAAATAATTCTTGACTGCTCTTTAAATATTTAGGATATTGTTGCTTGTTTCATTCATGGTTTTATACATGCTAAGAAGGACTTACGGTACGCCCTGCTTACCTATGGCTAGATATAGTTCCATCCATGAAACTTCTCTTTGATTGATTGGATTATCATTTTGTTTGAACCAAGGAGGCCTAGTTTCGATCTAGCCCTTTGCCTAAAACTATGCAAATCTTGTTGTTCAAAGTGCCCAATAACTTGAAGTTCTGTGTTTAGGCATTCCGACATAGTGTTTTGAGTTGTTTGTCTTCCTTAAGTGTTTTTCCCCAAAGTCTGAAAGCCATTTCCCAAAGTTAGAGGGTCTTATACTTCTATGCATGGCTTGAATGTTTATTTCTATGTATTGATTAGCTTATAGTTACATTTTTCATGATTAATGGTTTTCCCTACCATGTTTATGTCTGTTATTAAACTAGTTATGCTTGAAATCCTTTGTCATTCACAAACTTGATGTCCATTTACTCCATTTTGCCCAAAGATCCTTTCTACCTTGAATCAAATCGGCCCTTCAACAGCCTTGTATCGTCATCTAATAGCTTTATTGACCTTTTGACCCCATAGCCCAGTTAATCTATCATCTTGTTATCTATTTTATATCTTTGATCAGTTTCATCCCTCACAACTTAAAAAACCAAAAAACTTACTTCATAACTAGCCTAAAATCAGAACACAATAAGCAAAAAAACAGATATCCCTTACACATATAGAGAGAGCCCTCTCTGAGTCCAGGAAGGCTAGGTCCTTGGGCTCCAAATCTTTGTTTGATGTTACACTATCATTTGGCTTGCCAATCAGCCAAATCATGGGACCCTAACAGTATCCTCCCTTTGTAGAATACCATTGTTAGGATGAATCCTTAGTGTAGGTGTATGAAAAAAGACCCTTTTAGCTGTACATAACAAACAGGCCTAACAGAAAAATATGGTTGCTAATATCTTCAGATCTGCAGTTAGTTGATCAAGAAAAATGCTGCAAAAATCCAGATCTATGCATAAAAAGATGTTAAGCAGTAAAAATAAGGTTTTTCTCCATGCATCCAATATACAAGACAAGAACAATATTTTTTGAAGAATTTTATATTAATGGCACCTGGGAGGAAAACAAGAAAGGTGTTTCCAATTCTCCTCAATGGGATGGGTTCTTGGAATTCCTTAGCACTTCAGATCTAGAATTTTTCTCTTTTGTTGGTGTAGAAAACCCATACAAACATAGAACTCAAAGGGATCTCACAAAGAAAATAATAGAAGATATGACAATGATAATGGCTCAAAGTCAGACCAAGAGTATAGATCCAGAGTGATCTAAGAGGCAAAAAAAGGTGAAGAATGGTAGGAAAAACCCTTCTATTTATAGCAAAATATTAGGTCATTCTAGATCTTAGTGCATGATTAAAATAATATTAACCAAATCTAGATCCACCTTTTATGGAATATTTTATTATATTTGTTGGAAGGGAAAGGAATTTGACTTGGGTCAAATCCCTTTATTTGTAAATAATAAATAAATAAATTCTTTATTTATCATTTTAAGGAAGTGGTTGAATGATAATTAAATAAATAATGATTTATTCAATTATTTATAAGTGATTTAGTCAAATTTAACAAGGAATATTATTTAAATAAGATTTAAATAATTATTCCTAGAAAATAATAAGATTAATATGTTGGGTGTGGAGCCTAATTATCTTGTTTACTTTGTATCACAACATTGGACCCCTGTACCTTAAAAGGGGCGGAAACGCCACTCGTAATTAATCGCTGCTGTGGGGGGTCCAGGGCGTAATTAACAGCGCCCCTGAAGCTAAAAACAAATGTAAAATTTCCTTGTAAAAGTATAGTAATTTCTAGTCAATCTGGGTCGTTCATTAGGCAAATGATCTGAAGGTAGAAGTTATGTTTAGATTAGGTTTTTTTCCCTAGAAGGCAACCCCTCGCATTTATGAGGGCATTGTATTGTGGCTATGCATTATGTGTGTATTCTCAGAGCGAGAAATAGAGAGGAAGACTGTGAGAGAGAACAGAGGATATTACAACAGATATGCTGTAGGTTTTGTCTCTTCATTTTGCTGGATAATAGAAAGGAAGGATTGTTTGTTTGGGGTGGACGTAGCCCAAACTAGGTGAACCACGTATATCTGTGTCTCTCTGGTTTTATGTGTTTTGTGTGCTTGTATTTTTCGCATATTTTATTTGTTGCATTGCTCTGTAATATTTAATTTTCTAACAACTGGTATCAGAGCCGAAGGTCTATTTGGCTGATAAACTTGTAGGAAAAAAGGGTTCCTAGTTCGAGTGGGAGCAATGGCGGAAGATGGTAAATTTAGGGTCGAGAAATTTAACGGCCAAAACTTCCCGTTGTGGAAGATGCAGATGAAAGATTATCTGTATCAGAAAGATTTGTACCTACTATTGAGCGGAAAAAAAAAAGCCGACAGCCATGATAGACACAGAATGGAACATTCTCGATAGAAAGGCACTCGGAACAGTACGGTTGTGCCTTGCGGCGTCAGTCACCTTCAATATTTTGAAGGAAACAACAATAGAGGGTTTGATGCAGAAGTTGGCGAAACTATATGAAAAACCCTCGGCCTCAAACAAGGTATTTCTTATGAAATGACTATTTAATATGAAGATGTCGGAAGGTGGATCTATTTCAGACCATTTAAATGATTTTAATATAGTTACCAGTTTAAGTTCTGTAGGGGTAAAATTTGATGATGAAGTTAGAGCTTTGTTATTCTTGTGCTCATTGCCAGAGAGTTGGAATGGTTTAGTAATGGCCATTAGTAACTCTGTCTCTGGATCTAGTACTTTAAAGTTTGATGATGTTGTTGGTGCTATCCTTAGCGAGGAAATGCGACGGAAAAGCTCCGGTGAGACATCAGGTAATGCTTTGAGTGCAGAGTCTAGGGGAAGAAGAATGAAAAGAGGAAAGAGCTCGGGATATCGCAGTAAATCAAGGAAAGGCAGATCCAAGTCCAGATCGGGGATAGTGTGCTGGAATTGCGGAAAGAAATGACACCTAAAGAAAGACTGTAGATCTCGGAAGGGAAAAGAAGGAGACACACAGGAAGAAAACAATCATGAAGCAAATGTGACAGGTGATGTGTTACAAGATGCTTTGATTTTTTCTTTCGAAAATGTTACTGATTCTTGGGTTATAGATTCAAGGGCTTCATTCCATGCCACACCCGATAAGAAATATTTTCATGACTATGTTCAAGGAGATTTTGGACAAGTTCGTTTGGGTGATGATAAACCCTGTAAAATTGTTGGAATGGGTAAATTTCTTGTAAAACAACAGAATGGAAACCAATGGATACTAAAGGAGGTAAGGCATGTTCCAGATTTGAAGAAAAATCTGATTACAACAGGGCAGTTAGGAAGTGAAGGTTTTGTGACAACTTTCACAGATAAAACTTGGAAGGTCACCAAAGGAGTGTTGGTAATAGCAAAAGGTGAAAAGGTTGGTACATTGTATTTATGCAATGGTATTTCTAACTATGTTAATTCTTTAACTTCCAAAGGAGCAGATGCAGCATTATCGCATCATAGGCTCGAACACATGAGTGAGAAGGGAATGAAGATTCTTCACTCAAGAAATTTGTTGCCAGGTTTGAAGAATGTTGATTTGGATTTCTGTGAGAATTGAATTTATGGAAAAAAAAAAAGAGTCAGTTTTCTCAGAGTTGGGAAAGAAAAAAAGAGAGAAAAATTGGAGCTTGTTCATACAGATGTATGGGGACCTGCTCAGGTATCATCTCTCGGTGGCTCTCGTTATTATGTTACTTTTATTGATGATGCAACTAGAAAAACATGGATTTATTGTATTCAGAATAAATCTGATGTATTTGATAATTTCAAGAAATGGAAAGCTTTGGTTGAGATTGAGACAGGAAAGAAGTTGAAGTGTCTCAGATCAGACAATGGACGTGAATATTGCAAAAAAGAGTTTGATAGGTACTGTTCAGAGCATTGAATTCGTAGAGAGAAGACAGTTCCAAGAACACCACAATAAAATGGTGTGTCAGAAAGGATCAACATAACAATCATGGAGCGTGCAAGGTGCATGAGATTGCATGCAGGATTGCCTTTACAATTTTGGGCAGATGCTGTAGATACTACTGTTTATCTAATAAATAGAGGGCCTTCAAGTTCCTTGGATGGTGGTATTCTAGAGGAAGCATGTACAGGTAAAAGGTAAACTACTATTTTTTAAAGCCTTTTGGTTGTGAGGCCTTTGTCCATATTAATAAAGAAAACAGAACAAAGCTTGAGGCAAAATCAAAGAAATGTACCTTTATTGGATATGGTGCTAATGATTTTGGTTACCGCTTATATGATTATGAAAATCACAAAATAATTAAGAGCAGAGATGTAATATTCAATGAAAAGGTCTTGTATAAGAATCAGTTGCAAGAAAATAAACAGGAAAAAAGAAAGCAAGGAATACACGGTTATTGATGAGATATCTAAAAAAGTAAAGATGCCTGAAAATAATAATAATCAACAACCAAAACAACAGCAACCACCACAACAACAACAGGCACCTCAAACACCTGAAAGTAGTGTTAGAAGATCTATCAGGATAACCCCCTGAACGATACTCTCCTTCATTATATTATTTATTGCTGATTGATTCTGGTGAACCTGAATGTTATGAAGAAACAATGCAGGTTGAAAGCAAGAAGAAGTGGGAGCTAGCCATGGAAGAAGAGATGGAATCCTTAATGCATAACCAGAATTGGGACTTAGTCAGGTTTCTTGCAGGTAAAACTGCATTGCAGAATAAATGGGTTTACAGGCTGAGGGAAGAAGATGGAGGAAAACAGAGGTACAAAGCTAGACTTGTGGTGAAGGGGTTTGCACAGAAGAAAGGTATTGATTTTGATGAAATATTTTCTCCTGATGTTAAGATGAATTCAATCAGAACTATCTTAAGTCTTGTAGCAGCGGAAGATTTACATCTTGAACAGTTAGATGTAAAGACAACATTTGTCCATGGAGATTTGGAGGAAGAGATATACATGCAGCAACCAGAAGGATATGAGGTAAAAGGGAAAGAAAAATTGGTGTGCAGGTTAAAGAAGAGCTTGTATGGTTTAAAACAGGCTCCAAGGCAGTGGTATCTAAAATTTGACAAGTTCGTGTATGAACAAGGTTATACTAGATGTCACTCTGATCATTGTGTTTATCTAAAAAGGAAAAATGATGGAAGCTATATTATATTGTTATTTTATGTAGATGACATGCTTGTTGTAGGGTCTAACATGCAGGAAATAAATGTGCTCAAACTAAAATTGGAAAATTCATTTGCAATGAAGGATTTGGGAGCTGCAAAACAAATCCTTGGTATGAGGATAACTAGAGACAGGAAAAATCACAAATTAACACTGTCTCAGAATGAGTACATAGAAAAGGTGTTGAAAATATTTAATATGTAGAATGCAAAACCAGTTAGTACACCTTTTGCTAGCCATTTCAAACTTAGTAAGGAGATGTGCCCTAAGACCCAAGAAGACATGGATTATATGTCTAAAGTTCCATATGCATCAGCAGTTGGAAGCTTAATGTATGCAATGGTCTGCACAAGGCCTGATATTGCACATGCAGTGGGAGTTGTAAGCAGGTACATGAATAATCCAGGAAAAGAACATTGGATGGCAGTAAAATGGGTTCTCAGATATTTGAGAGGTACCAAAAATCAAGCATTATGCTTTGGTGGTTCAAAATTTTCTCTACAAGGATATGTGGATGTAGATATGGCAGGTGACAGAAATAAAAGGAGGAGCACTACAGGATATGTATTTACTATAGGTGGAAAAAATGTCAGTTGGGTTTCAAAAATCCAAATTGTTGTTGCACTTTCAACAACAGAAGCACAGTATGTTGCTGCTACAGAGGCTAGTAAAGAAATGATTTGGTTACAAAGGTTTATGGATGAATTGGGTAAGAAGCATGATATGGGCACACTATACAATGATAGCCAAAGTGCTATTCATCTTGCAAAGAACTCAGCGTTTTATTCCAGGACTAAACACATACATATCAAGTACCATTTCATACGGTCAGTATTGGAAGATGGAGAGTTGAAGCTGGAAAAGATACACACTAGCTAGAATCCTGTAGATATGCTAACAAAATTCGTAACCAGGGAGAAACTGAGAACGTGCTCAGTTTCAATTGGTCTTCAAGGATGATGATGAAGATGAGAAACAGCCAGGTCCAAAGAGGAGTCATTTTCCAGCAAAGAAAGTAGTGGTGGAGTTGCTACAATCAGTCTCCAAGTGGGAGATTGTTGGGTGTGGAGCCTGATTATCTTGTTTACTTTGTATCACAGCATTGGAACCCTATACCTTAAAAGGGGCAGCAACACCGCCCGTAATTAATCACTGCCATGGGGGGTCCAGGGGGGGTGGCAGCACTTTTTGGAGCCCCTCCCCCTAGCGGGGTTTTTCAGGGGCAGCACCACCGAAGCTAAAAACAGATGTAAAATTGCCTTGTAAAAGTATAGTAATTTCTAGTCAATCTGGGTCGTTCATTAGGAAAATGATCTGATGGTAGAAGTTATGTTTAGATTAGGGTTTTTTTGCCCTAGAAGGAAACCCCTCGCTTTTATGAGGGCATTGTATTGCGGCTGTGCATTATGTGTGTATTCTCAGAGCGAGAAATAGAGAGGAAGACTGTGAGAGAGAACTGAGGATATTAGAGCAGATATGTTGTAGGTTTTGTCTCTTCATTTTGTTGGATAATAGAAAGGAAGGACTGGTTGTTCGGGGTGGACGTAGCCCAAACTAGGTGAACCACGTATATCTATGTCTCTCTCGTTTTATGTGTTTTGTGTGCTTGTATTTTCCGCATATTTTATTTGTTGCATTGCTCTATAATATTTAATTTTCTAACATAATAAGGATTTATCTAATTAATTTCCTTGTTCTGGGTTAAATATGACCAGGAATAATAATTAAATTACTATTTAATTAATTATTCCACGAGGAAAACCAAAAAAATATAGATTTGTTTAATATTTCCCCTTGGGGTTTCCTGTTTAGACCATAAACAACCTAATAAATGTGTTTTATTAAGTTATTTTTCATATTGAAAGAAATTCTACTTAGGGTAAAATTGGTTTTACATGGCGTACTTGGGTCCATCTAATGATAATAGGTTAGATGACCAAAAATTGGTGTAACAACCATCCTCCCCAAACTGATGAAGAACTTATCACTTCATGAAATTTTGAATTGCACGTCCAATGAGATCTTTTAATGAGATTCTCTTTTCACCAAAGGCCCTCCAGAACCAAAGAGGTTCTAGATCTGCTGCAGGTAGAATTTTCTCCTTGAGCTATGAGATGCTTGTTGAGAAAGTGCCATATAGAAAGGAGAAAAGATTCCTCATCTCAAGATGTCTACCATTTTTCATCTTTACCTCCATTGCTTCATGAGTGAAACTACCTTAAGAATTCTCCAAGAATAATGGGGCCCCTTCATTATCACTATTACTAAGTAACATTATAAATTTGCATGGTAATACATAGGTTGTCTCATAGCAAGGCACAATTTTGATCTCATAACCAGTCATTGTACGTAGGATCATGCTCATCCCATTTTCTGAAAATCTACACTTCAACTCAAAGGGTTGAATGCAGTCCTTAAATGATGAACTGGGATATCTCTTCTTCTCCTCCTTGATTAGATCAAGGGTCCTCTGCGTTGTGGTATGTTGTTTCTTCAAATCAACATTTTGATCTAACCCTTGGTTATGCATGGCCCCTGATGGCATGTTCCCATAAGTTTCAATAAGATATACTAAAACAATATGTGATGAAAGTTCATGTATACCTTGGATCAACAAATGTGTGGGGATCTCTTTCCAGATCACAAGAGTTCCTCCAACTGAAACAATGGTGTCTCCAACTCCTAGTAAGAGAGATGGTTGCTCTTCTACCAATGTAATAGCACTGGAATATTCCTCCTATTCCTCATGCATCTCCTAAATCATGCATGAGACTTTATGTGTTAATAGCTCAAGAGTATCTTGCAGAAGTGAAAGTGCCTCTTCTTCGAATGTAAGTACTTCTGAAGCTAGTGGTAAATGTAGTGACTCCTTGTTTAGGGTGACAATATTGAAATCCTCCTTTGTCTCCTTAGGAAATGTCTCTTTGTGGCACATCTCTGGTTTTCTCACATCAAACTTCTTCCTCACCTTGTGAAATAAATCTGAATATTTAGTCACCTTTGCATTCTCCATGTGACCAAACCACCAATCGTTGGCTTCATAATAAAGATGAAGTGCTGCAATCTCGACAGCCTCTTTTTCAGCCACAGGATGTAGCATGAAAAATGTATCTAACTCTTTCCTCAAAGCCTTAACAGTGCTTGAGGAAGATCCATCAAATTTAGGAAAATAAATCTATCATGCCTCTTCCTTCTCTTGCTGCTATAGGATTTTGTTTCTTCTTTGATTTGGAAGAATTCTTGGAGACTTGGACTCTCTTTCAATGCTATAGACTGTTCTTTGTACTCTTCAATATATAGACTGAGAGTCTTATTGATGCAGGGCTAGCCTGCAAAACCCAGAATCTTAAATAACTCTGTGCATATTAAACATGTATTGCAATCACTGCCATATTAAGATTCCAATTTGGGAAATTTCATGAACTTTTCACTTGTGGAATATTCTATTCAATAAACCCAACACTCTACTCTTCATAAGATTGGACTCATCTGCAATTAGCTTTAGAGCTCTTATAAAAGTCTTATAAAAGATTTTAATAAATCATCACTAGATTTAAACTCCAAGCTTTAATGATAAAAAAAATCCCAACACTTCTCATGGCATGAGAAGTTCCAATAATGTGATCTTATGGTTATGAAGCCAATACCGTTCAAACACTTTATATCAAAGTTTCCATATATTTATGGTAGATTCATATATTAAAATTTATTTCCAATCCAATGAATTTTCGAATGCTTCAATCACTAAGAACTTGGACCTCGTCCTCCCTTAAAGCGCTTAATCCAAAAATTGGAGAAATTTACCCCTCAAAATTGATTTGTCACGTTCTCCCACATCGACATTAACATCTTTCATTTCTGCAAAACCCAATGTAATGAAACAATTCTATGGTTCAACGCAGCAATTCTTACCATTCGTACCCAGGCTTCTTCTGTCTCCTGAGGGGCATTATCCAAAGCTTTATTCGCAATTCTATGCAATTCTCAACAAAAAAATTACCTTATCGAATTCTCATTGCTGCTTTTACACATTCAATTCCATTCCACTCATAACAAATTTGAATCCAGCGTTCAACATAACTGAGTCAAATCATAACGCAGTTAATCTCAACAACAACAGACTTACCATTTCCTGGCTAGCACGTATATCCAATCATAAAACCATTACAGCAAACCCCATGCATTTACATTGTTTCTCAAACCCATGATTACAATATACATATGCACCTTTTCACTATTCAGTGTGCTGAACTGTCTGCAAAAATTTCAACTACAAACAAGTCGATTTCATAAAGGCACCTCTGCCACTAATCGATCCATTGTTCTGTTCAAAATAAACAGAGCTTAAAACGAATTCTAATAAACAGTGTATAAATTTTGCGCCTCTATGTAAGAGACCTCATCATCGCTTTGTTCAGAACCCACAGCAATTTAAAATTATATTGAATTTCAAACAGAGCTTTGAAACAACAGCCTGCGCCCTATTACCAAATCTGAGATTTCCTTCTACACCTGAGATTATAGTTCGATCTCAACTATCTTTACAACTGTTCATAAATCTCGACTAATGCACAGAACACTCTATATTTGATATCCCGTCTCCAGTTATCGCCCTTTAGATCGATCTCACAACAGCATCATATCGTCTTCAGTTGCTTTCAATAAATATTAGAGTTTGTTCTAGCTGACATCGTTCTAACAAACGATGTGTTTGATCCATAGACCTGTGTTTTTATCCATTGGTTCTTTTTAATGCAGACAAACCTTACTATCTGAAACGATTTCCAATACCAATTAAAACCTCCTCACAAGCTAACATCGCAATTAATCGATTAAAACTTTTGTATCGATTTTCATATACATTGTCGAACCATTTAAATGAGAACAACGTTCAACATAATCTTAATTTGCAGGCAGAATATCATTTAATGAGAATAGCGCTCTATCATATGCTTCTACCCTTTCAAGTAAACAGCCTTTCAATGCTATAGATGTTCTTATACATACAATCTGTCAATGCTCTATGCACAGTGAATCGACTTCTTTCCAACTGATATTTAAAATCTTAAACTGCACCGAACTTCGGTTTCATTTCAATTACAGAAAATGAACACAAATCCACCAATAAAGCTCTAAACACACTTATCATATTAATAAAAAATACTTACAATTCTGGTTTGTCCTGATATTCATAATCTATGGCCCTTACAAACTGCCGAAAGGCATCCAAGCAGAAAACCTCTCACTCTCTACTCACACTCACTCACAATCTCAATGTATTTTTCTCTCAAAACCCCCTCCTATTTATACAATTTTAAAAATGATCTAATTTAATGCTCAATCCCCTTAATATCTCAATATCACTAAAATATCTCAACAAATCCTATTATCTAGAATCTTATCCCTTTATATCCTTAACTACCCAAATTCTCTCATATCCTTTTAATTAATAAAATGATATTTGCAAAATCCTCACTCTCCTATTTTATTTAAAATAACAAATTAATTAAATAAAATATTAAAAATTGTCACACCCCCTTTTCTAACATATTTACAAATAAAAATACCCTTGATGCTCCTGCATCAGACTCCCCATGTAAGAAAATTCATGACCACCTGGTCATAAGTCTGGATAATTATTTCCTCCTGGATCCCAAATTTTATTTTGTAATCTTTCCTTGCTTGTCAATTGCTTTACTGCTGTTGTTATCTGCTGTTGTCCTCCAGGTTTCCATATTTTGTGTTGTAATGCTCCACTTGCTTTGCCTTCAAGATCTGCTACTGTCTTCCTCTTGTTGTCACTCCTTTTCTTTCTTGCTACTGTCTTTCTCTGAGGCATTTTCATCATTAACCTCCTTATCAACTCAATTTCTCTGTCCAGTATATCCTCTGTCTGCTAATTGTTTCCAGCATCTTCAATAAAACATGTTACTCTAGCTGTCACTATGGATGTTGCTTCAGCTGCCACCATAAATGTTGCGGCCTCCCAAACTTCCTGTCCCTCTGCAACATTCCTTTGCTCATCATCTGCAATTTCATCTGCAATTTCTTTCTCTGGTTCCAGCAAACATTTCAGTGTTTCATCAACATGCTGCAAATTAACTCCAGCATAATCTCCATCTTCCCCTTCGACAATCTTCAGAAATTGTCCAGCATCATCTTGATTGATTCTGGCAATCAAATCAAGTTCTTTCAACACTGTAGTCTCATCTTCTATCGCTGTAGCAGTTCCAAAATTTTGTCCACCAGTCTTTTCTTGGCTATCCAGACACGCCAACTCTTTCTTGTCACCCATGGTAACAAGCTTCTGCATATGAGACATGACTGTCTCATCCACTACCTGCAATAGTTCTTCTTCTTCCAAGACAATTCCAAGTGATGAACTGTCTTCTATATCACCTGTAAACACAATCAAATTGTCAGTATCAAAATCACAAGACCCACTGGTCTCACTTGTCGATTCATTCACCAAGTTTTCTCTCTGCAGCTCCAAGTCTTCTTCAGGACTCAGCAAATCTTCACTAGTTTTCTCCTCAGCTTCCTCTGGCAACACTCTAGTATGATGCTCTGAGTTACTTCCCGACTCCTCTCTCAGCACATCAGTATGCTGATTTGCATTCATCATGAGACTGTCAACTAGTCTCGCCTTCTTACCATCATCTGCTTCATGATTGTCCTTCATGAAAACTTTCCTGCCTTGCTTCCTCAGCAAATTATCCTACACATAAGTCCTCTGTCTCTCCAATTCTCTTCTCTGAAGATCTAGTTTCCTATACAACTCAACATTTCATTAGGAGTAGAACTCGGAAACTTCAAACAATTTTCCATACCTTCACCAGCTCTTGACTCATCATCAGATGGTCCTGCTCTCTCTGCACCAATATTCTTATTAGACTTCTCTGCCTTCATTTCCTCCTGAGATCTTGCTATCTCAGCATCAATCTGAACAGCCTTTAGATTCAATTCTCTCTCCTGAACAAACTCTAAATCTTGCTCATCTCCCTTACTGTACCTGCAAACATACACAACTCGTCAGTTTTAAAACCACAAGACTTTTCAGTCTTGACTGCTTCCTCAAGCACTTCCATTTGAACAGATCTGCGTATGGAATCTTCAAATTCCATCTCTGGCTCAAGAACTCTAAGTTCCTTTTTCAACAAGGCAATCACAATTTGCCTCAACCTCCTCTGCAATTGTTGCCAAATCACTCTCTTTCCCTTCAGTGGAAAGATCCATCCTCTATTCTGGTTTTCCCGCTCTTGCAGCCATTCTTCTAGTACCTGCAATTGTACCTTCATTACTGCAATTTCTCTTCTTCTGACCTCATCAATCATCTCACCTTTATGGCATTCCTCTAAACCTCTTCTCTGATCCTCCATGATCATTTCCTTCATCATTTGTTCGTTCACCATGAGTTTCACTAGCCTCTACGACAACAATTTCTTCTGCTGCCACTTACCTCACCAAGCTCTCCTCACTCAGTCTTTTGGTAAGTACTTGGTTCACTGCCTCTGGAACCTTTTGAGCACTTTCCTTTGCTCTCTCTCTGGGCTATCTCTTCAACTCACCTTCTTCTTCAGGACACTGCAATTATCCTCCTTATTCAGCGTTTAGCTGAATGCCAGGTTCACTCCCATCATCTTATCTACAACCATAAACTTTCCATCACAAAATTCAAATCAGTAAATCATCTCACCTTTAAGATCTTGCAGGATCTTGTCTCCATTTACTTCTGCCATCCTGTTTACTTGCAATTGTGTATGCTGCATATCAGATTTAAAATCTGATCTTCATCATTCATCACACATTCAAAAATACATTTCATTTCAACAAACCTTCTTGTCCTCATTCAGAAAATAAACATTTTTCAATTCAACAGAGCCAAGCTCTGATACCAAAATGACGCAGGGCTAGCCTGCAAAACCCAGAATCTTCAATAACTCTGTGCATATTAAACATGTATTGCAATCACGGCCATATTAAGATTCCAATTTGGGCAATTTCATGAAATTTTCACTTGTGGAAGCTTCTATTCAATAAACCCAACACTCTACTCTTCATAAGATTGGACTCATCTGCAATTAGCTTTAGAGCTCTTATAAAAGTCTTATAAAAGATTTTAACAAATCATCACTAGATTTAAACTCCAAGCTTTAATGATAAAAAAAATCCCAACACTTCTCATGGCATGAGAAGTTCCAATAATGTGATCTTATGGTTATGAAGCCAATACCGTTCAAACACTTTATATCAAAGTTTCCATATATTTATGGTAGATTCATATATTAAAATTTATTTCCAATCCAATGAATTTTAGAATGCTTCAATCACTAAGAACTTGGACCTCGTCCTCCCTTAAGGTGCTTAATCCAACAATTGGAGAAATTTACCCCTCAAAATTGATTTGTCACGTTCTCCCACATCGACATTAACATCTTTCATTTCTGCAAAACCCAATGTAATGAAACAATTCCATGGTTCAACGCAGCAATTCTTACCATTCGTACCCAGGCTTCTTCTGTCTCCTGAGCGGCGTTATCCAAAGCTTTATTTGCAATTTTCTACAATTCTCAACAAACAAATTACCTTATCGAATTCTCATTGCTGCTTTTACACATTCAATTCCATTCGACTCATAACAAATTTGAATCCAGCGTTCAACATAACTGAGTCAAATCATAACGCAGTTAATCTCAACAACAACAGACTTACCATTTCCTGGCTAGCATGTATATCCAATCATAAAACCATTACAACAAACCCCATCGTTTACATTGTTTCTCAAACCCATGATTACAATATACATATGCGCCTTTTCACTATTCAGTGTGCTGAACTGTCTGCAAACATTTCAACTACAAACAAGTCGATTCCATAAAGGCACCTCTGCCACTAATCGATCCACTATTCTGTTTAAAATAAACAGAGCTTAAAACGAATTCTAATAAACAGTGTATGAATTATGCGCCTCTATGTAAGAGACCTCATCACCGCTTTGTTCAGAACCCACAGCAATTTAAAATTATATTGAATTTCAAACAAAGCTTTGAAACAACAGCCTGTGCCCTCTTACCAGATCTGAGATTGCCTTCTACGCCTGAGATTATAGTTCGATCTCAGCTATCTTTACAATTGTTCATAAATCTCGACTAATGCACAGAACGCTCTATATTTGATATCCCGTCTCCAGTTATCGCCCTTTATATCGATCTCACAATAGCATCATATCATCTTCAGTTGCTTTCAATAAATATTAGAGTTTGTTCGAGCTGACATCGATCTAACAAACGATGTGTTCGATCCATAGACCTGTGTTGTTATCCATTGGTTCTTTTTAACGCAGACAAACCTTACTATCTGAAACGCTTTCCAATACCAATTAAAACCTCCTCACAAGCTAACATCGCAATTAATCGATTAAAACTTTTGTATCGATTTTCATATACATTGTCAAACCATTTAAATGAGAACAACGTTCAACATAATCTTAATTTGCAGGCAGAATATCATTTAATGAGAATAGCGCTCTATCATATGCTTCTACCCTTTCAAGTAAACAGCCTTTCAATGCTATAGATGTTCTTATACATACAATCTGTCAATGCTCTATGCACAGTGAATTGACTTCTTTCCAACTGATATTTAAAATCTTAAACTGCACCGAACTTCGGTTTCATTTCAATTACAGAAAATGAACACAAATCCACCAATAAAGCTCTAAACATACTTATCATATTAATAAAAAATACTTACAATTCTGGTTTGGCCTGATATTCGTAATCTATGGCCCTTACAAACTGCCGAAAGGCATCCAAGCAGAAAACCTCTCACTCTCTACTCACACTCACTCACAATCTCAATGTATTTTTCTCTCAAAACCCCCTCCTATTTATACAATTTTAAAAATGATCTAATTTAATGCTCAATCCCCTTATATCTCAATATCACTAAAATATCTCAACAAATCCTCTTATCTAGAATCTTATCCCTTTATATCTTTAACTAACTAATTTCTCACATATCCTTTTAATTAAAGAATATTTACATAATCATCACTTTCTCCTATTTTATTTAAAATAACAAATTAATTAAATAAAATATTAAAAATTATCACACCCCCTTTTCTAACATATTTACAAATAAAAATACCCTTGATGCTCCTGCATCAAGAATAAGCAATATATTTCTCCATTTATTTTTCAATGCAGAACTTGGAATTCCCTTCTTAAACACAGTGACATCCATACCTGGTGATTTTAGAATTTTCTTCCACGATTCATTATGGAATTCTCTGTTTTTGAACCATCTCTCTCCATTTCTAAGCAATCCCGTTGCTTCTGCAATGAAAACCTTAGTGATAGTGAATTTAACATCTCCCACTTCAACCTCAGCTCCTCTAAATGACCTTGCAAATGTTTTAGTGACTTCTTTGTGGAAGCCATTAAATTTCTCAAGAAATTGTAGCCATCCTACCTGTTTCCACATTTCTCTACTTTGAGGGTAGCCTTCCAGGTATTTTGTACCCACTGGTTCAGTTCTTATAATGAAACCCATAATTCTTTCTTCAATCTTCAGATTAATACTTCTTTCTGCCCACGGAAAAAAAATAACTTCAACCTTCAAACTGATATACTTCTGGTTCACAGTGACAATGGCTTCAATATTCAAACTGATATACGTCTAGTTGACAGTGGCAATAGCTTCAAATTCCACACTGATATACCTCTGTTTCTTGGTTAAATGGATTCAAATTCCACACTGATATACTTCTGTTTCTCAGTGACAATGCTTCAAATTCCGCACTGATATATCTCTGCGTTTATGGTGATAATGCCTCAATCTCTGCTCACAGTGACAATGCTTCAATCTCTGCTCACGGTGATAGTGGTTTGATATTTCAAATTGATATACCTCTACTCACGGTGATAGGGATATCTCTGTTTTGCGGAATGAAATGATGAAGGGCTGGCTACGGAATGGAGTGATGGAGGTAGTTACGGAATGAGTTAATGAAGTGAGGTGAAGAAAACAAATTAATGAGTGAAAATACTGCGGAGATTTTTTTACAACGGAAAAGAAAATCATCATTGAATGATTTGGTTGGGTGACGTGAGGAAATCAAACACTTCAGCCTTTTTAACCGCTTAAATGATGGTCGGGTATAGAATTTGAAATGAGAGATTTTTATCCAAAGTTTGTGGAGGGTATATTGGACATGATCAATAAAAATAATCAAAACAACTTTTTCGAATGATTCATAACTAAAACTATGCTAAACTTTATGATATGCCATTATAATCAAAACTTGCTACCTTTGCTTTTCATTTTCTTTTTGTGGTCTTTGTCTTCTTTGTTCTCCTTTGGAAGAGTCTTCATAATCCTTCTTGATTCTTCTTATTCATGGATACAATGGATCATATTGTTGCAATTCAAATGTCTGTTGATTCGTGCCTTCAGGATTTGTAGCTGCGGAATGACTTTCTGGCTGCGAAAAGTCTAATCAGCTGCAGAATGTCTGTTTAGCTGCAGAATGTACCTGTAGAGCATTTTAATCATGGAATGGAGTGGTTTGGAATATAAGTGAAATTTTATATGGCATGAATGAAGATGGGTGATGAGACATGATATGTATGAAGTGGATGATGAAATGGAATGGATTTAATTTATGAAATGGAGTGGAAGAATATAGGAAATGTCCTGCAATCCATGACATGTGTTATTCATTTGCAGCAAGACATCAAAATTTAAATTTTGACATGTAAATGAGGTGGATGAAGTATGGAATGAGCTGAATGAAATATGGAATGAAGTAGAGTATGAATGAATGAATGAAATGGAGTATGGATGGATAAGTGAATGGAATGAAATGAAATGAGATGGATCATAAGTACAATGGATCTGAACTTATGATTTTGTAACAGCTTCTTGCAAAAACAAAATGGAAAAGTTAGAGTGTCAGAGAGACTCTGATTTTCACCCTATGTTTTCTGTATAAACATGCCAATCAATGATTGGTTTTCATGTTTATACCTTATTTTTATTTATTTATTTATTTTTATTTTCAAAAGAAATGCTTCAAAAAATTCAATCAAGTTGATGAAGAAGAAAGATTCTTCTTCATTAACTTCACATGACTGCTTTCTTGGAACTTCTTGACAAATTCTTCTCTTGAGAGTGGTTTGTGATACAGCTTCAATCTATGACCATTCACAAGAAAAGTGACCTCTTCTTCATCTATTGTCCTGATTTTTACTGCTCCATTGTCAAAAATTTCAACAATTTCATATTGCCCAAGCCAATGTGTTTGAAATTTACCTTGAAAATCCTTGAATTTTGAATCAAACAAGAGAGCCCAATCACCTTCTTTGAATTTCTTCTCTTTGATGTACTTGTCATGCCATCTAGTCCTTTGCTGTTGGACTAGACTTGTTTTCTGAACTGCATCTTGTCTAATCTCATCCAATTCATTAATCTGCTCCAATCTATGCTTTTGTGCCTCCGTTAAATCAAGTCCTAGCTGAACTGCCATTTTGAAGGTTTGAATCTGGAACTCTATGGGAAACAAAACTTTCTTTCCATAAACAAGTTCATAAGGAGTATGGCCTGTTGTGTTTCTCCATGTAGTTCTATAGGCCCACAAGGCTTCAGGAAGCCTATCTACCCAATCTCTTCTATGTAAATGAATAGTATTTGTTAGGATTCCTTCAATGACCTTATTAGTAGATTCCACTTGACCATTTTCTTGTGGATGATAAGGAGTAGATTTTCTATGCCTGATTTTGTACCTCTCCATAATTTTCTCCACTAGCCTTGATGTAAATTGAGCTCCTTGATCTATAACAGTTTCCCTTGGGACACCAAAACGAGTAAAAATATCCTCAAAAAGAAAAGTAACTACAGATGCTTCATTAGCAACAAGTAATGGCTTGGCTTCTACCCATTTAGTAACATAATCAGTGCAAACTAATATATATCTCTTTTGTCTTGATGGAGGACTAATAGGTCCTACAAAATCCAAAGCCCATTTTTCAAAAGGTTCAATATGTACCTGAGGTTGTAATGGCATCTCACCTAAAGGAGAAGGTTTCCCTACCCTTTGGTAACTTTCACACCTTTTGACATACTCTTTATCATCTTTAAACAAGGATGGCTAATAATATCCTAAATTAAGAATCTTATAGGCTATCCTCTTATCAGCAAAGTGTTCACCACAAGGTTCATCATGACATGCTTTGATAATCTCAGGCATCTCATCTTCACAAACACACATTCTAATGATCAAATCTGGACCTATATTGTACAACTCATTGGCAACCCATGAATATTTTGCACTATCACAAATGATTTTTCTTTTATCTCTTGCATTCATTATTGAAGGAAATTTCCCTGAAACTAAATAATTAGCAATATCAGCAAACCATGGAATTTGAGTACAAATTGCAAAAAGATATTCATCAGGAAATTGATCTTCAACTGGAGTGTCATCTTTGATATTTTGGAGTCTAGATAGGAAATCAGCTACTGTGTTTTGTTTTCCATGCCTATCTAGAATGGTAATGTTGAATTCTTGTAAGAGCAATAACCATCTTATGAATCTGCCATTAGTAATTGATTTGTTCATTAAGTATCTAATTGCAGAATGATCAGTGTGAAAAAAAGTTTCATAGCCTGTTATATAGTGTCTGAATTTGTTTATGGCATGAACAACAGCTAAAAAATCTTTTTCAGTTACAGTATAGTTTAACTCTGCAGGAGTCAAATTTTTACTGGTATAATAGATGGCATAGGGAATCAAATCTTTTTGTCCCAATACTGCTCCTAGAGCTGTATCAGAAGCATATGTTGAGATATGAAAAGGTAACTTCCAGTTAGGTCCCCTTAATATAGGTGCTTCAGAAATTTTGGTTTTCAGGGTTTCAAAGGCTAGCTGGCAATCAGAAGTCCATTTGAATTCACAATCTTTGGTAAGTAATTTGAAGAGTGGAGATGCTATCTTGGTGAAGTTTTCTATAAATCTCCGATAATATCCTGTAAATCCTAAAAAAATTCTAACATCTCTTTGACAATTTGGAATAGATAAGTTAGAGATGACTTCAAATTTTGACTCATCAACTCTAATCCCATCCCCTGAAATGTAATGCCCTAAAACAATACCTTCAGTAAACATCATAAAACATTTTTCATGACTAAGTGAAAGGTTTGCTTCTTGACATCTCTTTAAGACTTTTTCCAAGTTTTCTAAAACTTCTTCAAAAGTGTTTCCATAAACTGTGAAATCATCCATTTATACCTCTACACAATCATGTATTAGATCTGAAAAAATTCCTAATACTTCCCTTTGGAATGTTGCAGGTGCATTGCATAATCCAAATGGCAATACTCGGTAAGCATAGGTACCCCAAGGACAGGTAAATGTGGTTTTATATTGATCTTCAAGTGCTACTTGGATTTGGTTGTAACCACTAAACCCATCTAGGAATGAGAAGTACTTTTTTCCAGCTAATGTATCTAACACTTGATCTATGAAAGGTAAGGGAAAATGGTCTTTAAGAGTAGCTTTGTTTAGTTCTCGGTAGTCAACACATACCCTCCATTTACCATTTTTCTTTGGCACAATTACCAAAGGAGAAACCCACTGACTATCTAAAATGGGATAGATAAAATTGACATTTAACAATTTTTTCAATTCTTCTTTAACAATCTCCCTGAGATTTGGATTCATCCGTCTTTGAGGTTATCTGATTGGTTTGCAATTTTCCTCTATATAGATGTGATGAGTGCAAGTCTTGGGGCTTATCCCTTTCATGTCAGTGTACTCCCATGCATATGTAGAAGAGTGTCTCTGTAATACTTTGACTAACTTTTCTTGTTGAGATTTCTCTAGGTTCTTATTTATGTTCAAAGTTTTTCCTGGAAAGATCTCACTTGTAGAGCTGCCAAATTTATCCATAGAATGAAGAGACATCTGCCTTGATGACAAAAAATCAATATTGTATCCCTCTTGAAATGATTCATGTTTGTGTTCTGGAGAGGATTCAAAGTTTTCTAGAGTATTCATAATTTGATTATCTTCACTAACTTCTGAAATTGTGAAGAGAGGTTGTAAATATTCTTCATCCTCTATCCATTGAGTGTCATCTAAATATGTAATTGTCCTAGCTAGAGGATATAAAGTGAATTTCTTAGTTGAACTACCATCAGAGATATACATATCACCGGATCTACAACTAATAAAAGCATCAGCTGTAGCCAACCAAGGTCTTCCTAATATAACAGGATGGCCTCCTAGATTATTCTTAGGAGTTAGGATCATGAAATCCACAGGGTACTCCCAAGAATCTAGAGACACTGGAATGTCTTCTATTACCCCATCTGGTTTGATCATAGATCTGTCTACTAATTTTAATAATGTGGGTGTAAAGAGAAGATTAGGAAGTTTCAGTTTATCCATGATTTGTCTACTCATGATATTGATTGCTGCTCCTAAATCAATGAGTGTATTTTGGATTTCAATTCCATTGATGTGAATTTTAACAACTGGATTTCCTGGGTCAAGATACTTTGGAATAGCAATCTTTCCCATCATAATGTCTGCTATTTTTCCTGCCAGTTGAATTTTCTTTGTTTCTCTTATTCTTTTTCTTTTTTTATTCATACTCAACTCCTTTATTGTTTTGGCTAAAATTGGAATTTCCTTGATGGCTTGTAATAATGGAATTTTAATGCAAACATTTCTCAGCTCATCTAGGAAATCATAATTAGGCACCATGATTTGTTTTTCTACACCCTTATCAATTTGTAATATTTCCGGAAAGGGAGGTATAGAAGTAGATGTAGATGGTTGCTCTAATACAGGAGTTGAATTTATTGGATCTTTTTGCTTTAATTTTTCAGTGTTTGGGTCTTGAAAGGATGTGTCTTCCTCAAGACTTTTATTCACCCATAGAGAGTCTTCCTCAGAGTTATCTTGTTCTTGTATAATCACAGAAGGTTTCCTCTTTTCAAGTATTCTTCCAGACCTAAGTTGAACATCACTAAGGTCTAGAGGAGTAATTAAATAAGTTGGAAAATGTTGGCCTTCTATCATGTATGTGTTTTGAGGATTTTTATTATTGGGGTTTGGTATGGGTTGAGCAGGCAATTGATTTGATTTTTGAGGGAATGGTAATGAAAGTGGTTGATTTTGATGTGGTATGTTCTGATGATGTTGTTCAGGATTTTGTTGAAGATTTTGAGGAAAATTTTGTTGAGGATTTTGAGGATAAAAATGTGGGTATGGTGGATAGGATGGTGGATACTGATAGTATGGGGAGTATCTTCCATAGGGAATTTTTGATCCTTGTGCCCAAGTTGGAGATTGATTTTGAAATTGAGGCCAAGGTTGCTGCCAAGAATTCCAAGGTGGAGGTTGATTATACATTTGATCATGGAATCCTTGTGTTTGAGGTCCCTGCCAAGGCCTTCTAGATACAAAATTGAGAGACTCTGTGGAATCTATAGGAGTTTCCTCCTGAAAGACAACCTTGAGACCAGGAAGAGAAGGATAATTCTTGGTCTCATGTTTTTCAGAACAAATGACACAGGTTTCTACAACTTTTACATCCAAAGGACACTCTCTCAAGGCATGTTTCTTTCTACATTTGGGACAAAAGATTGCCAAGGCATCAGATTCAGCTTTTTGCTTGTTTTGTATCTTAAGGGTGTCTATTTGTTCACTAAGACTCCCTAAGATTTCAGATTTAAAATCATCAAGCATATGTCCTATTTCTGATCTACTTACTGTCCCAGAAGCAGACTTACTTGCCCTTGCAAGAGCAAGATCTCTTGGACCTTTGACAGTTTTAGATTTCCCTCTTGAAAGGTTGATACATAACTCAGATATTTCAGGTAATGTGAGTTGTGATATATCCCCTTTTCCCATCATGTTAAGGATATCCAACCATTCATCCCTAATTGTTTTCAAAAAAAGAGCTTTTAAGGTGTCTTGATCTAGGTTTTCCATTTTTTCTCTTTTGATATTGTAATTAAATCTCTCCAACAAATCTTCCAAATTTTCATCTTCTTTTTGTAACATCTTGAACACTTCTTCCTTATGATTAACCGACATACAATAATCCAAATACCTCTCTAGAAATGCTTGTTTCATGTCTTCCCATGTTCTAATAGAACTGCTGATTAGACTCATAAACCACTTCAATGCTGCTCCTTTCAAGGTTGAAGGGAATAATTTCAGTTTTTGAGCATCTTGTAAGTAGTCATAAGTTCTACACAGAACTTCAAATTCAAATAAGAAGGTTTCAGGATCTTCAGTTTTAAGTCCATAGAAGTTTGGAAGGATAGAGGGTGAAATGTTTTTCATGGTTGTATTGGTTTCTTCATCAATTATAGGGAACCCAAAAGAGCTTCCTATTTCTCTTCTACCTCTTCCTCCATCTGCACCTCTACCTCCTTCTCCTCTACCTCTACCTCTACCTCCAAATAGTGTTTGTTCTCCATTAAAGACTCCTCCTCCTCCTTCTTCTGCCATGGTTGACTCTCCTGTGGAAGTGGAAAGGTTTGTGTCCCTAACAGGAGTTTTTCAATCTTCTTCTATGGCAGGTTCAGTGGATGAAGTGGAAGGTTTCTCTAATGGAATATCTAACCTTAGATCTTCTGGAAGTACAGGATCAGTAAAGGATGGAATGTGGGTCTGAGTTGAAGGTGTACTAGCTCTGGATCTAGGTGAAACAAGTGGTGTTCTAGGAATCAAACTTCTGCTTCTGCTGCTTATGAATCTTCCCCTTGAATCTCTCTCTCTACGCATATAATTTTTTTTGGATGCTAAGAAACAAAGGTTACCTATTTTTCACTTCCCCGGCAACGGCACCAAAATGTTTGGTCTCAACCTAGTCTCCTAAATTGAGTTCATTTAATTGTCAACCAGGGTTGGTAAACTGCTGAAGTGAAGTGCACTGTATGTGCCTAGGTTTTTGTCTCTTAATGCATTGTGTTTAGTGTTTTATGATTTTTTTGGTCTTTTGTGATGATTTATGATGTTTTTGGTCTTTTGGTGGTTTTTTGTTCACAATGAAAATGACTAGAAAGCTAGTGGAAAGAAGCTAATGATTAAAAACAGAGTGAAGCCTAATTGGTTGATGACAAGTGACAAATGAAAAGGAAAATACTGAAACAAAATCAAACCTAAACTATGACTAAGCAGAATACCAAGCTTGATAATGACTTTAAGGAAATGAATCAAAACACAAACTTAACTTGTCCAATTCTTTTATCAAAGGTATTTTGGGAGAGCTTGAGAAATGGTTAGCTAAGTATACAAATTCTCCTAACTAAACAATCAAACAACCAGCTTATAATGATGCAACATTTTATCCATGTTTAAATATTTTTTGAAACATATTTGGAGGACAATATTGGTATCATCATAAGATCTCTACTCTAAGACTAGTTCCTAACCCTATTCAGCAACTTAGTTTGATACCACTACACTTCACTCAAAGGTTATAGATTTTTAGAATAGTCTTTTGAGGAAAAGTTTGTTTGTGAGATGATAAAGGAAGTTGCAAAAGTACTTCAGGCTTTGGAATGATACTGTCTTTTGTTCATATGGTTATGAATCAATTATAGATTTGGAACAAGAAGAGGTTTTGTAAATAATGAAGGTCGTTTTGTTAAGTTTAACAACTAATGTAATCTAATATGCAATGGATGACAACTGAATGTGGAGTGAAAATGCAATGAGTTAAGCTAAAACTGAACTTAAGATGTCACTATTCTAAAACAGTGCTGAACTAACAAGCCATTATCAAACTTAAAACAAAATAACAGAGCATGAGTTAAATGAAATTTGACTCCGGAGTATCCTAACTAGGTTATCATGCATTAATCTATGGGATTATACAGTCTGTTTTGTCCATCATGATTGGTATTTTGGAAGAGCTTCTTAGAAAAATCCTGACTGTACAATTCAGTGCAAATGCAAACATAAAGACTGAAAGCAATTTAAAAACTAAGATGTCACAGCTATCTCCTACCCATCATTATGATATTTTGGAAAAGCGTTTTAAGAGCAAGATCAGCCATGTTACTTAGTGTAAACAAACAACTGAAACATTCAGTATCACAGACATGTCTTAGACATCATAAGGATTTTTTGGAAGAGTTTTCTTAGTCTAAGTTCAACTGTGATAGTGAACAAAAGAAATTACAATTAAATCCTACAACACTATAGCCATTTCTCATTCATTATCATGATCTTTTGGAAGAGTTCTTAGAACAAGTATAACTATAGTGGCTAATGAAATTAACTATGAACTCAAACTTCAAAAACGTAAAAACAACTAAAATACTTATCTAAATTACGAAAGTAAAGCCATGCAGGAGGCAGGGGCCCTCTACCACCAGACGGAATCTAACTCTAAATCAAATCAACACTTTCAAAGCAATACGGTATTCTTCATTAAAGGAAAAATAAATTGAACAGAGTAGTCTGCGTCTTCAGAAATATAGCATGAAATCTAAGAAAAATCCAGAGCAAAATCTAGCCTATCTCTCGGTTTCCCAAATGTTTTTATAACAAATTTACATAACAAGACTTGCAACAATTCGAGGATCATTGTCTTTCCTTATCGAAATCATACTAGGAATCTTAAAGTGGCAGCGTAAAAAGGAAAAGGACATCTGGACTAAGACAGTCCTATTAGAAATCTACTTCCTTAAATGAGTTCCCACATACCAAAACCATATCCAGAATTCGGTTCTTCCTTCATGATGAGCAACGAACAATGTAGACATGACGTGAAATATACCCATATGTGGTTTTTCTTGAGAGGACACCTGGAACATGCCTGAATGTGAAGACAGCTGTAGAATTTCCGGTTAGCTACGGAATGTCTACATTATGTAGCTAGTTCCGGTCAAAATGCATTACAATGACAAAAATCACAAAACTTAGCAAGTTAGCCATGTTAATCATTCTAAAAGTAATTTTAACTAAATTCATTGATCAATTGGGTCTGGGATAACAATGGAGAAAGGAAAATGAGGTAAATTAAGATGAAATAAAGCATAATCTTGAGGCTCAATAGTAGGGGAAGTGGTTTTCCACCTATCATGGAAGCTTCCTTGAGGATAGGGCCAATCCCACCATTGTGGGGATCCCAACTCCCCTTCCACCATCTATATAAGCATGTCAATTTCCCTTTTCAAGCTAGCCTGAATAAAGCTGAATCAATTATAAGGAGATTATCATTAGACAGCCGAAGAGAAATAGACTTGTCCTTTTCTCGATGAGCTTTACCGAGACGTACTCCTCTGTCGACCCGCTGAAGGAAGACCCAGCGTCAGAGCTCAGGTTGTATCTTTCTTTGTTTCGATTAATAATAAGTGACTTCGACTATGGTTCCACTCATATTTTCATGATGTATGTTATGATTTGTATCTTCTCTGACTGATACATAATTGCATGTATTAGGTTTTACGCTTGTGTGTTTTTTATTTCTTGTACGTGTAGGTGTTTTATCGCATCGAGCGAGAGAATTTTGATTTGCCAAAGCAAGGGACGGAAACGCCATCTTCTCCACAAATGATAGTAGTGTGGGACTTAAGGTAGGCCTCTTGTCACATCTTGGTCTTTCGCAATTAAGAACTTGCGTCTTAGTGTGACTCGGTTGTTGCTAGACCTGATCTGGGCTAGTAGATATCACCTTTGTCCGCAGAGGGATTTTACCTCTCCAACAAACAACAACCCTTACAACATGTTTTTCTTGAGTTCTTATAGCTTGAAAGAGAGGCAGAGGAGGTAGGTGAAACACTAAATGAAACATTAAAACAGAAGTAGGAGAAGAGGGCTCGAGGCCCATTCTGTCTTAATATCTATGCATTAATCTTCAGTACTCTTTGGGTGAAAGAGAGGTCTTCGATAGGCTGATAGTTACTCCAGGTATGTTCTTTGATGTACTTCCAGTTGTAGTACTCTGTAGTATTCTGGTGAATAGAAAAGGCAGATAAATGACTTTGAGGTCTGCCATACTGCATAACAAATTATCTGGTAGCATTAGGACTTCTGTCAGGGTGGAAATCTTCTCAGGAACGCGGTGTAGAGTAAAAATAGTATGGGTATTATGTCCTTTCTCGTGAGGGAAACTTCTACTGATGTGAAACACTGATCAAATTGTTTTCTGTGCTTTAGGCCTCATTAGGCCTTCTGTGTAATTCACAAGGTATTCAATCTGGTACATTCACCATTTGAACAGTTAATTAAAGCTTAAAATATTCAATTACAGGCTTTAAAACTCCTTAATCCTTTAATGATACTCTTTGCCACTTTTGTGACTGTCTTTGTTTGTGAATTTGTAGGTTTAATGGTGCTGGAGGTTTTACCCAGAGTTAATACCCCTGATTTGGATAAAATATGCATTTAAAACCTTTCAAGAGTCTTCGTTGCAAATTCTGGCTTTGAAAATGGCCTTCTCTACGCTCTATGTCACTATGACAGTGATTGTGATAAATGGCAGTTTCCACCGTCTGTACCCTACAAAAGCACACAAATATGTTAATAAATCCATGCATGGGGGAGGATGGATGTAGTGGAATGTTGTGAGGATGGTAGCGAAGCGATGGTGTATGTAGTGGATGCAACGGAGAATTGGTGAAAAATGCAGTCTAATGGTGAAAATCTGCTCTGATGGAGATTTGGTGGAGGAACGGCTCTGGGTCGTTACATTAGATGGGCTAATGATGATCGGCGGTGGGGATTTACTGAACAAATGACTTTGGAAGGTTGGGAGATATGCAATGAACTTTAATGTAAAACATTAAAGTTGTGATGTTAGGCAGAATGATATAACCCTTTAACGTAAACATTAAAATTTTAATGCAGGAAAAAGGAAAGGTTTTTAATGTAAATGATAAGGTTTGGACCTTTGGATGGAATAAAAATAAAATGCGTGAAAAACATATGAAATGGGCTTGAATGGTGGGACCCAGTCATGAGCGAAGGGATATTTAACACGGACCGTTAGATCTCAAGAGGAGATTGACGATTGAGATGACGCGATGAAGTTCCATGGTCGCGCGATGGAAGAATGTGAATGGAGGACGCGATGCGCTGTGGGCTGTTGATCTGAACAGATCAATGGTTAAGATCTCTTAATGGAATTTTGGAGGCGGGAAGTGGGGAAGTGGTTTTTCAGGAAAAAACAACTGTTTTCACTCGAAAAAAGGCAAGTAAGGTGGTTTTCACTTTTCAAACGCGATATAGGTCCCTGACTGACACATGGAATTTTGAAACTGCCCATATAACGTAAATTTTAGACATTAAACTTCGGACGCCAAAACCGCGTGATATTGATGCTGGTCGTTGGATCAGGGACCGTGAGATCCGACGGCGAGAGATGGAGTTCGATATGAGGAGATGCACGGTCAGTAAGGTGGGGGTTGATCAATGGTGGTTTAATCGTGAGCCTTCTGATCTATGGGATGGACGTTCGAGATCTGCAGTGGGAAAGCAAAAGCGGAGGAGCCGTATAGTGGTCGAGAGTAATATGAGTCGTTGGATCCATGGGATCGGCGGTGAAGATTTCAAGGAGAAAGTAGGGGCCAAAGGGCTAAGGGAATGAGCGGGAGAAAGGAGGACCATCAGATCATAAGGGATGGATGGCTGCGATCTAATCGGAGGGAGAGCGATAGAAGGGCCAAAAATCTAATGGGATGAAGGAGTGATTGCATCTGGATCGTTGGATTATCTATAGATCAAAGGTTATGATTGGGCCAGGGATGACCAATCGGGGGACACGAGACAAAATCAGATCGAATCTTTACTATTGGTTCTTGTGGATTCAACGGCTAGGATCCAATCGGGAAACAACCAATCGGGGACATGAAGAGTTGCGAGTGGCGCAATGAAAAGCTCTAATTATGCGATGGCCGTCGGATTGAGAGGGGAATCAACAGTGGAGATTGCCATCGAGGGGTTTACAAAGGAATTTTATGGGCACGATGAAATATTCGAGGACCATTAGATCTATTAATATCAATGGCGGAGATCGCCCCCAAGACCAACAGAGCAAATACACCTCGCATTGGAAGTTTTCACCTTAATAAAGAAAGCGCGCTCCCAGACATCTTCCAATTCCGATAAGCACCACATGATTTAGCGCTTAGTCTTAGCACTTGGGTGCATGGAGGGGAAGTGGTTGGGGGTTGGCCGAAAGGGGCTAAGCCTGTTATATGTAAAATGTGGGTTCTTTGGCCTAAAAACAGAGTTTTTAAGGCTGAACAGAGGTTTTCGGTAGAGGGAAAAATGGATTTTTAAGCCAAACAAAGAGTGTTTGTGAGGTTTCAAGGGGATATGGGATGGTTTAGAAGACTTGGGAAGAGTTTTTTGTGGTCAAAAGGGGAAAATTGAGAAAGGGAAAAAAGGGTAAAAAAAGGGGAATTTTGCAGGGATACAAGGGGCAAATGGAGGCTTTTTTGACCAAATTTGTTTCATAGACAGTGAGGATTTTTGGATGGAAACATTAGTGAATATCTTATCAAAGGTAAAGGGCACACAGAGGCTTCAAGAATGAGAGATTTTCATAGGAAATGTATCTCTTGAAGGCTCAAAAAAATATTTAGCCACCTATTTGCTTGACAAAAAATTCGTAGGTGGCTAACAAACCTAACCTTAACCTTAACTTTAACTTTACCCTAACGTCAAGGGATAAGCTAACCCTAACCTTGACCAAACCCTTAATCTTAACCTTAACCTCAACCTTTACCCTAACCTTAACCATAACCTTAACCTTGGCGCTACCCTTAACCTTAACCTTGACCTTGACCTTAACCTAACCTTAACCTTAACCTTAACCTTTACCTTATCTCACCCTTAACCTAACCTTAACCTTAACTCTAACCTAACCCTAACCTTGAAAAAACCCTTAACCATAACTTTAACCCTTAATATTAACCTTGACCAAACCCTTACCTTAACCTAACTTTAACCTTAACCTTCCCCTAACCTTAACCTTAACCTTAGCCTTAACCATAACCTTAACCTGACTAAACCCGTAACCTTAACCTTAACCTTACCCTTAACTTTCACCTTAACCTTAAATTTACCTTTAACCTTGACCTTACCCTTAACCTTCATCCTAACCTTAACCTTAACCTTACTAAACCTATAACCTTAACCTTAAATTTACCCTTAACCTTGACCTTACCCTTAACCTTCACCTTAACCTTAACCTTAGCCTTGACCAAACCCTTAACCTTAACCTTAAACTGACTAAAAATGTAACCTAAGGGTACATTTAAGGTAAAGGTTGGGGTTAAGGTTAAGGTTATGGTTAGCTTCAGGTTAACCTTGACCTTGACCTTAACCTTAACCTTAACCTTACCCTTAACCTTTACCTAACCTTAACCTTAACCTAACCTTGACCTTAACTATAACCTAACCTTAACCTTAACCTAACCTTAGCTTTAACCATAACATTAACTTTACCATTAACCTAACTGTAACCTTAACCTTAACCATAACCTTAATCTTAACCTTGACCTTAACCTTAACCTTACCTGTAACCTTCACCCTTAACCTTAACCTAACCATAACCTTGACCAAACCCTTAACCTTAACCTTAACCTGACTAAACCCTTAACCATGACCTAACCGTAACCTTAACCTTGCCTTAACCTAACTTAATCTTGACCTTAACCTTAACCTTAACCATAACCTTAACCTTAACCTTAACCTTACCTTAATCATAACCTTAACCTTAACCTTGCCCTAACCTTACCCTAACCATAACCTGAACTTTGCCCTTAACGTAACCTTAACCTTGACCTTAAGGTTAGGGTTAGGTTAAGTGTAAATTTAAGGTTAAGGTTAGGTTAAGGGTAAGGGTAAGGTTAAGGTTAGGTTAAGGTTCAGGACATGGTTAGGGTTAGGTTAAGGTTAAGGGTGAAGGTTAAGGGTAAGGTTAAGGTTAAGGTTAGCGGAAGGTTAAAGTTAAGGGTTTAGTTAAGGTTAACGTTAGGTTAAGGTTAAGGTTAAGGTTATGGGTTTAGTCAGGTTAAGGTTAAGGCTTACCCCCTTAACCTTAACCTTAACCTAACTATAACCTTACCTTATCCCAACTTAACCTTAACCTTAACTTTAACTTTACCCTAACCTTAAGGGTTTAGTCAAGTTAAGGTTAAAGCTAAGGGTTTGGTCAAGGTTAGGGTTAGGTTATAGTTAAGGTCAAGGTTAAGGTTAGGTTAAGGTTAACATTAAGGTTAAGGTTAAGGTTAAGTTAAGGTTAATGTTAAGGGTTTGGTCAAGGTTAGGGTTAGGTTATAGTTAAAGTTAAGGTTAAGGTGAAGGTTCAGGGTAAGGTTAAGGTTAAGGTTAAGTGTTTAGTCAAGGTTAGGGTTAGGTTATACTGAAGGTTAAGCTTAAGTTAAGGGTAAAGTCAAAGTTAAGGTTAATGTTAAGGTTTTGTGAAGGTTAGGGTTAGGTTATAGTTAAGGTTAAGATAAGGTTAAGGTTAGGTTAAGGGTAAAGTTAAAGTTAAGGTTAGGGTAAGGTTAAGGTTAAGGTTTAGGTTAAGGTTAAGGGTAAGGTCAAGGTTAAGGTTAAGTAAAGATTAAGGTTAAGGTTAATGTTAAGGGTTTGGTCAAGGTTAAGGTTAGGTTATAGTTAAAGTTAAGGTTAAGGTTAAGGGTATGGTTATAGTTAGGTTAAGGTTAAGATTATGGTTAGGTTAAAGTTAAGATAAGGTTAAGTTTAAGGTTAAGGTTAGGTTAAGGGTAAAGTCAAGGTTAAGTTTAAGGTTAGGGTTACGGGTCTTAATGTTAACCTTCACTATAACCTAACCTTAACCTTAACCTAAACATAAACTTTTACTCTAACCTTAACCTTAACCTTGACCTGAACGTTAACCTTATCTTAATCTTAACCTTCACTATAACCTAACCTTAACCTTGACCTTAACTATAAACTAAACCTAACCTTAAGGGTTTGTTCAAGATTAGGGTTAAGTTATAGTTAAGTTCAAGGTTAAGGTTAGGTTAAGGGTAATGTTAAGGTTAAGGTTAGGTTAACGATAAATTTAAGGTTAAGGTTAGGTTAAGGTTAAGGTTAGGTAAGGGTAAGGTTAAGGTTAAAGTTAAGATTAAGGGTAAAATTAAGGTTAAGGTTAAGGTTAAGGTTAAGTTAAGGTTAAGGTTAACGTTTGGTAAAGGTTAGGATTAGGTTATAGTTAAGGTCAAGGTTAACATTAGGTTAAGGGTAAATTCAACGATAAGGTTAGGTTAAGGTTAAGATTAGGTTAAGGGTAAAGTTAAGGTTAAGGTTAAGGGTTTAGTCAAGGTTAGGGTTAGGTGTTACAGGTTTATTCAGGTTAAGGTTAAGGGTTTGGTCAAGGTTAGGGCTAGGTTATAGTTAAGGTCAAGGTTAAGGTTATGTTATAGTGAAGGTTAAGGTTAAATTTAAGGTTAGGGTTAGGTTATAGTTAAGCTGAAGGTCAGGCTAACGGTAAAGTTAAGGTTAAAGTTAGGTTAAGGTTAAGGATAGGTAGGGGTAAGGTTAAGGTTAGGGGTTTAGTCAGGTTAAGGTTAATGTTAAGGTAAATGTTAAGGGGGTAAGATTAATTTTAAGGTTAAGGTTAAGGGTAAAGTAAAGGTTAAGGTGAAGGTTAGGTCATAGTTAAGGTTAAGGTTATAGTTAAGGTAAAGGTTAAGTTTAGGCTATAGTTAAAGTTAAGGTTAAGGTAAAGGTTAAGGTTAAGGTTAGGTTTACGGGTCTTAACCTTAACCTTCATTAAAACTTTAACCCTAACCTTAACCTTAGCTATAACCTAACCCTAACCTTAACCAGACCCTTAAGCTTAACCTTAACTTGACTAAACCCATAACCTTGACCTTAACCTTACCCGTCACCTTTACCTTAACCATAAATTTACCTTTAACCTAACCTTAAACTTAACGTTAACCTTACCCCCTTAACCTTAACCTTAACCTTAACCTGACTAAACCTGTAACCTTAACCTTACCCTTACCTAACCTTAACCTTAATCTTAACCTAACCTTAAGGTAAGGTTAAGGTTAAGGTTAATTTAAGGGTAAAGTCAAAGTTAAGGTTAGGTTAAAGTTAAGGTTTTGGTTAAGGTTACGGGTTTACTTAGGTTATGGTTAAGGACAAGGGTTTGGTTAAGGATAGGTTAAGGTTAAGGTCAAGGTTAGGGTTAGGCTGAGGTTAAGGTTAAGGCTAGGTTAAGGGTAAAGCTAAGGTTAAGGTTAGGTTAAAATTATGCTAAAGGTTAAGGGTAAGGTTAGGGGTAAGGTTAAGGTTTAGCAAGGTTAAGGTTAAGGTAAAGGTTACAGGTTTAGTGAGGTTAAGATTAAGGTTAAGGTTAGGTTAAGGTTAAGGTCAAGGTTAAGATTATGTTAAGGTAAGGTTAAGATAATGTTAAGGATTACGGGTTTAGTCAGGTTAAGGTTAACGTTACGGGTTTAGTGAGGTTAAGGTTAAGGTTAATTTTACGGGGGTAAGGTTAAATTTAAGGTCAAGGTCAAGGCTAAGATTAAGTTAGGTTAAGGTTAAGGGTTTGGTCAGGGTTAGGGTTAGGTTATAGTTAAGGTTAAGGTTAAGGTTAAGGTTAAGGTAAGGTTAAGGTTAGGTTAAGGTTAACCTTGACCTTGACCTTAACCTTAACCTAACCTAAACATTAACCATAACCCTCCCATAACCATAACCTTAACCTTACCTTAACCTTAAGCTTAACCATCACCTAACCTTAACCTTAACCTTAACCATAACCTTAACCTTAACCTTAACCTAACCTTAACCTTGACCTTAACTATAACCTAACCCTAACCTTGACCAAACCCTTAACCTTAAGTATAACCTAACCCTAACCTTAACCTTATCTTACCCTTAACCTTAACTTATCCTTAACGTTAACATTAACCTTAACCTTGACCTAACTGTAACCTTAACCTTACCTTAACCTAACTTAACATTAACCTTAACGTTAGGTTAAGGGTAATGTCAAGGTTAAGACTGAGGTTAAGGTTAAGGTTAGGTTAAGGGTAAAGTTAAGGTTAAGGTTAGGGTTAAGGTTAGGGTAAGATTAAGTTTAATGCTAATGTTAAGGGTTTGGTCAAGGTTAGGGTTAGGTTTAGTTAAGGCCAAGGTTAACTTTAGGTTAAGGTTAGGGTGAAGGTTAAGTTTAAGGTTAAGTTTAAGGTTAAGGTTAGATAAAGTTGAAGGTTAAGGTTAGTTTTAAGGTTAAGGTTAGGTTGAGATTAAGGTTAGGTAAGGGTAAGGTTAAGGTTAAGTTTATGGTTAATTTTAGGTTAAGGGTAATGTTAAGGTTAAGGTTATATAAGGTTAAGGTGACGGGTTTAGATAGGTTAAGGTTAAGGTTAAGGGGTTAAGGTTAAGGGTGAAGGTTAATATTAAGGTTAAGGTTAAAGTTACAGGTTTATTCAAGTTAAGGTTAAGGTTAAAGGTTTGGTCAAGGTTAGTGTTATGTTATAGTTAAGGTTAAGGTTAAGGGTAAGGTTAGGGTAAAGGTTCAGGTTAAGCTTAAGGTTAATGGTTTCCTTGCCCTTAACCGTAACCTTGACCTTAACTATAACCTAACCCTAACCTAAACCTTAACCTTAATCTTAACCTAACCTTAACCTTACCCTTAACCTAATCTTAACCTTAACCTTAACCTGACTAAACCTGTAACCTTAACCTTACGCTTAACCTTATCTTACATTGACATTAACTAGAACCTTAAACTTAACCTAACCTTAACCTTAACTTTACCCTTAACCTAATCTTAACCTTAACCTAACCCTAACCTTGACTTTACCCTTAACTTAACCTTAACCTTCACTATAACCTAACCCTAACCTTGACCAAACCCTTAAACTTAACCTTAAACTTACCCTTAACCTTAACCTTATCTTAAACTTACCCTTAACCTTATCTTAACCTTTACTTAACCTTAACCTTGACTTTGACCTTATCCTTAACCTTAACCTTAACCTTAACCTTAACTTTACCCTAACCTTAACCTTAACCTTACCCTTAACTATAACTTTAACCTTAACCTTGACCTTAAGGGTAAGGTTAAGGTTAAGGTTAAGGGTAAATTTAAGGTTAATGCTATGGTTTTGGGAAGGTTAAGGTTAAGGTTAAGGTTAAGGTTTGGTCAAGGTTAGGGTTAGGTTATTTTTGCGCCGAGAGGCGCTCTACAGCCCAGTATATAGGGATGTGTAGATGTAATGTGTGTAATGTAAATGTCAGCCCAATATATAGAGATGTGTCAATGTAATGTGTGTAATGTAAACTTTTGATATGTCGGGCCCAATATATAGAGATGTGTAGATGTAATGTGTGTAATGTAAAATTTTGATATGTCGAAGTGTATATAGATGTAAAGATGTCATGTGAGTAATGTAAATTTTTGATATATTTACCACTTTAATACCAGAATACCATGGGCCAAAGACCATATTTATAAAAGAGGTATGGTAAATAAATAAAATATAACTAAACCATATATATGGTAAATAAATAAAAATTATTTTTATTTTTACTCCATAATCCTATTTATATTTATGAACACCAAAAGGTGGATATATTTAGGTGAATCCTGAGCTAAATACCATGGGCCAAATTATTATTAATACATGTCAAAAAAACATTATTAACCCTAATATTATTATTATTAATTCTAATATTCACATTATTATATTATAATATTAATATTATTAAATTTAATTAATGTAAACTTTTTATATGTCCGAGTGTATAGAAATGTACCACTTTAATACCATGGGCCAAATACCATATTTATAAAAGAGGTATGGTAAATAAATAGAATATAAATAAACCATAGGTATGGTAAATAAATAAAACGTCTTTTTATATTTACTCCATAATCCTATTTATATTTAGGAACACTCAAAAAGTGGTTTTATTTAGGTGAATCCTCAGCTAAATACCATGGGCCAAATAAAAATAAACATGTAAACGTAAATGTAAAAATAATGTTTAATATTTAACATTTAAAATTAATCTAATTAATCTAATTTCGGCCCTATTGAAAAATCACTTCTCTCCCTACATATATAAATTTAACACAGTGGGCCAAATACCATATTTTTCTATTTCTCTTCCATTTTATATTGGAGGGAAAAGAGAGAGAGGGAGAGAGAAGAGAGATGGGGGAAGAGAGAGGGAGTTAGGAGAGGAAGGAAGAGAGAGGAGGAGAGAGGGAGGAAGATAGGAGGAGAGAGGGAGGGAAATAGAGATCGAATTGGAGGGTGAGAGAGGGAGGGAAAAAGAAATACACAGAGAGAGTGAGAATTGGAGAGAGAGAGGGAGTGACAAGGGAGAAATAGAGAGAGTATGTGTATGTTTGGGGCTGAGATAAAGAGAAAAATAAGGAGAGATGGAGGGAGTGGGGGGAGAAGGAGAGAGGCAGCGATATAGTAACATAGTTGGAGGGTGAAGAGAGGGAAAGAGAGAGATAGATGTGGAAGAGAAAGGGATAGAGGGAAAGCAAGGGAGAGAGGATATGAGAGAGTGGAGAGGGAGGGAAAGAAAGATGGACTTGGAGGGGGGAGAGAGGGAAGATTTCTTGCACTTATTCATTGATTTCAGTATGGATGGGGAGATGTAGATGTAACGTGTGTAATGTAAAATTTTGATATGTCGGGCCCAATATATAGAGATGTGTAGATGTAATGTGTGTAGTGTAAACTTTTGATATGTCGGGTCCAATATATAGAGATGTGTAAATGTAACGTGTGTAATGTAAACTTTTGATATGTCTGAGTGTATATAGATGTGTAGATGTCATGTGAGTAATGTAGACTTTTGATATATTTACCACTTTAATACCATGGGCTGAATACCATGGGCCAAATACCATATTTATAAAAGAGGTATGGTAAATAAATAAAATGTAAATAAACCATATATATGGTAAATAAATAAAAAGAATTTTTATATTTACTCCATAATCCTATTTATATTTATGAACATCAAAAAATGGTTTTATTTAGGTGAATCTTGAGCTAAATACCATGGGCCAAATTATTATTAATACATGTCAAAAAAAATTTATTAACCCTAATATTAATATTATTATTATTATTAATTCTAATATTCACATTATTATATTATAATATTAATATTATTAAATTTAATTAATGTAAACTTTTGATATGTATGAGTGTATAGAAATGTACCACTTTAATATCATGGGCTAAATACCATGGGCCAAATACCATATTTATAAAATAGGTATGGTAAATAAATAGAATATAAATAAACCATAGGTATGATAAATAAATAAAAAGTATTTTTATATTTACTCCATAATCCTATTTATATTTAGGAACACTCAAAAAGTGGTTTTATTTAGGTGAATCCTTAGCTAAATACCATGGGCCAAATTAAAGTACACTATATGCATTTCCTATCTCAGGTAACAATAAACATGTAAACGTAAATGTAAAAATAATGTTTAATATTTAATATTTAAAATTTAATCAAATTAATCTAATGTCGGCCCTAATGAAAAATCACTTCACTCCCTACGTATATAAATTTAACACAGTGGGCCAAATACCATATTTTCCTATTTCTCTTCCATTTTATATTGGAGGGAAAAGAGAGAGAGGGAGAGAGAAGAGAGATGGGTGAAGAGAGAGGGAGGTAGGAGAGGAAGGGAAAGAGAGGAAGGAAGAGAGAGAGGAGGAGGAGAGAGGGAGGGATATAGAGATGGAGTTGAAGGGTGAGAGAGGGAGGGAAGAAAAATACATAGAGAGATCGAGAAGTGGAGAGAGAGAGGGAGTGACAAGGGAGAAATAGAGAGAGTATGTGTACGTTTGGGGGTGAGATAAAGAGAAAAATAAGGAGAGATGGAGGGAATGGGGGAAGAAGGAGAGAGGCAAGGATATAGTAACATATTTGGATGGTGAAGAGAGGGAGAGAGAGCAAGATAGAGACAAAGATAGATGTGGAAGAGAAAGGGATAGAGGGGAAGGAAGAGAGAGAGGATGTGGGAGAGTGGAGAGGGAGGGAAAGAGAGATGGAGTTGGAGGGGGGAGAGAGGGAAAATGATTTCTTGCACTTGATGCATTGATTTCTGTGTGGACGGTGATTTCAAATGTAAAGTTTGATAGATCAAGAGTAATGTAAACTTTTGATATGGTGATTTCTAATATTATTTGATTTCTTGCAGTAGATGCATTGATATCAGTGTAGATGTTGGTTTCTAATCTTATTTTCTTACTTGTACTAGATTCATTGATTTCAGTGTAAATACAGATAATATCAAACTCTGGATCCAGAGTAATGTATTTACATAGGGAGTGATAAGTGGGGAGAGAGAGGGAGTGACAAGGGAGAAATAGAGGAGTATGTGTATGTTTAGGGGTGAGATAAAAAGAAAAATAAGGAGAGATGGAGGGAATGGGGGGAGAATGAGAGAGGGAGTGATATCGTAACATAGTTGGAGGGTGAAGAGAGGGAGAGAGAGGGAGAGAGATGTGGGAAAGGAGATGGGGAAGTAAGTGAGAGAGGATGTGAAGAGTGGAGGAAGGATATGGAGTTGGGGAGGGAGGGGGAGAGAGGAAGATGATTTCTTGCACTCGATGCATTGATTTTAGTGTGGATGATTTCTAATCCTATTTTTCCTTACACTATATGCATTTATTTTAGTGTATATGTTGAGAGAGAGAGAGTGTGTGTGTGTGTGTGTGTGTGTTGGAAAAAGGGATTGGAAGGAAAAAGAGATAGAGAGAGAGATAATTGGATTGCAAAGGAGAGAGAGAAAAAGATAGAGGAAGGTAGGAGAGGAAGGGCAGAGAGGACATGAAGAGGAAGAAGTTATGGGGAGAAAATTGGGGGGCAAAGAAAGAGAGAGAGAGAGAGAGAGGAGAGAGAGTGAGGAAAGTGGAGAGAAGGAGGAAAGAAAGGGATAGAGGAAGGAAAGAGGATGTATGAAAGAGATGGAGTTCAAGGTGGGGTGAAGTAGATGGTGATTTATAACCCTGTTTGATTTCTTGCACTAGATGCATTGATACCAGTGTAGATGTTGGTTTCTAATCTTATTTTATTACTTGCACTAGATCAATTGATTTCAATATAGATTTTGATTTCTAATCTTATTTGATTACCTGCATTAGATGCATTTATCTTAGTGTAGATGTTGTTTTGTAATATTATTTGATTGTTTGCATTAGGTGCATTGATTTCAATGTAGACGTTGATTTCTCATTTGATGTAATTGGATGTACATTGATGGTACATTAATTTTAAAGTGATTGGATTAAGATTGTGCATTGATTTCAATGTAAGCACACAAAATTATTAACAATGTACATTAATATGGTGATTTCTAATCTTGTTTGATTGCATGCACTAAATGCATTGATATTAGTGTAAATGTTGGTTTCTAATCTTATTTTCTTACTTGCACTAAATGCATTAATTTCAGTGTAAATACAAATAATATCAAACTCTGGATCCAGAGTAATGTATTTACATAGGGAGTGAGAAGTGGAGAGAGAGGAGTGACAGGAAAGCAGTATTTGTATGTTTGGGGGTGAGATAAAGAGAAAAATAAGGAGAGATTGAGGGAATGGGGGAAGAATGAGAGAGGGAGGGATATAGTAGCATATTTGGAGGGTGAAGAGAGGGAAAGAGAGAGATAGATGTGGAAGAGAAAGGGATAGAGGGGAAGCAAGGGAGAGAGTATGTGAGAGAGTGGAGAGGGAGGGAAAGAAAGATGGACTTGGAGGGGGGAGAGAGGGAAGATGATTTCTTGCACTTATTCATTGATTTCAGTATGGATGGTGATTTCTAATGTAAATTTTGATAGATCAAGAGTAATGTAAACTTTTTATGTGGTGATTTCTAATCCTATTTGATTGCTTGCACTATATGCATTGATATCAGTGTAGATGTTGGTTTCTAATCTTATTTTCTTACTTGCACTAGATGCATTGATTTCAGTGTAAATACAGATAATATCAAACTCTGGATCCAGAGTAATGTATTTACATAAGGAGCAAGAAGTGGAGAGAGAGAGAGGGAGTGACAAGGGAGAAATAGAGAAGTATGTGTATGTTTGGGGGTGAGATAAAGAGAAAAATAAGGAGAGATGTGGGGAATGGGGGGAGAATGAGAGAGGGAGGGATATAGTAACATAGTTGGAGGGTGAAGAGAGGGAGAGAGAGAGAGAGAGATGTGGGAGAGAAAGGGATAGAGGGGAAGTAAGTGAGAGACGATGTGAGAGAGTGGAGGGAAAGGGATATGGAGTTGAAGGGGGGAGAGAGGGAAGATGATTTCTTGCACTCGATGCATTGATTTTAGTGTGGATGGTGATTTCTAATCCTATTTTTCTTGCACTATATGCATTTATTTTAGTGTAGATGTTGAGAGAGAGAGAGAGAGTGTGTGTGTGTGTTAGGGGGGAAAATAGGATTGGAAGGAAAAGAGAGAGAGAGAGAAAAAGATAGAGGAAGGTAGGAGAGGAAGGACAAGAGAGAGGACATGAGAGAGAGGAAGAGAGTTATGGGGGAATAGAGAAAATTGGAGGGCAAATAAAGAGAGAGAGAGAGAGAGAGAGGAGAGAGATTAAGTGAGAGAGTGGAGAGAAGGAGGGAAAGAGAAAGGGATAGAGGGGAAGGAAGAGAGAGAGGATGTATGAAAGAGAGATGTAGTTCAAGGGGGGAGATAGGGAAGTAGATGGTGATTTATAATCCTATTTTATTGCTTGCACTAGATGCATTGATATTAGTGTAGATGTTGGTTTCTAATCTTATTTTATTACTTGCACTATATCCATTGATTTCAATATAGTTGTTGATTTCTAATCTTATTTGATTACCTGCATCAAATGCATTGATCTTAGTGTAGATGCTGTTTTGTAATCTTATTTGATTGTTTGCATTAGGTGCATTGATTTCAGTGTAGATGTTGATTTCTGATTTTATGTAATTGGATGTATATTGATGGTACATTAATTTTAAAGTGATTGGATTAAGATTGTGCATTGATTTCAGTGTAAGCACACAAAATTATTAACAATGTACATTGATATGGTGATTTCTAATCCTATTTGATTACTTGCACTAGATGCATTGATTTCAGTGTACATGTTGGTTTCTAATCTTATTTTCTTACTTGCACTAAATGCATTGATTTCAGTGTAAATACAAATAATATCAAACTATGGATCTAGAGTAATGTATTTACATAGGAGCGAGAAGTGGATAGAGAGAGGGAGTGACAAGGGAGAAATAGAAGAGTATTTGTATGTTTGGGGGTGAGATAAAGAGAAAAATAAGGAGAGATTGAGGGAATGGGGGGAGAATGAGAGAGGGAGGGATATAGTAGCATATTTGGAGGGTGAAGAAAGAGAGAGAGAGGGAGATATAGAGAGAGTTAGATGTGGGAGAGAAAGGGATAAAGGGGAAGGAAGAGAGAGAAAATGTGAGAAAGTGGAGAGAGGGAGGGAAAGAGAAATGGAGTTGCAGGAGGGAGAGAGGGAATATGTTTTCTTGCACTTGATGCATTGATTTCAGTGTGGATGGTGATTTCTAATCCTATTTTTCTTGCAATATATGCATTGATTTTAGTGTATATGTTGAGAGAGAGACAGAGTGTGTGTGTGTGTGTGTGTGTTGGGGGAGGAAAGAGGATTGGAAGGAAAAGAGAGAGAGAGAGAGAGAGAGAGAGAGAGAGATAACTGGATTTAAAAGAGAGAGAGAGAGAGGAAAATATAGAGGAAGGTAGGAGAGGAAGGACAAGAGAGAGGACATGAGAGAGAGGAAGAGAGTTATGGGGGAAGAGAGAAAATTGGAGGGCAAAGAAAGAGAGAGAGAGAGAGGGGAGAGGGAGGAAGGACGAGAGAGAGGAGGAGAGAGGGAGGGAGATAGAAGGAGAGATGGAGTTGGAGGGGAAGAGAGGGAGGGAAGAAGGATTACATAGAGAGTAAGAAGTGAAGAGAGATATGAAGTGTCAAGGGAGATATGGAGAGAGTGTGTATATGTTTTGGGGTGAGATAAAGAGATAAAGAAGGAGATATGGAGAGAAGGAGAGAGGGAGGGATATAGTAACATAGTTGGAGGTTGAAGAGAGAGGGAGATATATATGTGGGAAATAAATGGAGAGAGAGGAAGGAAGAGGGAGGATGTGAGATAGTGGAGAGATGGAGAGAAAGGGATATGCAGTTCGAGGGGGGAGATAGGGAAGTAGATGGTGATTTATAATCCTATTTGATTGCTTTCACTAGACGCATTAATTTTAGTGTAGATGTTGATTTCAGTGTAGAGGAGGAGAGATGGAGGGAAAGAGAGATGTAGTTGGATGGGGGAGAGGGGGAAGTTGATTTCTTGCACTCGATGCATTGATTTCAGTGTGGATGGTGATTTCTAATCCTATTTTTCTTGCACTATATTCATTGATTTTAGTGTAGATTTTGTGTGTGTGTGTGAGAGAGAGAGAGAAAGAGAGAGTAACATAGTTGGAGGGTGAAGAGAGAGGGAAATATATATGTGGGAAAGAAATGGAGAGAGAGGAAGGAAGAGGGAGGATGTGAGAGAGTAGATAGATAGAGGAAAAGAGAGATGTAGTTCGAGGGGGGAGAGAGGGCAGTAGATGGCGATTTATAATCCTATTTGATTGCTTGGACTAGATGCATTGATATCAGTGTAGATGTTGGTTTCTAATCTTATTTTATTACTTGCACTAGATCCATTGATTTCAATATAGATGTTGATTTCTAATCTTATTTGACTACCTGCATTAGATGCATTGATCTCAGTGTAGATGTTGTTTTGTAATATTATTTGATTGTTTGCATTAGGTGCATTGATTTTAGTGCCAACACACAAAATTATTAACAATGTACATTAATATTTGTGTTATAGTAAATCAACCTATTAATATTGAAGAGCAAGAGAGACAATGTATGATGTTTAGTACAATAGTTCAAGCTAAATATTTAAATGGTTTATTATTTCAAATTTCATTTTCATATAATCAATATGAAAAGATGACAAAACTAACAAGGGTGACAATAAGAATAGTAAAAGAAAATAATTTGAGATTGATCACAATGAAGACTTTTTGTAATTGACTACACTCTTATTATTTTCATTTTCTATCATTCAACACTATTACATTGTCACTTTGCATTCAAAAACAATATTCCGTCATTAAAGTTATTAACAATATTTATTATCTCAAAAAACTGAGGTAACTAAGAAAATTTTAAAATTAAAACGACCACATAAATACATATTTGGCATATATAAAATTATTATATTTATATTATCTGTATTTGCATATTATTGATAAAATTAATCATATTTTCGATAGATTTTCCTTGGCCACACACGACTGAAACCAGCCTAGATCCATCTTAACTCTGGATCTATTAAGCACCGAGAGGGATCAAATCTCTCGAGGTGCAAACCTTTTCTCAAGTTTTGCACTCAAAAAAAGAGGTTTGCACCTCGAGAGATTTGATCCCTCTCGGCGCTTAATAGATCTAGAGTTAAGATGGATCTAGGCTGGTAGTTAAGTTCAATGATAAGATTAGGTTAAGGTTAAGGTTAAAGGTAACGTTAAGGTTAGGGCTATAGTTAGGTTAAGGTTAAGGTTAACATTTTGTTAAATTTAGGGTTAGGTTATAGTTAAGGATAGGTTATAGTGAAGGTTAAGGATAAGACCTATAACCTTAACCTTGACCTTACCCTTAACATTAAGCTTAAATTTAACCCTAACTTCGACTTTACCCTTAATCTAACCTTAACCTAACTTAACCTTAACCTTTACCTTAACCTAACCTTAACCTTAACCTTAACCTTCACCCTTAACCTTAACCTAACCTTAAATTTAACCTTAACCTTATCTTAACCTTATCCTAACCTTCACCTTAACCTTAACCTAATAATAACCTTAACCATAACATTAACCTTAACCTTAACCTTAAACTTAACCTAACCTTAACCTTAACCTTAACCTAACCTTAACCTTAACATTAACCTAAATAAAATTGTAACCTTATCCTTATCCTTAACCTAACCTTAACCTTAACCATAACCTTGACCAAACCCTTAACCTTAACCTTAACATTAACCTTTCCCTAACCTTAACCTTCACCTTAACTATAACCTAACCCTAACCCTGACCAAACCCTTAACTTTAACCTTAACCTAACCTTAACTATAACCAAACCCTAACCTTGACCAAACCCTTACCCTTAACCTAACCTTAACCTTCACTTTACCCTTAACATGAACTTAACCTTAACCTTCCCCTAATCTTAACCCTATCCTTACCCTAACCATAATGTTAACTTCAACCTTAACCTAATCTTAACATTAACCTAACCTTAACCTTACCCTTAACCTTGAACTTAACCTTAACTTTAACTATAACCTAACTCTAACCTTGACCAAACCTTAACCTTAACATTAACTTAACCTAACCATAACCTTAACCTTAACCTTAACCTTATCTTAACCTCAACTATAACCTAACCCTAACCTTGGCCAAACCTTAACCTTAACCTTAATTTTACCCTTAACCTAACCTTATCCTTAACCTTAACCTTGAATTTACCCTTAACCTTAACCTTAACCATAACCTTTACCTTAAAACTAACCTTAACCTGACTAAACCCGTAACTTGACACAAACCCTAACCTTGACCTTAACCTGACTGACTAAACCCTTGAATTTACCCTTAACCTTAACTTTACCCTTAAGCTAACCTTACTCTTAACCTTAACCTTAACTTGAATAAACCTGTAACCTTAACTATAACCTAACCCTAACCTTGACCAAACCCTTAACATTAACCTTAACCTTAACCTTTACCTAACGTTAACGTTAACCTTAACCATAACCTTTACCTTAACCTAACCTTAACCTTAACCTTATCTTACCCTTAGCCTGCACTATAAACTAAGCTTAACCTTGACCTTAACTATAACCTAACCCTAACCTTGACCAAACCCATAACCTTAACCTTAATATTATCTTAACCTTAACCTTCACTATAAACTAACCTTAACCTTAACCTTATCTTACCCTTAACCTAACTTTAACCTTAACTATAACCTAACCCTAACGTTAAACTTAACCATAACCTTATCTTTACCATTCACCTTAACTTAACCTTAACCTTAACCTAACCTTAACCTTAACCTTAAACATAACCTTAACCTTAACCTTACCCTTAACCTTAACCTAACCTTAACCCTAACCATACCCTAACCTTAACCCTAACCTTACCCTTAACCTTACCCTTAACGTTAACCTTAACCATAATCTTAACCTCAGGTTAAGGTTAAGGTTAAGGTTATGTTAAGGGTAAATTCAAGGTTAAGGTTAAGTTAAGGTTAAGATTAGGTTAAGGGTAAAGTTAAGGTTAAGGTTAAGGTTAAATGTTTGGTCAAGGTTAAGTGTTAGGTTTAGGTTAAGATTAGTTTAAGGGTAAAGTCAAGGTTAAGGAAAATTTAGGGTTAAGGTTAGGTTAAGCTTAAGGTTAGGGTCAAGGTTAGGGATGGGTTATAGTTAATGTCCAGGTTAAGGTTAAGGGTAATGTTATAGTTATGTTAAGGTTAAGGTTAAGGTTAAGGTTAATGTTAAGATTAAGGTTAAAGGTTTGGCTAAAGTTAGGGTTAGGTTTTAGTTAAGGTTAAGATTAGGTTAAGATTAAGGTTAAGGGGGCAATGTTAAGGTTAAGGTTGAGGTTAAGGTTACAGGTTTAGTCAGGTTAAGGTTAAGGTTAAGGGTTTGGTCAATGTTAGGGTTAGGTTATAGTTAAGGTCAAGGTTAAGGTTAAGGGTAAATTTATAGTTAGGTTAAGGTTATGGTTAAGGTTAGGATAAGGTTAAGATAAGGTTAAGGTTAATGGTTTGGTCAAGGTTAGTGTAGGTTATAGTTAAGGTTAAGGTTAAGGTTAGGTTAAGGGTAAAGTTAAGGTTAAGGTTAGGGTTAGGGTTAAGGTTAGATTTTTCTCAAGGTTAAGGTTAGGTTATAGTTAAGGTTAAGGTTAAGGTTAAGGTTATGAGGACCGTAAGGTTAAGGTCAAGGATAAGGTTACGGGTCTTAACCTTTACCTTCACTATAACCTACCCTTAACCTTAGCCTTAAAATAAACCTTAAACTAAACTTAACCATAACCTTAACCTTGACCTTAACCTTAACCTAACCTTAACCATAACCATAACCTTAAGCTTAGCCTTAAAATTAGCATAACCATAACCTTGACATTAACTATAACCTAACCCTAACCTTGATCAAACCCTTAACCTTAACCTTAACCTGACTAAACCCGTAACCTTAAACTTAACCTTTACCCTTAAATCTAACCTTACCCTTAACCTTAACCTTAACCTAAGGTTAAGATTATGGTTAAGGTTAAGGTTAAGGATAAGTTAAGGTTAAGGGTAAGGTTAAGGTTACGGTTACATGTTTAGTCAGGTTAAGGTTAATGTTAAGGGTTTGGTCAAGGTTAGGGTTAGGTTATAGTTAAGGTCAAGCTTAAGGTTAGGTTAAGGTTAAGGTTAAGGTTATGGTTAAGGTTAAGGTTAGGTAAAGGTTTAGTTAAGGTAAGGTTAAGGTAAGGTTAGGTTAAGGTTTAGGTTAGGTTAAGGTAAGGTTAAGGTTAAGGATAGGTTAGGGTTAACGTTAGGGGAAGGTTAAGGTTAAACATAAGGTTAAGGTTAAGGTTTTACTTTACCCTTAACCTAATCTTAAGCTTAACCTTAACCTTAACCTTAACTTAACATTAACCTTAACTTTGACCTAACTGTAACCTCCACCTTCACCTAATCATAACCTTAACCTTAACCTTACCCCCTTAACCTTAACCTTAATCTTAATCATAACCCTAACGTTATCTTACCCTTAACCTTAACCATAACCTTAAACTTTACTTTACCCTTAACCTAACCTTAACCTTAACCTTAACCTAACCCTAACCCTAACCCTAACCCTAACCTTGACCAAACCCTTGACCTTAACCTTTACCTTACTAAACCTGTAACCTTAACCTTACTCTTAACATTAACATTCACCTTAATGTTTAATTTACCGTTAATCTAACCTTAACCTAACCTTAACTATAACCTAACCCTAACCTTGACCAAATCCTTAACCTTAACTTTAACCTAAACTTAACCTTAACCTGATGCTTAACCTAACCTTAACCTTAACCTTAACTAAAACCTTCCCCTAACCTTAACCTTAACTTTACCCTTAACCTAATATTAAACTTAAATATAACCTAACCCTAACCTTAACCTTAACCATAACATTATCTTTACCCTTAACCTTAACCTTAACTTGACCTTAACTATAACCTAACCTTAACTTTGACCAAAGTAAAGTTAAGGTTAAGGTTAGGTTAAGGTTAAGATAAGGCTAAGGTTAAGGTTAATATAACCTTGACCTTAACTATAACCTTAACTTGACTAAACCCGTAACCTTAACCTTAACCATAACCTTACGAAACCCTTAAGGTTCAGTTAAGGGTAAAGTCAAAGTTAAGGTTATTCTTATGGGAAGGTTAAGGTTAGGTGAAGGTTAAGGTCATGTTAAGCATAACCTTAACCCTTAACCATATCTTACCCTTAACCTTAACCTTTACCTTAACCTCAACTTTACCCTTAACTTAACGTTACCTTAACCTTAACCTAACCTTAACCTTAAACTTTAACCTTAACCTAAACTTACCCTTAACATTAACTTAACCCTAACATTGACATAATCCTTAACCTTAACCTTAACATAACCTTAACCTTAACATTAACTTAACCCTAACGTTGACATAACCCTTAACCTTAACCTTAACATAATATTAACCTTAACTTTACTCTTAACCTTGACTTTAACCTTAACCTTCCCCTAGCCTTAACCTTAACCTTCCCCTAACCTTAACTTTAACCTTGACCTTGACTTTAACCTTAACATAACCTTAACCTTAGCTCAACCTTAACCTTATCCTTAACATTAACCTTAATCTTAACCTTAAGGTTAAGGTTATGGTAAGGGTAAGTTTAAGGTTACGGGTTTAGTCAGGTTAAGGTTAAGGTTATAATTAAGGTCAACTTTAAATTTAAGGTTACGTTATAGCTAAGTTCAAGGTTAAGGTTAGGTTATGGTGAAGGTTAAGGTTAACATTAAGGGTGAAGGTTAAGGGTACAGTTTAGGTTAAGACCTGTATCCTCAACCTTCACCCTTAACCTTAACCTAACTTTAACCTTAACCTTAACCTTACTAAACCTATAACCTTAACCTTAACCTTGACTTTACCCTTAACCTTACCTTAACCTTAACTATAACCAGACCCTAACCTGGACCTTCACTTTACCTTTAACCTTAACCTTAACCTTAAACGTAAACTTGACCTTAACTATAATTTAACCCTAATCTTAACCTTAACTTTAACTTTACCCTTAACCTCCACCTTTACCTTAAGTTTTCCCTTAACCTTAACCTTAACTATAACCTTAACCTTAACCTTAACTTAACCTAACCTTAACCTTAACCTTCCCCTTGACCTTAACCTTAACCTTAACCTTGAATTTACCCTAACCTAACCTTAACGTTACCCATAACCTAACCCTAACCTTGAGGTTAGGTTAACCTTGACCAAACCCTTAACCTTCACCTTAAACTAACCTTAACCTAAACCCTAACCCTAACCTTAACCTTATGTTAACCTTAACCTAACCTTAACCTTAACCTTAACCTAACCATAACCTTACCCTTAACCTGAAACTTAACCTTAACCTTAACCTTAACTTAACCTAACCCTAACCTTGACCTTAACCTTAACCTTAACCTTAACCTAACCTTGACCTAACCCTTACTTTAAATTTACCCTAACCTTAACCTGAACCTTACCCTTACCCTTACCCTTAACCTTAACCTAACCCTAATCTTAACCTTGACTTTACCTTAACCTAACCCTAACCTTGACCTTGACTTTACCTTAACCCCTTAACCTTAACCTTCACTTAACGTTAACATTACCCTTAACTTAACCTTAACCTAACCTTAACTATAACCTAACCCTAGCCTTGACCTAACCTTAACTATAACCTAACCCAAACCTTGACCAAACTCATAACCTTAACCTTAACTATAACCTAACCCTAACCTTAACCTTAACCTTAACCTTAGCCTAACCATAACCTTAACATTAACCTTAAACTTAGCCTTCCCCTAACCTTAATCCTAACCTTAACCTTAAGTAAAACCTAATCCTAACCTTGACCAAACCTTAACCTTAAGGTTAAGGGTTAATGTTAAAGTTAAGGTTATGGTTATGGTTAAGGTTAGGGGAGGGTTAAGGTTAGTTTAAGGGTAATGTTACGGGTAAAGTTAAGGTTAAGGTTAGGGTAAGGTTAGCGCAAGGCTAAGGTTAAGGTTAAGGTTAAGGTTAGGGGAATGTTAAGGTTAAAGTTAGGTTAATGTAAGGTTAAGGTTAAGGGTTTAGTTAGGTTAAGGTTAAGGTTATGGTTATGGTTATGGTATGGTTAATGTTAAGATAAGTTTAAGGTTAAAGTTAAGGTTAAGGTTAGCTTAAGGGTAAAGTTAAGGTTAGGGTTAAGTTAAGGTTAAGGTTAAGGTTAAGGTTAGCTTAAGGGTAAATTTAAGGTTAGGGTTAGGTTAAGGTTAAGGTTAAGGTTATGGTTAGGATAAGGTTATGGTTAAGATTAAGGTTAAGGTTAAGGTTAGGTTAAGGTTATGGTTAGGTTAAGGTTAAGATTAGGCTAAGGTTAAGGTTAAGGCTTTGTCAAGGTTACGGTTAGGTTATGGTTAAGGTCAAGGTCAAGGTTAGGTTAAGGGTAAAGTCAAGGTTAAGGTTAGGTTAAGGTTAAGGTCAAGGTTAAGGGTAAATTTAAGGTCAAGGTTAGGGTTAGGTTATATTTAAGGTTAAGCATTTGGTCAAGGTCAGGGTTAGATTAATTTTAAGGTTAAGGTTAGGTTAGGATAAGGTCAAGGTTAAGGTTATGTTAAGGTTAAGGTTACGATTTTAGTCAGGTTAAGGTCAAGGTTACGGTTAAGGTTAAAGTCAAGGGTAAGTGTTTGGTTAAGGTTAAGGTTAAGGTTAAGGTTAGGTTAATCTAAGGTTAAAGTTAATGTTATGGTTAGGTTAAGGGTAAAGTTAAGGATACGGTTAGGGTTAAGGTTGAGGTTAAGGTTGGGGGAAGGATAAGGTTAGGTTAAGGTTAGGTTCAGCTGAGGCTTAGGTTATAGTTAAGGTTAAGGAAAGGTTAAGGGTAAGATAAGGTAAAGGTTAAAGTTACAGTTAAGTTTAGGTTACGGTTAAGGTAAGGGTTAAGGTCAAGGTTAAGGTCAAGGTTAAGGGTAAAGTTAAGGTCAAGGTTAGGGTTAGGTTAAATTTAGGGTTAAGGTTAGGTTAAGGGTAAAGTCAAGGTTAAGGTGAAGGTTAAGATTAAGTTTAAGGTTAAGGGTTACGGGTTTAGTCAGGTTAAGGTTAAGGGTTTGGTTAAGGTTAGGGTTAGGTTATAGTTAAGGTTAATTTTAGGTTAAGGGTAAAGTTAAGGTTAAGGGTTTGGTCAAGTTTAGGGTTAGGTTAGGTTAAGGTTATGTTAACATTAAGGTCAAGGTTAATGTTAAGGTTAAGGTTAAGGTTAAGTTTAAGGTTAAGAATTTGGTCAAGGTTATGGTTATGGTTATGGCTAAAGTTAAGGTTAAGGTTAGGGTTAAGGTTAAGAGAAGGTTTAGGTTAAGGTTAAGGGTTTGGTCAACGTTAGGGTTAGGTTATAGCTAAGGTTAAGGTTAAGGTTAAGGCTTTAGTAAGCTTAAGGGTAAGGTTAAGGTTAAGGATACGGGTTTGGCCAGGGTTAGGGTTAGGTTATAGTGAAGGTTAAAGTTAAGTTAAGGGTAAAATCAAGGTTAGGGTTAAAGTTAAGGTTAAGGATAAGGGTGAGGTCAAGGTTAAGGTTACAGCTCTTAACCTTAACCTTAACCTTAACCTAAACCTGAACCTGAACGTTAACCTTAACCTTAACCTTAACTTAAACTATAACCTAACCTAACCTTAACCTTAACTATAACCTAACCCTAACCTTGACCAAACCCTTAACCTTAACCTTAAACTTAACTTTAACCTTAACCTTAACCTTAACTTAACCTTAACCTTAACCTTAACCTTCTCATAACCATAACCATAACCTCAACCTTAACCTTAACCTTTACCTAACCTTAAACTTAACCTTAACCTTAACCTAACCCTAACCTCACCATAGCCATAACCTTAACTATAACCTAATCCTATCCTTAACCTTACCCTTAACCTTGACCTTGACCTTAACCTTAACTTTAAACTTGACCTTAACCTTAACTTTAACTATAACCTAAACTAAACTTGACATTAACTATAACCTAACCCTAACCTTGACCAAATGCTTAACATTAACCTTAACATTAACTTTAACCTTAATATTCCCATAAACATAACCTTAACCTTAACCTTAACCTTCACCTTAACCTTTACCTTGAATTTACCCTTAACCTAACCTTAACCCCTAAACCTTAACCTTAACCTGCCCATAACCATAACCTTAACCTTGAATTTACCCTTAACCTAACCTTAACATTAACCATAACCTAACCCTAACCTTGACCAAACCTTAACCTTAACCTTAACTTAACCTTAATCTTAACCTTAACCTTCCCCTAACCTTAACCCTAACCTTAACCTTAACCTTAAGCTTAAGCTTAACCTTCCCCTAACCATAACCTTAACCTTAACCTTCCCATAACCATAACCTTAACCTTGACCTTGACCTTACCCTTGACCTTAACCTTATACTTGACACTGACCTTGACCTTGACCTTAACCTTACCCTTAAACTTATCTTAACCTTAACTTTACACTTAACCTTACCTTAACCATAACCTTAACCTAACCTTGACCTTAACCTTACCCTTAACCTTATCTTTAGCTTATCTTATCCATAACCTTAAGCTTAAGGTTAACCAAACCTTAACCTTTACTTTACCCTTAACATAACCTTAACCATAACCTTATCTTTACCCTTTACCTTAACCTTAACGTTAACCTTAACCATAACCTTAACCTTAACCTTAACCTTAACTATAACATTAACCTTCACCTTAATCTTAAGCTTAACCTTGAATTTACCCTTAACTTAACCTTAACCTAACCTTAACCTTAACTTAACCTTAACCTTAACCTTAAGCTTCACCTTCACCTTATCCCCTTAACCTTAACCTTGAATTTACTCTAACTTTACATTAACCCCTTAACCTTAACCTTAACTTTACCCCTTAACCTTAACCTTAACCTTAACTTTACCCCTTAACCTTAACCTTAAACTTACCTTAACCAAACCCTTAACATTAACCTTAACTTAACCTTCATCTTAACCTTAACCTTAACCTAACCTTAACCTTAATCTTAACTATAACCTAACCCTAACCTTTACCAAACCTTACCCTTAAGGTCAAGGTTAACGTTAAGGTTAAGGTTAAGGTTAGGTTAAGGTTAAGGTTAAGGTTGAGGTTAGGTTAAGGTTAATGTTAAGGTTATGGTTATGGGAAGGTTAAGGTTAAGGTTAAGGTTAGGTTAAGGATTTGGTCAAGGTTAGGGTTAGATTATAGTGCAAGTTAAGGTTAAGTTAAGGGTAAATTCAAGGCATAACCCTTAACCTTAACCTTACCCTTAACCTTCACCTTAACCTTAACCTTGAATTTACCCTTAACCTAACCTTAACCTTAACTATAACCTAACCCAAACCTTGACCTTAACTTTACCCTTAACCTTGAACTTAACCAAACCTTAACCTTAACTTTAATCTTAACCTTATCTTACCCTTAACCTTAACCTTCCCAAACCCTTAACCTTAACCTTAACCTTAAACTTAATCTTAACCTGACTAAGCCCGTAACCTTAAAATTAACCTAACCTTAACCTTATCTTAACCTTTACCTTAACCTTAACCTTAACCTTAAATTTGGTTAGGTAAAGTCAAAGTTAAGGTTACGTTAAGGGTAAACTCAAGGTTAAGTTTAGGGTTAGGTTATAGTTAAGGTCAAGGTTAAGGTTAAGGTTACAGATTTATCACGTTAAGGTTAAGGTTAAGTGTAAAGTCAAGGTTAAGGTTAAGGTTAAGGTTCACGTTAAGGTTAAGGTTAAGGGTTTGATCAAGGTTAAGAGTGGGGTTAAGGTTAAGGTTAGGGTAAGGGTAAATTTAAGGTTAAGGTTAAGGTTAAGGGTTTAGTCAAGCTTAGGGTTAGGTTATAGTGAAGGTTAAGGTTAAGTTAAGGGTAAAGTCAAGGTTAGGGTTAAAGTTAAGGTTAAGGATAAAGGTAAGGTCAAGGTCAAGTTTATGGGTCTTAACCTTAACCTTCACTATAACCTAACCTTAACCTTGACCTTACCCTTATCCTTAACTTTAACCTTATCTTACCCTTAACCTTAACCTTCCCAAACCCTTAAGTTTAAGGTTCACGTTAAGGTTAAGGTTAAGGGTTTGGTCAAGGTTAAGGGTGGGGTTAAGATTAAGGTTAGGTTAAGGGTAAAGTTAAGGTTAAGGTGAAGGTTAAGGGTTTGGTCAAGCTTAGGGTTAGGTTATAGTTAAGGTCAAGGTTAAGGTTATGGTTAAGGTAAGGTTAATATAAGGTTAAGGGTAATGTTAACATTAAGGTTAGGTTAATGTTAAGTTAAGGTTTGGTCAAGGTTAGGGTTACATTATAGTTATGGTCAAGGTTAAGGTTAGGTTAAGGTTAAGGTTATGGTTTTAATCAGGTTAAGGTTAAGGTTAGGTTAAGGGTAAAGTCAAGTTCAAGGTTAGGGTTAGGTTAAGGGTAAGATAAGGTGAAGGTTAAGGTTAGGTTAAGGACAAGGTCAAGGTTGAGGTTAAGGTTAAGGTCAAGGTTAAGCATAAAGTGAAGGTCAAGGTTAGGATTAGGTTATAGTTAAGTTTAAGGTTAGGTTAAGTGTAAATTCAAGGTTAATGTTAGGTTAAGGTTAAGGTTAAGGTTAAGGTTTTGGTTAAGGTTAGGTTAAGGTTAAGGTTAGGGTTAAGGGTTTGGTTAAGGTTAGGTTAAGGTTAAAGTTAAGGTTAAGGTTAGGGTAAGGTTAGGGTAAGGTTAAGGTTATGGTTAGGGTAAGTTTATGGTTATGGTTAATGTTAAGGATAAGTTTAAGTTTAAAGGTTTATTTAAGGTTAAGGTTAAGTTAAGTTTAAGTTTAATGTAAAGGGTTTGGTCAATGTTAGGGTTAGGTTACAGTTAAGGTTAAGGTTAATCTTACAATTAAGGTTTAAGGTTAAGATAAGGTTAAAGGTAAGGTTAAGGTTAGGTTAAGGTAAGGTTAAGGGTAAAGTTAAGGTTAAGGTTAAGCTTAACGTTAAGATAAGTTTAAGTTTAAGGTTAGGTTAAGGTTAAGGTTTAAGGTTACGTGTATTAACATTAACCTTCACTATAACCCACCCTTAACATTAACCTTTACCTAAAATTAACCTTAACCATAACCATAACCTTGACCTTGACTTTAACTCTAACCTTAATGTTAAAAAAACATCATCACATGTAAAAATATCGATCCAGAAATATATATATATATATATATATATGTCGAATAGTTTGCAGTTTTTGTACATCACATAAAATCAAAAAATATACATGTATGTTTTAATAATAGCCAGAGACAACATGTCTCTCAAAAATATGCATATAAAAATCCATAGATGACTAATCAGCGTGGTGCTCCTCGTAACATGTCACTGCGCACACCAGTCACCTCAGCAATTGATGGAGGCGACTAGGCACCCCCACAGTGTGCCTCTGGTAAGCCATCGGGATGTCTTCTAGTCGTGCGTAATCCGGGATCCCCTGGGCGATACCCTCCAAGTTCTAGACTAGCTCTCTCCCTTCAACACCCTCAGCTTGAGGATCATGTGCGAGAGGGGTCCTCCGTGCAATGGGTGACATGTTGGCGGGCCTCTCTGGGCCAACATCTACATACACATAGAACTGTTATTAGAATATGCATGTATCACAAAAAAAATCATAAATACATAAAAAATAAAAAAGATTCATACCCATCTCCTTGTCCCAGTCATCCCCCTCTGGGAGTGCAAGATCTGGGTCTCTCGTGAAGTCGGTACCGGCGTAGGGCCAGTCCTCAATGAAGATCAGCTGTCACCATAGCCATACAAAAAACTTGGGCCTCCAGGACATCTGTTGGCCCCCTCCTGATCTGGGCATGAGTGCTGCCCATCGAGCCATCCTCGGCTCCCTCAATGATGGCTCGTCGACTATTGCCCCTTAGCCCTGGAAATTTGGTAATCGTTACAGAATGAACGACACCAGAATGGAACCGTACCCAAACTGTTTCAATTTGGCTTTCTTGCCTCCGTGCCCGATACCCGCGCCAATTGGCTGAGCCCTAATTTTGCAAAGGGTTACCCCAGAGATCAAAGACACAATGGAAACTTACAAAAAATGAATAAAAAAAAAGCTAAGGGGAGCACTTCTTACCTGGAAAAAACAATAACCGCAATGATGTACTGGATTGGTCACAATCACCACTACAAGTCTGCACAAAAAAAGCTCACTGTTGCTCTCCAAAAGAGGTAAAAAGTAAAAGTAAATATGTTTTTACTATTCGTGGCATATTTATAACTTTTCAAAGTCAAATTAGGTTTTTAAAGTCATTTTTCCCAATATTTTTCTATATTTTGTCGAAAAATGGATTTTACGTTCGCTTTCATGTGCAGCAACAGGTTTTTACGTAGCTTAGACGGTGATATGAGTTGTATTTTATACTTTTTCGGACTCGGTAAAAACACGAAAAAGTCATTTTGGAGTCATCTTTCAGCTCTTTTCTAACTCTCTAAACATGAAAAGATTTCTGAGTCCCTTGTCTTTTTGATCTAGTTAAAGTGGCTACGAAATGACATCTACCCAGTATACGTTTACCCCTTTTTCAAGCTGGGATAGATTATTTACGAAAAAGGAATACCCTAGCCTATCGCGACTAGGAGGTTTTCTCAGACATAGTTTTCTACCTTTTCAGATCTGAGGAACTATTTACGAAAAGGGACTTTGGAGTTTACTTTTTTGCTATATTTTCAAACTCTCTAAACATGAAAAGATGATGAGTTCTTCCTTTTTCATACTCATTAAACCCTGATGACATCGGATTCAGTCGTAATAATGATACTCGAGTTTTTCCTTCTTAGGGCTCGTTAAATGTACTAGGATGGATTCGTCCGAAGGACGAACTTATATTACAAGCATATGCTATCTTCTTCAAGCTTGTTTTCAAAAATAATTGGGGTACTCTCCAAAAATGGTGGGAAAAATGGAACCAATATCATCGTCGTGTTGGCAATATGTCGCTCTTGAACATGGCACTTATCTGCATTCGTGTCGATTTGGGGACATATCATCTCGTTTTCTGCTTGCCTCCGTTGGTTTGGGTAATCCCTTTCGAACTCTCATTTTCTCTTTGGATCATCATCACGACCTCTGATCTTTTGATGTCAAACACTTCCAAATCCACTGTCCTTTCACCGATATGTTCAAGAGAAGTTGACCTCTGCAATTTCAACCTTCCTCTGATTCTCATTTGATCCTGATTCACAAATATTATGTTCCTCTGTCTCACGTCGATGATGTGGGAAACATTATGGCCCACCTTCGATCAAGGTCACTTCCTGTCGACTTCAGCTCATTATCCAGGAAGCTGATCTAGAGACTCCCTTCTGGTACCTTGGAGTCCGCATGCCTCAATGGCAGGTTCTTCACATTCGATGTAAGGTTTTCATCATTGACCTTCGATTGGATGATTTTGTGGGTGTTCGACGCCAGCTCACTGTTCACATTCCATGGATTGTACCTATAGTACCTTGAGGGCCATTGTCATTATTGGTGGTTCCTCTCGCGTATGTTAACAGCTTTCATCATTAGATGGTAATCAAACGATGTTCTTGCATGTTCTACTTCAGGTCACTTATTCACATGCTTGAACTTGTACTCTGTTCGGGTCGAGATGGAGTGTAAGACCCTGGATTTTGTCTGTTGGAATCCAGGCTACAGATTTTGTGGATTATCATGATTGGTTACATGACTCATTGAATGGATGGCTGCGACCATACCTGAGTCTACTTATTGATCCTTAATGGATGGCTACATCCATGCCTTGGATCCTGATTATTGTATACTCTATTACAGATGGTTGCGCCCATTCCACATATATCATGTATTTGAGATATTATTTTTACTTGCCTACGCAAATTTTCCGATGGTAGTGTTTTCAATTGGACACGTTCTCGTAAAGAATTTCACCCCTCTCTCTCTCTCAGGCCTCATGCTTTAGGGGGCATATGTTACATAGTAATTTGTCACTGTCCCTGCAATCCCCCATTCCACACATTGGAGGGATTATTCCGTGACCTGTGAGTAGTGACATGACCTCAAACCACTTTCACGGCATCCCCCTTGACAAGGAAAATCATTCCCCTGAAGACAATTTCCTGTGAAAAGCCCTAAAAATAGCCCTTTTGGCCTTGGCGTGACTAGAGAGTTCAACCTTCGCACCAATGGGGAAATCCACCAAAGAGGGCATGCCAACTGGTGCTCTGTCCCAGTGTATTACTCACGCCAAGATTGCTAAGGATTGTTTTTTAAAAATAAATGGCAGAAGTTTGATTCCAGCCAATTCCTGAACGAGTCTCTAAAATGAGTTGGGAGGTTTGGCTTCGGATCTCCATGTAGGGGAAGTGCTTTTCCACCTATCATGGAAGCTTCCTTGAAGATAGGGCCAATCCCACCATTGTAGGGATCCCAACTCCCCTTCCAAAATCTATATAAGCTTGTCATTTTCCCTTTTCAAGCTAGCCTGAATAGAGCTAAATCATTAGTGAGGAGATTATCGTCAGATAGTTGAAGAGAGAGACTTGTCCCATTCCCGACGAGCTTTACCGAGATGTACTCCGATGTCGACCCGCCGAAGGAAGATCCAGCATCAGAGCTCAGGTTGTATCTTTCTTTGTTCTAATTAATAATAAGTGACTTCAATTATGGTTCCACTCAGATGTTTATGTTTCATGTTATGAGTTGTATCTTCTCTAACTAATACATAGTTGCATGTATTAGGTTTTATGCTTGTGTGTTTGTTGCTTCTTCGTGTACGTGTAGGTGTTCGAATGTGCCTAGTGAGAGAATTGTGATCTGCCAAAGCGAGGGATAGAAGTGCCATTTTCTCCACAAACGAAAACAACGTAGGACATAAGGTAGGCCTCTTGTCACATCTTAGTCTTTTGCAATTAGGAACCTGCATCTTAGTGTGACTCGGTTGTTGCTAGACCCGATCTGGGCTAGTAGGGATTTACCTCTCCAACAATAACTATAACATGACCCTAACCTTAACCTTAACTATAACCTAACCCTAAACTTGACAAAACCCTTAACCTTAATATTAACTTTAACCTTAACCTTACCCCCTTAACCTAACCCAAAACTTGACCAAACCCTTAACCTTAACCCTAACCTTAACCTAACCTTAACCTTAACTTTAACTTTCCCCTAACCTTAACCTTAACCTTAACTATAACATAACCTTAACCTTGACCTTAACTATAACCTAATCCTAACGTCGACCAAACCCTTAACCTTAACCTTAACCTTAACATTAACCTTACCCCCTTAACCTAACCCTAACCTTGACCAAACCCTTAACCTTAACCTTAACCTTAACCTTAAAGTAACGTTAATCTTAACTCTAACTTTATCTTAACCTTAACCTTAACCTTGAACAAGCCCTTAACCTTAACCTTGACCAAAACCTTAACCTAACTTAACCCGTAAGCTTAACCTTAACTATAACCTAACCCTAACCTTGACCAAACCCTTAACCTTAACCTTAACCTAACCTTAACCTTGACCTTAATTATAACCTAACCCTCACCTTGACAAAATCCTTAACCTTGACTTTAACCTTAACCTTAAGTATAACCTAACCCTAACCTTGACCTTAACCTAGCCTTAAACTTGACCTTAACTATAACCTAACCCTAACCTTAACCTTAACCTTAATTTAACCTTAACCTTCCCATAACCATAACCTTAACCTTGACATTACCATTAACCTAAGCTTAACCTAACCTAACCTTAACCTTAGCTTTAACTTTACCCTAACCTTAAGGGATAAGGTAACCCTAACCTTGACCAAAACCTTAACCTTAACCTTAACATTAACCTCAACCTTTACCCTAACATTAACCTTATCCTTAACCTTGGATTTACCCTTAACCTTCACCTTCACCTTGACATTAACCTAACCTTAACCTTAACCTTAACCTTAACCTTATCTTACCCTTAACCTAACCTTAACCTTAACTCTAACCTAACCCTAACCTTTACCAAACCCTTAACCTTAACCTTAATCCTCAACCTTAACCTTGACCAAACCCTTACCTTAACCTAACTTTAACATTAACCTTCCTCTAACCTTAACCTTAACCTTAACCTGACCCTTAACCCTAGCCTTAACCTTAACCTTACCCTTAACCTTCACCTTAACCTTAACTTTACCCTTAACATTGACCTTACCCTTAACCTTCATCTTAACCTTAACCTTAACCTTACTAAACTGATAACCTTAACCTTAACTTTACCCTTAAGCTTGACCTTACCCTTAACCTTAACCTTAACCTTGATCAAACCCTTAACCTTAACCTTTAAATGACGAAACCTGTAACCTAAGGGTAAATTTAAGGTTAAGGTTAGGTTTGAGGTTAAGGTTAAGGTTAGTTTAAGGTTAACCTTGACCTTGACCTTAACCTTACCCTTAACCTTTACCTAACCTTAACCTAACCTTGACCTTAACTATAACCTAACCTTAACCTTAACCTTATCTTACCCTTACCCTTAACCTTCCCAAACCCTTGACCTTAACCTTAACCTTAACTTTAACCTTAACCTAACTAATCCCATAACCTTAACCTTAATCTAACCTTAACCTTATCTTAACCTTAACCTTAACCTTAACCTTAACATTAAACTTACCCTTACTTTAACCTTAAGGGTAAAGTTAAGGTTAAGGTTAAATTTTGGGTTTAGTCAGGTTAAGGTTAAGGGTAAAGTTAAGGTTAAGGTTAGGTTAAGGTTAAGGTTAAGGTTAGGTAAGAGTAAGGTTAAGGTTATGGTAATGGTAACGTTAAGGTTAAGGTTAAGTTAAGGTTAAGGTTAAGGTTTGGTCAAGGTTAGGGTTAGGTTATAGTTAAGGTCAAGGTTAAGGTTAGGTTAAGGGTAAAGTCAAGGTTAAGGTTAGGTTAAGGTTAAGATTAGGTTAAGGGTAAATTTAAGGCTAAGGTTCAGGGTTTGGTCAAGGTTAGGGTTAGGTGTTACGGGTTTAGTCAGGTTAAGGTTAAGGTTAAGGGTTTGGTCAAGGTTAGGGTTAAGTTATAGTTAAGGTCAAGGTTAAGGTTAGGGTTAAGATAAGGTTAAGGTTAAATTTAAGGTTAGGGTTAGGTTATAGTTAAGGTTAAGGTTAGGTTAACAGTAAATTTAAGGTTAAGGTTAGGTAAGGGTAAGGTTAAGGTTACAGGTTTAGTCAAGTTAAGGTTAAGGTTAAGGTTAAGGTTAAGGGGGTAAAGTTAAGGTTAAGGTTAAGGGTAAAGTTAAGGTTAAGGTGAAGGTTAGGTCATAGTTAAGGTTAAGGTTATAGTTAAGGTAAAGGTTAAGGTTAGGTTATAGTTAAAGTTAAGGTTAATGTAAAGGTTAAGGTTAAGGTTAAGGTTATGGGTATTAACCTTAACATCCACTATAACATTGACCCTAACGTTAACCCTAACCTTAACCTTAGCTATAACCTAACTGTAACCTTGACCAAACCCTTAACCTTAACCTTAACCTAACTAAACCTGTAACCTTGAACTTAACATTACCTTTAACCTTCACCTTAACCATAACATTACCCTTAACCTAACCTTAACCTTAACCTTAACCTTAATCTTACCCATTTAACTTTAACCCTAACCTTAACCTGACTAAATCCGCAACCTTAACCTTAGCCTTACCTAACCTTAACGTAACCTTAAGGTAAGGTTAAGGATAGGTTAAGGTCAAGGTTAAGGTTAAGTTAAGGGTAAAGTCAACGTTAAGGTTAGCTTAACGTTAAGGTTATAGTTAAGGTTATGGGTTTAGTCAGGTTAAGGTTAAGGGTTTGGTTAAGTTTAGGTTAAGGGCAAGGTTAGGGTTAAGTTGAGGTTAATTTTAAGGTTTGGTTAAGGGTAAAGTTAAGGTTAAGGTTAGGTTAAAATTAAGCTGAAGGTTAAGGGTAACGGTATGGTAAGGTTCGGCTAAGGTTAGGGTTAAGGTTAACGTTAGGTTAAGGTAAGGATAACGTTAAGGTTAGGTCAGGATAAAGTAATGTTAAGGTTAAAGTTAAGGTTATGATAAGGTTAAAGACTTAATCGTACCCTTAACCTTAACCTAACATTAACCCTAACCTTAACCTTGACCTTAACTATAACACAACTCTAACCTTAACCTAACCTTAACCTTAACCTTACCCTAGCATTAACCATAACCTTAACCTGACTAAATCTGTAACCTTAGCCTTACCTTAATCTAACTTTAACATTAACGTTAACCTTAACCTAACTATAGCCTTACCCTTAACCTTAACACTGAGCTTAACTATAACCTAACCCTGACCTTGACCATACCCTTAATATTAACCTTAACCTTAACCTTTACTTAATATTAACCCATACCTTAACCTAAACCTTAACCTTAACCATAACCTTAACCTTACCTTAACCTAACCTAACCTTAAACTTAACCTTACCCTTAACCTTAACCTTGACCGCAACCTTAACCTTACCCGTAACCTTCACCCTTAACCTTGACCAAACCCTTAACCTTAACCTTAACCTGACTAAACTCTTAAACTTGACCTAACAGTAACCTTAACCTTACCTTAACCTAACTTAACATTGACCTTAACCTTAACCTTAACCATAACCCTAACCTTAACCTTAACCTTACCTTAACCATAACCTTAAACTTAACGTTAACCTAACCTTACCCTAATCATAACCTGAACTTTACCCTTAATGTAACCTTAACCTTGACCTTAAGGTTAGGGTTAGCTTAAGGGTAAATTTAAGGTTAAGGTTAAGGTTAAGGTTTAGGTCAAGGTTAGGGTTAGGTTAAGGTTAAGGGTGAAGGTTAAGGGTAAGTTCAAGGTTAAGGTTAAGGGAAGGTTAAGGTTAAGAGTTTAATTAAGGTTAACATTAGGTTAAGGTTAAGGTTACAGGTTTAGTTAGGTTAATGTTAAGGCTTACCCCCTTAATCTTAACTTTAATCTAACTATTACCTTACCTTATCATAACTTAACCTTAACCTTGACATTGACCTTAACCTTAACTACCCTAACCTTAAGGGTTTAGTCAGGTTAAGGTTAAGGTTAAGGGTTTGTTCAAGGTTAGGGTTAGATTATAGTAAAGGTCAAGGTTAAGGTTAGGTTAAGGTTAAGGTTAAGTTAAGGTTAATGTTAAGGGTTTGGTCAAGGTTAGGGTTAGTTTATAGTTAAAGTTAAGGTTAAGGTCAAGGTAAGGGTAAGGTTAAGGTTAAGGTTAAGGGTTTGGTCAAGGTTAAGATTAGGTTATAGTGAATTTTAAGCTTATGTTAAGGGTAAAGTCAAGGTTAAGGTTAAGGTTAACGTTAGGTTAAGGGTACAGTTAAGGTTAATGTTAAGGTTTTGTCAAGGTTAGGGTTAGGTTATAGTTAAGGTTAAGATAAGGTTAAGCTTAGGTTAAGGTTAAGGTTAGGTCAAGGGTAAAGTTAAGGTTAAGGTTAAGGTAAGGTTAGGGTAAGGTTAAGGTTAAGGTTAGGTTAAGGTGAACGTTTAGGTTAAGTTCAAGGGTAAGGCTATGGTTAAGGTTAAGGTCAAGGTTAAGGTTAAGTAAAGGTTAAGGTTAAGGTTAATGTTAAGGGTTTGGTCAAGGTTAGGGTTAGATTATAGTTAAGGTCAATGTGAAGGTTAAGGGTAAGGTTATAGTTAGGTTAAGTTTAAGGTTAAGGTTAGGTTAAGGTTAAGATAAGGTTAAGGTTAAGGTTAAGGTTAAGGTTAGGCATAGGTTAAGGGTAAAGTCAAGGTTAAGGTTAATGTTAAGGGTTTGGTCAAGGTTAGGGTTAGGCTATAGTTAAGGTCAACGTGAAGGTTAAGGGTAAGGTTATAGTTAGGTTAAGGTTAAGGTTAAGGTTAAGATAAGGTTAACGTTAAGGTTAGGCTTAGGCTTAGGTTAAGGGTAAAGTTAAGGTTAAGGTTAAGGTTAGTGTTACGGGTCTTAACCTTAACATTCATTATAACCTTAACCTTAAGTGTAACCTAAACCTTACCTTAATGTAACCAAACCTTACCCTTAACTTTAAACTTAACCTTGACCTTAACTATAACCTAACCCTAACCTTGACCAAACCCTTAACCTTAACTTTACCCTAATATTAACCTTCACGTAACCATAAGCTTAAACTTAACCTTAACCTTAATCTGATTAAGCTTGTAACCTTAACCTTAAGGTTAAGCTCAAAGTTAAGGTTAGGGTTAAGGTTAGGGGAAGGTTAAGGTTAAGGTTAAGGTTAGGGGAAGATTAAGGGTATAGTTAAGGTTAAGGTTAGGTTAAGGTTAGGTTAATGTTAAGGGTAAGGTTAACCTTAACCTAACCTTAACTGGTCGTCTCTTTTCCTTGTCATATTTTCCTCTATTTATTTAACCTAAGCGTTTCTCTTCTTTGCAGATTTGACCTGAAGATGGGTCTTGGTTTAGACTCGAAATGTAGACTAAAAAAGGAGGACTGTTGATATTCTGAGTTTTGTATCTAAAAATCTACACCACAGAAGTCTACAATCTATCATTAAGGGTAAGGTTAGGGTTAAGGTTAGCGTAGGGTTATAGTTAAGGTTAAGATAAGGTTAAGGTTAAGGGTAAGGTTATGGTTAAGGCTAATACTAAGGTTAGGTTAAGTTAAGGTTAAGGTTAAGGTTTTGTCAAGGTTAGGGTTAGGTTATAGTTAAACTTAAGTTTAAGGTCAAGGTTAATTGTAAGGTTAAGGTTAGGTTAAGGTTAAGATTAGGTTAAGGGTAAAGTTAAAGTTATGGTTAGAGTAAGATTAGGGTTAAAGTTAAGGTTAGGTTAAGGGTAAATTCAAGGTCAAGGTTAAGGTTATGGCTATGGAAAGGCTAAGGTTAAAGTTAGGTTATAGTTAAGGTTAAGGGTTTGGTCAAGGTCAGGGTTAGCTTAGGGTTAAGGATAAGGTTAGGTTAAGGGTAATGCCAAGGTTAAGGTTATGCTTATGAGAAGGTTAAGGTTAAAGTTAAGGTAAAGGTAAGGTTAATGTTAAGGTCAGGGTTAAGGGTAAGATAAGGTTAAGGTTAAGGTTAAGGTTAAGGTTAGGTTAAGGTCAAGGTTAAGGTTAGGTTAAGGTTAGGGTTAGGTTAAGGTTAAGGGTAATTTTAACGTTAAGGTCAAGGTTAAGGTTAAAGTTATGGTTAAGTTTAAGTTTACGGCTAGGTCAAGGTTAAATTAGGTTAAGTTAAGGTTAAGGTTAGGTTAGGATATAGTTAAAGGTAAGGTTAAGGTTAGGTTAAGGGTAAATTTAAGTTTAAGGTTAAGGTTAGGTTAATTTTAAGGTCAAGGTTACGGTTATGTTAAGGTAAGGTTAAGATAATGTTAAGGGTTATGGGTTTATTTAGGTTAAGATTAAGGTTAAGGTTATGAGATTAGTGAGGTTAAGGTTAAGGTTAAGGTTAAGGGGGTAAGGTTAAGGGGGTTAAGTTCAAGGTCAATGTTAAAATTAAGCTAGGTTAAGGTTAAGGGTTTAGTCAATGTTAGGGTTAGGTTATAGTTAAGGTCAAGGTTAATGTTAAGGTTAAGGTTAAGCTTAGGTAAAGGTTAAGGTAAGGTTAAGGTTAGGTTAAGGTTATCCTTGACCTTGACCTTAAACTTAACCTTAACCTTACCCTTAACCTAACCTTAACCTTAACCTAACCTTGACATTAACCTTAAGCTTCCCATAACCATAACCATAACCTTAACCTTAACCTTAACCTAAACCTAACTTTAACCTTAACCTTTACCTAACCTTAACCTTAACCATAACCATAACCTTAACCTTAACCTTAACCTAACCTTAACCTTGACTTTAAATATAACCTAACCCTAACCTTGACCAAACCCTTAACCTTAACTATAACCTAACCTTAACCTTAACCAAACCCTTAACCTTAATATTATCTTAACCTTAACATTAACTTTTCCTTAACGTTAACTTTAACCTTAACCTTGACCTAACCGTAACCTTAACCTTACATTAACCTAAATTAACATTAACCTTAACGTTAGGTTAAGGGTAAAGTCAAGGTTAAGATTGAGGTTAAGGTTAAGGGTAAATTTAAGGTTAAGGTTAGGGTAATATTAAGTTTCAAGTTAATGTTAAGGGTTTGGTGAAGGTGAGGGTTAGGTTATAGTTAAGGTCAAGGTTAAGGTTAGGTTAAGGTTAAGGTTAAGGGTTTGGTCAAGGTTAAGGTTAAGGTTAAGGTTAGGGTAAAAGTTAAGGTTGAGGTTAAGGTTAAGTTTATGGTTAAGGTTAACGTTAAGGTTAGATAAAGTTTAAGGTTAAGGTTAATTTTAAGGTTAAGAGTAAAGTTAAGGTTAAGGTTAGGTTAAATTTAAGGTTAGGTAAGGGTAAGGTTAAGGTTAAGGTTAAAGGTAAAGTTAAGTTTAAGGTTATATTAAGGTTAAGGTTACAGTTTAGTCAGGTTAAGGTTAAGTTTAAGGTTATGGGTTTAGTTAGGTTAAGGTTAAGGGGGTAAGGTTAAGGCTAAGGTTAAGGGTGAAGGTTAATGGTAAGGTTAAGGTTAATGTTACTGGTTTAGTCAGGTTAAGGTTAAGGTTAAAGGTTTGGTCACGGTTAGGGGTAGGTTATAGTTAAGTTTAAGGTTAAGGGTAAGGTTAGGGTAAAGGTTCAGGTTAAGGTTAACGTTAAGGGTTTCCTTGCCCTTAACCTTAACCTTGACCTTAACTATAACCTAACCCTAACCTTACCCTTAACCTTAACCTTACCATCAATCTAATTTTAACCTTAACCTTAACCTGACTAAACCTATAACCTTAGGCTTACCCTTAACCTTATCTTACATTGGCCTTAACAATAACCTTAACCTTAACTTTACCCTTAACCTAATATTAACCTTAAGATAACCCTAACCTTGACTTTACCCTTAAATTAACCTTAATATTCACTATAACCTAACCCTAACCTTGAATTTACCCTTAACCTTAACCTTCACTATAACCTAACCATAACGTTGACCAAACCCTTAACCTTACCCTTAACCTTACCCTTACCCTTAACCTTATATTAAACTTACCCTCAACCTTATGTTAACCTTTACTTAATGTTAAGCTTGAGCTTGACCTTTTCCTTAACCTTAACTTAACCTTAACTTTACCCTTAACCTTAACCTTAGCCTTAACCTTACCCTTAACTATAACTTTAACCTTAACCTTGACCTTAACTATAACCTAACCCTAACCTCTACCAAACGCTTAACCGTAACCTTAAGCTTAAGCTTAACCTTACCCTTAACCTTAACTTATCCTTAACCATAATATTGACCTCAGGTTAAGGATAAGGGTAAGGTTAGGGTAAGGTTAATATTAGGTTAAGGGTAAATTTAAGGTTAACGTTAGGATTAAGGTTAAGGTTAAGGTTAAAGCTACCTTATATTTAAGGTCAAGGTTGAGGTTAAGGGTAAGGCTATAGTTAGGTAAGGGTAAGGTTAAGGTTAAGGTTAAGGGTAACGTTAAGGTTAAGGTTATGGTTTTTGGGGTTCCCATGTTTTGACCAGATTGGCAAGACAAAAATATGAGACAACATCAGAACCACTTTGGGGCCCTGGGATCTAGCCCTCCTGGACTCGGAGAGGGATCTCTCCAAATATAGCAAAGAATGATATATCTTTGAGGCTCAAGATGAAATATTAGGCTAGTTATGAAGCACAAAGGGGGGTTTAAATTGATTTGGTTGAAGGGTTGTTGGGTTGGCTAGGAGATCATAGGCCAAGAAAGCAATGGGAGGAAAGGAACATGGCAGCAGGATGCTTCAGCAAAGAGGATAGGAAAAGACAGTGCCATCCATTGGGCTATGGAGTCATGAGAGGGAATTACTTGCATCCACTAGCCAAGGCTTTCAAAGGGCATGTCATCTAATACTAGAGGATCTTTAGATTAGATGGTGGGGTGGAACATTAAGGGAGAAAAGTGAAAGAAGGAGAACAACTCAATTTCTGTCTATAGATCAGGTCAGAGGTCATTTAACTCCAGACCTGCTTGGACATACTCAAAGGCAGCTCTCAAAGAGACAAAGGGGCTGCTTATAGATCAGACCAGAGGTCATTTAACTCTAGGTCTGCTTTAGCAAGTCCAAGGGAAAAAACAGAGATATATTTGACAAAGAAGCATCCAAGTCGCAAACCCCCAAGTTCATACATCAGCCAGCAGGCAATAACATCCGCTGCACTAGTTAAACCCATGAATTTACTCTTTGATAACACATTTTAGCAGAAAACATTGATGGCAAGGAGAGCAGACATCATAGGGCACCTAACAAGGGTGAATCCTATACCATTATTCTGATGCAAGCCCAAAAGAACATGAAACAATATGAAAATGCAAATAACAGAGTTAAGAAAAACATCACCAATAGTAATAGACCAGGATCCTGTGAAAAGTGCTTTGATTAATCGATGCAACACCAGTCATGTATAATATGGCTCAATGGCTGTTACAGCCCAGACTTTCTCCTCCCAGCCTATTACATACAACTACTCTGCTACTCCCTCCCACGACTGTTCTAACAATTAAGAATGAATACCTCTAACAGCAAATGCCCAGCAAGGCAACAAAAACCAACAACAACCTTTGCAATGTGTTCTCGGGGATTTCTTATAGGAGAAGCGGAAGAAACAGAAGTAGATGAACCATTAAATTGATCTCATCAAAACAGAATCGGCGGAAGTGTCCACGCCCATACTGCTTAATGGAAAAATGCAGCGCTGTGTGTACTCTGTAGACTGTTCGGGAGATCTCTGTCAGGCCGATTTTGACCTCGGATATTTCATTTGGAGTCCTTCGGCTGTCTGGAACTTTGTGCTGCCATTCTGAATAAATGAACTGGGTGAAATATCTGCGAGGCTCTCCATACCTCATAACTGCTGCCTGACTGTCCTAAATGGATTCCGGACAGCGCAATTAATATTTTCAGGGCTCGAGGAGATATGGAGGCGCTGTAGAAAGGTGTACGTCTGGAGAGAACGTCCTGCTATTAGGTAGCGCAGTAATGAATTTGCTGGTGCACTCTTAATCTTCAAACAGTGCTTGAATCCTTTGACTTGCGGGGTTAACACTAATTATGTCAATAGAAACCACTAACCCCTTTGAAACCATCTACTGATCTGCTGGCAGTGCTGAGAATACCTCTATGAGCTGTCTGCACAACGAAATAGCTCTGTTTAAGACCCGAGCAGTGGTGGAGAAATGTAGTGAAAACCTAGAGGAACGGTGGTAACAGCGGAGAGGAGTGGAGAAATTAACACATAGTGAAAAACCCAAAGACTAGCGTTGGGTCGAAATACAAAGGAAATGACGGAAAACCATGGAGCGGAGGCCATGGAGGTGGGACCCGGCGGAGGCGGAGGGAACATAAATGTGAACCGTCAGATCTGGAAAGGATGGACGGCTAGGATTCAATCGGGCAATCACAATCAGAGGTCGGAGCGGGTTTCAATCACAACACACCTTTTGAAAGTTCTGATTGCGATTGAGAATGGGGAAGCGATTGAGCGATGACCGTCGGATCGTGGGTTGAACGGACGGACATGATTGAATCGGGAGACGGAGGGAAGAGCATGCGATTAACGCTGAGCCATAGGATCAACAGGGGATGAACGGTTGTGATTTAATCGGGGTGGAGACAGAAATACTTGCGATCAGCGATTGGAGGAATGGAGCGATTGGCGCAGGACCGTTGATCTGGGAGGAAAGGGACGACAGAGATTTAATCGGAAGACAGAGAGAGAACTTGCGATCGGTGATCGAGGGGGAGTTGCGATTGAGCGCTGACCGTCGATCTGGGAGGAAATGGACGGCGGAGATCAAATCAGAGGACAGAGGGAAGGGGACGCGATTGCGATCGGAGGTCGGGATGCGATTGAGCGCTGACCGTCCGATCGGGGATTAGATCAACGGTTCAGATGTAATCGGAGGGATAGAGCGATCGGGGGGATCGGGAGACAGGGTGCAATTAGCAGAGGACCGTCGGATCGGGCGGGGAGATCAACGGTCAGGATTAAATCGGAGCTCGGGTGGAAGACTTGCGATCAATCGGGGGGTGTCACTTGAATGTTATGATTGCGATTGACGGGGGGCTTGCAATTAGCGGACAGCCGTCAGATCTAAGCAGATCAACGGTTCAGATCGGAGCGGGGACTTAATGATATAATCAAATCGCATTGGGGGTTTTTGCTGTTTACAAAGGAAATACGCACCCGCCCGACCTTCCGATTGTGATTGGAGCTCGGGACTTAAGCACTTGGTCCCAGCGCACGGGCACATGTGGGGAAGTGGTTAAGGGATTTGCGGTAAGGGGCTAAGCCCTATATTAAGGTTGGAAAGTGGGTTTTTTTCCCATTTTAATGGATTTTAGGGCTGGGGAAGGGGAACGATAGAGGAAGAAAAGGGAAAATGGGAAAACCAAGGGTAGGGGGAGAAGTTAAATGGGATCTTGGTGGGATTTGAGGGGTAAAAGGGGAATAGAAGGGGAAGACAAGGGGGATGAAATAAAAGGGAAAAAGGGGGCCTTGGGCATTTCTTCATCAACATAGAGGCTTTATAAGGGAAATCAGCAGAGGGGATTTGATCAAAGGATAAAAGGCACATAGAGGCTTGAGGGAGACTTTGTTTTCAGGGGAAAAGCATTCCTTGAAGACTCAACAACAAATTAGCCCCCTATTTGCTTGTCAAAAATTTCATAGGGGGGCTAACAGTGGCTCCACATGGGGATGGCTTCTTCTTGAAGGAGTCAAGAATTCAGAAATTGATCTCTTGGTGTAGGCCAGATGCCTGCTGCTTGAACCATCCTTTTCTTTCTTTGATCAGCTGCCACAAACTATGAAGACAACATATCAGCAGAAACACTTCCCCTACAGCTACCTACCCACACTATAGTCCTAACATTTTTTCTTCTTAAGTGCATTTGGACTTGCAGACCCTTTTACATCATTAATTTTTCAAACAGGAAAAAATAAACCTATTCTACTTATACCCTTATTACTCCATGAGACCAGATTAGAATGTTGGTCTCATATGCTTCTCTACCTACACTACTACCTGCTAGGATTAGACTGTCTACCAGGTTTATTCTCTATATTCTAAGACAGAAATTGAAACAACTAATCTACTTGCTCATGTACTGAGCTTTATTGAGCTTCCTACATACCCTACCTAACTGGAATATTTACAATCTAGCTTACAAACATGGTCTTCCAATGTAACCAGTCCATCAAGTGATCCCATGGCTGGTCCTTCTTGCTCAACTCCTTGAGCATGCTGGATAGGCAGGGCAGCTCCCACTCTTTTTGTTTAAAAACAACAGCTTTGAAAAATTTTGTTTCTGCTTGCAACATGTTGCTGAGCAAGACCTTTGATCCTTCTTCAAATATATGCAGGAAATGTGCATAAGGATCATGAAAAGATACCTGGCTGCAAATGTCTGGCAGGATGGCTTCGACCAGGATCTCTTCTTCTTCCACTGGATCAAGAATGAGACTCTCTTGGAGTAGCGTGTCTCCTTCATCTTCTGAACTGGAGGACTCATCATATATGGCAGTGTTGTCCTCCTGGAGCTCCGATATGTTCTGCTCTAAGGTGCAGGGCTCTGTGAAAAGATCCAAGTATTCTTGAGCAGGGGCTTGTTCTATTTCCTCCTCTTTTTCAAGAGAAAGCTCATTATTCACATCCTGCTCAAGAATCTCTTCTTTGTTTTCCCATTCATCATCTAAGATGAAACGCTGCTGACCTCCAACCAAGTGAAAACCATTACTAATGAGTTGTAATGGAGTGAAACAAAAATCTAGAGATCCTTCACCCTCTTCTGCACTCTCAAAGCTTTCTTCATCAGTATCATAAATAGCCGGCATTGGCTCATTACTCTCTGGAAGTGAAAAGGATTGACTCTCCTCCCATAAATCTACTAATGATGACCCTACCAGATCTTCCTCTGTTTGGAGAACATCATCATCAGGTAGGTCAAAGATAGGGGAGTCATGAATGTAAGTAATGCTACCAACCGGACATACTGGACCGTCAGCAGATTTTTCTTCACTCTGATTTACATTTGAGCCTTCCAACTCTGTAAAATTGAGCTCATCAGATGAATGGGCAGGGATGTCTTATTTGTAAAAAAATTCAGAGGCTGGTTGTCTATTGATGATCTGGTCTATTTCCTCTTCTGTCAAAGGGGAGGATGATCTTGTGTCCCTTTGTGCAGAGGTGCAGCAGCTCTCTGTTTCCTCTGAAGACTGAACTTGAGGCTGGATGTCATTTTGAGCCTCAACCATAAGGGATGGTGAATCAGCAACCAATTTTTCAGGAATATCTTGGAAAAAATCCACAGCCCCTTGGCTGTTTTCTTCCTCAGTCGATTCATCCATGTTCTTGTGGTAGCTAGGATGCATATGAAATTCTCGAATGGCTATCAACAGATCTTCTGATTGCATATTAACCAAATCCTCATCAATATCTAACAGGTACTGTATGATATTCTGAGATTGATCACAACAGTCCCATGATAAGGATGGAGAGTTTCCTTTATAATTCGTGTAGAATACTTGGTGCATGTCTTTTAAAGAAAACAAACTCCGAGGTTCTAACCATTCGTACCAGACCCTAGCCTTTCCTTCTAATGTTGCCATGAACATTTTCATTAGGCAGTCTTCATGCCATTCAACTTTAAATTTCCACACATGTATATGAAACTTGATGAGATGTAGCAAGGGGTCCTCAGCGTCTTCACCCTGAAAGGTAGGCAGGTTTTTCAACCAGTCCACTTCAGGCATTTTGTGTGGAAACCCAGGGATATGCTCCCTGCTCATTGGGGCATTATCTTCTCAATTATGCGTGGAAGCATGTTTGTAAATTAGAAAGAGGTCACTGTATATTCTCAACCAGTTCAGAGTCCTCCACCAGTGGAGTCATCAGGTCTTTGGATCATAGGGAGTGTGGAGTCGCCAGGTGGATGATTATGACTGTTTGGAGCAGGATGCTGTCCACCATTAGCAATGAGAAGCTAATCTAGATGCAAAGCGGTCCCTTCCCCAGTGGAGTCGCCATTATGTTGGTGACAAGACTGGGAAATAGACCAACTATCATCGGTTCTTGACTCTCAGATTCTCCCCAGTCGAGTCGCCATTATGTTGGGGTTCCCATGTTTTGGCCAGATTGGCAAGACCAAAAGATGAGACAACATCAAAACCACTTTGGGGCCCTAGGATCTAGCCCTCCTGGACCCAGAGAGGGATCTCTCCAAATAGAGCAAAGAATGATATATCTTTGAGGCTCAAGATGAAATATTAGGCTAGTTATGAAGCACAAAGGGGGGTTTAAAGTGATTTGGTTGAAGGTTTGCTGGGTTTTCTAGGAGATCATAGGCCGAGAAAGCAATGGGAGGAAAGGAACATGGCAGCAGGATGCTTCAGCAAAGAGGATAGGCAAAGACAGTGCCATCCATTGGGCTATGGAGTCATGAGAGGGAATTACTTGCATCCACTAGCCAAGGCTTTCAAAGGGCATGCCATCTAATACTAGAGGATCTTTAGATTAGATGGTGGGGTGGAACATTAAGGGAGAAAAGTGAAAGAAGGAGAACAACCCAATTTCTGTCTATAGATCAGGTCAGAGGTCATTTAACTCCAGACCTGCTTGGACATACTCAAAGGCAGCTCTCAAAGAGACAAAGGGACAGCTTATAGATCAGACCAAAGGTCATTTAACTCCAGATATGCTTTAGCAACTCCAAGGGAAAAAACAGAGATAGATTTGACAAAGAAGCATCCAAGTGGCAAACCCCCAAGTTCATACATCAGCCAGTAGGCAATAACATCCGCTGCACTGGTTAAACCCATGAATTTACTCTCGATAACACATTTTAGCAACAATGATGGTGCGGGAGAGCAGACAAGATAGGGCACCTAACAAGGGTGAATCCTATACCAATATTCCGATGCAAGCCCGTAGAAACGTGTGGAACAATATGGTAAAACAAATAACAGAGTTAAGAAAAACATCACCAATAGTAATAGACCAGGATCCTGTGAAAAGTGCTTTGATTAATTGATGCAACACCAGTCATGTACAATATGGCTCAATGATTGTTACAGCCCATACTTTCTCCTCCCAGCCTATTACATACAACTACTCTGATAATCCCTCCCACGACTGTTCTAACAGTCAAGAATGAATCCCTCTAACAGCAGATGCCCAGCAAGGCAACAAAAACCAACAACAACCTTTACAATGTGTTCTCGGGGATTTCTTATAGGAGAAGCGGAAGAAACAGAAGTAGATGAACCATTAAATTGATCTCATTAAAACAGAATCAGCGGAAGTGTCCACGCCCATACTGCTTAATGGAAAAATGCAATGCTTTGTGTACTTTGTAGACTGTTCTGGAGATCTCTGTCAGGCCGATTTTAACCTCGGATATTTCATTTGGAGTCCTTCGGCTGTCTGGAACTTTGTGCTGCCATTCTGAATAAATGAACTGGGTGAAAGATCTGCGAGGCTCTCCATACCTCATAACTGCTGCCTGACTGTCCTAAATGGATTTCGGACAGCGCAATTAATATTTTCAGGGCTCGAGGAGATATGGAGGTGCTGTAGGAAGGTGTACGTCTGGAGAGAACGTCCTGCTGTTAGGTAGCGCAGTAATGAATTTGCTGGTGCGCTCTTAATCTTCAAACAATGCTTGAATCCTTTGACTTGCGGGGTTAACACTAATTATGTCAAGAGAAACCACTAACCCCTTTGAAACCATCTGCTGATCTACTGGCAATGCTGAGAATACCTCTATGAGCTGTCTGCACAATGAAATAGCTCTGTTTAAGACCCGAGCAGTGGTGGAGAAATGCAGTGAAAACCTGGAGGAACGGTGGTAACAGCGGAGAGGAGCGGAGAAATGAACACATAGTGAAAAACCCAAAGACTAACGTTGGGTCGAAATACAAAGGAAATGACATAAAACAATGGAGCGGAGGCCATGGAGGTGGGACCCGGCAGAGGCGGAGGGAACATAAATGTGAACCATCAGATCTGGAAAGCATGGACGGCTAGGATTCAATCGAGCAATCGCAATCAGAGGTTGGAGCGGGTGTCAATCGCAACACACCTTTTGAAAGTTCTGATTGCGATTGAGAATGGGGAAGCGATTGAGCGATGACCGTCGGATCGCAGGTTGAACGGACAGACAGGATTGAATCGGGAGACGGAGGGAAGAGCATGCGATTAACGCTGAGCCATAGGATCAGCAGGGGATGGATGGCTGCGATTTAATCGGGGCGGAGACAGAAAGACTTGCGATCAGCGATCGGAGGAATGGAGCGATTGGCGTAGGACCGTTGATCTGGGAGGAAACGGACGACGGAGATTTAATCGGAAGACAGAGAGAGAACTTGCGATCGGTGATCGGGGGGGAGTTGTGATTGAGCGCTGACCGTCGATCTGGGAGGAAATGGACGGCGGAGATCAAATTGGAGGACGGAGGGAAGGGGATGCGATTGTGATCGAAGGTCGGGATGTGATTGATCGCTGACCGTTCGATTGGGGATCAGATCAACGGTTCAGATGTAATCGGAGGGACAGAGCAATCGGGGGGATCGGGAGACAGGGTGCGATTAGCGGAGGACCGTCGGATCGGGTGGGGAGATCAACGGTCAGGATTAAATCGGAGCTCGGGTGGAAGACTTGCAATCAATCGGGGGGTGTCACTTGAATGTTCTGATTGCGATTGACGGGGGCCTTGCGATTAGCGGACAGCCATCAGATCTAAGAGGATCAACGGTTCAGATCGGAGCGGGGACTTAATGATATAATCAAATCGCATTGGGGGTTTTTGCTGTTTACAAAGGAAATACGCACCCGCTCGACCTTCCGATTGCGATTGGAGCTCGAGACTTAAGCGCTTGGTCCCAGCGCATGGGCACATGTGGGGAAGTGGTTAAGGGATTTGCGGTAAGGGGCTAAGCCCTATATTAAGGTCGGAAAGTGGGTTTTTTGCCCATTTTAATGGATTTTAGGGCTGGGGAAGGGGAACGATAGAGGAAGAAAGGGGAAAAAGGGGAAACCAAGGGTAGGGGGAGAAGTTAAATGGGATATTGGTGGGATTTGAGGGGTAAAAGGGGAATAGAAGGGGAAGACAAGGGGGATGAAATAAAAGGGAAAAAGGGGGCCTTGGGCATTTCTTCATCAACATAGAGGCTTTATAAGGGAAATCAGCAGAGGGGATTTGATCAAAGGATAAAATGCACATAGAGGCTTCAAGAAGACTATGTTTTCAGGGGAAAATCATTCCTTGAAGACTCAACAACAAATTAGCCCCCTATTTGCTTGTCAAAAATTTCATAGGGGGGCTAACAGTGGCTCCACATGGGGATGGCTTCTTCTTGAAGGAGTCAAGAATTCATAAATTGATCTCTTGGTGTAGGCCAGATGCCTGTTGCTTGAACCATCCTTTTCTTTCTTTGATCAGCTGCCACAAACTATGAAGACAACATATCAGCAGAAACACTTCCCCTACAGCTACCTACCCACACTATAGTCCTAACATTTTTTCTTCTTAAGTGCATTTGGACTTGCAGACCCTTTTACATCATTAATTTTTCAAACAGGAAAAAATAAACCTATTCTACTTCTACCCTTATTTCTCCATGACACCAAATTGGAATGTTGGTCTCATATGCTTCTCTACCTACACTACTACCTGCTAGGATTAGACTATCTAGCAGGTTTCTTCTCTATATTCTAAGACAGAAATTGAAACAACTAATCTACTTGCTCATGTACTGAGCTTTATTGAGCTTCCTACCTACCCTACCCTAACTGGAATATTTACAATCTAGCTTACAAACATGGTCTTCCAATGTAACCAGTCCATCAAGTGATCCCATGGCTGGTCCTTCTTGCTCAACTCCTTGAGCATGCTGGATAGGCAGGGCAGCTCCCACTCTTTTTGTTCAAAAACAACAGCTTTGAAAAATTTTGTTTCTGCTTGCAACATGCTGCTGAGCAAGACCTTTGATCCTTCTTCAAATATATGCAGGAAATGTGCATAAGGATCATGAAAAGATACCTGGCTGCAAATGTCTGGTAGGCTGGCTTCGACCAGGATCTCTTCTTCTTCCACTGGATCAAGAATGAGACTCTCTTGGAGCAGAGTGTCTCCTTCATCTTCTGAACTGGAGGACTCATCATATATGGCAGTGTTGTCCTCCTGGAGCTCCGATATGTTCTGCTCTAAGGTGCAGGGCTCCGTGAAAAGATCCAAGTATTCTTGAGCAGGGGCTTGTTCTATTTCCTCCTCTTTTTCAAGATAAAGCTCATTATTCACATCCTGCTCAAGAATCTCTTCTTTGTGTTCCCCTTCATCATCTAAGATGAAACACTGCTGACCTCCAACCAAGTGAAAACCTTTACTGATGAGTTGTAATGGAGTGAAGCAAAAATCTAGAGATCCTTCACCCTCTTCTGCACTCTCAAAGCTTTCTTCATCAGTATCATAAATAGCCGGCATTGGCTCCTTACTCTCTGGAAGTGAAAAGGATTGACTCTCCTTCCATAAATCTACTAATGATGACCCTACCAGATCTTCTTCTGTTTGGAGAACATCATCATCAGGTAGGTCAAAGATAGGGGAGTCATGAATGTAAGTAATGCTACCAACCGGACATACTGGACCGTCAGCAGATTTTTCTTCACTCTGATTTACATTTGAGCCTTCAACTCTGTACAATTGAGCTCATTAGATGAGTGGGTAGGGATGTCTGATTTGTAAAAAATTTCAGAGGCTGGTTGTCTATTGATGATCTGGTCTATTTCCTCTTCTGTCAAAGGGGAGGGTTATCTTGTGTCCCTTTGTGCAGAGGTGCAGCAGCTCTCTGTTTCCTCTGAAGACTGAACTTGAGGCTGGATGTCATTTTGAGCCTCAACCATAAGGGATGGTGAATCAACAACCGCGTTTTCAGGAATATCTTGGAAAAAATCCACAGCCCCTTGGCTGTTTTCTTCCTCAGTCGATTCATCCATGTTCTTGTGGTAGCTAGGATGCATATGAAATTCTCGAATGGCTATCAACAGATCTTCTGATTGCATATTAACCAAATCCTCATCAATATCTAACAGGTACTGTATGATATTCTGAGATTGATCACAACAGTCCCATGATAAGGATGAAGAGTTTCCTTTATAATTCGTGTAGAATACTTGGTGCATGTCTTTTAAAGAAAACAAACTCTGAGGTTCTAACCATTCGTACCAGACCCTAGCCTTTCCTTCTAATGTTTCCATGAACATTTTCATTAGGCAGTCTTCATGCCATTCAACTTTAAATTTCCACACATGTATATGAAACTTGATGAGATGTAGCAAGGGGTCCTCAGCGTCTTCACCCTGAAAGGTAGGCAGGTTTTTCAACCAGTCCACTTCAGGGATTTTGTCTGGAAACCCAGGGATATTCTCCCTGCTCATTGGGGCATATATTCTCTGTATGCGTGGAAATAATGTTTGTAAATCACAAAGAGGTCACTGTATCTTCTCAACCAGTTCAGAGTCCTCCACCAGTGGAGTCATCGGGTCCTTGGATCATAGGGAGTGTGGAGTCGCCAGGTGGATGATTATGACTGTTTGGAGCAGGATGCTGTCCACCATCAGTAATGAGAAGCCAATCTAGATGCAAAGCGGTCCCTTCCCCAGTGGAGTCGCCATTATGTTGGTGACGAGACTGGGAAATAGACCAACTATCAGCAGTTCTTGACTCTCAGATTCTCCCGAGCCGAGTCGCCATTATGTTGGGGTTCCCATGTTTTGGCCAGATTGGCAAGACCAAAAGATGAGACAACATCAGAACCACTTTGGCGCCCTAGGATCTAGCCCTCCTGGATCCGGAGAGGGATCTCTCCAAATAGAGCAAAGAATGATATATCTTTGAGGCTCAAGATGAAATATTAGGCTAGTTATGAAGCACAAAGGGGGGTTTAACGTGATTTTGTTGAAGGGTTGCTGGGTTGGCTAGGAGATCATAGGCCAAGATAGCAATGGGAGGAAAGGAACATGGTAGCAGGATGCTTCAGCAAAGAGGATAGGCAAAGACAGTGCCATCCATTGGGCTATGGAGTCATGAGAGGGAATTACTTGCATCCACTAGCCAAGGATTTCAAAGGGCATGTCATCTAATACTAGAGGATATTTAGATTAGATGGTGGGGTGGAACATTAAGGGAGAAAAGTGAAAGAAGGAGAACAGCCAATTTCTGTCTATAGATCAGGTCAGAGGTCATTTAACTCCAAACCTGCTTGGACATACTCAAAGGCAGCTCTCAAAGAGACAAAGGGGTTGCTTATAGATCGGACCAGAGGTCATTCAACTTCAGGTCTGCTTTAGCAACTCCAAGGGAAAAAACAGAGATAGATTTGACAAAGAAGCATCCAAGTGGCAAACCCCCAAGTTCATACATCAGCCAGCAGGAAATAACATCCGCTGCACTAGTTAAACCCATGAATTTACTCTTGGATAACACATTTTAGTAGAAAACATTGATGGCAAGGAGAGCAGACAGCATAGGGAACCTAACAAGGGTGAATCCTATACCATTATTCTGATGCAAGCCCAGAAGAACATGAAACAATATGAAAATGTAAATAACAGAGTTAAGAAAAACATCACCAATAGTAATAGACCAGGATCCTGTGAAAAGTGCTTTGATTAATTGATGCAACACCAGTCATGTACAATATGGCTCAATGGCTGTTACAGCCCAGACTTTCTCCTCCCAGCCTATTACATACAACTACTATGCTACTCCATCCCACGACTGTTCTAAAAGTCAAGAATGAATCCCTCTAACAGCAGATGCCCAGCAAGGCAACAACAACCGACAACAACCTTTACAATGTGTTCTCGGGGATTTCTTATAGGAGAAGCGGAAGAAACAGAAGTAGATGAACCATTAAATTGATCTCATTAAAACAGAATCGGTGGAAGTGTCCACGCCCATACTGCTTAATGGAAAAATGCAGCGCTGTGTGTACTCTGTAGACTATTCTGGAGATCTCTGTCAGGCCGATTTTGACCTCGGATATTTCATTTGGAGTCCTTCGTCTGTCTGGAACTCTGTGCTGCCATTCTGAATAAATGAACTGTGTGAAAGATCTGCAAGGCTCTCCATACCTCATAACTGCTGCCTGACTGTCCTAAATGGATTTCGGATAGCGCAATTAATCTTTTCAGGGCTCGAGGAGATATGAAGGCGCTGTAGGAAGGTGTACATCTGGAGAGAATGTCCTGCTGTTAGGTAGCGCAGTAATGACTTTGCTGGTGCGCTCTTAATCTTCAAACAGTGCTTGAATCCTTTGACTTGCAGGGTTAACACTAATTATGTCAACAGAAACCACTAACCCCTTTGAAACCATCTGTTGATCTACTGGCAGTGCTGAGAATACCTCTATGAGCTGTCTGCACAACGAAATAGCTCTGTTTAAGACCCGAGCAGTGGTGGAGAAATGCGGTGAAAACCCGTAGGAACGGTGGTGGAACGGTGGTAACAGCGGAGAGGAGCGGAGAAATGAACACATAGTGAAAAACCCAAAGACTAGCGTTGGGTCGAAATACAAAGGAAATGACGGAAAACAATGGAGCGGAGGCTATGGAGGTGGGACCTGGCGGAGGCGGAGGGAACATAAATGTGAACCGTCAGATATGGAAAGGATGGACGGCCAGGATTCAATCGGGCAATCGCAATCGGAGGTCGGAGCGGGTGTCAATCGCAACATACCTTTTGAAAGTTCCGATTGCGATTGAGAATGGGGAAGCGATTGAGCGATGACCGTCGGATCGCGGGTTGAACGGTTGGACAGGATTGAATCGGGAGACGGAGGGAAAAGCATGTGATTAACACTGAGCCATAGGATCAGCAGGGGATGGACGTCTGCGATTTAATCGGGGTGGAGACAGAAAGACTTGCGATCAGCAATCGGAGGAATGGAGCGATTGGCGCAGGACTGTTGATCTGGGAGGAAATGGACAGCGGAGATTTAATCGGAAGACAGAGAGAGAACTTACGATCGGCGATCGGGGGGGAGTTGCGATTGAGCACTGACCGTCGATCTGGAAGGAAACGGACGGCGGAGATCAAATCGGAGGACGGAGGGAAGGGGATGCGATTGCGATCGGAGGTCGGGATGCGATTGAGCGCTGACCATCTGATCGGGGATCAGATCAACGGTTCAGATGTAATCGGAGGGACAGAGCGATCGGGGGGATCGGGAGATAGGGTGCGATTAGCAAAGGACCGTCGGATTAGGCAGGGAGATCAACGGTCAGGATTAAATCAGAGCTCAGGTGGAAGACTTGCAATCAATCGGGGGGTGTCACTTGAATGTTCCGATTTCGATTGATGGGGGCCTTGCGATTAGCGGACAGCCGTCAGATCTAAGCAGATCAACGGTTCAGATCGGAGCGGGGACTTAACGATATAATCAAATCACATCGGGGGTTTTTGCTGTTTACAAAGGAAATACGCACCCGCCCGACCTTTCGATTGTGATTGGCGCTCGGGACTTAAGCGCTTGGTCCCAGCGCACGGGCACATGTGGGGAAGTGGTTAAGGGATTTGCGGTAAGGGGCTAAGCCCTATATTAAGGTCGGAAAGTGGGTTTTTTGCCCATTTTAATGGATTTTAGGGCTGGGGAAGGGGAAAGATGGAGGAAGAAAAGGGAAAAAGGGAAAACCAAGGGTAGGGGGAGAAGTTAAATGGGATCTTGGGGGGATTTGAGGGGTAAAAGGGGAATAGAAGGGGAAGACAAGGGGGGTGAAATAAAAGGGAAAAAGGGGGCCTTGGGCATTTCTTCATCAACAGAGAGGCTTTATAAGAGAAATCAGCAGAGGGGATTTGATCAAAGGATAAAAGGCACATAGAGGCTTCAAGGAGACCGTGTTTTCAGGGGAAAAGCATTCCTTGGAGACTCAACAACAAATTAGCCCCCTATTTGCTTGTCAAAAATTTCATAGGGGGGCTAACAATGGTTATGGGATGGTTAAGGTTAAGGTTAAGGTTAATGTTAAGGTTAGGTTAAGGTTAAGGTTAAGGTTTGGTCAAGGTAAGGGTTAGGTTATAATTAAGGTCAACAATAAGGTTAGTTTAAGGTTATTGTTAAGATTAAGGTTACAGTTAAGTTAAGGTTAAGGTTAAGGTATTGTTAAGGTTAGGGTTAGGTTTTAGTTAAGGTTAGGGTATAGTGAACCTAACCTAAGGTTAGGTTGACTTTACCCTTAACCTAACCTTAACCAAAATAGACTTTAACATTGACCTTAACCTAACCTTAACCTTAACCTTACCCTTAACCTTCACGCTTAACCTTAACCTAAGCTTAACCTTAACTTTAACCCTAACCTTATATTAACCTTATCCTAACCTTAACCTTAACGTTAACCTAATCTTAACCTTAACCAACACATTAATCTTAACCTTAACCTTAAACTTAACCTAACCTTAACCTTAACCTAATCTTAAATTTAACCTTAACCTAACTAAACCCGTAACCATAACCTTAACCTTAACTATAACCTAACCCTATCCTTGACTAAACCCTTAACCTTAACCTTTCGCTAACCTTAACTTTAACCTTAACTATAACCTAACCTTAACCTTGACCAAACCCTTAACCTTCACCTTGACCTGACCTTAACTATAACCAAACCCTAACCTTTACCAAACCCTTACCCTTAACCTAACCTTAACCTTGACTTTACCCTTAACCTAACCTTAACCTTAACCTTCCCCTAACCCTAACCGTAACCTTACCCTAACCATAACCTTAACTTTACCCTTAACCTAATATTAACTTTAACCTAACCTTAACCTTACCCTTAACCTTGATCTTAACCTTAAATTTAACTATAACCTAACCTTAACCTTGACCAAACGTTAACCTTAACTTTTTCTAACCTTAACCTTAACCATAACCTTAAACTTAACCTTAACCTTATCCTTAACCTTATCTTAACCTTAACTATAACCTAACCCTAACCTTGACCAAACCTTAACGTTAACCTTAATTCTACCCTTAACATAACCTTAACCTTAACCTTAACCTTGAATTTACCCTTAACCTTAACCTTAAACCTAACATTAACCAAACTAAACCGGTAACTTGAACCTAATCCTAACTTTGACCAAACCCTTAACCTTAACTTTAACTTGACTAAACCCTTGACATAACCCTTAGCCTTAACTTCACCCTTAACCTAACCTTACCCTTAACCTTAACCTTAACCTAAATAAACCTGTAACCTTAACTATAACCTAACCCTAACCTTGACCAAACCCTTAACATTAAACTTAACCTTAACCTTTACCTAACATTAACATTACCTTAACCTTGACCTTATCTTAACCTTAACCTTCACTATAACCTAACCTTAACCTTGACCTTAACTATAACCTAACCCTAACCTTGACCAAACCCATAACCTTAACCTTAATCCTATCTTTACCTTAACCTCCACTACAACCTAACCTTAACCTTAACCTAACCTTAACCTTAACCTTATCCTACCCTTAACCTAACTTTAACTTTAACTATAACCTAACCCTAAACTTAACATTAACCATAACATTATCTTTACCCTTCACCTTAACCTTAACCTTAACCTAACCTTCACCTAACCTAACCTTAACCTTAACCTTAACCATAACTTTAACCTAACATTAACCTGAACCTAACCTTAACCTAACCTAACCTAACCCTAACCTAACCCTAACCTTACCCTAACCTTAACCCTAACCTTACCCTTAACGATAATCTTAACCTGAGGTTAAGGTCAAGTTTAAGGTTACTTTAAGGGTAAATTCAAGGTTAAGGTTAGGTTAAGGTTAAGACTAGGTTAAGGGTAAAGTTAAGGTTAAGGTTAAGGTTAAATGTTTGGTCAAGGTTAAGGGTTAGGTTAAGGTTAAGGCTAGTTTAAGCGTAAAGTCAAGGTTAAGGTAAAGTTAAGGTTAAGGTTAGGTTAATGTTAAGGTTAAGGCTAAGGTCAAGGTTAGGGATAGGTTATAGTTAATGTCAAGGTTAATGTTGAGGGTGAGGTTATAGTTAGGTTAAGGTTAAGATTAAGGTGAGGTTAAGGTTAAAGTTAGGTTAAGGTTAGGTTAAGGTTAGGGTTATGGTTATGGTTAAGGCTAAGTTTAAGGTTAGGTTAAGGTTATTTTTATGGTTAAGGTTAAGGTTAAAATTAGATTAAGGTTAAGGTTAAGGTTAAGGGCAAGGTTAAGGTTAAGGTTAAGGCTCAGGTTACGGGTTTAGTCAGGTTAAGGTTAAGGTTAAGGGTTTGGTCAAGGTTAGGGTTAGGTTATAGTTAAGGTCAAGGTTACGGTTAAGGGTAAGGCTATAGTTAGGTTCAGGTTAAGGTTAAGGTTAGGTTAAGGTTAAGGTTAAGGCTTTGGTCAAGGTTAGCGTTAGGTTATAGTTAAGGTTAAGGTTAATGTTAGGTTAAGTTAAGGTTAAGGTCAAGGTTAAGGGTAAGGTTAAGCTTAGGTTAAGGTTAAGATTAGGTTAAGGGTATAGTTAAGATTAAGGTTAGGTTAATGGTCAGGTTATGGTTAAGGTTAGGGTTAGGGTTAGGTTTAAGGTTAGGGTTAGGGTTAGGTTTAAGGTTAGGGTTTTGTCAAGGTTTGTGTTAGGTTATGGTTAAGGTTGAGGTTGAGGTTGAGGTTAAAGTTAATGTTACGGGGTTAGTAAGGTTAAAGTTAAGGTTAAGGTTAAGATTAAGGGTAAGGTCAAGGATAAGGTTATGGGTCTTAACCTTAACCTTCATTATAGCCTAAGCTTAACCTTAACCTTAACCTTAACCTTGACTTTACCCTTAACGTAACCTTAACCATAACCTTATCTTTACCCTTAACCTTAACCTTAACCATAATCTTAACCTTAGCCTTAACCTTAACCTTAACTTTAACCTTAACCTAACTATAACCTTAACCTTCACCTTAACCTTAACCTTAACCTTGACTTTACCCTTCACTTAACCTTAATCTAACCCTAACCTTAACTTAACCTTAACCTTAACCTTCACCTTCACCTTAACCTTACCCCCTTAACCTTAACCTTGACTTCACCTTAACCTAACCTTAACCCCTTAACCTTAACCTTAACCTTAACTTTACCCTTAACCTTAACCTAAACCTTAACCAAACCCTTAACATTAACCTTAACCTTAACCTTGACCTTGACGTTAACCTAACCCTAAACTTGACCAAACCTGACCCTTAAGGTTAATGTTAAGGTTAGGTTAAGGTTAAAGTTAAGGTTAAAGTCAAGGTTATGAGATGGTTAAGGTTAAGGTTAGGTTAAAGGTTTTGGTCAAGGTTATGGTTAGGTTATAGTGAAAGTTAAGGTTAAGTTAAGTGTAAAGTCAAGGCATAACCCTTAACCTTGACTTTACCCTTAACCTAACCTTAACTTTAACTATAGCCTAACCCTAACCTCGACCTTAACTTTACCCTTAACCTTGACCTTAACCTGAAGCTTAACCATGACCTTGACCTTAACCTAACCTTAACCTTAACCTTATCTTACCCTTAACCTTAATTTTTCCAAACCCTTAACCTTAACATTAACCTTAACCTAACCTTAACCTTAACCTTAAACTTAAACTTAGGGTTCGGTTATATTTAAGTTCAAGGTTAAGTAGTTTAAGGTTAAGATTAAGGTTATGGTTACATGTTTATATAGGTTAAGGTTAAGGGTAAAGTCAAGGTTAAGGTTAGGTTAAGGTTAAGGTTAGGGTTAAGGTTCAGGTTATGGTTAAGGTTAAGGGTTTGGTTAAGATTAAGGGTAAGGTTAAGGTTAACGTTAGGTTAAGGGTAAAGATAAGGTTAAGGTTAAGGTTAAGGTTAAGGGTTTGGTCAAGGTTAGGGTTAGGTTATAATTAAGGTAATTTTAAGGGTAAGGTTAAGGTTAAGGTTATGTTAAGGTTATGGTTAAGGTTAGGTTAATGTTAAAGTTAGGTTAACGGTAAAGTTAAGGTTATGGTTAGGGTAAAAGTAAGGGTAAGGTTAGGGTTATGGTTAGGTTAAGTTTAAGGCTAGGTAAAGGTTAAGGTTAAGGTTAAGATTAATGTTAAGGTTAAGGGTTTGGTCAAGGTTAGGGTTAGGTTATAGTTTAGGTCAAGGTTAAGGTTAAGATATGGTTAAGGTTCAGGTTAAGGTTATGGGAAGGTTAAGGTTAAGGTTAAGTTAAGGTTGAGGTTAAGGTTAAGGTTTGGTCAAGGTTAGGGTTATGTTATAGTTAAGGTCAATGTTAAGGTTAAAGTTATGAGTTTAGTCACGTTAAGTTTAAGGTTAAGGTTAAGGTTATGATGGGAAGGTTAAGGTTAAGGTTAATGGGTTAAGATAATGTTAAGGTAAAGTTAAGGTCAGGGTTAGGTTATAGTTAAGGTTAAGGTGACGTTAAGGGAAAGATAAGGTTAAGGTTAAGGTTAAGGTTAGGTTAAGGTCAAGGTCAAAGTTAAGGTTAAGGTCAACGTTAAGGTTAAAGTTAAGGTCAAGGTTAGGGTTAGGTTATAGTTAAGGTTAAGAGTAAAGTCAAGGTTAAGATTAGGTTAAGGTTAAGGCTAAGGATAAGGTTAAAGTTTTAGGTTAAGCGTAAGGGTAAGGTTAAGTTTAGGTTAAGATAAAGTCAAGGTTAAGGTTAAGGTTAAGGTTGAGGTTAGGGTTACGTTATAGTTAAGGTTAGGTTAAGGGTAAAGTCAAGGTTAAGGTTAGGTTAAGGTTAAGGTTAAGGATAAGTTTAAGGTTAATGGTTTGGGTAAGGTTACGTTAAGGTCAACGGTTTAATTAAGGTAAGGTTAGGGTTAAAGTTTTGGTTATGGTTAGGGTAAGGTTAAGGTTATAGTTAGGGTACGGTTAAGGTTGTGGTTAGGGTTAAGGTTAATGTTAAGATTAAGGTTAAGGTTAAGGGTTTAGTTAAGGTTAAGGTTAAGGTTAATGTTAAGGGTTTGGACAAGGTTAGGGTTAGGTTATCATTAATTTCAAGGTTAAGGTTATGGTTAAAGTAAGGTTAATGGGAAGGTTAAGGTTAATGTTATGGTTAAGGTAAGGTTAAGAATAAAGTTAAGGTTAAGGTTAGGTTAGGTTAAGCTTAAGATTAATGTTAAGATAAGGTTAAGTTTAAGGTTACGTTAAGGTTAAGGTTTAAGGTTACGGATCTTAACCCTAACCTTGACCAAACCCTTAACCTTAACCTTAACCTAACCTTAACCTTGACTTTACCCTTAACCCTAACCTTAACCATAACCTTTACCTTAACGTAACCTTAAACTTAACCTTTACCTTAACGTAACCTTAACCTGACTAAACCCGTAACTTGAACCTTAACCTAACCTTAACGTTGACTTTACCCTTAACCCTAACCTTAACTATAACCTTTACCTTAACGTAAGCTTAACCTTACTCATACCTTAACCTTACCCTTAACGTTAACCTTTACCTTAACCTTGACTTTATCCTTAACCTAACCTTAACCTTAATTTTATCTTAACCTTAACCTAACCTTAACCTTATCCTTAACCTAACCATAACCTTACCTTAACCTAAGTTAACCCTGACTTTGACCTTAACCTTAACTTTAACTTTACCCTAACCTTAAGGATTTAGTCAGGTTAAGGTTAGGTTAAGGGTAAAGTCAAGGTTAAGATAAAGTTAAGGTTAAGGTTAGGTTAAGGTTAAGATTAGGTTAAGGGTAAAAGTCAAGGTTAAAGTTATGGTTATGGTTAAGGTTAATGTAACGGTTAGATTAAGGGTAAAGTTAAGGTTATACTTAAAGTTAAGGTTAGGTTAAGGTTAAGGTTAAAGTTAGGTTAAGGGTAAGATAAGGTTAAGCTTAAGCTTAAGGTCAAGGTTAGGTTAAGGTCAAGGTCAAGGTTAAGCGTAAAGTTAAGGTCAAGGTTAGGGATAGGTTATAGTTAAAATTAATGTTAGGTTAAGGGTAAAGTCACAGTTAAGGTTAAGGTGAAGTTTAAGGGTAAGGTTAAGGTTTAGGGTTACGGGTTTAGTCAGGTTAAGGTTAAGGCGAAGGCTAAGGTTAAGGTCAAGGTCAAGGTCAAGGTTAAGTTTAAGTTAGGTTAAGGGTAAGGTTATAGTTAGGTTAAGGTTTAAGGTTAAGTTTACAAGTTTAGTCAAGTTAAGGTTAAGGTTAAGGTTACGTGCTTAGTCAGGTTAAGGTTAAGGTTAAGGGTTTGGTCAAGGTTAAGGTTAAAAATAGGTTAATGTAAGGATAATGTTATGGGTTTAGTCAGGTAATGGTTAATGTTAAGGTTAGGGTAAGGCTGAGTTTAAGGTTAAGGTTAAGGCTAGGTTAAGTGAAGGTTAAGGTTAAGGATAAGGTTAATTTTAGGGTTAGGTTATAGCTAAAGTTATGGTTATGGTAAGGTTAGGCTTAGGTTATAGTTAAGTTTAAGGTTAAGGTTAAGGTTACATTCGGTTAAGGTTAATGTTAAGTTAAGGGTAATGTCAAGGTTCAGGTTAGGTTAAGATTAAGATTAGGGTAAGGTTAAGGTTATGGGTTTAGTGAGGTTAAGGTTAAGGGTAAGGTTAAGGGTTTGGTCAAGGTTAGGGTTAGATTAATTGTTATGGTTAAGGTTACAGTTATGGTTAAGGTTAGGTTAAGATTAGGTTAATTTTAAGATTAATGTTAAGGTTAGGTTAAGGTCAAGGTCAAGGTTAAGGTTAAGGTTAGGTTATGGGTAAATTCAAGGTTAACCTTAACCTTCCCATAACCTTAACCTTAACCTAACCCTTAAGGTTAAGTAAAGGTTAAGGTTAAGATAAGGTTAAGGGTACGGGTTTAGTAAGGTTAAAGTTAAGGTTAAGGTTACGTTAAGGGTAAAGTCAAGGTTAAGGTTAGGTTAAGGGTAAGGTTAAGGTTCGGTTAAGGTTAAGGTTAATGGTTTGGGAAGGTTAAGGTTAAGGTAATGTTAAGATAAGGTTAAGGGTAAGGTCAAGGTTAAGGGTAAAGTTAAGGTCATAGTTAGGGTTAGGTTATAGTTAAGGTTAAGGTTAGGTTATGGGTAAATTCAAGGTTAACTTTAACCTTCCCATAACCTTAACCTTAACCTAACCCTTAAGGTTAAGTAAAGGTTAAGGTTAAGATAAGGTCAAGGGTACGGGTTTAGTAAGGTTAAAGTTAAGGTTAAGGTTACGTTAAGGGTAAAGTCAAGGTTAAGGCTAGGTTAAGGGTAAGTTTAAGGTTAGGTTAAGGTAAGGTTAAGGCTAAGGTTAAGGGTTTGGGAAGGTTAAGGTTAAGGTAATGTTAAGATAAGGTTAAGGGTAAGGTTATGGTTAAGATTATGGTTAAGGTAAGGTTAGGTTAGGGGTTAAGTTTAATATTAAGTAAGGTTAAGGTTAAGATAAGGTTAAGGGTAAGGTTAAATTAACTATACCCTTAAGATTAAGGTTACATCAAGGGTAAAGTCAACGTTAAGGTCAGGTTAAGGTTAAGATAAGGTTAAGGTTAAGGGTAAAGTTAATGTTAAGGTTAAGGTTATGGTTATGGGAAGGTTAAGGTTAAGGTTAAGGTTACGTTAAGGGTAAAGTCAAGATTAAGGTTAGGTTATGGTTAAGGTTAAGGTCAAGGTCAAGGGAAAGTTAAGGTTAAGATAAGGTTAAGGTTAGGTTAGGTTAGGCTAAGCTTAATGTTAGGTTAATTGTTTGGTCAAGGTCAAGGTTAAGGTTAGGTTAAGGTTATGGGTAAAGTTAAGGTTAAGTTTAGGGTAAGGTTATGGTTAAGGTTAATGTTAAGGTTAGTGGAAGGTTAAGGTTAAAGTTAGGTTAATGTAAAGGTTATGGGAATGTTAGGTTAAGGTTAAGGTTAGGTTAAGGTTAAGGTCAAGGTTAGGTTAAAGTTAAGGCCAAGGTTAAGGTTAGGTTATAGTGAAGGTTAAGGTTACGGTTAAGGGTAAGGTTAACTTGACCTTAACTTTACCCTTAACCATAACCTTAACCTTAACTATAGCCTAAACCTAACCATAAACTTAACCTTACCTTAACCTAACTTAATCTTAACCTTGACCTTGACCTTAACCTTAACCTTAATATTAACCTTACCCGTAACCTTAACCTTAAATTTACCCTTAACCTTAAATTTACGCTTAACCTAACCTTACCCTTAACTTTATATTAACCTTAACCTTAACCTTACCGTTAACCTTCACCTTCACTTTAAATTTACCCTTAACCTAAAATTAACCTAACTAAACCTGTAACCTTAACCTTAACCTAACCTTAATCTTCCCATAACCTTAACCTTAACCTTAACTATAACGTAACCTTAACCTTGACCTTAACTATAACCTAACCCTCAACTTGACCAAAACCTTAACATTAACATTAACATTTACCTTAACCTTACCCTTAACCTTACTCTTAACCTTAAACTTAACCTTGACCTTAACTATAACCTAACCCTAACTTTAACCTAACTTTAACCTTGGCCAAACCCTTAACATAACCTTAACTTTGACTTTACCCTAACATAACCTTAACCTTGACCTTGAACTTACCCTTAAAATTAACCCTAACCTTAACCTTAACTTGACTAAACCCATAACCTTGACCTTAACTATACATAACCTTAACCTTAAGGTTAAGGTTAGGTTATAGTGAACGTTAAGGGTAAGGTCAAGGTTAAGGGTAAAGTTAAGGTTAAGGTTAAGGTTGGGTTAAGGGTAAAGTTAAGGTTAGGGTTAGGTTAAGATTAAGGTTAAGGTCATGGTTAGGCTAAGGTTAAGGTTAATGTTAGGGTTAAGGTTAAGGTGAAGGTTAAGGGTAAGAATAAGGTTAAGGTTAAGGGTAAGAGTAAGGTTAAGGTTAAGGTTAAGGTTAAGGTTAGGTTAAGGTTAATTTAACGGTAAATTCAATGTTAAGGTTAAGGTTATAGTTAACTTAAGGTTAAGGTTAAGGCTAAGTTCAAGGTTAAGGTTAAGCTTATGGTTAAGGTTAAGGTTACGGTTAGGTTAAGGGTAAAGTTTTCTGTTAAGGTTAAGGTTAGGGGAAGGTTAGGTTAAGGTTAACCTTGACCTTTATTTTAACCTTAACTATAACATAACCCTAACCTTGACCAAACCCTTAACCTTAACCTTAACCTTTACCTAGCCTTAACCAAACCCTTAACATTAACCTTAAGGTTAAAGTTAGGTTAAGGTTAGGTTAACGTTAAGTTATCCTTAACCCTTAACCTTACCCTAACCTTAACCTTAACATTAACCTAACCTTAACCTTAACATTACCCTTAACCTAACCTTAACCTTAACTTTACCCATAACCTTAACCTAACCTGAACGTTGACCAAACTCTTAACCTTAACCTTAACCTGAATAAACCCATAACCTTAACCTGACTAAACCCGTAACATTAACATTAAAATTACCCTTAACCTTCAGCTTAACCTTAACCTTAACCTTAACTATAACCTAACCTTAACCTTGACCAAACCCTTAACCTTAACCTTAACTTTAACCTTAACCTTCCCCTGACCTTAACCTAACCTTAACCTTAACTTTACCCATAACCTTAACTTAACCTTAACCTTAAATTTACCCTTAACCTAATATTAACCTTAACCTACCCTTAACCTTACCCTTAACCTTGACGTTAACCTTAACCTTAACCTTAACTATATCCTAACCCTAACCTTGACCAAACCCTTAATTTTAACCTTATCTTAACCTTATCCTAACCTTAACCTTGACATTAGCCTAACTATAACTTTACCCTTAACCTCAACCTTGACCTTAACTATAACCTAACACTAACCTAACACTAATCTTGACTTTACCCTTAATGTAATCTCAACCTTGACTTTTCCCTTAACCGTGACCTTACCCTAACCTTAACCTTGACTTTACCCTTAACTTTACCTTAACCCTCACTATAACCTAACCGTAACCGTTACCAAACCCTTAACCTTAACCTTAACCTGACTAAACCTACAACCTTAACCTTAACCTTACCATTAACCTTCACCTTAACCTTTAATTTACCCTTAACCTAACCTTAACCTTGACCTTGACCTTGACCTTGACCTTGACCTTAACCTTAACCTTAACTTTACCCTTAACCTAACCTTATCCTTAATGTTAACCTTAACCTTATCTTAACCTTAACTATAACCTAACCCTAACCTTGACCAAACCTTAACTTTACCCTTAACCTAACCTTAACCTAACCTTAACCTTGGTTAGGGTTAGGTTAATGTTAAGGTTAAGGTTAAGGTTAAGGTTAGGTACCTAACCTTAACCTTAACCTTAACCTTGGTTAGGGTTAGGTTAATGTTAAGGTTAAGGTTAAGGTTAATGTTAGGTTAAGGGTAAGGTTATGGGTAAAGTTAAGGTTAACGTTAGGGTAAGGTTAGGGTAAGGTTAAGGTTAAGGTTAGGGTAAGGCTAAGGATAAGATTAAGGTTAGGGGGAGGTTAATGTTCAATTTAGGTTAATGTTAGGTTAAGGTTACAGTTTTAGTCATATTAAAGTTAACCTTAAGGTTAAGGTTAAGGTTAGGGTAAGGTTAAGGTTAAGATAAGGTTAAGGTTAAGGTTAAGGTTAGTTTAAGGGTAAAGTTAAGGTTAGGGTTAGGTTAATGTTAAGGTTAAGGTTATGGTTAGGTTAAGGTTAAGGTTACGGCTAGGTTAAGTTTATGGTTAGGTTAAGGTTAAGGTTAAAGTTTGGTCAAGGTTAAGGTTAGGTTAATGTTAAGGTCAAGGTTAAGGTTAGGTTAAGGGTAAAGTCAAGGTTAAGGTTACGTTAAGGTTAAAGTTAGGTTAAGGGTAAAGTTAAGGTTAAAGTTAGGTTAAGGTTAAGGCCAAGGTTAAGGGTAAAGTTAAGGTCAAGGTTAGGGGTTTTGATCAAGCTTAGGGTTAGATTAAGTTTAAGGTTAAGGTTAGGTTAGGATAAGGTCAAGGTTAAGGTTAGGTTAAGGTTAAGGTTACGGGTTTAGTCAGGTTAAGGTTAAGGTTTTGGTTAAGGTTAAATTCAAGGGTAAGGGTTTGGTTAAGGTTAAGGTTAGGTTAAGCTTAAGCTTAAGGTTAGGTTAGGTTAGCTTAAGCTTAAGCTTAAGGTGAAAGTTAAGGGTAAGGTTGAGGTAAGGTTAAGGATAAGTGTTGGTGAGGTAAATCCCCTTTGTGGAAAGAAGAAATCCCACTAGCCCTAGAGTGGGTCTAGCCAGAAACAAGACACACTATGACATCAATTCCTAGTTAACGGATGGACGGAAATTCGATAGATAACTTACCGTATATCTTGCGCTATTGTTGTCGTCGAAAGAGTGGCTACCTCTCACTCCTGGTTCGACAGATCACGATCTACTCGTTCTCACGCTCGGATACCTGCACATACACAAGAAAAAAAGACGATATACAACATACTATTTCACATCTGTAACTATCAGTCAGTCAAAGAAGACTAAATCAATGCATCAATAAACACAACACAAAGATGGAACCAATACCATAGTCGAGTATATTATTGAAAGTAAATAAGAGTACAACCAAGCTTCGATGTTGCAGTCTCCTCCAACAGGGTTCCACCAGAGCATGTCTCACAAAGCTCATCGGGAATTTGGACGGGGCTCTCTCTACGAAATTCTCCTTGGTTCTACCTTCTCGATAGCGATTACTCAGCTATAGTATCTCTTCTCCAAGTTCAGCTTCTTGGCTATATGTTCAGCTAGCTTTTGTAAAGGGAGAAGGCCTATTTATATAGAGGAAGAGGGAGAGGTTAGGATCCCTATAATCATGGAGGGGAGTCCAATCTTCAAAGAATGTTCCATGGGAGGTTAAAAACCACTACCTAAAGGAAGAGATACGTGGCTCATCAAGTTTAACCACCTACTGTGACTCATCCCTGAGGTGGTTAAAGGAAACTTCCGCCTCTAACTTGTTAAAAAACATTCCCAAAAAGGCTGGCGTGGGCACAACAAAGAGACAGAGCGCCAGCTGGCGCGGCCTCTAGTGTACATCCTCCACACTGGCGCGAGGGGTGAACTGGATACCTGCGCCAATGCCAAAACATAGGTTTTTATGGGCTTTCTGAGGAAATGTTCAACAGGAAAAATAATACTGCTCACAGGTCATAGGAAGGACCCTCCAATATGCGGGGCGAGCGATTGCAAGGATGGTGACACAATGTTGTGTAACATTAAGGTTAAGGGTTTGGTCAAGGTTAGGGTTAGGGGTAAGGTTATGGTAAGTTTAGGGTTAAGGTTAGGGGAAGGTTAACGTCAAAGTTAGGTGAAGGCAAGGTTAAGGTAAGGTTAAGGTTAAGGTTACGGGTTTAGTCAGGTTAAGGTTAAGGTTAAGGCTTTGGTCAAAGTTAGGGTTAGGTTATAGTTAAGGTTAAGATTAAGGTTAAGGTTACGGGTTTAGTCAGGTTAAGGTTAAGGTTAAGGATTTGGTCAAGGTTAGGGTTAGGTTATAGTTAAGGTTAAGGTTAAGGGTAAGGGTAAGGTTAAAGTTAAGATTAAGGGTTTGGTCAAGGTTAGGTTTAGCTTATAGTGAAGGTTAAGGTTAAGTTAAGGGTAAAGTCAAGGTTAGGGTTAACATTAAGGTTAAGGATAAGGGTAATGTTAAGGCTAAGGTTATGGGTCTTAACCTTAACATTCATTATAAACCTTAACCTTAACCTTAACCTTAACATTAACTTTAACTATACCCCAACCTAACCTTAATCTTAACTATAACCTAACCCTAACCTTGACCAAACCCTTAACCTTAACCTTAAACTTAACTTTAACCTTAACCTTAACCTTAACTTAACCTTAACCTTAACATTCCCATAACCATAACCTTAACCTTAACCTTAACCTAACCTTAACCTTAACTATAACCTAACTCTAACCTTACCCTAACTATAACCCTAACTATAACCTAGTTCTAACCTTAACCTTACCCTTAACTTAACCTTAACCTTAACCTTGACCTTGAACTTAACCTTAAACTTAACCTTGACCTTGACCTTAACTTTAACTATAAACTATCCTAACCTTGACATTAACTATGACCAAACCCTAACCTTGACCAAACCCTTAACCTTAACGTTAATCTTAACCTTCCCATAAACTTAATCTTAACCTTAACCTTAACCTTCACCTTAACCTTTACCTTGACTTTACCCTTAACCTAACATTAGCCCCTTAATCTTAACCTTAAATTTCCCATAACCATAACCTTAACCTTGAATTTTCCCTTAACCTAACCTTAACATTAACCATAACCTAACCCTAACCTTGAGGAAACCTTAACCTTAACCTTAACCTTAAACTTCACCTAACCTTAACCCTAACCATAACCTTAAGCTTAACCTTAATCTTAACCTTTCCATAACCATAACCTTAACGTTAACCTTGACCTTACCCTTGACCTTAACCTTAACATTAACCTTAACCTTGACCTTGACCTTAACCTTACCCTTAAACTTATCTTAACCTTAACCTAACCTTAACCTTAACTTTACACTTAACCTTACCTTAACCTAACTTTAACCTTAACCTTACCCTTAACCTTATCTTAACCTTATCTTAACCATAACCTTAAGCTAAAGCTTATCCTAACCTTAACCTTGACTTTACCCTTAACATAATCTTAACCACAACATTTTCCTTACCTTTAACCTTAACCTTAACCTTGACCACAACCTTAACCTTAACCTTAACCTTAACCTTAACTTAACTATAACTTTCATCTTCACCTTAGCCTTAACCTTACCCTTGAATTTACCCTTAACTTAAATTTAATCTAACCTTAACCTTAACCTTCACCGTAACCTTACCCCCCTTAACGTTAACATTAACCTTAACCTTGACTTTACCTTAACCTTACCTTAACTCCTTAACCTTAACCTTAACTTTACCCTTAACCTTAAACTTAACCAAACCCTTAACATTAACCTTAACTTAACCTTAACCTTAACCTTCACTATAACCTAACGCTAACCTTGACCAAACCTTAACCTTAAAGGTTAAAGTTAGGTTAAGGTTACGATTATGGGAAGGTTAAGGTTAGGTTAAGGGTTTGGTCAAGGTTATGGTTAGGTTATAGTGAATTTCAAGGTTAAGTTAAGGGTAAAGTCAAGGCATAACCCTTAACCTTAACCTTACCCTTAACCTTCAGCTTAAACTTAACCTTGACTTTACCCTCAACCTAAGTTTAACCTTAACTATAACGTAACCCTAACCTTGACCTTAACTTTACCCTTAACCTTGACCAAAACCTTAACCTAACCTTAACCTTAACCTTAACCTTATCTTACGTTTAACCTTAACCTTCCTAAACCGTTAACCTTAACCTTAAACTTAACCTTAACTTGACTAAACTCGTAACCTTAACCTTAACCTTAACCTTATCTTAACCTTAACCTTAACCTTAACTTTGGCTAGGTAAAGTCAAGGTTAAGGTTAAGTTAAGGGTAAAATCAAGGTTAAGGTTAGGGTTAGGTTATACTTAAGGTCAAGGTCAAGGTTAAGGTTAACGTTAAGGTTATAGGTTTAGGTAGGTTAAGGTTAAGATTAAGGGCAAAGTCAAGGTTACGGTTAGGGTTAAGATTAGGGTTAAGGTTCACGTTAAGGTTAAGGTTAAGGGTTTGGTTAAGGTTAAGGGTAAGGTTAAGGTTAAGGTTAGGTTAAGGGTAAAGTTAAGGTTAAGGTTAACTTTAAGGGTTTGGTGAAGCTTAGGGTTAGGTTATAGTTAAAATCAAGGTTAAGGTTATGGTTAAGGTAAGGTTAAGATAAGGTTAAGGGTAAGGTTAACGTTAAGGTTAGGTTAAGGTTATGGTTGATGTTAGGTTAAGGTTAAGGGTAAAGTTAAGGTTATGGTTAGGGTTAAGGTTAGGGTAAGGTTAGGGTTAGGTTAAGGTTAATGTTAGGTAAAGGTTAAGGTTAAGGGTTTGGTCAAGGTTAGGGTTAGCTTATAGTTATGGTCAAAGTTAACGTTAGGTTATGGTTAAGGTTAAGGTTAATGCTAAGTTAAGGTCAAGGTTAAGGTTAAGGTTAAGTTAAGGTTAAGGATAAAGTTAACATTACGGTTTGGTTAGGTTAAGCTTAAGCTTAAGGTTAAGATAAGGTTAAGTTTAAAGTTAGGTTAAGGTTAAGGTTTAAGGTTATGGGTCTTAACATTAACCTTCACTATAACCTACCCTTAATATTAACCTTTACCTAACCTTAACCTTAACGTTAACCATAACCTTAACCTTAAACTTGACTTTAACTATAACCTTAACCAAACCCTTAATGTTAACCTTAACTTAACCTTAACCTTAACCTAACCTTAACCTTAACTTTAACTATAACATAACCCTAACCTTGACCATAAAATTAACCTAACCTTAACCTTCACTTTACCCTTAACCCTAACCCTAACCATAACCTTTACCTTAACATAACCTTAACCTTAACCTTTAACTTAACATAACCTTAACCTGACTAAACCAGTAACTTGAACCTTAAACTAACCTTAACTTTGATTTTGCCCTTAACCCTAACCTTAACCATAACCTTTACCTTAACGTAACCTTAACCTTACCCTTACATTAACCTTAACCTTTACCGTAACATTTACTTTACCCTTAACCTAACCTTAACCTTAACCTTAACCTTATCTTAACCTTAACCTAACCATAACCTTAACATAACCATAACCTTACCTTAACCTAACTTAACCTTAACCTTGACATTGAACTTAACCTTAACTTTAGCTTTACCCTAACCTTGACATTGACCTTAACCTTAACTTTAGCTTTACCCTAACCTTAAGGATTTAGTCAGGTTAAGGTTAAGGTTAAGGTTAGGTTAAGGGTGAAGTCAAGGTTAAGGTAAAGTTAAGGTTAAGGTTAGGTTATGGTTAAACTTAAGGTTAGGTTAAGGTTAAGGTTAAGGTTAGATTAAGGGTAAGATAAGGTTAAGGTTAAGGTTAAGGTTAAGGTTAAGGTTAGGCTAAGTTCAAGGTAAAGGTTAATGTTAAGGTTAAGGTAAAGTTTAACAGTAAAGTTAAGGTCAAGGTTAGGGTTAGGTTATAGTTAAGTTTAAGGTTAGGTTAAGGGTAAAGTCAAGGTTAAGGTTAAGGTGAAGGTTAAGGGTAGGGTAAAGGTTTAGGGTTACAAGTTTAGTCAGGTTCAGGTTCAGGTTAAAGTTAAGGTGAAGGTTAAGGGTAAGGTTAAGGTTAAGGTTAAGGTCAAAGTCAAGGTTAAGGTTAAGTGAGGTTAAGGGTAAGGTTATAGATAGGTTAAGGTTAAGGTTACAGGTTTAGTCATGTTAAGGTTAAGGCTATGGGTTTAGTCAGGTTAAGGTTAAGGTTAAGGGTTTGGTCAAGTTTAGGGTTATGGTTAAGGTTAAGGTTAAGGTTAAGGGTTAGGTTAAGGTTAAGGGTAAGGTTAAGGGTAAGGTTAAGGTTATGGTTAGGGTAAGGTTAGGGTTATGTTATAGCTAAGGTTAAGGTCAAGGTCAATATTAAGGTTAAGGTTACGTTAGGTTAAGGTTAAGGTTAGGTTAAGCTTAAGGTTAAGGTTAGGTTAAGGGTAAAGTCAAGGTTAAGATTAGGGTAAGGTTAAGGTTACGGGTTTAGCTAGGTTAGGTTAAGGGTAAGTTTAAGGTTAAGGTTAAGGGTTTGGTCAAGGTTAGGGTTAGGTTAATTGTAAAGTTAATTTGAAAGTTAGGTTAAGGTTACGATTATGGTTAAGGTTATTTTAAGTTTATGTTAAGGTTAAAGTTAAGGTTAAGTTTAGGTTAAGGTCAAGGTCAAGGTCAAGGTTACGATTAAGGTCAAGGTTAAGCGTAAAGTTAAGGTCAAGGTTAGGGTTATGTTATAGTTAAGGTTAAGGTTAGGTTAAGGGTAAAGTAAAGGTTAAGCTTAACCTTCCCATAACCTTAACCTTAACCTAGCCCTTAAGGTTAGATAAACGTTAAGGTTAAGATAAGGTTAAGGGTACGAGTTTAGTAAGGTTAAAGTTAAGGTTAAGGTTAAGGTTACGTTAAGGGTAAATTCAAGGTTAAGGCTAGGTTATGGGTAAGGTTAAGGGTAATGTTAATATAAGGTTAAGGGTAAGGTTATGGTTAATGTTAGGTTAAAGTTATGGCTAAGGTAAGGTTACGTTGGGAGTTAATGTTAAGATTAGGTTAGGTTAATGTTAATATAAGGTTAAGGGTAAGGTTAACTTAAATTTACCCTAAAGGTTAAAGGTTAGGTTAAGGTTAAGATAAGGTTATGGTTAGGTTAAGGGTAAAGTTAAGGTTAAAGTTAAGGTTATGGTAATGGGAAGGTTAAGGTTAAGTTTAAGGTTAAGGTTAATTTAAGGGTAAAGTCAAGGTTAAGGTTAGGTTATGGTTAAGGTTAAGTTCAAGGTTATGGGAAGGTTAAGGTTAAGATAAGGTTAAGTTTAAGGTTAAGGCTAGGTTAGGCTAAGGTTAAGGTTAGGTTAAGGGTTCGGTCAAGGTCAAGGTTAATGTTAGGTTAAGGGTAAGGTTAAGGTTATGGGTAAAGTTAAGGTTAAGGTTAGAGTAAGGTTAAGGTTAAGGTTAGGGGAAGGTTAAAGTTAAAGCTAGGTTAAGGTAAAGGTTATGGGAAGGTTACGTTAAGTTTAAAGTAAAGGTAAGGTTAAGGTTAAGTTCAAGTTTAGGTTATAGTTAATTTCACGGTTAAGGTTAGGTTATTGTGAAGGTTAAGGTTGAGACACGTAACCTAACCCTAACCCTTAACCTTAACCTAACCTTAACCTTAACTTTAACTATAACCTAACCCTAACCTTACTTTAACCATAACTGTAACCTTAACCTTAACTTAACCTAACTTAACCTTAACTTTAACCTTGATCTTAACCTTTACCTTAAACTTAACCTTACACATAACCTTAACCTTAACTTTATTTTTAACCTTAACTTTACCCTTAACCTAACCTTAACCTTATCTTAAGCTTAACCTTAACCTTACCCTTAACCTTCACCTTAACCTTAACTTTACCCTTAATCTTGACTTTATCCTTAACCTTAACCTTAACCTTGACTTTACCCTTAAGTTAACCTTAACCTTAACCTACACCTTAACCTGACTAAAATTGTAACCTTAACCTTAACCTTAACATTAACCTTCCCATCACCTTAACCTTAACTATAACCTAGCCTTAACCTTGACCTTAAATATAACCTTACCGTCACCTTGACAAAACCCTTAAAATTAACCTTAACATTGACCTTATCCTTAACCTTAACCTTACCCTTAACCTTAAACTTAACCTTGAACTTAACTATAACCTAAACTTAACCTTAACCTAACCTTAACCTTGACCAAACCCTTAACGTATCCTTAACCTTGAGCTTGACCTTACCCTTAACATTAACCTTAACCTTAACATTAACCTTAACTTGACTAAACCCGTAACCTTAACCTTAACCTTAAGCTTACCCTTAACCTTAAAATTAACCTTGACCTTAACTATAACCTAACCCTAACCTTAACAAAACCTTAACCTTAACCTTACCCTTAACATAACCTTAACCTTGACTTTACCCTTAAACTTAACCTTACCCTTAACCTTACCCTTAACATAATCTTAACCTTACCCTAACCTTAACTGTAACCTTACCCTTACCCTTAACCTTAGCCTAAACCTAACCTTAACTTTAACTTTATCCTTATCTTGACCTTAACCTAACCTTAACCTTCACCTTAGCCCTAACCTTAAGATTAAAGTTACAGGTAAGGTTAGGTTAAGGTTAGGGTTAGGTTATAGTTACGGTCAAGATTAAGGTTTGGTTAAGGTTAAGGTTAAGGTTAAGTTAAGGGTAATGTTAAGGGTTTTGTTAAGGTCAAGGTTAATGTTAAGGTTAAGGTTAAGATTAAGATTAGGGTTAAAGTTAAGGTTAAGATTAGGTTAAGGGTAAGGGTAAGGTTAAGGTTAAGGTTATGTTAAGGGTAAAGTCAAGGTTAAGGTTAGGTTAAGGTTAAGATAAGGCTAAGGTTAAGGTTAAGGTTAGGTTAAGGTTACGATTAAAATTAAGGTTAAGTTCAGGTTAAGGTTAAGGGTTTGGTCAAGGTTAGGTTTAGGTTATAGTTAAGGTTATGGGAAGGTTAAGGGTTAAGTATAAGGTTAAGGTTAAGTAAAGGTTAAGGTTAAGGGTTAGGTTAGGGTTATGGTTAAGGGTGTGGTGAATTCTAGGGTTAGGTTAAGGTTAAGGTTAAGGTTAGGTTAAGGGTAAAGTTAAGGTTAGGGTTAGGTTAAGGTTAAGGTTAAGGTTAAGGTTAAAGATAAGGTCATGGTTAAGGTTAAGGTTAGGTTAATGTTAAGGTCAAGGTTGATGTTAAGGGAAAGGTTATAGTTAGGTTAAGGTGAAGGTTAAGGTTAGGTTAATGTTAAGATAAGTTTAAGTTTAAGGTTAAGGTTAAGATTAGGTTAAGGGTAAAGTCAAGGTTAAAGTAAAGTTAAGTTTAAGGTTAGGTTAAGGTTAAGGTAATAAGGTTAGGGTAAAGGCTCAGGTTAAGGTTAAGGTTAAGGGTTTGGTCAAGTTTAAGGTTAGGTCACTAACCATAACCTTAACCTTAACCTTAACATTAACCATAACCTTAACCTTAAACTTTATCTAACCTTAACGTTATCTTAGCCTTAACTATAACCTAACCCTAACCTAACCTTAACCTTGACCTTAACCTTAACCTTGAGCTTGAACTTAACCTAACCTTAACCTTATCTTACCCTTAACCTTCTCAAACCCTTGACCTTAACCTTAACCTTAAATTTAACCTTAACCTTAACCTTAACCTAACCTTAAACTTATCTTAACCTTAATCTTAACTTTAACCTTAACCTTAACCTTAACCTAACCTTAAACTTATCTTAACCTAACCTTAACCTTATGTTACCCTTAACCTGAACCTTAACCTTCCCAAACTCTTGACCTTAACCTTAACCTTGACTTTAACCTTAACCTTAAACTTAACCTAACCTTAAACTTATCTTAACCTTAACCTTAACCTTAACTTTACCCTGACGGTTAAGGTAAGGGTAAGGTTAAAGTTAAGGTTAAGGTTTGGGTTTAGTTAGTTTAAAATTAAGGTTAAGGTTAAGGTTAAGGGTTTAGTTAAGGTTAGGGTTAGGGTTACGTTATAGTTAAGGTCAAGGTTAGATTAAGGGTAAATTCAAGGTTGAGGTTAAGGTGAAAGTTCAGGTTAAGGTTAAGTTTAAGGTTAAGGTTAGTTTAGGTGAAGGTAAGGTTAAGGTCAAGGTCAAGGTTAAGGTTAAGGTTAAGGGTAAAGTTAAGGAACTTAACCTCATATTAACCTTAACCTTAACATAACTATAACCTCACCTATAACCTTAACCTTAACCTAACCTTAACCTTAACCCTAATCTTACCCATAAATTTACCCTTAACCTAACCTTAACCTTAACCTTATCTTAACCTTAACCTAACCTTAACCTTGACTTTACTCTTAACGTAACCTTAACCTTAAAATTAATCTTATCTTAACCTTAACCTAACCTTAACCTTAAATATAACCTTCCCATAACCATAACCATATCCTTGAATCTACCCTTAACCTTAACCTCATTAAACCCGTAACCTTAACCTTAATCTAACCTTAATCTTGACCTTAATTATAACCTAACCCTAACCTTAGCCCTTACCTTACCCATAACTTTAACTTTAAGGTTAGGGTTAAGATTAAGGCTAAGGTTAAGGTTAGGCTAAGGTTAAGGTTAGGAAAAGGATAAGGTTAAGGTTAGGTTCAAGTTAAGGTTATCGGTAAGGGTTTGGTCAAGGTTAAGGTTAGGTTATAGTTGAGTTCAAGATTAAGGTTATGGGAAGGTTAAGGTTAAGGTTAATCTTTGGTCAAGTTTAAGGCTAGGTTATGAGTAAAGTTAAGTTTAGGTTATGGGTTAGGTTAAAGTGAAGGTTAGGTTAAAGTTAAGGTTAACGTTAATGTTAAGGGTTTGGTCAGGGTTAGGGTTAGGTTATGGTTAATGTTAAGGGTTTAGTCAAGCTTAGGTTTAGGTTATATTTAAGTTCAAGGTTAAGGGTAAGGGTAAGGTTATAGTTAGGTTAAGGTTAAGGGTAAGTTTAGCTTAAGGTTAATATAAGGTTAAGGTTAAGGGTTTGGTCAAGGTTAGGGTTAGGTAATAGTTAAGGTTAGATTAATGTTAAGGTTAAGGTCAAGGTTAAGGGTAAGGTTAAGGTTAGGTTAAGTTTAATATTAGGTTAAGGCTAAAGTTAGGGTTAAGGTTAGGTTAAAGGTAAAGTTAAGGTTAAGGTTAGGGTAAGGTTAAGGTTAAGGGTTTGGTCAAAGTTAGGGATAGGTTATATTTAAAGACAAGTTCTAGGTTAACCTAAACTTTACCCTTAAGCTTACCTTGACCTTGACCTTAACATGAACTTTAACCTTACTAAACCCATACCCTTAAATTTTTCTTAACCTTACCTTAACCATAACCTTAATCTTGACCTTCACTATAACCTAACCCTAACCTTGACCAAACCCTTAACCTTAACCTTAACCTAACCTTAACCTTAATGTAACCTTAAGCTTAAGCTTACCTTTAACCTTCACGTAAACCTTAACTTTACCCTTAACCTAACCTTAACCTTAACTATAACCTAACCCTAAATATAACCTTAGCCATAACCTTATCTTTACCCTTAACCTTAACCTGACCTTAACTATAACCTAACCCTAACCTTGACCAAACCCTTACCCTTAAACTTACCTTAGCCTTAACCTTAACCTTAACCTTCCCATAACCATAAATTTAACCTTAACCTTGACCTAACTTAACCTTAACGTTTACCTTGACCTTAACCTTAACCTTACCCTTAACTTTCACCTTAACGTAACCTTAACCTTAACCTTCCCCCAACCTTAACCCCAACCTTAACCTTAACTTTATCCTTAACCTAACCTTAACCTTAACTTTAACCTTAACTTAAACTTAACCTAACCATAAACTTAAGCTTACCTCAACCTAAATTAACCTTAACCTTGACCTTTAACCTTAACTATAACATTATCTTTACCCTTAACCTTAACCTTACCCTAGCCATAACCTTAACTTTACCTTGAACCTAAAATTAACATTAACCATAACCTAACCCTAACCTTGACCAAACCTTAAGCTTAAGCTTAACATTAACCTTCCCCTAACCTTAACCCTAACCTTAATCTTAAGCTTAACCTTAACCTTAACCTTCCCATAACCATAACCTTAACGTTAACCTTTACCTTGACCTTGACCTTAACCTTACCCTTAAAATTATCTTAACCTTAACCTAGCCTTAATCTTAACTTTACACTTAACCTTTCCTTAACCATAAACTTAACCTAACCTTAACCTTAACGTTACCCTTAACCTTATCTTAACCATAACCTTAAGCTTAAGCTTATCCTAACCTTAACCTTGACATTACCCTTAACGTAACCTTAACCATAACCTTATCCTTGCAAATATCCTTACCCTTAACCTTAACCTTAACCATAACCTTAACCTTAACCTTAACCTTAACTTAACTATAACCTTAACCTTCACCTTAACCTTAACCTTAACCTTAACCTTCATTTTACACTTAACTTAACTTTAACCTAACCTTAACCTTAAACTTAACCTTACCCACTTAACCTTAACCTTAACATTGACTTTACCTTAACCTTACCTTAACCCCTTAACCTTAACCTTAACTTTATCCTTAACCTTAAACCTTAACCTTAACCTTAGCCTTAACCAAACCCTTAACATTAACCTTAACTTAACCTTAACCTAACCTTAACCTTAACTATAACCTAACCCTAACCTTGACCAAACCTTACCCTTAAGTTAAAGGTTAAAGTTAAGGTTAAGGTTAGGTAAAGGTTAAGGTTAAGGTCAGGTTATGGTTAAGGTTAAGGTTATGGTTATGGGAAGGTTAAGTTTAAGGTTAAGGTTAGGTTAAGGGTTTGGTCAAGGTTAGGGTTAGGTTACAGTGAAGGTTAAGGTTAAGTTAAGGGTAAATTCAAGGCGTAACCCTTACCTTTAACCTTCACCCTAACCTTAACCTTGACTTTACCGTTAACCTAATCCTAACCTTAACTATAACCTAACCTTACCCTTAACCTTCACCTTAACCTTAACCTTGACTTTACCCTTAACCTCAACCTTAACCTTGACCTTGACATTAACCTAACCTTAACCTTATCTTACCCTTAACCTTAACCTTCCCAAACCATTAACCTTAACCTGACTAAACTCGTAACCTTAACCTTAACCTTAACCTTATCTTAACCTTTACCTTAACCTTAACCTAAACCTTAACTTTGGTTAGGTAAAGTCAAGGTTAAGGTTAAGTTAAGGGTAAAGTCAATATTAAGGTTAGGGTTAGGTTATATTTAAGGTCAAGGTCAAGGTTAAGGTTAAGGTTAATGTTAGAGTTTTAGTCAGGTTAAGGTTAGGGTTAAGGGTAAAGTCAAGGTTAAGGTTAGGTTAAGGTTCATGTTAAGGTTAGGGTTAAGGGTTTGGTTAAGGTTAAGGTTATGTTTAGGTTAATGGTAAAGTTAAGGTTAAGGTTAAGGTTAAGGTTTTGGTCAAGCTTAGGGTTAGCTTATAGTTAAGGTCAAGGTTAAGGTTATGGTTAAGGTAAGGTTAAGATAAGGTTAAGGGTAAGGTTAACATCAAGGTTAGGTTAAGGTTATGGTTGATGTTAGGTTACGGTTAAGGTTAGGTTAAGTGTAAAATTAAAGTTATGGTTAGGGTTAAGGTTAGGGTAAGGTTAGGGTTAGTTTAAGGTTAAGGCTAGGTAAAGGTTAAGGTTAAAGTTAAGATTAAGGTTAAGGTTAAGGGTTTGGTCAAGGTTAGGGTTAGGTTATAGTTAAGTTCAAGGTTAAGGTTGGGTTATGGTTGAGGTTAAAGTTATGGGAAGGTTAAGGTTAAGGTTAATATTAAGTTAAGGTTAATGTTAATGTTTGGTCAAGGTTAGGGTTACATTCTAGTTAAGGTGAAGGTTAAGGTTATGGTTTTATTCAGGTTAAGGTGAAGGTTAACATTAAGGTTAGGCTAAGGGTAAAGTCAAGGTCAATTTTAGGGTTAGGTTAAGGGTAAAATAAGGTTAAGGTTAAGGTTAAGGTGAGGTTAAGGTCAAGTTCAAGGTTGAGGGTAAGGTTAAGGTCAAGGTTAAGGGTAAGGTTAAGGTTATGGTTAGGGTAAGGTTATGGTTAAGGTTAATGTTAATGTTAAGGTTAAGGTTAAGGGTTTAGTTAAGGTTAAGTTTATGTTAAGGTTAAGTTTAATATTAAGTGTTTGGTCAAGGTTAGGGTTAGGTTATATTTAATTTTATGGTTAAAGTAAGGTTAAGATAATGTTAAGGCTAAGGTTATGGTTAAGGTTAGGTTAAGGTTATGGTTAAGGTAAAGATAACAGTAAATTTAAGGTTAAGGTTATGTTAGGTTAAGGTTAAGATAAGGTTAAGTTTAAGGTTTAAGGTTACGGGTTTTAACATTAACCTTCACTATAACCTACCCTTAAAATTAACCTTTACCTAACCTTAACCTTGACCTTAACCATAACCTTAACCTTAACCTTGACCTTAACTATAAACTTAACATTAACCTTGACATTAACTATAACCTTAACCTTAACCAAACCCTTAATGTTAACCTAACTTAACCTTAACCTTAACCTTAACCTAACCTTAACCTTGACCTTAAATATAACATAACACTAACCTTGACCATAACCTTAACATAACCTTAACCTACACTTTAACCTTAACCCTAACCCTAACCATAACCTTTACCTTAACGTAACCTTAACCTTAACCTTTACCTTAACATAACCTTAACCTGACTAAACCCGTAACTTGAACCTTAAACTAATCTTAACTATAACCTAACCCTAACCTAACCTTAACCTTGACCTTAACCTTAACCTTGACCTTGAACTTAACTTAACCTTAACCTTAAACTTAACCTTATCTTACCCTTACCCTTAATCTTAACCTTCCCAAACCCTTGACCTTAACCTTAACCTTAACCTTAACTTTAAACTTACCCTTACCTTAACCTTGAGGGTAAAGTTAAGGTTAAGGTTAAGGTTTGGGTTTAGTGAGGTTAAGGTTAAGGTTAACCTAACCTTAACCTTATCTTAACCGTAACCTTAACCTTATCTTTAACCTTACCCTTACCTTAACCTTAAGGGTAAAGCAATGTAAAGTAAGGTTTAGTTAAGGTTAGGGCTAGGGTTAGGTTATAGTTAAGGTTAAGGATAGGTTAAGGGTAAATTCAAGGTTAAGGTTAAGGTTAAGGTTAAGGTTAGTTTAGGTTAAGGTAAGGTTAAGGTTAAGGTCAAGGTTATGGTTATGGGAAGGTTAGGTAAAGGTTAAGGTTATGGGAAGGTTAAGGTTAACGTTAGGTTAAGGTTAGGTTAAGTTCAAGGTCAAGGTCAAGGTCAAGGTTAGGGTTAGGTTAAGGTTAAGGTTAAGGATAAAGTTAAGGACCTTAGCCTAATATTAACCTTAACCTAACCTTAACCTTAACTTTAACCTAACTATAACCTTACCCGTAACATTAACCTTAACCTAACCTTAACCTTAACACTAATCTCAACCATAACTTTACCCTTAACCTAACCTTAACCTTAACCTTAACTTTATCTTAAACTTAACCTATACTTAACCTTGACTTTACCCTTAACATAACTATAACCTTAACCTTAACCTTATCTTAACCTTAACCCAACCTTAACCTTAACTATAACCTTAACCTTAACCTTCCCATAACCATAACCTTAACCTTGACTTTACCAATAACCTAATCTTAACCTTAACCTCTCTGCACCCGTAACCTTAACCTTAACCTAACCTTAACCTTCACCTTAACTATAACCTAACCCTAACCTTAACCCTTACCTTACCCATAAATTTAACCTTAAGGTTAGGGTTAAGGTTAAGGTTAAGGTTAAGGTTAGGCTAAGGTTAAGATAAGGATAAGGTTAAGGTTAAGGTTAGGTTTAGGTTAAGGTTATCGGTAATGGTTTGGTCAATGTTAAGGTTAGGTTATAATTAAGGTCAAGGTTAAGGTTATGGGAAGGTTAAGGTTAAGGTTAAGGTTAAGGTTTGGTCAAGTTTAGGTTAGGTTATGGGTAAGGTTAAGGTTAGGTTGAGGTTACGGTTAGGTTAAGGTTAATGTTAAGGGTTTGGTCAAGGTTAGGGTTAGGTTAAGGTTAGTTTTAAGAGTTTGGTCAAGGTTAGGGTTGGGTTATAGTTAAGGTCAAGGTTAAGGTTAAGGGTAAGGTTATAGTTAGGTTAAGGTTAAGGTTAAGGTTATGTTAGGGTTAAGATAAGGTTAAGGTTAAGGGTTTGGTCAAGGTTAGGGTCAGGTTATAGTTAAGGTTAAGGTCAAGGTTAAGGGTAAGGTTAAAGTTAGGTTAAGGTTAAGATTAGGTTAAGGGTAAAGTTAAGGTTAAGGTTAGTGTTGAGCCCCAAAGATGTCCTTTTATTTCACTACATTTCACTTCATTTCCTTTGTCCCTTATCAATTACAGGCTTAAATTATCAATAGGATTGATTAAAGTTACTTTAGGAATGTATACAATGATTGAATTGCTATGTTTTCATGGTTTTGTTGTTGTAGCAATTTTTGACTAGACTCAGCTACAGAATGCAGTCATTTTGTAGCCAGTCACCTATTCCGCAGCTATATTCATGTTTACACAGGTTCCAAGTGTCACTTCAAAGAAAAACGCATATGGGTGAAATCAACAACACTCCCCCAAAATTTCTTGCTCTCCACGAAGTCTGAGTTAAAATCTCCAAGCAGTTATGCACATGGAGGAGATCAAAACCAAGAGTTAGACTTCTACTGGAACACGGGCTCTACAGATGTCTGCAGTAAGGTACGAGGCCTTCACAATAATTTTAATTTGATTTGAATTAGGAAAAACACTTATCCCTATTTCCTCTCAAGGGCATTTATGTAATTTTATTATAAGAATGACTCGGGAGACCGAGAGACAGCTAGCTAGATTGTTGTTTTGTTGCTAGATCTGAGAAGACCGTAATACTCTGTTTTTGAATTATTTTCTCCTTTAATGAAATAATTTCGACTTTATTGCATGATCTAAGGCAATATTGAGTAGATTTGCGTGCTAATACGATGGTAGAGGGCCCCTACTACTAGAGAAGCTCTGTGCATTGTTTAGATAAGTAACTTTAGCCTTGTTTCATTCCTAGTTTAAGCAATCTTCTGAACTTTGTGTTTTATACTTACTTGCAGTGGATGCTACAGTCAGTCTTATTCTTACTAATTGTCCCAAAATATCACTAATATTGAATGGGATATAACTGTAGTATTTTAGGAATTAGTTGCATTTTTATGAACTTTACATTTTTGTGCTCAATTACATCAATTGTTATAGCTAGTCTTGTTCTTACGAATTATTCCAAAATATCACTAACACTGAATGAGGCAAAACTGTGGTGTTTTAGAGCTTAATTGCGTTTTCTTTTGAATTTTATGTTTTTATTCTCACTCACATTGAATATTACAACCAGTCTTGTTCTTACAAATTGTTCCAAAATATCACTAATACTGAACGAGATAGGGCTGTGGTATTTTAGAGATTAGTTGCATTGTAGTTTAGTTGTAATACTCCAAAGATTAGTGGCACTCTAGTTCAGTTCCTATTTACTATATTTCAAGTTAGGTTAATGGCATTCTAGTTCAATTGTGGTCACTGTATTTCAAGTTTGATCGATTGCATTCTAGTTCAGTATTTTAAGTTTTATTAGCTGTCAAAATTCAACTTCACGGCCTTCATTATTTACAAACTACTCTTTTTCTTAATTTATATTAATACATCAATATCATAGGAAAAAGAATTGGTAATGTCATTTTGAAGTCTTGATTGTTCCATAATTTCTCACAATTTCACAAACTGCCTCTGTTGGACATGTTGTCATTGATGGAAAAGGAAGTGGCAAAGGAATTGGCATCTAAATATAGCAGAGAATAATAGAGAAAGAATGCATCTACATTTTGAGCTACAAAGAGCAGTATTAGTCAAGGAGCAGGGACAAGCAGTGAATTGAAAGTTGTCTAGAGACAGTATAGGAAGAAAAAGGCCATCAAACAGAAAAAGGATCTGCATTTTCTGTGAATTATATATATATTCTTGATAGAATTCAGAAGGAAGGATAGTAGAGTCCCTGTGGAAATCTATGAATCATTGTCCAGAAAAACATCATAAACCCTGTTGAGGAATCATGGTGGCAGGATTCAAATTCCAGGATGAGACCTTCTTGTAATGAAGAACTCGCTTAGTTTGATGTTTACAGTCGTGGAACTACTTGGTTGAATATATGACGGGCTCTCGAGGCATTCAGGGTATCCATTAAAGAACATAATGATGGCAGAAATATGATGTTATAGGTAGAAGTGGAACTGTGACAGGATAGAACTCCGAAATGGAAGATATGTTATACATATATCATAGCAGTATTGAAGAATGACATTAAATTGTTTCAAGTTAATGTTTATCCTATCGGAAGAGAACTACACTTGATCATTGATTATTGGAAATCCTGCCAAAGATAGACTAACACTTTGGAATCATGAACGGAACCTTGAGCGAAGGGCGGAACCACGAAGGAGGAATAGTGACGACGGTTTATGGTTTTTATCGCACCGATTTTGCGGATGAGTGGTATTCAAGAGGTTGGCTCTGATTCCATAGATCAGGCGACACGCGTCCCTGTACGATTTCACAAAACCACTTACCACTGTGCACCATTGCGCGTTATATTTTGACCTAGGGTCCCTAGCGATATTGTTGAGCACCATTGATCTGGGAAGGGGTCATCGGACATTCATCATTTGTTGAAGGTGCATGAAGAATAACACAAGTACGATGTGCCATCATGTGTTATTGCTCGTACAGGTTGCCCAAGTGATATCCGTTGGATTGGATGATGTGGCACGATGGAACGTGAGCCTTTCGATCGGGTTGATGGTATATTTTAAAAGGGCCATTTGATAAAAGTGTGAATTATTAATATTTAATTATCAAAGGGTGTGAATAATGTTTATTTATCAAATTCCATGAATTTGATAAATAAAATCCCAATAAAAGAAATTAAAACCATCAGCGGCACGTTAATATTACTCAATCTTGGCTATAGTATTATTTGGCAAAGAAAAAGAATACCTTTGGGACATTTCATGCATGGAAGAACGAAGATAAGTTTTTCAATTTGGATTGGCTCGAATTTTAATATGAATACCATTGGTAGTTGGATGGTTTTGACTTATGGTTTTACAAAAGGAAAAACTATATAAGGAAAATAAAAATAAGAGAACCGTGTGTGCATCGTAAAGGTGGTGAATGAAGAATTTATCCAAGGAATATGTGTATGGGTGAGCTTTGTTCTTAATTGATAAATCTGAAACTATGATGCACCCATGGATATAATGATCTGGAGATGATGGATCTCTGATTTCAATCAAATTACGAAATCATGAAGAATGTATAAGGGTTGTGAATTAATATTTCACTCTGAAGTATATATGTATGGAATGAGTAACAGATTGTTGAATTAAGGATGCACCTCTGAAGAAATCTGGTGGCCTGCAAGGTTTTTTGTGTGGAAGTGGATGAACTGTGGTCCACAGTGGTGCTGAGGATCGAAGCCTACAGTGAGGGGGTTGTAGCTCCCTTCCAGTTGTAATTGGTAAACGAGAGCAGGGGATAGTTTCTCCCTTCCAGGAGAGGCTGGTAAACGAGAGCAGGGGGTAGTAGCTCCCTTCCAGGAGAAGCTGGTAAACGATAGCAGGGGGTCGTAGCTCCCTTCCAAGAGAAGCTGGTAAACGAGAGAAGGTTGTAACCTTCTGCAGGTGGGTGCCTGCATGCTGGTATAAGTCTGCACTAGCACATAATGTAAGAAGTTTTCTCTATAATAAATATTGAAGACAGATATTACAGCAACGATGGTTTTCTCCCAAATTGGGTTTCCACCTTAAATCCTGGTGTTCATATGTGTTGCTTATGTTTTGTTCTGTTATTTCTGTTCATGCTTACTGCTTATAAATGATGCAATGATCTAAGTAAAGACATAATAAGATCTCTGGACATACAAGTTGGATGCAGTAATATAACATATGGTTTTAAGGGAAGGAAAATTAAAAATTTTCAGTCAGCTCTAAATACTGTTTCACCCCCCCCCCTCTCAGTATTTTTTTTTCTCAACAATTGGTATCAGAGCAGGTCCTTAAGCTTAGCCGCTAGAAGGAAGATCAATCAAGATGGAACAACATCTATCAGGCCTCCACTCTTCAACGAAAACAATTTAATCTTCTGGAAAACAAGGATGAGATCCTATCTTCAGTCTCTAGGAGCAGATGTATGGGCTATAGTTGAGAAAGGATATCAATATCCATTTTCAGTACCAACTGATCCAACGAAAAGAAAGAATTACGAAACTAATGCAAAAGCGGTCAATGCTCTGTTGGGAAGTCTAACTGAATCAGAATTTGTCAAAGTCATGTAGATGAACACAACAAAGGCAATATGGGACAAAATCATTCTGAGCTATGAAGGTGATGCAAAGGTAAAGAGTGAAAAACTCCAAACTCTCAGAATTCAATATGAGAATCTAAAAATGAATAACGAGGAAAGCATTGCCAATTTCTTTTTACGATTGGATGATATTGTAAATCGTATGAGAAATATTGGGGAAACAATAACCGAATCTACCTTGGTTGAGAAAGTTTCAAGGTCACTAACACCAAAATTTGAGTCAAAAGTTTCCACTCTTGAAGAAAAATAGGATCTTCAAAATCTTACGGTGGTGCAACTTCATGGAATACTAACTGCATATGAAATGAGAAGAGGAGGACCATCTGAAGTCAAAGAAGCTGTCTTTAGAGCTTCTACAAAAGGGAAAGAAGTACAAGAAGCAGAAGGATCAGGATATATCTCAGAAGAAGATGAGGTAAATTTTGTAAATAAACTTCAACTTGGCACAGGACGGTTTATAGGTAAGCTTCCTTTCAAATGTTTTGATTATGGAAGAGTTGTTCATTATGCTGCTAAGTGTCCTTATAAAGAAACACCTGCAAAAGGGAAGGAAGTAGCAAGAAGGAATAAGAACCGGTCTAGCACTAGAAAAAGTTACTATACTCATGAAAATAGTGATGGGTTATCTGATAGTGAGGAAGAATGTGAACAAGATCTTAGACTTCTCATGGCATTTGAAAAATAATCTAGAGAAGAAAAGGATACTTTTATGGATGCTCTAGGGGACAATGATTTTCTTGATGAAAAAAATCAACTCAAAATACGCTTAGAAGAAAGGAAAATAATCATAGAGATTGAAAAATCAGATTGAAGAAGAGAAGAAACACAATGAGAAATTAGAATGTGAAGTGGTAAGTCTAAGAAAAGAACTTGAGAAAGTAAAAACTCTGAATCTTAGATTTGCTAAAGGATCTGAAACCTTAGATGAGATTATCAAGGTACAACATTCACCTCTTATAAAGACAGGTCTTGGATATACCGGAGAATCTTCTCAGGCTTCATCACCAAATTATCTAAAAGCAGCTACAGCTAGTTTACAATATTCTGCCACTCAGCAAGAGAATAAAGAATCTTTACAGGTAAAGTATGATCATCTCAATTCAAAGAACACTAACAGGAATATATTTCAAAGAAACACCAATCAAGAGGTAAATTCAAGTAGAAGATTTCATGATCACATAAATTTCTTCTTCAACGGACAATGTTTCTCATGTCACAATTTTGGTCATAAAGTTGTTCAATGTGTTGCATATAAAACCATCATGACTAGAGAAGCAAGAAAGAAAAGGATTGATATTGAAAAAAAGAAGAATACCTATAACAACTTTTCTCCTCTTCTAAATGAAGTTGAATGTGCTTATTGCAATAACTTTGGCTATGAAGAATCTGAATGCAGGAGAAAAGTTCAGCCCAAAGAGCATTTTCCTTCCAGCTCCAAAGTATGGAAAAAGAAGGAATTACAGGTTGAAAATTGTGGCATAGCGTTATTTGCAGAAGGTGAAGAAAATCAATGGTACATTGATAATGGATGCTCAAGACACATGACAGGTTACAAAAACAAACTTCTTGCATATAGTGCTCTAGAAAAGGAAAAGAAGTTTACATTTGGAAATGATACTCCTGCTGTAATTAACGGAAAAGTATATGTGTTTCTAAAAGAAAAGGTGGAGGCTGATGATGTCATGTATGTGGATGGATTAAGGCATAACCTGTTAAGTGTAAGTAAAATGTGTGATCAAGGAACTGAATTTGTCTTTAGTTCAAAAGAATGTGTGGTACGTGATCTTAATACAGGTAAAACAATTATAAAAGGAAAAAGAACTCCAAACAACCTGTATGTATTGAAGAACTGCAAAGAACAATGTTACTTAAGTAAATCTTCAGAAAATTGGCTATGGCATAAAAGGTTGGGGCATCTGAGCTTCTCTCAAATCAACAAATCAAGCAGACTTAAAGCTATTTGTGATCTTCCCAATATTTCTCTACCTGAAAGTATCATATGCAAATCCTGCCAATTCGGTAAACAGACCAGGGTGCAATTTAATGCCAAGGAAGGAGCATCAAGTAAGCCTCTTGAACTTATTCATACTGACATATGTGGACCTGTGAAGAAAAATTCACCATATGGTGAACAATACTATATCTTATTTATTGATGATTTCTCTAGAATGTGTTGGATTGGGTTGCTTAAACACAAATATGAAGCATTTGAGAAATTTCAGATCTTCAAAGCACTAGTTGAAAATGAATTAAACCTAAAAATCAAGTGTTTTAGATCTGATCGAGGAGGAGAATATACATCAGATGAATTCCTTGAATTTTGTGAACAACATGGCATAAAAAGATAGTTTTCTGTAGCTGGCACTCCACAACAAAATGGAGTAGCAGAAAGAATGAATAGAATTGTTCAACAAATGGCTAGAGCTATGCTTGATGATTTCAGAACACCTGACACATTTTGGGGAGAAGCAGCACATACAGCAGTAAACATTCTCAACAAGGCACATGTTCGTGTAAATAGTGATAAAACTCCATATGAACTATGGTATGGTAATCCTCCCACTGTAAAGCATTTTAGAATTTTTGGAAGCAAATGCTTTATCAAAAATAATGATGAAAAACTTGGCAAGTTTGAACCCAGAGCAGATGAAGGAATACTTCTTGGTTACTCCTCTAGGAGTAAAGCATATAAATGTTACAATAAAAGACTTCGAAAGATTGTTGAAAGTATTGATGTGGTTATTGATGAGTCCCCTGCAGCTCCAAAAGAAAAGAAAAAAAACAACAGATGAAGATGATGATGACATATATCCTTCTACATCAAATAGGGATGATATAGAAAGTGAACCCAATGAAGAACCTGATGATAATTTATATGAAAAGGCTCCATCCAGGTATGTTCAAAAGAATCATCCAGAATCTAAAATATTGGGAGATAAGGGATCAAGTGTGCAAACAAGAAGGACTCTTGTAGGATCTTCTAGCTATCTGGCCTTTCTATCCACTATTGAACCACACAATGTTAATCAAGCTAGCCAAGATGAATGTTGGATTCAAGCCATGAATGAAGAACTTGATCAAATTGAAAGAATCACACTTGGGAATTAGTACCAAGACCTCATGACAAAAATGTCATTGGAACTAAATGGATATTCAAAAACAAGTTAAATGAGAATGGGGAGGTTATAAGAAATAAAGCTAGACTTGTTTGCAAGGGGTATGCTCAACAAGAAGGTATAGACTTTGAAGAAACTTTTGCTCATGTAGCTAGACTTGAAGCCATAAGAATGTTTCTTTCTTTTGCAAGCTTCCAACAAATCAAAGTTTATCAAATGGATGTTAAATCTGTGTTTCTCAATGGTGATCTAGAAGAAGTTTATATAGAACAACCAGAAGGATTCATTTTGGTAAATGATGAAAAAATTGTATGTAGACTTAAAAAGGCTCTATATGGTCTCAAAGAAGCTCCAAGGGCATGGTATTATCATCTTGACAAATATCTTCACCAACAAGGATTTTCAAAGGGGTCCGCTGATAGCAACTTATACACAAAAACTGAAAATTATAAACTATTGATTGTGGTTGTATATGTTGATGATATCATTTTTGGAATTAATGAAGAGTCTATGAGTCGGAATTTTTCTTTTAATATGCAGCAAGAATTTGAAATGTCTTTACTTGGGGAACTAACATTCTTTCTTGGCTTGCAAGTACAACAAGCAACAAATGGCATATTCTTATCACAAACAAAATATCTTAAGCAAATCCTGAATAAGTATGGCATGGAAGAGTGCAAACCTGTAAGTACACCAATGGTAACCGGATGTAATCTCAGTTCTCATGATGATTCTCCCACAGTAAATCAACCAGAATACAGATCTATGATAGGAAGTCTACTATATCTCACTGGGACTAGACCAGACATTATGCATGTAGTTGGGATTTTTGGATGATTCCAAGCTAATCCAAAAGAGTCTCACCTTCAGGATGTCAAAAGAATATTCAAATATCTACAAGGAACTCAAGACTTTGGACTATGGTATCCAAAGAATGATGATCTCACTCTTCATGCTTACACTGATGCAGATTGGGCTGGAAATGTGGATGATCGGAAAAGCACTAGTGGTGGTGCATTCTACATGGGGCCTCGGTTAGTATCTTGGTTCAGCAAGAAGCAAAGCTCTATTGCCTTATCCATAGCAGAAGCAGAATATGTGGCTGCTGCATCATGTTGCACACAACTTCCTTGGATGATGCAGACCTTACAAGACTTTCAAATCACATGTTCACCTCCTATATCCATTATGTGTGATAACACGAGTGCCATCAGTATTTCAAATAATCCTGTTATGCATTTCAAAACCAAGCACATTCCTATCAAGTATCATTTCTTACGTGAACAAGTTCTTGATCAAAAGGTGAAGTTGGAGTATGTGCCCTCCAAAGAACAAGTTGCTGACATATTTACCAAACTATTACCCAGGAAAGCATTCAAATATCTCAGACAGAAGCTGGGAGTAGTCTCTGCCATGCAGAAGAACGTATCTACTTAAATTTAGAAGATTAAATTGGATATGCTCCTATTGAAAGTGTTCAGGATGCACAAGCTAAGGAGGAGCATTTATTATGTCGAAAGGATGCATTATTGGCACTCTAATTATTTATTGTAGTCTGATCTCATACTTAAGAATTTTTGCTCTTGATTGTATGAGTTTTGAAAATACTGCATGATCTCAGGGGGAGCATGGTATTGTATGTACAAAGGATCTTGATCTATTATTTGTCATTGATGTCAAAGGGGGAGGAAAAGCAACAAGGAGGTTTCTATAAGACAAACAGAGGAAGAATATTGCCATCAATGCCAAAGGGGGAGATTGTTGGACATGTTGTCATTGATGGAAATGGAAGTGGGAAAGGAATTGGCATCTAAGTATAGCAGAGAAGAATAGAGAGAGAATGCATCTACAGTTTGAGCTACAGAGAGCAGTATCAGTCAAGGAGCAGGGACAAGCAGTGAATTAAAAGTTGTCCAGAGACAGTATAGGAAGAAAAAGTCCATCAAACAGAAAAAGGATCTATATTTTCTGTGAATTATATATATATTCTTGATAGAATTCAGAAGGAAGGATAGTAGAGTCCCTGTGGACATCTATGAATCATTGTCCAGAAAAACATCATAAACCCTGTTGAGGAATCATGGTGGTAGGATTCGAATTCCAGGATGAGACCTTATTGTAATGAAGAATTGGCTTAGTTTGATGTTTACAGTCGTGGAACTACTTGCTTGAATATATGAGGGGCTCTCGAGGCATTCAGGGTATCCATTAAAGAATATAATGATGGCAGAAATATGATGTTACAGGTAGAAGTGGAATTGTGACAGGATAGAACTCCGAAATGGAAGATATGTTATACATATATCATAGCATTATTGAAGAATGACATTAAACTGTTTCGAGTTAATGTTTATCCCGTCGGAAGAGAACTACACTTTATCGTTGATTATTGGAAATCCTACCAAAGATAGACTAACCCTTTGGAATCATGAACGGAACCTTGAGCAAAGGGCGGAACCACGAAGGAGGAACAGTGAAGGCAGTTTATGGTTTTTATCGTACTGATTTTGTGGATGAGCGGTATTCAAGAGGTTGGATCTGATTCCATAGATCAGGCGACATGCGTCCCTGTACGATTTCACAAAACCACTTACCACTGCGCACCATCGCGCGTTATAGTTTGACCCAGGGTCCCCAGCGATATCGTTGAGCGCCGTTGATCTGGGAAGGGGTCATTGGACAGTCATCATTTGTTGAAGGTGCATGAAGAATAACACAAGTACGATGCACCATCGCATGTTATTGCTCGTGCAAGTTTCCCAAGCGATATCCATCGGATTGGATGATGTGGCGCGATGGAACGTGAGCCTTTCGATCGGGTTGATGGTCTATTTTAAAAGGGCCATTTGATAAAAGCGCGGATTATTAATATTTAATTATCAAAGGGTGTGAATAATGTTTATTTATCAAATTCCACAAATTTTATAAATAAAATCCCAATAAAATAAATTAAAACCATCAGCGGCACGTTAATATTACTTAGTCTTGGCTATAGTATTATTTGGCAGAGAAAAAGAATACCTTTGGGACATTTCATGCATGGAAGAACAAAGATTAGTTTTTCAATTTGGATTGGCTCGAATTTTAATATGAATACCATTGGTAGTTGGATGGTTTTGACTTATGGTTTTACAAAAGGAAAAACTATATAAGGAAAAGAAAAATAAGAGAACCGTGTGTGCATCGTAAAGGTGGTGAATGAAGAATTTCTCCAAGGAATATCTGTATGGGCGAGCTCTGTTCTTAACTGATAAATTTGAAACTATGATGCACCCATGGATATAATGATCTGGCGATGATGGATCTCTGATTTCAATCAACTTACGAAATCATGAAGAATATATAAGGGTTGTGAATGAATATTTCACTCTGAAGAATATTTGTATGGAATGAGTAACAAATTGCTGAATTAAGGATGCACCTTTGAAGAAATCTGGTGGCCCGCAAGGTTTGTTGTGTGGAAGTGGATGAAGCATGTTCCACAATGGTGCTGAGGATCAAAGCCTACAGTGAGGGGGTTGTAGCTCCCTTCCAGTGGTAATTGGTAAACGAGAGCAGGGGGTAGTTGCTCCCTTCCAGGAGAGGCTGGTAAACGAGAGCAGGGGGTAGTAGCTCCCTTCCAGGAGAGGCTGGTAAACGAGAGCAGGGGGTCGTAGCTCCCTTCCAGGAGAGGCTGGTAAATGAGAGAAGGTTGTAACCTTCTGCAGGTGGGTGCCTGCATGCTGGTATAAGTCTACACCAGCATATAATGTAAGAATTTTTCTCTATAATAAATATTTAAGATAGAGATTACAGCAGCGGTGGTTTTCTTCTGAATTGGGTTTCCACCTTAAATCCTAGTGTTCATATGTGTTGCTTATGTTTTGTTCTGTTATTTTTTTTCATGCCTACTGCTTATAAATTATGCAATGATCTAAGTATAGACATAATAAGATCTCTAGACATACAAGTTGGATGCAGTAATATAACATATGGTTTTAAGGGAAGGAAAATTAAAAATTGTCAGTCAGCTCTAAATACTGATTCACCCCCCCCTCTCAATATTTTTTTTTCTCAACAACCTCTTTTCCAAAGCTATTCCAAAATATTTATAATTCTTGAATGAGGTTTAAACAGTGATATTTTTGGTTGTAGAATGGATCAATCTCAGTGTCATTAGTTAATTTAGAAAAGAGTTCATCCCTATGTTGCAGACTATCTTTTCCAAATGTGTTCCAACAAATTTCTAGCCATGGATAAGATTAGGCTGTTGTTTACTTAGAAGAACTTCATTGCATTAAACTTATCCTTTTCTCAAGTTATTCCAACATATTTCTAATGAATGAATGGAACTGAGTTCATGTTATGAGTTATTTTCTTGTCAAGTTTTGCATTTTCCGAGTGCCATACATTGTCTAGAATAGGTTTTTCTCCATTTTAGTGTGACCAACAACTGCTCTTTACCAACACTTAGTTCTTCTATTTTTTAACACAAAACCACAAAACCAAAAATATTAAAAAAACACTAAACACAACGTAGTAAGAAACAGATACCTAGGCACATATAGTGCACCTCACTTCAATAGTTTACTAGCCCTGGTTGAAAATTTATGACATCAATTTAGGAACACTAAGTTGAGCAGACATTTTGGCGCCATTTCCAGGGAAGTGTAACTAGGTAGCCTTGTTTCTTATCTCCCAAAAATAATGATATGCATAGAGAAAGAGACTCAAGGGGTAGATTCATAAGAAGCAGAAGCCTGATTCCTAGAACACCACTTGTTTCACCAAGACCAAGAGCCAGCACACCTCCAACTCAAATCCACATTCCATATTTTACTAATCCTAGAATTCCAGAGGACTTAAGATCAGATATTCCATTAGAAATACCTTCCACTTCATCCACTGAACCTGTCTTAGAAGATTCAAGGACCCCTGCTAGAGACACAAACTTTTCCACTTCCACAGAAGAATCAACTATGGTAGAAGAAGGGGGAGGTGGAGTATTTAATGGAGAACACACACTATTTGGAGGTGTTAGAGGTAGAGGTAGAGGAGAAGGAGGTAGAGGTGTAGAAGGAGAAGGAGGCAGAGGAAGATGTAGAAGAGAAATGGGAAGCTCTTTTGGGTTTCCTATAGTAGATGAGGAAACCAATGCAACTATGAAAAACATTTCACCCTTTGTCCTTCCAAACTTTTATGGACTTAAAACTAAAGATCCTGAAACCTTCCTATTTGAATTTGAAGTCCTATGTAGAACCTATGACTACTTACAAGATGCTCAAAAGCTTAAACTATTCCCTTCAACATTGAAAGGAGCAGCATTAAAATGGTTTATGAGTTTGATCAACAGTTCTATTAGGACACGGGAAGACATGAAACAAGCATTTATAGAGAGGTATTTGGATTACTGTATGCCAGTCAACCATAAGGAGGAAGTGTTTAAGATGCTACAAAAAGAAGATGAAAATCTGGAAGATTTGTTGGAGAGATTTAACTACAACATCAAAAGAGAAAAAATGGAAAACCTAGACCAAGACACCTTGAAAGCTCTCTTGTTGAAGAAAATTAGCGATGAATGGTTATATATCCTTAACATGATGGGAAAAGGGGATATATCTCAGCTCACATTACCTGAAATAGCTGAATTATGTATCAACCTTTCAAGAGAGAAATCTAAAACTGTAAAAGGACCAAGAGACCCTGCTCTTGCAAGGGCAAGTAAGTCTGCTTCTGGGACAGTAAGTAGGGCAGAAATAGGACATATGCTTGATGAATTCAAATTTGATATTTTAGGGAGTCTTAGTGAACAAATAGACACCCTTAAATTACAAAACAAGAAAAAAGCTGAATCTGATGCCTTAGCAATCTTTTGTCCCAAATGTAGAAAGAAGCATGCCTTGAGAGAGTTCCCTTTGGATGCAAAAGTAGTAGAGACCTGTGTAATTTGTTCAAAAAAACATGAGACCAAGATTTGTCCTTCACTTCCTGGTCTTAAAGCTATCTTTCAAGAAGAAATCCCTACAAATTCCACAGAATCTCTCAATTTTGTCTCCAGAAGACCTTGGAAAGGACCTCAAACACAAGGATTCCATGATCAGATGTATAATCAACCTCCACCAAATTGGAATTCTTGGCAGCAACCTTGGCCCCAATTTCAAAATCAATCTCAAACCTGGGCACAAGGAGCACAAAATCCCTATGGAAGATACTCTCAGTACTACCAATATCCACCATCCTATCCACCATATCCACATTACCCTCCTCAACAAAATCCACAACATCAAAACCAACCACTTCCATTGCCATTTCCTCAGAAAACAAATCAGTTGCCTGCCCAACCCATACCAAACCCCAACAATAAAAATTCTCAGAAAACATACATGATAGAAGGCTAACAGTTTCCAACTTATTTGATTACTCCTTTAGACCTCAATGATGTTCAAATTAGGTCTGGAAGAATACTTGAAAAGAAGAAACCTTCTTTAATCATACAAGAGAAAGACAATTCTGAGGAAGATTCTGTACAGGTAAATAAAAGTCTTGAAGAAAACACATCTTTTCAAGACCCAAATATTGAAAAAAAAAAAAAAAAAAACCAATAATTTCAACTCCTATATTAGGGCAGCCATCAACATCCACTTCTACACCTCCCTTCTGAGAAAGATTACAAATTGATAGAGGTGTAGAAAAACAAATTATGGTGCCCAATTATGATTTCCTAGATGAGCTGATAAATGTTTGTATTAAGATCCCATTATTGCAAGCTATCAAGGAAATTCCAATCTTAGCAAAGTCAATAAAGGAGTTGAGCATGAACAAAACAAGAAAAAGAATAAGAGAGACAAAGAAAATTCAACTGGCAGGAAAAATAGCAGATATCATGATGGGTAAGATTGCTATTCCAAAGTATCTAGACACAGGAAATCCAATTGTTAAAATTCACATCAATGGAACTGAGATCCAAAACACACTTATTGATTTAGGAGAAGCAATCAATATAATGAGTAGACAAATCATGGATAAAATGAAACTTCCTAATCTTCTTTTTACACCCACATTATTACATTTAGCAGACATATCTGTGATCAAACCTGATGGGGTAATAGAAGACATTCTAGTGTCCCTAGATTCTTGGGAGTATCCTGTGGATTTTATGATTCTAACTCCTAAGAATAATCTAGGAGGGCATCCTATTATATTAGGAAGACCTTGGTTAGCTACAGCTGATGCTTTCATTAGTTGTAGATCCGGTGATATGTACATCTCTGATGGTAGTTCAACCAAGAAATTTACCTTGTATCCTCCAGCAAAAACAATTACAGAATTAGATGATACTCAATAAATAGAGGATGAAGAAGATTTACAACCTCTCTTCACAATTTTAGAATTAGTGAAGATAGCCAAGTTCTGAATACCTTAGAAAACTTTGAATCCTCTTCCGAATACAAACATGAACAATTTCAAGAAGAATCCAACATTGAGTTTTTATCATCAAGATAGATGTATCTTTATTCCATGGATAAATTTGGAAGCTCTACAAGTGAGATATTTCCAAGCCAAACTTTAAACATAAATAAGAACCTAGAGAAATCTCAACAAGAAGAGCTAGTTAAGATCTTACAGAGACATTATTCTACATATGCATGGGAGTACACTGATATGAAAGGGATAATCCCTAAGACTTGCACTCATCACATCTACATAGAGGAAAATTGTAAACCAATCAGACAACCTCAGAGACGGATGAATCCAAATCTTAGGGAGATTGTTAAAAAAGAATTGTAGAAATTGTTAAATGTCAACTTTATCTATCCCATTTCAGATAGTTAGTGTGTTTCTCCTTTGGTAATTGTGCCAAAGAAAAATGTTAAATGGAGGGTATGAATTGACTACCGAGAATTAAACAAAGCTACTCTTAAAGATCATTTTTCCCTACCTTTCATAGATCAGGTGTTAGATACATTAGCTGGCAAAAAATACTTCTCATTTTTAGATGGGTTTAGTGGTTATAATCAAATTCAAGTAGCAATTGAAGATCAAGACAAAACCACATTTACCTGTTCTTGGGGTACCTATGCTTACCGAGTATTGCCATTTGGATTATGCAATGCACCTGCAACATTTCAAAGGGCAGTACTAGGAATTTTTTCAGACCTAATACATGATTGTGTAGATGTATATATGGATGATTTCACAGTTTATGGAAACATATTTGAAGACACCTTAGCAAACTTGGAAAAAGTTTTAAAGAAATGTAAAAAAGAAAATCTTTCACTTAGTCATGAGAAGTGTTTTATGATGTTTAGTGAAGGAATTGTTTTAGGACATCACATTTCAGGGGATGGGATTAGATTTGATGAGTCAAAAGTTGAAGTCATCTCTAACTTATCTATTCCAAGTTGTCAAAAAGATGTTAGGAGTTTTCTAGGATTTAAAGGATATTATCGAAGGTTTATAGAAAAATTCACGAAGATAGCATCTCCACTTTTCAAATTACTTACCAAGGACTATGAATTCAAGTGGAATCCTGATTACCAGTTAGCCTTTGAGACCCTGAAAAAAAAAAACTCTGAAGCACCTATTTTAAGGGGACCTAACTGGAAGTTACCTTTTCATATTTCAACAGATGCCTCGGATACAGCTCTAGGAGCAGTATTGGGACAAAAAGACCTGATTCCTTATGCCATCTACTATACCAGTAAAAATTTGACTACTTTAGAATTAAAATATACTGTAACAGAAAAAGAGTTTTTAGTTGTTGTCCATGCCATAAACAAATTCAGACACTATATAACAGGCTATGAAACTTTTTTTCACATAGATCACTCTGCAATTAGATATCTAATGAACAAATAAATTACTAATGCCAGAGTCATAAGATGGTTATTGCTTTTACAAGAATTCAACATTACCATCCTAGATAGGCCTGGAAAACAAAACACAGTAGCTAATTTCCTATATAGACTCCAAAACATCAAAGAAAATACCCCAGTTGAAGATCAATTCCCTGATGAATATCTTTTTTCAATTTCTACTTAGACTCCTTAGTTTGCTGACATTGCTAATTATTTAGTTTCAGAGAAATTTCCTTCAATATTGAATGCAAGAGACAAAAGAAAGATCATTTATGACAGTGCAAAATATTCATGGGTTGCTAATGAGTTATACAAAACAGGTCCAGATTTTATCATTAGGAGATGTGTTCGGGAAGATGAGATGCCTGAGATCCTCAAGGCATGTCATGATGAACCTTGTGGCGGACACTTTGTTGATAAAAGGACAGCTTATAAGGTCCTTCATTTAGGATACTATTTGCCATCCCTTTTTAAAAATGCTAAAGAGTATGTCAAAAGGTGTGACAGTTGCCAAAGGGTAGGGAAACCTTCTCCTTCAGGTGACATGCCATTGCAGCCTCAGGTACATATTGAACCTTTTGAAAAATGGGCTTTGGATTTTGTAGGACCTATTAGTCCTCCATCAAGACAAAATAAATATATATTAGTTTGCACTGATTATGTTACCAAATGGGTAGAGGCCAAGCCATTACTTTCTGCTACTGAAGCATCTATAGTTAATTTTCTTTTTGAGGATATTTTTACTCGTTTTGGTGTCCCAAGGAAAATTTTTACATATCAAAGAGCTCAATTCACATCAAGGCTAGTGGAAAAAATGAAGGAGAGGTACAAAATCAGACACAGAAAATCTACTCCCTATCATCCACAAGCAAATGGTCAAGTGGAATCTACTAATAAGGTCATTGAAGGGATCCTAACAAAGACTGTTCATTTACATAGAAGAGATTGGGCAGACAGACTTCCTGAAGCCTTGTGGGCCTATAGAACTACATGGAGAAACATAACAGGCCATACTCCTTATGAACTTGTTTATGGAAAAAAAGTTTTGTTTCCCATAGAGTTTCAGATTCAAACTTTCAAAGTGGCAGTTAAGCTAGGACTTGATCTAACAGAGGCACAAAAGCATAGATTGGAGTAGATTAATGAATTGGATGAGATCAGACAGGATGCAGTTCAGAAAATAAGTATAGTCCAACAGCAAAGGACTAGATGGCATGGTAAGTATATCAAGGAAAATAAGTTCAAAGAAGGTGACTGGGCTCTCTTGTTTGATTCAAAGTTCAAAGATTTTCAAGGTAAATTCCAAACACATTGGCTTGGGCCATATGAAATTATGAAAATCTTTGACAATGGGGCAATAAAAATCAGGACAATAGATGAAGAAAAGGTCACTTTTCTTGTAAATGGTCATAGATTGAAGCTGTATCATAAGCCACTTTCAAGAGAATAATTTGTCAAGAGATTCTAGGAAAACAGTGATGTGAAGTTAATGAAGAAGAATCTTTCTTCTTCATCAACTTAATTGAATTTTCTGAAGTCAGATATTTGAAAAAAAAAAGAGAAAAAAATAAAAAAATAAAATAAAGTATAAACATGAAAACTAATCACTGATTAGCATGTTTATACAGAAAATATAGAGTGAAAATCAAAATCTTTCTGACACTTTAGCTTTTCAAATTTGTTCTTTTTCTGCAAGCAGCTATTACAAAATCATAAGTGCAAACCCATATTTCACTTATGATCCATTTCATTCCATTCATCCATACTCCATTTCACTCCATTCATCCATGCTCCATTTCATTCCATTCACCCATACTTCATTCATTTCATTCCATGGTCCACCTCATTTCCATCTCATATTTTTAAAATTTGATCTTTTCTGCAATTGAATAATAAAAAGCATAAGTTGTAGGCCACTTTTCATACTTCACTCCACTTCATAGTTGTGATCTATTTCATTCCATTATTCACTTTACTCATACTCCATTACACCATATTTAATTATCCCTTTTAACTCATTTCATACAACATTCCATTCATGCTTCAAACCATTCTATTTCATGTTTCAAAGCTTCTACAGGTACATTCTGCAGCCAGCCAGACATTCTCCAACTAGAGATCTTGAAGGCACTGTCCAGTAATCACTTGATCAACAAAAAATTGATCCTACATATCTATGACAACAAACAAAATCAAGGGGGTTATGAAGACTAAAGAATCAATGATTTTCAAAAGAGGACAAAGCATATGAAAATCACAAAAAAAAATCAAAGGAAAGGCAAAGATAAAGTTGTGAAATTCTTATGATGACAGATCATGAAAGTTTTAGTATAGTTAAGTCATGTATGATTCAAAAAGTTATTTTAATTAGTCGTGTTGATCATGCCTATCAAACCTATCATAAAAAATTTGGATAAAATCCCCTCTATTCTGCCATATCGAATCATTCTTTAAAACTTAACGGTTAAGTACTGAAGTGACCTCTTCAGTCACGTCACTAGCCGAAGTACTTAGTGATGATTTTGAAATTTACACGAGAATTTTTCCACGGTATTTTCTTCTGTGATAGTTCTCAACTCATTAACTTTTGTGCATCACCCTCACCTCACTATACTCATTTCATAACCACTCCATGTCATTTTCTTTTCTGTAGCCAATTCTTAGCCATTCCGGTCCGTAAAACAGAGGAACATCTTTGGAGTAAAAACAACTCTCTGCAACCATTTCCACCGTGAATAGAAAAGCAGCAAAGGAACAGTAATTTGAAGGTTGAGAAAGGAAGCTATGGGTCTCATAGTAAGGTCCGAGCCAGTTGGAACCAAATACTTGAAGGGTTACCCATAAATTAGAGAAATGCTACAGCAGGCTGGGTGGTTGTAATTTTTGGAAAAATTCAATGGTTTTCATAAAGAGGTAACTAAAACATTTTCACGGTCTTTCAATGGAGCAGAATTCAAAATAGGAGATGTTAAATTCATTATTACAAAAGATTTCATTGTAGAAGCAGCGGAATTACCCAGGCAAGGAGAACAGTGGTTCAAAAATAGGGAATTTCATAATGAGGCATGGAGGCAAATGCTCAAAACACCAGGTATGGATGTTTCCATTTTTAAGAAGGGTATTCCTAGCTCAGCACTGAAGAATAAATGGAGGAATATGTTACTCATTTTGCAAAAGTTTATAACTTGTGAGGGAAGGTTTGGTACCCTTTATATTTATCATATTCAGCTAATGATGCATTTCTTAGATGAAGAAATTAATTTTCCCTTTTTCTTACTTCATAGCTTAAAGAGCATGGCCTCTAATGTTCAAAAGAGGGTTCAATTTTTAGAAACCACCTTGTATCACCATGGTTTAGTCAAAATCCTAATTGAACATCATTTGAGAAAAATGGGAGACAATTGGGATGAGTTCCTAGTGAGGAATCACTTTAAAGAACCCAAGGAATCTCCACCTGAAGGAAAACTTACAAGAAGAATCAGGAGAGGGAAAACTTCCAAAGCTGTTGAAATTGAAATTGGTAAGTCCATACAAGAGGACAGTCAAGAGATAATTTCTGAGAAATTGGCTGAAATTAAGAAACAAATTAAAAAGGAGAAGATGATAAGAAGGAATGCCAAGGAGAGAGGTTAAGGACCATCTCAACCAAGACGAAGCCACAGACTTAGAGGTATACTGAAGAAAACAGGGGTTAGACAAACAGGAATTATAAACACTGAGGATGAAGAGACACCTACTGCTAGATCACCTGAGTACCAGTACGAGGAGGATCTTGATGAAGGAGCTCCGGAGATAGACCCATCACAACAACAAATTTATAATTATGTTGAGACATTAGAGAAGAGAGCCTTATAAAGTAGAGACAAAACTCCTAGCCCACCAGAATCTGCAATTGATATGCTAAGAAGAGATAAATATGAGTTAGAAGTACTCAATAGGCATATCAAGAATGAGAATGACATTTTAAGGGAGCAGGTTAAGTTGAAAAGTGATATGAATACAACCCTCTCTCTGCAAATGGAGAAATTGTACAAGGCCAGTGAAAAGTTGAAGAAGAAAAACAAAAAGTTAAGCAGGTCAATTATAAATTTGAGATTCAAGTTGGTCATAAGGAAGCCTAGGAGGCCATTGACTATCAGGCAAAGCAGAAGAAGGGGTCTAGATGTCCTAGCATAGGTCTCAGAGTACATGGATTAATTGCATGAGGACATGCAAAAGCCTTGCAGTGGGGGTATGTTGAGCCCCAAAGATGTCCTTTTCTTTCACTACATTTCACTTCATTTCATTTGTCCCTTATCAATTATATGCTTAAATGATCAATAGGATTGATTAAAGTTACTTTAGGAATGCATACAATGACTGACTTGCTATGTTTTCATGGTTTTGTTGTTGTAGTAATTTTTGACTAGACTCAGCTACAAAATGTAGTCATTCTGTAGCCATTCGCCTATTCCGCAGCTATCTTCATGTTTACGTAGGTTCCAGGTGTCACTTAAAATAAAAATGCATATGGGTGAAATCCACAACACTCCCCCATAATTTCTTGCTCTCCACAAAGTCTGAGTTAAAATCTCCAAGCGGTTATGCACGTGGAAGAGATCAAAACCAAGAGTTAGACTTCTACTGGAACACGGACTCTACAGATGTCTGCAGTAAAGTATGAGGCCTTCACAAGAATTTTAATTTGAATTGAATTAGGAAAAACACTTATCCCTATTTTCTCTCAAGGGCGGTTATGTAATTTTCTTATAAGAATGACTCGGGAGACCGAGAGACAACTAGCTAGATTGTTGTTTTGTTGCTAGATCTGAGAAGACCGTAATACTCTATTTTTGAAGTATTTTTTCCTTTAATGAAAGAAGTTCAACTTTATTGCATGATCTAAAGCAATATTGAGTATATTTGCATGCTAATCTGGTGGTAGAGGGCCCCTACTGCCCGAGAAGCTCTATGCATTGTTTAGATAAGTAACTTTAGCCTTGTTTCATTCCTAGTTTAAGCAATCTTCTGAACTTTGTGTTTTATACTTACTTGCAGTGGATGCTACAGTCAGTCTTATTCTTACTAATTGTTCCAAAATATCACTAATATTGAATGGGATATAACTGTAGTATTTTAGGAATTAGTTGCATTTTTCTGAACTTTACGTTTTTGTGCTCAATTACATCAATTGTTACAGCTAGTCTTGTTCTTACGAATTATTCCAAAATATCACTAACACTGAATGAGGCATAGCTGTGGTGTTTTAGAGCTAAATTGCGTTTTATTTTGAATTTTATGTTTTTATGATCACTCACATTGAATATTACAACCAGTCTTGTTCTTACAAATTGTTCCAAAATATCACTAATACTGAACGAGATAGGGCTGTAGTATTTTAGAGATTAGTTGCATTGTAGTTTAGTTGTAATACTCCAGAGATTAGTGGCGCTCTAGTTCACTGTATTTCAAGTTAGATTAGTGGCACTCTATTTCAGTTCCTATTTACTGTATTTCAAGTTAGGTTAATGGCATTCTAGTTTAGTTGTGGTCATTGTATTTCAAGTTTGATCGATTACATTCTAGTTCATTATTTTAAGTTTTATTAGCTGTCAAAATTAGACTTCACGGCCTTCATTATTTAAAAAATACTCTTGTTCTTAATTTCTATTAATACATCAATATCATAGGAACAAGAATTGGTAATGTCATTTTGAAGTCTTGATTGTTCCATAATTTCTCACAATTTCACAAACTGCCTCTTTTCCAAAGCTATTCCAAAAGATTTCTAATTCTTGAATGAGGTTTAAACAGTGATATTTTGGATTTTACAATGGATCAATCTCAGTGTCATTAGTTAATTTAGAAAAGAGTTCATCCCTATGTTGCAGACTATCTTTTCCAAATGTGTTCCAACAAATTTCTAGCCATGGATAAGATTAGGTTGTTGTTTACTTAGAAGAACCTCATTGCATTAAACTTATCCTTTTCTCAAATTATTCCAGCATATTTCTAATGAGTGAATGGGATTGAGTTCATGTTATGAGTTATTTTCTTGTCAAGTTTTGCATTTTCCAAGTGCCATACATAGTCTAGAATAGGTTTTGCTCCGTTTTAGTGTGACCAACAACTACTCTTTACCAACACTTAGTTCTTTTCCTTTTTAACACAAAACCACAAAACCAAAAACATTAAAAAAACACTAAACACAACATAGTAAGAAACAGATACCTAGGCACATATAGTGCACCTCACTTCAACAGTTTACTAGCCCTGGTTGATAATTTATGATATCAATTTAGGAACACTAAGTTGAGCAGACAGTTAGGTTAAGGGTAAAGTTAACGTTAAGGTTAGAGTTAAGGTTAGGGGAAGGTTAAGGTTAAATTTAAGGTTAAGGTTAAGGGTTTGGTCAAGGTTAGGGTTAGATTATAGTTAATGGTAAGGTTAAGGATACAGGTTTAGTTAGGTTAAGGTTAAGGTTAAGGTCAATGTTAAGGTTACATTAAGGGTAAAGTCAAGGTTAAGGTTAAGGATAAGGTTAAGGTTAAGATTATGGTTAAGGTTAAGGTTAAATTTAAGTAAAGGTTAACGTTAAGGTTAATGGTTATGTTAAGGTCAAGGTTAAGGTTAGGGTTAAGTTAAAGGTTAGTTTAAGGTTAATGTCAAGATAATGTTAAGGTTAAAGTTAAGGTTAAGGTTAAGCTAAAATTTACCCTTAACCTTACCTTGACCTTGACCTTAAAATGAACTTTAACCTTACTAAACCCATACCCTTAACTTTATCTTAACCTTACCTTAACCATAACCTTAACTATAACCTAACCCTAACCTTGACCAAACCCTTAACCTTAACCTTAACCATCCCAAACCCTTAATCTTAACCTAACATTAACCTAAACGTAACCTTAACCTTAACCTTACCCTTAACCTTCACCTTAACCTTAACCTTACCAAACCTTAACCTTAACCTTAACTTTACCCTAAACCTAACCTTAACCTTAATCTTAGCCTTAACTATAACCTAACCCTAAATATAACCTTAACCATAACCTTATCTTTACCCTTAACCTTAACCTTAAACTAACCTTATCATTAACCTAACCTTAACCTTAACCTTAATTATAACCTAACCCTAACCTTGACCAAACCCTTACCCTTTGTTACACAACATTTTTTCACTGTCCCTGCAATCCCTTGTCCCGTACATGTGAGGACTATTCCCGTGACCTGTGAATAGTAAAATGTCCTGAAAACACCTTGATGGCATCCTTCTGCATAAGGGCAACAATTATCCTTGAGAACATTTCCTCAAAAAAGCCCTAAAAACATGGTTTTGGCATTGGCGCGAGTAGCCATTTCATCCCTCATGCCAATGGGAAAAATTTACACTAGTGGGCGCGTCAACTGGTGCTCTGTCCCTCTGTTATACCCGCACCAACCTGTTTTGGAATGTTTTTTAACAAATTGAGGCGAAAGTTTCCTTTAACCACCTCGGGAATGAATCGTCAAAAAGAGGTTGGGCTGTTTGGCTCCAGATCTCCTTGTTTAGGAAGAGGTTTTCCACCTTTCATGGAAAATTCCTAAGAGATAGGACTCTCCCCCATGATTATAGAAAGCCTAACCTCTCCTTCTCCCTCTATAAAAGCCTTCCCTCTCTATTTTCAACCTAGCTGAACATTTGGGAAGAAAAATATAGCTAAGCGACTATAAAAGGTAGAGCTAAGGAGAACCCTATAAGAGAAAGAGACTTGTCTAAATTCCTGACAAGCTTTGTGAGACACGCTCCACTAGAAGCCCTGCTAAAGGAAGAACATGACGTTAGAACTTGATTGTAATATTTCTTTCACATTCTAATATATGCTCGACTATGTTATTGGTTTCACTGTTGTATTTCTTATCTTTGTAATGCAATTTGATTCAATCTTTTCCGACCGATTGATAGTTGCATGTTTGAATTATTACGTTGTATGTCATTGTTTCTTCTCTGCATGTGTATAGGTGTCCGGACGGGTTGAGCGTAAGGATTGTGATCTGTCAAGTTAGGAACAGGAAGAAGTGCTTCTTCTTCGACAATAGCAGCGTAGGTCTTGAGGTAGGCTATCTAACGTAGCTTTGTCTTTTGTAACTAGGAATTGATATCATAGCGTGTTTTGCTTGTTGCTAGACCCACTCTAGGGCTAGTCGGATCGCCTCTGTCCATACAGGGGATTTACCTCTCCAACAAATATGTGACTCCACTGGGGAACAGTGTGAGTTAGTCCCTCTCCCATTGGGTTGTGTTTTGGCTTCTTGTTTGTCTAGTTTTCCTTCATGGTTCATCTTGCTTGGTTTGAAACCCCTGTTCAGCGCCCTGGAGATCAAACCTCTCTCTGTTTGTTCATTTTTCCTTTTTATCTGAGTAAACCTTCTTAGCGCGTTTTCCTCCCTGACAGTCACGCCAACGGGTGCGATTTTCCAGTTTATTACCCGCACCATTCCTTGTTTGGCACAGATTATAGCCAGACAAGCGTGCCAACCCTTGTAGGGTTTGTGGTTTGCTTGGTTTTGGATTTTTTGAGCCTGAGGTTTGACCCTGGGTTGTTTTTTCTGACTTGTTAAGTGATTTAGAGTAATTTTTGACTGAGATCAACCCTTTCCCTTTGGTTGTTTGCCCTTTTTTGTCAGTTTTTCTTTTCAGTCCTAAGTTTTCTAGTTGCTTTAGCCTGCTAAGCCTCCCATGGGAGTTTCGGGTCCTTGGTTTCCCAGTCAACTTCGTTTTTGCTTCTTTGCATTCAGCTTCTTAGATCTATTTTAGTGATTGTGTTAATTGAGTGATTTTCCTCTCTTTCGTTCAATTTTACTCTTGTCACTCCAAGCCTAGATTACACAGCTTGTTTGGGTCTCTTTTGAGATCTTCCTTTGATTTGAAGGATTTCGTCATTGGTTTGAGTCTTGCTTTGCTTGTTTTGAGTTGAGAGAAATTGTTTTGTTTCAGCTCTCGCTTCACCATTCTCAAAATTAGTGTTTTGATTTATTTTTCATATCATTTAGTGCGCTTTCTCTGATATATTGAAAAACACAAAAAAAAAAATCTTTTGCATTCTTGATTAGCATAGTGAAAATTGGAAAATATTTCGCATTTCTAGCATTATATAACTCTAGGCAAGAGTTTTTTTAGTTTCATTAGCTCACATCAGACATTGTGATGGATGTCTTCACATGATTTATCGTAGCTATCGCTTTAAATCTCTAACTCTCTCGTAGATAGCTCTTCATTGAATGAAATGGTGTCTTATGGCATGTAGCTTGCATTTAGGGATTTGTGAGATTCAACGTTTGGTAGGACCTTGGAATTGAAACATAAATTGAAGATCAACTTTAAAATTTACTGAATTAACCTAAGGCAACATTGAAACTTAATGCAATATTTAGTGGTCTAAGTTACAGACGTGTTCTGGCATCTTTAAACCTAGCAGCTGTCGTTCGCCATTTGGCTTTAGACAACGCTAGTACGGACTTGTGCTCCCCATACCGTCAAGTATGTAAAGGAAGACCCCTCTAGGTTGCAATCCTTTTATCCGTAGGAAGCCGAGTCTACCACCTAGTAACCGTGAAACACCGAACACAACATTTAGGGAGACTACCTACACGTATGTCAAGTCCTTGGTTGATTTCTCTTTCATTTTATAACCAAGGTGTATATGGAAGTTCACGGGAACTTGGTACACCCTTTTACCTAGACTACCTGAGCAATCATTTTCAACATTTACTGACTCCATAAATTTGAAAAGATCATCGAGAAATTTTCCTTTCGCACTCACTTAAAACTAAAAGAGATAGAGTCACATTTTACCTATTTCTCAACTCTTAAAATGTGAAACAACAAATTTTTTTTTCAATGTTTTAAAAAATTAACTACCTACGAAATATTCCTAGTTAAAGTTAGTTTCCTTAGGGTGTTGTTTTGAGTTGTTTCCAATGCCAACGTTTCCGGAGTTCACTAACCCAGGAACCCCTTCCAAAGGGAATTCTGGTTCTTTTCCTGCTTTTTGGAATGTTGGTGCTCCTTATATGGCAACGTTGTCCCTGCTTGGTTTAACTGTTGGATTTCCTGTATGGTTATTTTCGACCTCGGTGGTCCCGAGTGTTCCGTCCACCGTACAACCATCTCCTCCACCTGAACAACATCATGTTACTTCTAAGGTGGACCTGTCCCCTTCTTTGCCTATTTCCTCGTCCTCCTCTTCTAATTTTCCTGGTGAAAGTCTGGATTCCAATAACCAGGTGGCTAAGAAGAAGAAGAAGAAGAAGACCAAGAAGAAGAAGTCAGATAAACGAGAGACTAAAACTGCAACTACTGCACTTAAGAAACCATCCATTGCAGAACCATCTAAACTTCCACGAAAGTTCAAATTCCCTTGCATGCTCTGCAAGGGTGACCATTTTCTTTGAGACTGCCTTGGTATTCCCAAGGGACTTGAAGGATGGTCCGACGGCCGCCTGCCGTTGTCTTCTGGAAGTCATATTGCTAGCACGTCTTTGACTAGCTTTGATAAGGCTCATAAAAAATAGGGCAAGATTACCAATCCTTGTAATTTGTGTGAAAGGAATCATCCCATTCACCTTTGTCCATATATGGATGAAGCCAAGAGAGTGTTGGAAAAATCCATTGTTTCTGCACCCTGCCTTCCGGCTAGTTACCAGAAGCTTTCCTCGAGTCCTTCACTAGTTGATTCCACGATCGGTCAAGCATCATCCTTTATTGATCTCGCTCCCCCATAAATTAAAGTTAAGGAATATGTTCCTGACCAAACATTGGCCAAGGAATCAGTTGATCTAACCCCATATATTGTGCATCAGGTCTTTTCCATTGAGATTCGGTCTAATCCCCCCCATGTTCTTCTTGTTTCTTCAAATTCTTCGGACTTGGAGAAATATTCTTCTGTCCCTGTAGTCCAAGAAACTACTCCTCCTACTCCCATGATGGACGTCTCGGAGGATTCTCCTCTTACTCTGGTAACACCGGGGGACAACCATCTTAGTTTTATGGTATCCCCCCCAAGTATTTTGGTCGCTTCCTTTGATTGGAGTCGATTTTCCAGATACCGCCTTCCATCTTATGTGCCTTTTGAGATCACAGTACAAACCTTTGATCTGGTTGTACCCATCACTATTATAGATGAAGGCACGTCTGTTAGTATTTTTTCTTCAACTACTTTGCAAGCTTTTGGTTCTCCACCGCTTATGCCTATTACCCAGAATCTTTTGGCTTTTAACAGAGGAACCAGTCAACCGTTAGAGATCGTTCCGAAGTTACCTGTTACTTTGGGAGGGAAAATCGTCCATATAGACGTGATGATTGTTCCAGGCCCCTTAGATTTCAATTTACTCTTGGGACATGACTATACTTATGTCATGGGGGCATTTGTCTCTTCCCTCTTTTGTATGATCTACTTTCTGCACAAAGGTCGAATCGTGACCATTGATCAACTTTCATTCTTTGGTCCTGGCATAACATCTGGTCCACCATCGTCCCTTCCGGGTCTTTATCTGTTGGTTGTATACTCCCCGCCACAAGTTAATTATGTGGCTACCTACCTCGTTCCCGCAATCAATGATACTGCCATTGTGCATAGTGTGCTGGGGGCGTTGGGTCCTGATTTCCGAGATGTTGTACTCCCATCCAATGTGGAACTCTTGGAAGCCATGAATTATTATTCATCATTATGAGTTCTCGTCAGAGCAGGGTTTGTTTTCGTGTGTCAAGCTCCTTAAAAAATGAAACAAGGTGTCAAGAGGATATTTATTTTAATATGTCAACCTCGTTAAAATAATGAAACACGTTCCCGTTCAATTTGAGTCTTTGATTAGATCTCGTAAAATCCCAGTCAAGTCTTTCTCTTGATCTCGTACTTTGAACCTTCACTCCATCTACCTTTCATATGGATTGAAGCTTGGGGGGCATGTACCTCGTATTGAGTCACCATGCTGGGGGCATGCTTACTTTTTTCAAGCGTAGTTTGTTTCCATTTCAAGCTTGTGTAAAAATGAAACTGGTTTGAAGCATAGTTTATCTTTGTTTCAATCTTGTGTACAACTTCAAGTAGAGTTTCCTGATTTCAATATTGTGTAAAAATGAAACCATTCTCATTTTACCTCTTGTGATTTCCATTTTTTCAACCTTTTTTGCTAGATGAACCTTGGTTTTCTCATTCCATCGTTACCATCTACTTGGCTGATCATATACCTTCACTTGGTTGTTTTACCCATTCCTGAGGAACTGCTATGATGAGTGGTCTTGTTAGCCAGCCTCTTAACCTTTAATTTTTCTGAAAAGTTCCACCATTACCAGAACCAGTTGCTACCCTTTATACCACTCGTTCCTCTAAGAAGAGTCAACTTTTAGTTCTTTTTTTATTCTTAAAAATTAAAAAGGTTGTCGAGACTCTTGTTGTTTTGAACTCGTTAAATGGTTGCGAAAATATATCTACCCAGTATACGTTTAACCCTTTTTCAGGCTGGGATGGATTATTTATGAAAAAGGAATACCTTAGCCTATCGCGACTAAGAGGTTCTCTCAGACACAAATTTCTACCTTTTCGGATCTGCGAGACTACCTACGAAAAGGGACTGCTCAAGTTTTCTTTTCTACATTCTTTTCAAACTCTATAAACATGAAAAAATGTCAATTTCTTCCTTTGTCAGACTCATTAAACCCTGATGACATCAGAATTCTTCACCATGACGTTATTCGAGTTTCTCTTTCCTAGGGCTCGTAAAATGTACTAGGTTGGATTTGTTCGAAAGACAAACTTACATAGCAAGCACATGCTATCCCCTTTAAGCTTGTTTCTAAAAATAACTAGGGTACTCGCCAAAAATGATGGGGGAAAATGGAACCAAAATCATAGTCGTATCGGTAGCATGTCGCTCTTGAACATGGCACTTGTCTGCATTCATGTCGGGTTGGGGACATATTATCTCGTTATCTACTTGCCTTTATGGGTTGGGGTAATCTCTTTTGACTGCTCATCTACTCTTTGCCATGTCACCATGACCTCAAATCCCTTGATGTTAAATATTTCCAAATCCAGTGTTGTGCCGCTGATACGTTCAAGAGAAGTTGGCCTCTGCAGTTTTCAACCTCCCTCTGATTCTCTATTGGTCTTGATTCATAAACATCATGTTGCTATGTCTCGTGTCGATGATGTGGGAAACATTATGGCCCACCTTTGATTAAGGTCACTTCCTGTCGACTTCAGCTCATTATCCAAGAAATTGATCTAGAGACTCCTTTTAGGTACCTTGGAGCCTGCATGCCTCAATGGCAGGTTCTTCGCATTCGATGCAAGGTTTTCATTATTGGCCTTTGATTGGATTATTCTACGGGTGTTCGACGCTAGATCCCTGTTCACATTTCGTGGATTGTCCCTCTTGTACCTTGAGAGCCATTGTCATTATTGGTGGTTTCTCTTGCATATGTTAACAATTTTCATTAGTGGCTGGTGATCAGACGATGTTCTTACATGTTCGACTTCAGCTCACATATTCGCATGCTTGAACCTGTACTTTGTTTGGGTCGAGATGGAGCACAAGACCCTGGATTTTGTCTGATGAAATCGAGGTTGCGGGTTCTTTGTGGATTGTTATGACTTATTACATGACTCTTTTGATTGGATGGTTGTGACCATACCTGAGTCTACTTGTTGATTCTTATTTTACTAAATGGTTGCATCCATACCTTGGATCTCAGTTTTTGTACACTTTGTTATGGATGGCTGCGCCCATACCACATATCATGTATCAGAGATATTAGTTGTATTTGTATTCACAGGTCTTCCGATGGTAGTGTTTTCAGCTGAACGCGTTCTCATAAAGAATTTCACCCCTCCCTCTCTCTCGGACCTCATGCTTTAGGGGGCATCTGTTACACAACATTTTGTCACCATCCCTGCAATCCCTCGTAACGTACATTGGAGGACTATTCCCTTGACCTGTGAACAGTAAAATGTCCTGAAAACACCTTGATGGAATCCTTCTACATAAGGGCAAGAATTCTCCTTGAGAACATTTCCTTAGAAAGGCCCCAAAAACCTATGTTTTGGCATTAGCGCGAGTAGCCAATTCATCCCTCACGCCAATGGGGAAAATATACACTAGTGGGCGCGCCAGCTGGCGCTCTATCCCTGTGTTGTACCCACGCCAACTTGTTTTGGAATTTTTTTTAACAAATTAAGGTGGAAGTTTCCTTTAACCACCTTGGGAATGAATCATCAAAAAGAGGTTGGGTTTTTTGGCTCCGGATCTCCTTGTTTAGGAATAGGTTTTCCACCTCTCATGGAACCTTCCTAAGAGATAGTACTCTCCCCCATGATTATAGGGAGCCTAACCTCTCCTTCTCCCTCTATAAAAGCCTGCCCTCTCTATTTGCAACCTAGCTGAACATTTGGGAAGAAAACTATAGTTGAGCGACTATTGAAATCAGAGCTAAGGAGAACCCCATAAGAGATAGAGCCTTGTCTAAATTCCCGACAAGCTTTGTGAGACACGCTTTGTTGGAAGCCCTGCCAAAGGAAGAATGCGACGTCGGAACTCGGTTGTAATCTTTCTTTCACATTTTAATATATGCTCGACTATGTTATTAGTTCCACTGTTGTATTTCTTATCTTTGTAATGCAATTTGATTCAATATTTTCCGACTGATTGATAGTTACATGTTTGAATTATTATGTTGTATGCCGTCATTTCTTCTCTGCATTTGTATAGGTGTCCGGATGCATTGAGCGTAAGGATTGTGATCTGTCAAGCTAGGAATGGGAAGCAGCGCTTCTTCTTCAACAATAGCAGCGTAGGACTTGAGGTAGGCTATCTATCATAGCTTTGTCTTTTGTAACTAGAAATTGATATCGTAGCGTGTTTTTTTTATTGCTAGACACACTCTAGGGCTAGTGGGATCGCCTCTGTCCCTAGAGGGGATTTACCTCTCCAACACCCTTAAACTTAACTTAACCTTAACCTTAACCTTCCCATAACCATAACCTTAACCTTAACCTTGACCTAACTTAGCCTTTACATTTACCTTGACCTTAACCTTAACCTTACCCTTAACCTTCACTTTAACCGTAACCTTAACCTTAACCTTAACCTTCACCTAACCTTAACCCTAACCTTAACCTTAAATTTACCCTTAACCTAACCTTAACCTTAACTTAACCTAACCTTAAGCTTAACCTAACCATAAAATTAACCTTACATTAACCTAACTTAACCTTAACCTTGACCTTTAACCTTAACCATAACCTTATATTTACCCCTAAAGTTAACCTTACCCTAACCATAACCTTAACTTTACCCTTAACCTAATATTAACCTTAAACTACCCTTATACCTTAACTATAACCTAACCCTAACCTTGACCAAACCCTTAACCTTAAACTTACCCCCTTAACCTAACCCTAACCTTAACCAAACCGTTAACCTTAACTAGAACTTAACCTTAAACTTGACCTTAACTATAACCTAACCCTAACATTGATCAAACCCTTAACCTTAACCTTAACCTTAAAATTAACCTTACCCCTTAACCTAACCCTATTCTTGACCAAACCCTTAACCTTAACCTTAACTTTAACTTTACCCTATCCTTAACCTTAACCTTAACCTTGACCAAACCCTTAACATTAAGCTTAACCTGACTAAACCCGTAACCTTAACCTTAACCTTAACCTTACCCATAACCTAACCATAACCTTGACCAAACCCTTAACCTGAACCTGAACCTAACCTTAACCTTGACCTTAACTATAACTTAATCCTAACCTTGACCAAATCCTTAACATTGACTTTAACCTTAACCTTAAGTATAACCTAACCCTAACCTTGACCTTAACCTTAACCTAACCTTAACCTTGACCTTAACTATAACCTAACCCTAACCTTGACCTTAACCTTAACCTTAACCTTCCCATAACCATAACCTTAACCTTGACATTACCCTTAACTTAACCTTAACCCTAACCTTAACCTAACCTTAACCTTAACTTTAACTTTACCCTAACCTTAAGGGATAAGCTAACCCTAACCTTGACCAAACCCTTAACCTTAACCTCAACCTTTACCCTAACCTTAACCTTAACCTTAACCTTGGCTTTACCCTTAACCTTAACCTTGACCTTGACCTTAACCTAACCTTAACATTAACCTTTACCTTATCTTACCCTTAACCTAACCTTAACTTTAACTCTAACCTAACCCTAACCTTGACCAAACCCTTAACCTTAACCTTAACCCTTAACATTAACCTTGACAAAACCCTTACCTTAACCTAACTTTAACCTTAACCTTCCCCTAACCTTAACCTTAACCTTAGCCTTAACCATAACCTTAACCTGACTAAACCCATAACCTTAACCTTAACCTTACCTTTAACCTTCACCTTAACCTTAACTTTACCCTTAACCTTGTCCTTACCCTTAACCTTCATCTTAACCTTAACCTTAACCTTACTAAAACTATAACCTTATCCTTAACCTTAAATTTACCCTTAACCTTGACCTTACCCTTAACCTTCACCTTAACCTTAACCTTAACCTTGACCAAACCCTTAACCTTAACCTTAACCTAACTATAACCTTACCTTATCCTAACTTAACCTTAACCTTGACTTTAACTTTACCCTAACCTTAAGGGTTTAGTCAGGTTAAGGAAAGTCAGTTTAAGGTTAAAGCTAAGGGTTTTTTCAAGGTTAGGGTTAGGTTATAGTTAAGGTCAAGGTTAAGGTTAGGTTAAGGTTAAGGTTAAGGGCAAGATAAGGTTAATTTTAAGGGTTTGGTCAAGGTTAGGGTTAGAGGTTATAGTTAAGGTTAAGGTTAAGATCAAGGTTAAGGGTAAGGTTAAGGTTAAGGTTAAGGGTTTGGTCAAGGTTAAGGTTAGGTTATAGTGAAGGTTAAGCTTAAGTTAAGGGTAAAGTCAAAGTTAAGGTTAATGTTAAGGTTTTGTCAAGGTTAGGGTTAGGTTATAGTTAAGGTTAAGATAAGCTTAAGGTTAGGTTAAGGGTAAAGATAAGGTTAAGGTTAGGGTAAGGTTAAGGTTAAGGTTAGGTTAAGGTTAAGGTTTAGGTTAAGGTTAAGTAAAGATTAAGGTTAAGGTTAATGTTTAGGGTTTGGTCAAGGTTAGGGTTAGGTTATAGTTAAGGTTAAGGTTAAGGTTAAAGGTAAGGTTATAGTTAGGTTAAGGTTAAGGTTAAGATAATGTTAAGGTTAAGGTTAAGGTTAAGGTTAGGTTAAGGGTAAAGTCAAGGTTAAAGTTAAGGTTAGGGTTACGGGTCTTAACGTTAACCTTCACTATAACCTAACCTTAACCTTAACCTAAATCTAAACCTTTACTCTAAACTTAACCTTAACCTTGACCTGGACCTTAACCTTATCTTAATATTAACCTTCACTATAACCTAACCTTAACCTTGACCTTAACTATAACCTAAACCTAACCTTAAGGGTTTGTTCAAGATTAGGATTAAGTTATATTTAAGTTCAAGGTTAAGGTTAGGTTAAGGGTAATGTTAAGGTTAAGATTAGGTTAAGGGTAAATTTAAGGTTAAGCTTAGGTTAAGATTAAGGTTAGGTAAGGGTAAGGTTAAGGTTAATGTTAAGTCCCTATATTAATAGTATAGTCCATTATTTTTATTAGTGTAACCCCGTTATTGTTATTATTGTACCCTTGTAACCCCCATTTTGTTATTATTGTGCCCTTAAATTATTATTTTTAGGTCGGCTAGGATTACATTGTGGCCCACTAGGATTACATTATGGCCACATGGACTCCTATATATATAAAGAAGGTTTTGTAAATTGCATCATCCAAGAATTGTTCATTTATGTAATGTATTGGAGGTTTCCCCCTTGAATTGTATTATTTCTAAGGCGTTGATATCTCTTTTCTTCTATTTTTGGAGCTGGTTACACAACATTTGGTATCAGAGCTTTCTATTCTAGGGTTTCGCTGCTCTAAACAGGTCATCGTGGAATTTTCGCTATAAATTTTTTTCTACGAAGTTTCAAAAGCTGAAATTTTTAGGGTGCGAAGCTGAAATCGTGAGGAAGATTTTCTAAAAATTTCAGGGCTTGGTTCGCAACATTTTCGGAGATATGATCTGTGGAAGTTAGGTTTTTTTTCAGGCTCCTAAACAGGTCATCGTGGCATTTGCACTAGAATGTTTTTTCTACGAAGGTTCAGAATCTGAAATTTTTAGGGTGCGAAGCTGAAATCTTGAGGACATGTGTCACAAAATTTCATAGCTTGGTTCACAACATTTTTGGAGATATGATCTGTGAAAGGTAGTGCTTTTTCAAGCTCCCGAATTTCATCTCAAAGAGGTGATCGTGGGAAAAATTCAATAACTCTCTCTCTGAGCATCGGATTAGAGTGCCGTAAAAAATAGTTGCAAGTACACATACTGCAGTTTCTTGGCTATCAATGTTAGAGGCAAAGGATGAAACAGTGACACGTGTCAAGTCGTACAAGTTTGCTCTACTGAACTAGTCCATAATTAGGTCATTGTGGGAAATTGGACATAACTTTGTCTTGGAGAATCCAAATCAAGTCAGACATGTGGCATTGGAAAGATAATTTAGAGGGCTACTTTAGTGATGAATTTCATATATTGAAGAGCCACAATCATAGAGATAATCCAATTTCAATATCGAACTCCTCAAAAGAAAGAAAAAGGTGTGTATTTTTTTTTTCCGAATTGCATAAGTCTTGTTTGAAAAATCAATTTGAATTGATTCCAAGGGAATATTGTAGAATAGATATCAATATTGGGTTCTAAAAAATGCCCCGTAAAAATAATTCAACACCCATTAAACCTTCAGAAGGCTCTACTATGACTCATGAAGATGAAGAATTGCAACATGATCTATCAAACTTACAAGAGCAAGTGCACCAAATTTCGCTCTCGCAAAGAGAAGCAAAAAATGAAATGGAAGTTTTGAAGAAAGGCGTGGAAGAAAATATGGATGGTGTGAAGAATAATTTGGATGGTTTGAAGAAATGCGTGGAATCTAAGATAGATGGCATGGAAGATGGCATGGAATCTAAGATGGATGACATGTAAGCTAAAATGGAAAACATGAAGAATGATCTAAAAGTAGACATAGAAGGTTTGACAAAGTTGATACAAGAAATGTTTCCTAATGGTGAAAAGATAGTAGAGGAAACTCATGATGAGAAAAAAATAAATGTTAATCGTGATTTCATAAACTCTAATGTTTGCGGGAAGAACCACCATATTCCAAAAATGGATATGAGGAAGTTTGATGGAAAGGATCCTGTAACATGGATACTACGGATGGAGCAATATTTTGATCTCCATAATGTGCAAAACACACAAAAGGTACGCATTGCAACTTTACATTTAGAACAAAATACATTTGTATGGTATCGATGGCTTTGCTCCCGTAAAAAAATTGTCACTTGGTCAATTTTTACGGAAGAAATGATAGCACATTATGAAGATACAAAGAGCAACACTTTCTTTAGCCAATTGATAAATCTCAAACAAAAGGGTTTAGTGGGGCAGCACATTGAGGACTTCCAAAAATTGAATATAAGGGTAACTGATATTCCAGAGGAACACAGGATTGATCTCTTCATAGGCACTTTAAAGGATAACATCCAACATGAAGTTCGTGTTTTGGAGCCTGATTCATTGGAGAAGGCATTCAGGTTGGAAAGAAAAATTGAATGTAAAATTATGGCGACAAGGAAGCCTACCACTCACTTCTATAAAGAATGAAGTGTTTCTACGCCTAGATTTCCACAACCTACAAGGTTGACACCACAAAAATTGGAAGAAAAAGGAGAAAAAGGGCTTTGCTATAGTTGTGATAGCAAATACACTAAAGGTCATAAGTGTGCTGAGAATAAATTATTTTACATAGATTGTGAAGAGGCAGAAGAAAATGAACAAGAAGAGGATATACACCAGGAGCCAGCCCTAGAAGAGGAAGAAATGAATCCGACCATATCATGTAATGCACTGGCAGGAATTACCACTCCTCAAACTCTCAAGATAGAAGGACATATCAAGAAGAAAAAGGTAATAGTGTTGATTGATTCAAGTAGCACCCATAATTTTATTCATTGTAAGGTAGCCAAGGAATTAAATTATTTCCTATACCCAGCACCAGAATGTCAAGTGATGGTTGCAAATGGAGAAACTATAAATTGCTCTAGAAAATGCCATAATATCAAGCTAACCATGGGGGAATATGTATTGACTAGTCCAATGATTTCCATTCCTATGGGAGGTGCTGATGTTGTACTAGGAGTACAATGGTTACAATCTTTGGGGACGGTAGCTTTTAATTTTCAAGAAATTTTCTTGAAATTTTTTTCAGAAGGAAAGGAAGTCGAATTACGGGGTATTACAGGGAAGCCGGGAAAGATAATAAGCTCTAATGTCATGAAAAAGCTTCTAAAGAAAGAACAAAGAGGTGTAATTGCAGAATTATGCTCACTAGAATTTCCAACATCAGTATCATCTATTGCTGCAGATCTCCAACAAGTCTTGGACAATCATTCCAAGGTGTTTGAAAGTCCCAAAGGACTCCCGCCTATTCATGATCATGATCATTCTATTCATTTGATTCAAGGAAGTGTTCCTCCAAACATCATGCCTTATAGATATCCTTACATCCAAAAGAGCGAAATTGAATGTATGATTGTAGAAATGTTAGAGTCGAGTATAATTCAACCTAGTCAAAGTTCTTTCTCTACTTCTATAGTATTGGTACAAAAGAAGGATGGATCATGGCGAATGTGTCCGGATTATAGGGAGCTCAATAAGCTCACTATTAAAGATAAATTTCCCATTCCTGTGATTGATGAATTATTGGATGAATTACATGAAGAAATTTATTTTACCAAGTTGGATCTTCGTTCAGGATATCATCAAATTATAATGAAGACTGAAGATATTCCAAAAACATCATTTCGAACTCATGAGGGTCATTATAAATTTTAGGTCATGCCTTTTGGCCTTACCAATGCACCTTCTACATTTCAAGGGTTGATGAATTCCATTTTCAAACCCTTCTTTAGAAAATTTGTGCTGGTATTTTTTGATGATATACTAATCTATAGCAGGTCTTGGAAGGATCATGTTGAACATGTTGACAGGGTGCTCAAACTATTGCAGCAGAAACAATTATATGTAAAAATATCCAAATGTTTCTTTGGAGTACAAGAGGTGGAATATCTGGGTCATATTGTATCTCACGAGGGTGTTAAAGTAGACCCTAACAAAATTAAAGCCATTAAGGAATGGAAAGTCCCCACAACCATAAAGGAGTTGCGAGGATTTCTCGGGTTAACAGGGTATTATCATATGTTTGTTAAGAATTATGGGAGAATAGCAGCACCTCTAACAACATTATTGAAGAAAGATGCATTTTCATGGACTCCTGAAGCAACTAAGGCCTTTGAACATCTTAAAGAGACAATGTGCCTAGCACCGGTCTTAGCTACGCCAGACTTCACAAAAACCTTTATTGTGGAATGTGATGCCTTAGGAAATGGAATTGGTGCTATTTTAATGTAGGAAGGAAGACCCATTGCTTTTGAAAGTCGTCCAATCAAAGGAAAGTATTTACAGAAACCCATTTACGAGAAGGAAATGTTAGAAATACTGCATGCACTATAGAAATGGAGAACTTACCTAATGGGAAAACACTTCAAGGTAAAAACTGATCATGATAGTCTTAAACACTTTTTGGAACAAAGACTATCTTCAGAAGAGTAGCAAAAATGGGTCACAAAGATGTTGGGTTATGACTTTGAAATAATCTACAAAAAAGGAAAGCTTAATGTTGTTGCAGATGCACTCTCAAGAAAGAATGAAGAGGTGGAAGCATTGCCTTGTGCCATTTCTATTATCCAACGAGATTGGATAACCGAAGCAAGAGATGAATGGAAGAAGGATAAAGATGTATGGACACTCATTCAAAAGTTGCAGCAAGATCCTAGTACATTTGATACATTTAGTTGGAAAAATGATTCCTTATGGTACAAAGATCGCTTATATCTTTGTAAGAATTCCCAACTGAAACAAAATATTCTTCTGGAATTGCACACTTCTCCTTTAGGAGGACACTCAGGATTTTTAAAAACTTACCACAGGGTGAAGAAAGATTTTTTTTTGGATGGCCTTAAATCTGATATTCAAAATTTTGTGGCGGAATGTTTGGTTTGCCAGCAGAATAAAGTGGAGACAATTAAGACCCCGGGACTTCTACAACCTTTATCCATTCCAAGTCAACGTTGGGAGGAGATTTCAATGGATTTTATCACGGGTTTACCTAAGTCCGAAGGAAAGAATGTCATCATGGTGGTAGTTGATAGACTTACCAAGTATGCACACTTTTGTGCATTATCTCATCCATTTAAAGCAAGTACAGTTGCTACTACATTTATGGACAGAATTCAAAAACTACATGGAAGCCCAAGGGTTATTGTGAGCGACAGAGATCCCATTTTTACTGGAAATTTTTGGACGGAGTTATTTTCTTGTTTGGATACTCAATTAGCTCATAGCTCATCTTATCATCCTCAATCTGATGGTCAAACTGAGATAGTAAATAAATGTTTGGAAGGATATCTTCGTTGTTTTGTATCTGATAAACAAACACAATGGGTCAAGTGATTACCTCTCGCTGAATGGTGGTATAACACTTCCTTCCATACTGCAGCAAAAATGACCCCATTTATGGCACTTTATGGATATCATCCACCATCCATCACATCATCTTCAAGGGAAAATTCGAAGGTTCAAGCAGTGGAAGATCACATTGAGAATCAGCAAGAAGTTCTCCAACTCTTAAAGGATAACCTGAATTTGGCACAATATCGAATGAAACAACAGGCAGATCAACATCGTAGCTAGAGAAGTTTTGATGTAGGAGATTGGGTATTTTTAAGACTACAACCAAACAAACAAATGTCCCTCAAGCAAGCTAAGAAGGATAATAAATTATCGACAAAGTACTATGGTCCTTACAAGGTGTTGCAAAATATTGGTACTATGGCATACAAATTGGAGCTTCCTGATTCTTCGCAAGTGCATCCAGTTTTCCATGTTTCATGCTTAAAGAAGGTTATAGGTGAAAATATTCCAGTTCAAACAATATTGCCAAAACTTGATGAGGAAGGAAAATTCATATTGGAACCTGAAGCGGTCATGGAAACAAGAACTCGACAACTACGGATTCGATCAATTTCAGAGTATCTCATCAAGTGGAAGAACATACCCACTGAATATTCTACATGGGAGGATGAGAAGTTTATACAGAAGCACCTCGAGCTACTCAAGTGTTGAGGACAACACTTTTTTGAAGGAGAGGGGCATGTTAGGTCCCTATATTACTAGTATAGTCCCTTATTGTTATTAGTGTAACCCCCTTATTGTTATTATTGTACCATTGTAACCCCTATTTTGTTATTATTGTGCCCTTAAATTATTATTGTTAGGCCGGCTAGGATTACATTGTGGCCCACTAGGATTACATTATGGCCACATGGACTCATATATATAGAAATGAGGTTTTGTAAATTGCATCGTCCAAGAATTTTTCATTTATGTAATGTATTGGAGGTTGCCCCCTCGAAGTGGCTTATTTCTAAGGCATTGATATCTCTTTTCTTCTATTTTTGGAGTCGGTTACACAACAGTTAAGGTTAAGGTTAAGGGTAAAATTAAGGTTAAGGTTAAGGGTAAAATTAAGGTTAAGGTTATGGTAATGGGAAGGTTAACGTTAAGGCTAAGGTTAAGGTTTGGTAAAGGTTAGGGTTAGGTTATAGTTAAGGTCAAGGTTAAGGTTAGGTTAAGGGTAAAGTCAAGGTTAAGGTTAGGTTAAGGTTAAGATTAGGTTAAGGGAAAAGTTAAGGTTAAGGTTAAGGGTTTGGTCAAGGTTAAGGGTTAGGTTATAGTTAAGGTCAAGGTTAAGGTTATGTTATAGTGAAGGTTAAGGTTAAGATAATGTTAAGGTTAAATTTAAGGTTAGGGTTAGGTTATAGTTAAGGTGAAGGTTAGGTTAACGGTAAAGTTAAGGTTAAGGTTAGGTTTAGGTTAGGTAAGGGTAAGTTTAAGGTTACGGGTTTAGTCAGGTTAAGGTTAATGTTAAGGTTAAGGGTAAGGGGGTAAGATTAATTTTAAGGTTAAGGTTAAGGGTAAAGTAAAGGTTAAGGTGAAGGTTAGGTCATAGTTAATGTTAAGGTTATAGTTAAGGTAAAGGTTAAGGTTAGGTTATAGTTAAAGTTAAGGTTAAGGTTAAGGTTAATTTTACAAGTCTTAACCTTAACCTTCACTATAACCTTAACCTTAACCTTAACCCTAACCTTAATGTTAACCTTAGCTATAACCTAACCCTTACCTTAACCTTAACCTGACTAAACTCGTAATCTTGACCTTAACCTTACCCTTAACCTTCACCTTAACCATAACTTTACCTTAAACTTAACCTTAACCTGACCAAACCTGTAACCTTAACGTTACCCTTACCTAACCTTAGCCTTAACCTTAACCTAACCTTAAGGTAAGGTTAAGGTTAGGTTAAGGTTAATGTTAAGGTTAAGTTAAGGGTAAATTCAAAGTTAATATTAGGTTAAGGTTAAGGTTATGGTTAATGTTACGAGTTTAGTTAGGTTAAGGTTAAGGTTAAGGGTTTGGTTAAGGTTAGGTTAAGGTTAAGATTAAGGTTAAGCTCAAGGTTAGGGTTAGGTTGAGGTTAATGTTAAGGTTAGGTTAAGGGTAAATTTAAGGTTAAAATTATGCTGAAGGTTAAGGGTAATGTTAGGGGTAAGGTTAAGGTTTATCAAGGTTAAGGTTAAGGTAAAGGTTACGGGTTTAGTGAGCTTAAGATTAAGGTTAAGGTTATGTTAAGGTTAAGGTCAAGGTTACGATTATGTTAAGGTAAGGTTAAGATAATGTTAAGGGTTATGGGTTTAATCAGGTTAAGGTTAATGTTACGGGTTTAGTGAGGTTAAGGTTAAGGTTAAGTTTAAGGGGGAAAGGTTAAGGTCAAGCTCAAGCTCAAGGTTAAGATTAAGTTAGCTTAAGGTTAAGGGTTTGGTTAGGGTTAGGGTTAGGTTATATTTAAGGTCAAGGTCAAGGTTAGGTTAAGGTTAAGGGTAAGGTTAAGGTTAAGGTTAAGGTTATGGTTAACGTCAATGTTAAGGTTAGGTAAAGGTTAAGGTAAGGTTAAGGTTAGGTTAAGGTTAACCTCGACCTTGACCTTAACCTTAACCTTACCCTTAACCTAACCTTAACATTAACCATAACCTTCCCATAACCATAACCTTAACCTTAACCTTAACCTTAAACCTTACCTAACCTTAGCCTTAACTTAACCATAACATTAACCTTAACCTTAACCTTAACCTAACCTTAACATTGACCTTAACTATAACATAACCCTAACCTTGAACAAACCCTTAACCTTAACTATAACCTAACCCTAACCTTAACCTTATCTTACCCTTAACCTTAACTTATCCTTAACGTTAACGTTAACCTTAACCTTGACCTAACCGTAACCTTAACCTAACTTAACATTAACCTTAATGTTAGGTTAAGGGTAAAGTCAATGTGAAGACTGAGGTTGAGGTTAAGGGTAAAGTTAAGGTTAGGGTAAGATTAAGTTTAAGGTTAATGTTAAGGGTTTGGTCAAGGTTAGGGTTAGGTTATAGTTAATGTCAGGGTTAAGGTTAGGTTAAGGTTAAGGTGAAGGGTTTATTCAATGTTAAGGTTAAGGTTAAGGTTAGGGTAAAGGTTAAGGTTAAGGTTAAGGTTAGATAAAGTTTAAGGTTAAGGTTAGTTTTAAGCTTAAGGTTACATTAAGATTAAGGTTAGGTAAGGGTAAGGTTAAGTTTAAGGTTATGGTTAAGTTTAGGTCAAGGGTAAAGTTAAGGTTAAGGTTATACAAGGTTAAGGTTACAAGTTTAGTCAGGTTAAGGTTAAGGTTAAGGGTGAAGGTTAATGGTAAGGTTAAGGTTAAAGTTACAGGTTTAGTCAGGTTAAGGTTAAGGTTAAAGGTTTGGTCAAGGTTAGTGTTATGTTATAGTTAAGGTTAAAGTTAGGGTAAGGTTAGGGTAAAGGTTAAGGTTAAGGTTAAGAGTTTCCTTGCCCTTAACCTTAACCTTGACCTTAACTATAACCTAACCATAATATTAACCTTAACCTTAACCTAACCTTAACCTTACCCTTAACCTAATCTTAACCTTAACCTTAACCTGACTAAAACTGTAACCTTAACCTTATCTAACATTGACCTTAACTATAACCTTAACCTTAACCTAACCTTAACCTTAACTTTACCCTTAACCTAATCTCAACCTTAACCTAACCCTAACCTTGACTTTACCTTTAAGTTAACGTTAACCTTCACTAGAACCTAACCCTAACCTTGACCAAACCCTTAACCTTAACCTTAACCTTACCCTTAACCTTAACCTTACCCTTAACCTTATCTTAACCTTTACTTAAACTTAACGTTAACCTTAACTTTACCCTTAACCTTAACCTTAACCTTAACCTTATCCTTAACTATAACTTTAACCTTAACCTTGATCTTAAGGGTAAGGTTAAGGTTAAGTGTAAAGTTAAGGTTAAGGCTATGGTTATGGGAAGGTTGAGGTTAAGGTTAGGGTTAAGGTTAAGTTAAGGTTAAGCTTTGGTCAAGGTTAGGGTTAGGTTATAGTTAAGGTCAAAGATAAGATTAAGTTAAGGTTAAGTTTAAGGTTAAGGTCAAAGGTAAGGTTAAGGTTAAGGTTACGGTTAGGTTAAGGTTAATGTTAAGATTTTGTTAAGGTTAGGGTTAGGTTATAGTTAAGGTTAGGTTATAGTGAAGGTTAAGGATAAGACCTATAACCTTATCCTTGACCCTAACTATAACCAAACTTTGACTTTACCATTAAAATTAAGCTCAACTTTAGCCCTAAGTTTGACTTTACCCTTAATATAACCTTAACCTAACTTAACCTTAACCTTTACCTTAACCTAAAATTAACCTTAACCTAACCTTAAACTTAACCTTAACCTTATCTTTACCTTATCCTAACCTTAACCTTAACCTTAACCTAATATTAACCTTAACCATAACATTAACCTTAACCTTAACCTTAAACTTAACCTAACCTTAACCTTAACCTTAATCTAACGTTAACCTTAACATTAACCTGATTAAACTCATAACCTTATCCTTATCCTTAACCTAACCTTAACCTTAACTATAAGCTAACCCTAACCTTGACCAAACCCTTAACCTTAACCTTCACTTTCACCTTAACTATAAACTAAACCTAACCTTGACGAAACTCTTAACCTTAACCTTAACCTGACCTTAACTATAACCAGACCCTTACCCTTAACCTAACCTTAACCTTCACTTTACCCTTAACATGAACTTAACCTTAACCTTCACCTAACCTTAAACCTATCCTTACCCTAACCATAACCTTAACTTTACCCTTAACCTAATCTTAATCTTCACCTAACCTTAGCATTTCCCTCAACCTTGACCTTAACCTTAACTTTAACTATAACCTAACCTTAACCTTGACCTTAACTTAACCTAACCTTAACCTTAACCATAACCTTAACCTTAACCTTATCTTAACCTTAACTATAACCTAAGCCTAACCTTGGCCAAACCTTAACATTAACCTTAAGTTTACTCTTAACCTAACCTTATCCTTAACCTTAACCTTGACTTTACCCTTAACCTTAACCTTAACCATAACCTTAACCTTAAACCTAACCTTAACCTGACTAAACCCGTAACTTGAACCTAACCCTAACCTTAACCAAACCTTTAACCTTAACCTTAACCTGACTGACTAAACCCTTGACTTTACCCTTAACCTTAACTTTACCCTTAACTTGACCTTACCCTTAACCTTAACCTTAACTTGAATAAACCAAAACATTAACTATAACCTAACCTTAACCTTGACCAAACCCTTAAAATTAACCTTAACCTTAACCTTTACCTAACGTTAACCTTAACCTTAACCTAACCTTAACCTTAACCTTATCTTAAACTTATCCTTCACTATAACCTGAGCTTAACCTTGACATTAACTATAACCTAACCCTAACCTTGACCAAACCCATAACCTTAACCTTAATATTATCTTAACCTTAACCTTCACTATAACCTAACGTTAACCTTAACCCTATCTTACCCTTAACCTAACCTTAACCTTAACTATAACCTAACCCTAACCTTAACCTCAACCATAACCTTATCTTTACCCTTCACCTTAACCTTAACCTTAACCTTAACCTAACCTTAACCTTAACCATAACCTTAACCTTACCTTAACCTTAACTTTAACCTAACCTTAACCTAACATAAACTTAACCTCAACCTAACCCTAACCCTACCCTAACCTTATCCTTACCCTTAACCTTACCTTGAACGTTAACCTTAACCATAATCTTCACCTCAGGTTAAGGTCAAGGTTAAGGTTATGTTAAGGGTAAAGTCAAGGTTAAGGTTAAGTTAAGGTTAAAGTCAAGGTTAAGGTTAAGTTAAGGTTAAGATTAGGTTAAGGGTGAAGTTAAGGTTAAGGTTAAGGTTAAATGTTTGGTCAAGGTTAAGGGTTAGGTTAAGGTTAAGGTTAGTTTAAGGGTAAACTCAAGGTTAAGGTAAATTTAGGGTTAGGTTAAGGTTAAAGTTAGGTTAAGGTTAGGGTTATGGTTAGGGTTAAGGTTAAGGTTAGGTTAAGGTTAGGGTTATCGTTAAGGTTAAGGTTAATGTTAAGGTTAATGTTAAGGTTAAGGTTAAGGGTTTGGTTAAGGTTAGGGTTAGGTTTTAGTTAGGGTTAAGATTAAGTTAAGATTAAGGTTAAGGTTAAGGTTAAAGTTAAAGTTAGGTTAAGGTTAAGGTTAGGTTAAGGGTGAAGTTAAGGTTAAGGTTAAGGTTAAATGTTTGGTCAAGGTTAAGGGTTAGGTTAAGGTTAAGGTTAGTTTAAGGGTAAAGTCAAGGTTAAGGTAAATTTAGGGTTAAGGTTAGGTTAGGGTTAGGTTAAGGTTAAGGTTAAAGTTAGGTTAAGGTTAAGGTTAAGGTTAGGGTTAAGGTTAAGGTTAAGGTTAATGTTAAGGTTAAGGTTAAGGGTTTGGTTAAGGTTAGGGTTAGGTTTTAGTTAAGGTTAAGATTAGGTTAAGATTAAGGTTAAGGGGGCAAGGTTAAGGTTAAGGTTGAGGTTAAGGTTACTGGTTAAGGTTAAGTTAAGGTTAATATTAAGTTAAGGGTGAAGTTAAGGTTAGGGTTAAGGTTAAATGTTTGGTCAAGTTTAAGGGTTAGGTTAAGGTTAAGGTTAGTTTAAGGGTAAAGTCAAGGTTAAGGTAAATTTAGGGTTAAGGTTAGGGTTAGGGTTAGGGTTAGGTTAAGGTTAAGGTTAGGTTAAAGTTAGGGTTATGGTTAAGGTTAAGGTTAAGGTTAATGTGAAGGTTAAGGTTAAGGGTTTGGTTAAGGTTAGGGTTAGGTTTGAGTTAAGGTTAATATTAGGTTAAGATTAAGGTTAAGGGGGCAAGGTTAATGTTAAGGTTAAGGTTACAGGTTTAGTCAGGTTAAGGTTAAGGTTAAGGGTGAGGTCAAGGTTAGGGTTAGGTTATAGTTAAGGTAAAGGTTGAGGTCAAGTTAAGGTTAATATTAGGTTAAGGGTGAAGTTAAGGTTAAGGTTAAGGTTAAATGTTTGGTCAAGGTTAAGGGTTAGATTAAGGTTAAGGTTAGTTTAAGGGTAAAGTCAAGGTTAAGGTAAATTTAGGGTTAAGGTTAGGTTAGGCTTAGGTTAAGGTTAAGGTTAGGGTTATGGTTAAGGTTAAGGTTAAGGTTAAGGTTAATGTTAAGGTTAAGGGTTTGGTTAAGGTTAGGGTTAGGTTTTAGTTAAGTTTAAGATTAGGTTAAGGTTAAGGTTAAGGGGGCAAGGTTAAGGTTAAGGTTGAGGTTGAGGTTACAGGTTTAGTCAGGTTAAGGTTAAGGTTAAAGGTTTGGTCAAGGTTAGGGTTAGGTTATAATTAAGGTAAAGGTTGAGGTTAAGGGTAAAGTTATAGTTATGTTAAGGTTAGGATAAGGTTAAGGTTAAGGGTTTCGTCAAGGTTAGTGTTAGGTTATAGTTAAGGTTAAGGTTAAGGTTAGGTTAAGTTAAGGTTAAGGTCAAGGTTTAGGGTAAGGTTAAGCTTAGGTTAAGGTTAATATTAGGTTAAGGGTATAGTTAAGGTTAAGGTTAGGTTAAGGGTAAAGTTAAGGATAAAGTTAGGATTAGCGTTACGGTTAAGGTTAGGTTTTTGTCAAGGTTAAGGTTAGGTTATAGTTAAGGTTAAGGTTGAGGTTAAGGTTAAGGTTACGGGGATAGTAAGCTTAAGGTCAAGGATAAGGTTACGGGTCTTAACCTTTACCTTCACTATAACCTAGCCTTAACCTTATCAATAACCTAAACTTTAAACTAAACTTAACCATAACCTTAACCTTAACCTTGACCTTAACCTTGAACCTTAACCTTAACCTAATCTTAACCTTAACCTAACCTTAACCATAACCATAACCTTAACCTTAACCTTAACCTAACCTTAATCTTGACTTTAACTATAACCTAACCCTAACCTTGAACAAACCCCTTAACCTTAACATGACTAAACTTGTAACCTTAAACTTAACCTTTACCCTTAACCCTAACCTTACCCTTAACATTAACCTGAGGTTAAGTTTATGGTAAAGGTTAAGGTTAAGGATAAGTTAAGGTTAAGGGTAAGGTCAAGGTTAAGGTTACGGGTTTAGTCAGGTTAAGGTTAAGGTTAAGGGTTTGGTCAGGGTTAGGGTTAGGTTATAATTAAGGTCAAGGTTAAGGTTAGGTTAAGATTAAGGTTAAGGTTATGGTTAAGGTTAAGGTTAAGGTTAAGGGTTTGGTAAAGGTTAAGGTTAGGTTAAGGTTAAGATTACGTTAAGGGTAAAGTTAAGGTTATGGTTAAGGTAAGGCTAAGTTTAGTAAGGGTAAAGTTAAGGTTAAGGTTAAGGTTAAGGTTAAGTTAAGGTTAAGGTTAAGGATAGGTTAGGGTTAAGGTTAGGGGAAGGTTAAGGTTAAACATAAGGTTAAGGTTAAGGTTTTACTTTACTCTTAACCTAATCTTAAGCTTAAGCTTAACCTTAACCTTAACTTAACATTAACCTTAACTTTGACCTAACCGTAACCTTCACCTTCACCTAACCATAACCTTAATCTAACCATAACCTTAACCTTAACATTATCTTATCCTTAACCTTGACCATAACCTTAAACTTGACATTACCCTTAACCTAACCTTAACCTTAACCTTAACCTAACCCTAACCCTAACCTTGACCAAACCCTTAACCCTAACCTTAACCTGACTAAACTCGTAACCTTAACCTTACTCTTACCCTTCACCTTAACCTTGAATTTACCCTTAACCTAATCTTAACCTAACCTTAACTGTAAGCTAACCCTAACCTTGACCAAACCCTTAACCTTAACCTTAACCTAACCTAACCTTAACCTTAACTAAAATATTCCCCCAACCTTAACCTTAACTTTACCTTTAACCTAATATTAACCTTATCTATAACCTAACCCTAACCTTAACCTTAATCATAAAATTTTCTTTACCCTTAACCTTAACCTTCAACTTAACTATAACCTAATCCTAACCTTGACCAAACGCTTAACCTTAACCTTAATCTGACCTTAACAATAACTTAACCTTAACCTTGACCAAACCCTTAGGTTATGGTTAAGGTTAAGGTTAAGGTAAGCTTAGGGTAAAGGTTCACATTAAGGTTAAGGTTAAGGGTTTCCTCAAGGTTAGGGTTATGTTATAGTTAAGGTCAAGGTAAGGTTAAGGTTAAGGTTGCAGGTTTAGTCAGGTTAAGGTTAAGGTTAAGGTTAAGGGTAAGGTTAGGTTCAGGGTAAAGTTAAGGTTCAGGTTAAGGTTACGGGTTCAGTATGGTTAGGGTAAGGTTAAGCGTAAATTTAAGGTTAAGGTTATGGTTAAGGTTAGGTTCAGGTTCAAGTTAAGGTTTAGGTTAGGGTTAAGGTGAGGGGAAGGTTAAGTTTAAACTTAATGTTAAGGTTAAGGATAAGGTTTTAGTCAGGTTAAGGTTAAGGTTAAGGTTAAGGTTAGGTAAAGGTTAAGGTTAAGGTTAGGGTTAATTTTAGGGTTAAGGTTAGGGTTAGGATATAGTTGAGGTTAAGGTTAAGGTTAAGGGTAAAGTTAGAGTCAAGGTGAAGTTTAATGGTTTGGTCAAGGTTAGGGTTAGGTTAAGGGTTAACGTCAAGGTTAAGGTTATGGTTAAGGTAAGGTTAAGATAAGGAAAAGGGTAAGGTTAAGGTTAAGGTTAGGTTAAGGTTATGGTTAAGGTAATGTTAAGGTTAAGGTTAGGTTAAGGTTAAGATAAGGTTAAGGTTAACATAACCTTAACCTTAACCTTAACCTTGACCTTAATTATAACCTTAACCTGACTAAACCCATAACCTTAACCTTAACCATAACCTTACCAAACCCTTATGGTTAGGTTAAGGGTAAAGTCAAAGTTAGGGTTATGCTTATGGGAAGGTTAAGGTTAAGGTTAAGGTTAGGATTAAGGTTAGGTTAAGGTTAAGGTTAAAGTCAAGGTTAATGTGAAGGTTAGGTTAAGGTTAAGGTTAGATTAAGGGTAAAGTTAAGGTTAAGGTCACGTTAAGATTAAACTTAACCCTTAACCGTATCTTACCCTTAACTGTAACCTTAACCTAACCTTAACCTTAACCTTAAACTAACCTTAACCTAAACTTAACTTTAACATTAACTTAACCCTAACCTTGACATAACCCTTAACCTTAACCTTAAGATAACCTTAACCTTAACTTTACCCTTAACGTTGACTTTGACCTTAACTTTCCCCTAGCCTTAACCTTAACCTTCCCCTAACCTTAACCTTAACCTAACCTTAACCTTAACCCAACCTTAAACTTAATCTTACCCTTAACCTTCTCCTTAACCTTAACCTTAAGGTTAAGGTTATGGTAAGGGTAAGGTTAAGGTTACAGGTTTAGTCAAGTTAAGGTTAAGGTTATAATTAAGGTCAAGTTTAAAGTTAAGGTTAGGTTATAGTTAAGGTCAAGGTTTAGGTTAGGTTATGGTGAAGGTTAAGGTTAAGGTTAAGGGTGAAGGTTAAGGTTAAGACGCGTATCCTCAACCTTCACCCTTAACCTTAACCTTACTAAACCTGTAACCTTAACCTTAACCTTGACTTTACCATTAAGCTTAACTTAACCTTAACTATAACCAAACCCTAACCTTGACCTTAAATTTACCCTTAACCTTAACCTTAACCTTAAATGTAAACTTGACCTTAACTATAACCTAACCCTAATATTAACCTTAAGTTTAACTTTACCCTTAACCTTCACCTTAACCTTAACTTTTCCCTTAACCTTAACCTTAACTGAAGCTAACCTTAACCTTAACCTTCCCCTTGACCTTAACCTTAACCTTAACCTTGACTTTACCCTGACCTAACCTTAATGTTACCCATAACCTAACCCTAACCTTCAGGTTAGGTTAACCTTGACCAAACCCTCAACCTTAACCTTAACCTAACCTTAACGTAACCTTAACCTAAACCCTAACCCTAACCTTAACCTTATGTTAACCTTAACCTAACTTTAACATTAACCTTAACCTAACCATAACCTTACCCTTAACCTAAAATTTAAACTTAACCTTAACCTTAACTTAACCTAACCCTAACCTTGACCTTAACCTTAACCTAACCTTGACTTAACCTTACGTTTAAATTTATCCTAACCTTAACCTGAACCTTACCTTTACCCTTAACCTAACCCCAACCTTAACCTAACCCTAACCTTGACCTTGAATTTACCTTAACCCCTTAACCTTAACTTTCACCTTAACCTTAAATTTACCCTTAACTTAACCATAACCTAACTTCATAGTCCCTATATTACCAGTATAGTACCTTATTGTTATTAGTGTAACTCCTTTACTGTTATTATTGTACCCTTGTAACCCCCATTTTTTTATTATTGTGCCCTTAAATTATTATTGTTAGGTCGGCTACGATTACATTATGGCCCTCTAGGATTACATTATGGCCACATGGACTCTTATATATAGAAAGGAGTTTTTGTAAATTGTATCATCCAAGAATTGTTCATTTATGTAATGTATTGGAGGTTTCCCCCTCGAAGTGGCTCATTTATAAGGCATTGATATCTCTTTTCTTCTATTTTTGGAGCTGGTTACACAACATTTGGTATCAGAGCTTTGGATTCTAGGGTTTTGCTGCTCCAAACAGGTCATCGTGGCATTTTCGCTATGAATTTTTTTCTACAAAGTTTCAAAAGCTGAAATTGTTAGGGCACGAAGCTAAAATCTTGAGGAAGATTTTCTAAAAATTTCAGAGCTTGATTCACAATATTTTTGGAGATATGATCTATGGAAGTTAGGTCTTTTGTCAGGCTCCTAAACAGGACATCGTGGAATTTTCGCTATAACATTTTTTATACGAAGGTTCTGAATCGGAAATTTCTAGGGTGAAAAGATGAAATCCAGAGGAAACGCGTACAAAAATTTTAGAGCTTGATTTGCAATATTTTGGGAGATATGATCTGTGGAAGGTGGTACTTTTTCAGGCTCTTGAATTTCATCTAAAAGAGGTGATCGTGGGAAAATTTCAATAACTCTCTCTCTCTGAGTATCGGATTGGAGTGCCGTAATAATTGGTCGCAAGTAAATGGACTGCAGTTTCTTGGATATCAATTTTAGAGGTGAAGGATGAAACAGTGACACGTGGTTAGTCGTACAATTTCAATCTACTGAACCAGTCCATAATTAGGTCATTGTGGGAGATTGGACATAACTTTGTCTTGGAGAATCCAAATTAGGTCAGAACTATGGAATTCAAAACAGAATTCATAGGGCTACTTCAGTGCTGAATTTCAGATATTGAAGAGCTGAAATCATAGAGATAATCAAATTTAAATATCAAGCTCCTCAAAAGCAAGAAAAAGGTGTGTATTTTGTTTTCTGAATTACATAAGTCTTGTTGAAAAATCAATTTGAATTGATTCCAAGGGCACATTGTAGAATCAATATCAGTATTGGGTTCTAAAAAATGCCCCATAAAAATAATTCAACACCCATTAAGCCTTCAGAAGGCTGTACTATGACTCATGAAGATGAATAATTGCAACATGATCTATCAAAATTACAAGAGCAAGTGCACCAAATTTCGCTCTCGCAAAGAGAAGCAAAAAATGAAATGGAAGTTTTGAAGAAAGGCATGGAAGCAAAGATGGATGGTGTGAAGAATAATGTGGATGGTTTGAAGAAATACGTGGAATCTAAGATAGATGACATGGAAGCTGGCATGGAATCTAAAATGGAAAACATGAAGAATGATCTAAAATCAGATATAGAAGGTTTGACAAAGTTGATACAAGAAATGTTTCCTAATGGTGAAAAGATAGTAGAGGAAACTCATGATGAGAACAAAATAAATGTTAATTCTGATTTCATAAACTCTAATGTTGGCGGGAAGAACCACGATATTCCAAAAATGGATATGAGGAAGTTTGATGGAAAGGATCCTGTAACATGGATACTACAGATGGAGCAATATTTTGATCTCCATAATGTGCAAAACACACAAAAGGTACGCATTGCAACTTTACATTTAGAACAAAATACATTTGTATGGTATCGATGGCTTTGCTCCGTAAAAAAATTGTCACTTGGTCAATTTTTACGGAGGAAATGATAGCACATTATGAGGATACAAAGAGCAACACCTTCTTTAGCCAATTGATAAATCTCAAACAAAAGGGTTTAGTGGGGGAGCACATTGAGGACTTCCAAAAAATTGAATATAAGGGTAACTGATATTCCAGAGGAACACAGGATTGATCTCTTCATAGGCACTTTAAAGGATAACATCCAACATGAAGTTCACGTTTTGGAACCTGATTCATTGGAGAAGACATTCAGGTTGGCAAGAAAAATTGAATTTAAAATTATGGCGACAAGGAAGCCTACCACTCACTTCTATAAAGAAGGAAGTGTTTCTACGCCTATATTTCCACAACCTACAAGGTTGACACCACAAAGATTTGAAGAAAAAGGAGCAAAAGGGCTTTGCTACAGTTGTGATAGCAAATACACTAAAGGTCATAAGTGTGCTGAGAAGAAATTATTTTACATAGATTGTGAAGAGGAAGAAGAAAATGAACAAGAAGAGGATATACACCAAGAACCAGCCCTAGAAGAGGAATAAATGAATCTGGCCATATCATGTAATGAACTGGCAGGAATTACCACTCCTCAAACTCTCAAGATAGAAGGACATATCAAGAAGAAAAAGGTATTAGTATTGATTGATTTAGGTAGCACCCATAATTTTATTCATTGTAAGTTAGCTAAGGAATTAAATTGTTTCCTTATACCCAGCACCAGAATGTCAAATTATGGTGGCAAATGGAGGAACTATAATTTTCTATGGAAAATGCCATAATATCAAGCTAACCATGGGGGAATATGTATTTACTAGTCCAATGTTTTCTATTCCTATGGGAGGTGCTGATGTTGTACTAGGAGTACAATGGTTACAATCTTTGGGGACGGTAGCTTTTAATTTTCAAGAACTTTTCTTGAAATTTTTTTCAGAAGGAAAGGAAGTTGAATTACGGGGTATTGCAGGGAATATTGGAAATATAATAAGCTATAATTTCATGACAAATCTTCTAAAGAAAGAACAACGAGGTGTAATTGCACAATTATGCTCACTAGAAGTTCCAACATCAAAATCATCTATTTTTGTAGATCTCCAACAAGTCTTGGAAAATAATTCCAAGGTGTTTGAAACTCCCAAAGGACTCCCACCTATTCGTGATCATGATCATGTTATTCATTTGATTCCAGGAAGTGTTCCTCTAAACATCAGGCCTTATAGATATTCTTACGTCCAAAAGAACAAAATTGAACGTATGATTGCAGAAATGTTAGAGGCGGGTATAATTCAACCTAGTCAAAGTTCTTTCTCTGCTCCTGTAGTATTGGTACACAAGAAGGATGGATCATGGTGAATGTGTCCAGATTATAGGGAGCTTAATAAGCTCAACATTAAAGATAAATTTTTCATTCCTATGATTGATGAATTATTGGATAAATTACATGGAGCAATTTATTTTACCAAGTTGGATCTTCGTTCAGGATATCATCAAATTAGAATGATGATATACTAACCCTTCTTTAGAAAATTTGTGCTGGTATTTTTTTGATGATATACTAATCGATAACAGGTCTTGGAAGGATCATGTTGAACATGTTGAAAGGGTGCTCAAACTATTGCAGGAGAAACAATTATATGCAAAAACATCCAAATGTTTCTTTGGAGTACAAGAGGTGGAATATCTGGGTCATATTGTATCTCACGAGGGTGTTAAAGTAGACCCTAAAAAAAATAAAGCCATTAAGGAATGGAAATTCCCCACAACCATAAAGCATTTGCGAGGATTTCTCGGGCTAACAGGGTATTATCGCAAGTTTGTTAAGAATTATGGGAGAATAGTAGCACTTCTAACAACATTATTGAAGAAAGATGCATTTTCATGGACTCCTGAAGCAACTAAGGCCTTTGAACATCTTAAAGAGGCAATGTGCCTAGCACTGGTCTTAGCTACACCAGACTTCACAAAAACCTTTATTGTGGAATGTGATGCCTCAGGAAATGGAATTGGTGCTATTTTAATGTAGGAAGGAAGACCCATTGCTTTTGAAAGTCTTCAAATCAAAGGAAAGTATTTATAGAAACCTATTTATGAGAAGGAAATGTTAGCAATACTACATGCACTAAAGAAAAGGAGAACCTACCTAATGTGAAGATACTTCAAGGTAAAAACTGATCATGATAGTCTTAAACACTTTTTGGAACAAAGACTATCTTCAGAAGAGCAGCAAAAATGGGTCACAAAGATGTTGGGTTATGAATTTGAAATAATCTACAAAAAAGGAAAGCTCAATGTTGTTGCATATGCACTCTCAAGAAAGAATGAATAGGTGGATGCATTGCTTTGTGCCATTTCTATTATCCAACCAGATTGGATAACCGAAGCAAGAGATGGATGGAAGAAGGACAAAGATATATGGGCACTCATTCGAAAGTTGCAGCAAGATCCTAGTACATCTAATACATTTAGTTGGAAAAATGATTCCTTATGGTACAAATATCACTTATATCTTTGTAAGAATTCCCAACTAAAACAAAAGATTCTTCTGGAATTGCACACTTCTCCTTTAGGAGAACACTCAGGATTTTTAAAAACTTACCACAGGGTAAAGAAAGAATTTTTTTGGGGTGGCCTTAAATCTGATATTCAAAATTTTGTGGTGGAATGTTTGGTTTGCCAGCAGAATAAAGTTGAGACAATTAAGATCTCGGGACTTCTACAACCTTTATCCATTCCAAGTCAATGTTGGGAGGATATTTCAATGGATTTTATCACAGGTTTACCTAAGTCCGAAGGAAAGAGTGCCATCATGGTGGTAGTTGAGAGACTTACCAAGTATGCACACTTTTGTGAATTATCTCATCCATTTAAAGCAAGTACAGTTACTACTACATTTATGGACATAATTCAAAAGCTACATGGAAGCCCAAGGGTTATTGTGAGTGACATAGATCCCATTTTTTCTGGAAATTTTTGGACGGATTTATTTTCTTGTTTGGGTACTCAATTAGCTCATAGCTCATCTTATCAGCCTCAATCTGATGGTCAAAATGAGATAGTAAATAAATGTTTGGAAGGATATCTTCGTTGTTTTGTATCTGATAAACAAGCACAATGGGTCAAGTGGTTACCTCTCGCTGAATGGTGGTATAACACTTCCTTCCATATTGCAGCAAAGATGACCCCATTTATGGCACTTTATGGATATCATCCACCATCTATCACATCATCTTTAAGGGAAAATTTGAAGGTTCAAACAGTGGAAGATTACATCGAGCATCATCAAGAAGTTCTCCAACTCTTAAAGGATAACCTAAATTTGAAACAAAATCAAATGAAACAAGAGGCAGATAAACATCGCAGCAAGAGAAGTTTTGATGTAGGAGATTGGGCATTTTTACGGCTACAACCATACAAAAAAATGTCCCTCAAACAAGCTAAGAAGGATAATAAATTATATCCAAAGTACTATTGTCCTTACAAGGTGTTGCAAAATATTGGTACTACGGCATACAAATTAGAGCTTCCTACTTCTTCGCGAGTGCATCCAGTTTTCCATGTTTCATGCTTAAAAAAGGTTATAGGTGAAAATATTTCAGTTCAAAAAATATCGCCAAAACTTGATGAGGAAGGAAATGTCATATTGGAACCTGAAGCGGTCACAGAAACAAGAACTCGACAGCTACGGAATCGATCAATTTCAGAGTATCTCATCAAGTGGAATAACTTACCCACTGAAGATTCTACATGGGGGGATGAGAAGTTTATACAGAAGCACCCAGAGCTACTCAAGCATTGAGGAAAACACTTTTTTGAAGGAGAGGGGCATGTTAGGTCCCTATATTACCAGTATAGTCCCTTCTTGTTATTAGTGTAACGCCTTTATTGTTATTATTGTACCCTTGTAACCCCCATTTTGTTATTATTGTGCCCTTAAATTATTATTGTTAGGTCGGCTAGGATTACATTATGGCCACATGAACTCCTATATATAGAAAGGAGGTTTTGCAAATTGTATCATCCAATAATTGTTCATTTATTTAATGTATTGGAGGTTTCCCCCTCGAAGTGGCTCATTTCTAAGGCGTTGATATCTCTTTTCTTCTATTTTTGGAGCTCGTTACACAACACCTTGACTTAACCTTAACTTTAAATTTACCCTAACCTTAACATGAACCTTACCCTTACCCTTAACCTAACCCCAACCTTAACCTTGACTTTACCTTAACCTAACCCTAACCTTGACCTTGACTTTACCTTAACCCTTTAACCTTAACCTTCACCTTAACCTTAACTTTACACTTAACTTAACCTTAACCTAACTTTAAATATAACCTAACCCTAACCTTGACCAAACCCTGAACCTTAAATTTAACCTTAACCTTAACTATAACCTAAGCCAAACCTTGACCAAAACCCTTAACCTTAACCTTAACCTTAACTATAACCTAACCTTAAATTTTCCCTTAACCTTACCTTAATGATAACCTTAACTTAACCTTAACCTTAACCTTATCCTTAACCTTATGTTAACCTTACCTTAACCATACCCTTAAAATTGTCCTTAACTATAACCTAACCCTAACCTTGACCAAACCTTAACCTTAAGGTTAAGGTTTAAAGTTAAAGTTAAAGTTAGGGTTAAGGTTAGGGGAGGGTTAAGGTTATGGCTAAAGTTAAGGTTAGAGCAAGGTTAAGGTTAAGGTTAAGGATACGGTTAAGGTTAGGGGAACATTAAGGTTAAATTTAGGTTAATGTAAGGTTAAGGTTATGGGTTTAGTCAAGTTAAGGTTAACATTAAGGTTAAGGTTAAGGTTATGGTAAGGTTAATGTTAAGATCATGTTAGGTTAAGGGTAAAGTTAAGGTTAGGTTTAGGTTAAGGTTAAGGTTATGGTTAGCCTAAGGTAATGGTTAAGGTTAAGGTTAAGGTTAAGGTTAGCTTAAGGTTATGGTTAGGTTAATGTTAAGATTAGGCTAAGGTTAAGGTTAAGGTTTCGTCAAGTTTACGGTTAGGTTATAGTTAAGGACAAGGTCAAGGTTAGGTTAAGGGTAAATTCAAGGTTAAGGTTAGGTTAAGGTTAAGATTAGGTTAAGGGTAAAGTTATGGTTAAGGATAGCTTAAGGTTAAGGTCAATGTTAAGGGTAAAGTTAAGGTCAAGGTTAGGGTTAGGTTATAGTTAAGGTTAAGCGTTTGGTCAAGGTCAAGGTTAGATTAATTTTAAGGTTATGGTTAAAGTTAAGGACCTTAACCTAATCTTAACATTAACCTAACCTTTAACTTAACCTTAACCTAACTATAACCTTACCCATGACCTTAACCTTAACCCTAATCTTAACCATAAATTTACCCTTAACCTAACCTTAACATTAACCTTAACTTTAACCTTAACCTAACATTAACCTTGAATTTACCCTTAACGTAATGTTAACCTTAACGGTCACCTTATCTTAACCTTAACCTAACCTTAAGCTTAACTATAACCTTAACCTTAACTTTCCCATAACCGTAACCTTAACCTTGACTTTACCCTTAACCTAACCTTAACCTTTACCTCATTAAACCCATAACCTTAACCTTAACCTTAACTATAACCTAACCCTAACCTTAACCCTTACCTTACCCATAGCTTTAAAATTAAGGTTAAGCTTAAGCTTAAGGTTAAGGTTAAGGTTAGGTTAAGATTATGATAAGGATAAGGTTAAGGTTAAGGTTAGGTTAAGGTTAAGGGTTTGGTCAAGGTTAAGGTTAGGTTATAGTTAAGGTCAAGGTTAAGGTTATGAGAAGGTTAAGGTTAAGGTTTGGTCAAGGTTAGGGTTAGGTTATGGGTAAGGTTAAGGTTAGGTTAATGTTATGGTTAGGTTAAGGTTAAGATTAGGTTAAGGTTAAGGTTAAGGTTAAGGTTACGGTTAAGGTTAAGGTTAAATTTAAGGGTTTGGTCAAAGTTAAGGTTAGGTTAAGGTTAATGTTAAGGGTTTGCTCATGGTTAGGGTTAGGTTATAGCTAAGGTTAAGGTTAAGGTTAGGTTAAGGTTAAGATAATGTTAATGTTAAGGTTTTGGTCAAGGTTAGGGTTAGTATATAGTTAAGGTTAGGTTCAATTAAGCTTAAGGTCAAGGTTAAGGTTAGGTTAAGGTTAAGATTAGGTTAAAGGTAAAGTTAAGGTTAAGGTTAGGTTAAGGGTAAAGTTAAGGTTAAGGTTAGGGGAAGGTTAAGGTTAAATTTAAGGTTAAGGGTTTGGTCAGAGTTAGGGTTAGGTTATAGTTAAGGGTAAGGTTAAGGTTACAGGTTTAGTCAGGTTAAGGTTAAGGTTAAGGTTAAGGTCAAGGTTAAGGGTTTGGTCAAGGTTAGGGTTAGGTTATAGTTAAGGGTAAGGTTAGGGTTACAGGTTTAGTCAGGTTGAGGTTAAGGTTAAGGTTACGTTAAGGGTGAAGTCAAGGTTAAGGTTAAGGATAATTTTAAAGTTAAGTTTATGGTTAAGAATAAGGTTATGGTTAAGGTTAAGGTTAAGAAAAAGTTAAGGTCAAGGTTAATGGTTATGATAAGGTCAAGGTTAATGTTAGGTTTAATTTTAAGGTTAGGTTAAGGTTAGGTTAAGGTTAAGGTCAGGCTAAGGTTAAGGTTAAGGTTAAGGTTAAAGCTAAGGTTAATGTTAGGTTAATGTTAAGGTTAAGGTTAAGGTTAAGGTTAAGGTCAAGGTCAAGGTCAACGTTAACCTAAAATTCACTTTTAACCTTACCTTTTCCTTGACCTTAACATGAACTTTAACCTTAGTAATCCCATACCCTTAACTTTATCTTAACCTTACCTTAACCATAACCTTAACCTTGACCTTAACTATAAGCTAAACCTAACCTTGGCCAAACCCTTAACCTTAACCATCCCAAACCCTTAACCTTAACCTAGCGTTAACCTTAACGTAGCCTTACCCATAACCTTAACCTTAACCTTCACCTTAACCTTAACATTAACTTTACCCTTAACCTAACCTAAACCTTAACTACAACCTAACCCTAAATATAACCTTAACAATAACCTTATCTTACCCTTAACCTTAACCTTAACCTAATCTTAACTTTAACCTTAACCTGACCTTAACTATAACCTAACCCTAACCTTGACCAAACCCTTAGCCTTAAACTTGACTCAACCTTAACCTTAACCTTAACCTAACTTAACCTTAACCTTCACCTTGACCTTAACCTTAACCTTACCCTTAACCGTCACCTTAACCTAACCATAACCGTAACCTTAACCTTAACCTTTACCTTAACCTTCCCCTAACCTTAACCCTAAAATTAACCTTAACTTCACCCTTAACCTAACCTTAACCTTAACTTCACCCTTAACCTAACCTTAACCTTATCTTTAACCTTAACCTAACCTTAACCTTAACCTAACCATAAACTTAACCTTACCTTAACCTAACTTAACCTTGACCTTGACCTTTAACCTTAACCATAGCCTTATCTTTACCATTAACCTTAACCTTACCCTAACCATAACCTTAACTTTACCCTTAACCTAATCTTAACCTTAAACTTACCTTAACCTTGACCATAACTATAACCTAACCCTAACCTTAACCTTAACTATAACCTAACCCTAAACTTGACGAAACCCTTAAACTTAATATTAACCTTAACCTTAACCTTACCCCCTTATCCTAACCCTAACCTTGACCAAACCCTTAACCTTAACCTTAACCTTAACCTAACCTTAACCTTAACTTTAACTTTCCCCTAACCTTTACCTTTACCTTAAGTATAATTTATCCTTAACCTTGACCTTAACTATAACCTAACCCTAACGTTGACCAAACCCTTAACCTTAACCTTAACCTTAACATTAACCTTACCCCCTTAACCTAATCCTAACCTTGACCAAACCCTTAACCTTAACCTTAACCTTAACCTTAAAGTAACCTTAACCTTAACTTTAACTTTATCTTAACCTTAACCTTAACCTTAACCTTCACCTTGACCAAACCCTTAACCTTACCCTTGACCAAAACCTTAACCTAAAGCTTAACCTGACTAAACCTGTAACCTTAACCTTGAATATAACCTAACCCTAACCTTGACCAAGCCCTTAACCTTAACCTTAACTTGAACCTAAACCTAACCTTAACCTTGACCTTAACTATAACCTAACCCTCACCTTGACAAAATCCTTAACCTTGAATTTAACCTTAACCTTAAGTATAACCTAACCCTAACATTGACCTTAACCTTAGCCTAGCCTTAACCTTCAGCTTAACTATAACCTAACCCTAACCTTGACCTTAACCTTAACCTTCCCATAACTATAAACTTAACCTTGACATTACCCTTAACCTAACCTTAGCCTTAACCTTAACATAACCTTAAACTTAACTTTAACTTTAACCTAACCTGAAGGGATAAGCTAACCCTAACCTTGACCAAACCCTTAACCTTAACCTTAACCTTAACCTTAACCTTGGATTTACCCTTAACCATGACCTTGACCTTGACCTTAACCTAACCTTAACCTTAACCTTAACCTTAACCTTATCTTACCCTTAAACTAACCTTAACATTAACTCTAACTTAACCCTAACCATTACCAAACCCTTAACCTTAACCTTTACCAAACCCTTACCTTAACCTAACTTTAACCTTAACCTTCCCCTAACTTTAACCTTAACCTTAACCTTAACCCTAACCTTAACCTTAACCTTACCCTTAACCTTCACCTTAACCTTAACTTTACCCTTAACATTGACCTTACTCTTAACCTTCATCTTAACCTTAACCTTAACTTTACCCTTAACCTTGACCTTAACCTTAACCTTGACCAAACCCTTAACCTTAACCTTTAAATGATGAAACCCGTAACCTAAGGGTAAATTTAAGGTTAAGGTTAGGGTTGAGGTTAAGGTTAAGGTTAGCTTAAGGTTAACCTTGACCTTGACCTTAACCTTACCCTTAACCTTTACCTAACCTTAAACTTACCCTAACCTTGACCTTAACTATAACCTAACCTTAACCTTAACCTAACCTTAACTTTAACCATAACCTTAACTTTACCCTTAAACATAACCTTCACCTTAACCTTCACCTTTAACCTTAACCTGACCAAAACCTTAACCTGACTAAACACTTAACCTTGACCTAATTGGAACCTTAACCTTACCTTAATCTAGCTTAACCTTGACATTAAGCTTAAACTTAACCATAACCCTAACCTTAACCTTAACCTTAATTTAACCATAACCTTAACCTTAATGTTAACCTAACCTTATCTTAACCAGAACCTAAAATTTACCCTTAACGTAACCTTAACCTTGACCTTAAGGTTAGGGTTAGGTTAAGGGTAAAGTTAAGGTTAAGGTTAGGTTAAGGTTAAGGTCAAGGTAAGGTTAAGGGTAAGGTTAAGGTTAAGGTTAGGTTAAGGTTCAGATCAAGGTTAGGGTTAGGTTCAGGCTAAGGGTGAAGGTTAAGGGTAAGGTTAAGGTTAAGGTTAGGGGAAGGTTAAGGTTAAGGGTTTAGTTAAGGTTAACATTAGGTTAAGGTTAAGGTTACGGCTTTTAGTTACAAAGACCTAATCTGATATCGACCTTAACCTTATTTATAACTTACACTAACCTTTTTAAGGGTTTAGTCAAGTTGGGTGATAGTCGTGTTAAGGGATTGGTCAAGGTTAGGGTTAGGTTATAGTTAAGGTCAAGGTTAAAGTTAGGTTAAGGTTAAGGTTAAGTTAAAGTTAATGTTAAGGGTTTGGTCAAGGTTAGGGTTAGGTTATAGTTAAAGTTAAGGTTAAGGTCAAGGTTAAGGGTAAGGTTAAGGTTAATGTTAAGGGTTTGGTCAAGGTTAGGGTTAGGTTATAGTGAAGGTTAAGCTTAAGTTAAGAGTAAATTCAAGGTTAAGGTTAAGGGTAACGTTAAGTTAAGGGTAAATTTAAGGTTAATGTTAAGGTTTTGTCAAGGTTAGGGTTAGGTTATAGTTAAGGTTAAGATAAGGTTAAGGTTAAGGTTAGGTTAAGGGTAAAGTTAAGGTTAAGGTTAGCATAAGGTTAGGGTAAGGGTAAGGGTAAGGTTAAGGTTAAGGTCAAGGTTAAGGTTAAGGTCAAGGTTAAGGTCAAGGTTAAGGTTAAGTAAATGTTAAGCTTAAGGTTAATGTTAAGGGTTTGGTCAAGGTTAGGGTTAGGTTATAGTTAAGGTCAAGGTTATGGTTAAGGGTAAGGTTATAGTTAAGTTAAGGTTAAGGTTAAGGTTAGGTTAAGGTTAAGATAAGGTTAACGTTAAGGTTAAGGTTAGGGTTAGCTTAAGGGTAAATTCAAGGTGAAGGTTAAGGTTAGTGTTACGGGTCTTAACCTTAAACTTCACTATAACCTAACGTTAACCCGAACTCATCTGACCCAACTCAACCTGACTAACCTTAACCTTGACCTTAACTATAACCTAACACTAACTTTAAGGATTTATTCAAAGTTAGGGTTAAGTTATATTTAAGTTCAAGGTTAAGGTTAGGTTAAGGGTAAAGTTATGGTTAAGGTTAGGTTAAGTGTAAATTTAAGGTTAAGGTTAGGTAAGGGTAAGCTTAAGGTTAAGTTTGTGGTAAGCTTAAGGTTAAGGTTAAGGTTATGGTAATGGGAAGGTTAAGGTTAACGTTAAGGTTAAGTTAAGGTTAAGGTTAAGGTTTGGTAAAGGTTAGGGTTAGGTTATACTTAAGGTCAAGGTTAAGGTTAGGTTAAGGGTAAAGTCAAAGTTAAGGTTAGGTTAAGGTTAATATTAGGTTAAGGGTAATGTTAAGGTTAAGGTTAAGGGTTTGGTGAAGGTTAGGGTTAGGTGTTACGGGTTTAGTTAGGTTAAGGTTAAGGTTAAGGGTTCGGTCAAGGTTAAGGTTAGGTTATAGTTAAGGTCAAGGTTAAGGTTAGGTTATAGTGAAGGTTAAGGTTAAGATAAGGTTAAGGTTAGGTTATAGTGAAGGTTAAGGTTAAGATAAGGTGGTAATATTGCTAGGGTAAGGGTAAGGTTAGGTTACGTGTTTATTCAAGTTCTAGGCTGGTGGTTAAGGGGTAAGGTTAAGGTTATAGTTAAGGTAAAGGTTAAGGTTAGGTTACAGTTAAAGTTAAGGTTAAGGTAAAGGTAGAGGTTAAGGTTAAGGTTAAAGGTCTTAACCTTAACCTTCATTATAACATTAACCCTAACCTTAACCTTAGCTATAACCTAACCCTGACCTTGACCAACCCCTTAACCTTAACCTTAACCTGACTAAACCTGTAGCCTTGACCTTAACCTTACACTTAACCTTCACCTTAACCATAACTTTACCCTTAAGCTAACCTTAAACTTAACCTTAACCTTAAACTTACACCCTTAACCTTAACCTGACTAAACCTGTTACCTTAACGTTACCCTTACCTAACCTTAACCTTAAGCTTAAACTAACCTTAAGTTAAGGTTAAGGTTAGGTTAAGGTTAAGGTTAAGGTTAGGATAAGGGTAAAGTCAAAGTTAAGGTTAGGTTAAGGTTAAGTTTATGGTTAAGGTTACAGGTTTAGTTAGGTTAAGGTTAAGGTTAAGGACTTGGTTAAGGTTAAGATAAGGTTAAGGGTAAGGTTAAGTTTAGGGTTAGGTTATAGTTAAGGTTAAAATTTGGTTAAGGGCAGTTAAGGATAAGGTTAGGTTAAAATTAAGCTAAAGGATAAGGCAACATTAGGGTAAGGTTAGGGTTAAGTTTAATGATAAGCGACTTTGATTATGGTTTCATTAATGTGTCTTTTTCTTTGATGCAATGAATTACATCCTCTCTGACTGATGTCTGGTTACATGATTTAGATTCTATGCTGTGTATCGTTGTGTTTCTTCACATGTGTGTAGGTGTTTGGACGTGTTAAGTGGAAGGATCGTGATCTACCAAAGCAAAGGACGGGATACATCATCCTTTCTTCGATGACCATTATGTAGGAACTGCGGTAGGCAACTCATTATGTTTTGTCGTTTTTGTAACTAGAGACCTACGTCACTGTGTGACTGATTGTTGCTAGACCCGATCTGGGCTAGTAGGGATTGCCTCTGTCCGCAGAGGGGATTTACCTATCCAACAAACTGGCGACTCCACTGGGGACCTGATTGGAGTTTGTCTTGTCTCTTTCGGTTGTTTTGGCTTGTGTCTGCTTGATTTTCTCTTCTGGTTTGTCTCCTTCTGGTGTAAAACCTCTGTTCAGCACCCATCATACCTGATCTAATATCTGTTTGCTATTTTTTATTTGTGGCCTTAGTAAACTCGATTGGCGTGCTTTTTAGCTTAACAGTTGCACCATCTGGTGCTTGTTTCTCTTTAGGCTCCCGTGCCAACCCTATTTTGGCACAAGATACAGCTAAACAGTCGCACCAACCTTGTTTGGTGTTAGGGTTTATTTGTTTTTGAGCCCTCTGAGTCTGATTTTTGGTTTTGGTGTTGTTTTTCTAACTGTCTGAGTGCCTTGAAGTCCTTGTTGATTGTGTTTTACCTCTATCCTCTGGTTGTTTTTCCTCTACCATCAGTTTTACATTCTAGCCCTAGGGCATCTAGGTGCTATTGTGTGCTGAGCCTCCCGTGGGAGTTTTTGGTTTTTGCTTGTTCAGTCAACTTCATTTTTTCTTCCTTGCATTCATTTGGTTGGTTTCCATTGTATCATTATGGTATTTGAGTGATTGCTCTCTTTTTCATTCAAGTTTCAATTTTTCTCATTTCGAGCCTAGATCACACGGTTTGTATGAGTCTTTTGGGATTCCTCTTTGATTTGAGGGATTTCTCCATCAGTTTGAGCTCTAATTGTGTGTTTTGCGTTGAGTAAAATTGCTTGTTTCTACTCTTCTGCTACCATTTCTCAAATTGGTCTCTTTATTAGTTTTTCATTTCGTTTGGTGCATTTTTCTCTAAAACATTGAAAAATACAAAAAAAAAATTCTTTTGCTTTTGATTAGTTAGTGAAAATTGAAAAATTTTCTGGATTATTAGTGTTATATAACTCTAAAGGAAAATATTTTAGTTTCATTAGCGTGCATTAGAGACAGTATTGGTTGTTTTGTGATCATTTTATTATTGTTTGAAAAGCTCTCAACCTTCCTGTAATTAGCTCTTCATCGAACAAAGTGACATCTTGTGGCATGTAGTGTGCATTTAGAGGATTTTTGAGACATAACATTCGATAGGGCCTGAAATTTAAACATAATTGAATAAAAACTCTAAAATTTATTCAATTTACCTTAAGTCAACATTGAAACATTAACAAAATATCTAGAGGTCTAGGCTGGTGATGTGTTCTGGCGTCGTTAAACCTAGTAGCTGTCGTTCTTCTTTTGGCTTTAGACAACACTAGTACGGACTTATGCTCCCCGCCCCGTCGCGTATATAAAGGGAGACCCCACTAGGTTGCTATCCTTTATCCATAGGAAGTCAAGTCTGCCGCCTTATACCCATGATACACCGGACACAACATTCGAGGAGATTACCTGCATGTACGTCAAGTCCTTGGTTGATTTCTCTTTCATTTTTAACCAAGGTGTATATGGAAGTTCACGGATATCTAGTACACTCATCTTCCTAGATTACCAGAGCAGTCATTTCGATCTTTTCTGACTCATTAAATTTGAAAATATCATCAAGCGCTTGTCCTTTCATGCTTGTTTCCAATCTGAAAGCGATAGAGTCACCTTTTGCCTGTTTCTCGAATCTTAAAAGATGAAACAACAGAGTTTTGTTTCAATGTTTTAAAAATTAACCGACCACGAAATATCCGTGGTTAAAGTTAGTTTCCTTAGGGTGTTGTTCTAGGATTGTTCTCAATGGCAACTTTTCCCGAGTTCACCAACCAAGGAATCCCCTACGATGGGAATCCAGGTCATTTTCCTCCTTTTGGGAATGTTGGTGCTCCTTACATGGCAACGTTGTCCCTTCCTGGGTTAACTGTTGGGTTGCCTGTTTGGTTTTTTTCAACCTCTGTGGTCCTGAATGTCTCCGCTATTGTTCAATCAGTTCCTCTACCTGAACAACATCATGGTGATTCTAAGGTGGACCTCTCCCCTTCTTTGCCTATTTTTGTGTCATCCTCTTCTATTTCGCCTGGTGAAAGTCCGGATTCAAGTAACCAGGTGGCTAAGAAGAAGAAGCTTTTCCGATAAGGGAGAGGCTAAGACTCTAGCCATCGCTTTCCGAAACATCTCCTCTTGATAAACCTTTCCAACCCTCCACCGAAAGTCAAGTTCCCTTGAATGTTGTGCATGGGAGACCATCTTCTTTGAGATTACCCTGGCATTCCCAAGGTGCTCGAAGTATGAATCCAATTCATTGGCCCGACCGTTGCCTTTGGCTTCCGGGAGTCGTTGGGAGCATGTCTTTAGCTAGTGTCGGTAAGGCTCCCGAGAAGCGTGGTAAGATTACCAATCCTCGTAAGTTGTGTGAAGGGCACCATGCCATTCACCTTTGTCCGTATATGGATGAAGCCAAGAGAGTTTTGGACAACTCAACTGTTTCTACACCACGCCTCCCGGCTGGTTATAAACACATTTCTTTGAGTCCTCCACCAGCTGATCCTACAATTGGTCAAGAGTCATCCTTGGTCAATCCCGCTCCTCCGGAAATTCAGATTCAGGAATCCATTCCCGACCAACCATTGGTCATGGGATCGGTTGAACTGGCCCCGTCTGCGGTGCACCAGGTCTTTTCCGTTGAGAGTGGACCTCACATCCCTCATGTTCTTCTTGTTTCTTCAGATTCCTCGGACTTGGAGAAAGATTCTCCTGTCCCCGTACCTCAAGAAGCGGCTCCTCCGCCTCCCGTGATGGAGGTCCCGGAGGATTCCCCTCCCACCTTCGAGATGGAGGTCGTGGAGGATGCTCCTTCTCCTTCCGTAACACCAGGGGAAGACCATCTCAGTTCGATGGTAGCCCCTCCGAGTAGTTTGGTAGCTTCCTTTGATTGGAATCGATTTTCAGGATACCGCCTTCCGTCTTATGTGCCTTTCAAGATCACAGTACAGGATTTTGGTCTGGTCGTACCCAGCACCATTATAGATGAAGGCGCGTCTGTTAGTATTTTATCCTCGACTACTTGGCAAGCTTTCGGTTCGCCGCCGCTTGCGCCTGTTACGCAGAATCTGTTGGCTTTTAACAGAAGAACGAGTCAACCGTTGGGGATCCTCCCAAGGTTACCTGTTACTTTGGGAGGTAAAACCGTCCATATGGACATGATGGTTGTTCCAGGCCCCTTGGATTTCAATCTGCTCTTGGGGCGCGATTACACCTATGCCATGGGAGCACTTGTCTCCTCCATTTTTCATGTGGTTTGTTTTCCACATGAAGGATAGATTGTGACCATCGATCAACTTTCGTTCTTTGGTCCTCGACGTGCAGCTTGGCCCTCATCATCCCTTCCTAGTTTTTATCCGCCCATTGTATCCGCCCCACTACAAGTCAACTATGGCTACCTACCCCGTGCATGTACTCGCTGATGATGCCATCGCATCGTGTGTTGGGAGCTATGGGTCCTCGATTTCCAAGAATTTGTTCTCCCCATCCTATGGAAATATTGGAAGCCATGACTTCTTATTTATCCTGATGAGTTATCTTCGGAGCAGATTTCTTTTCTTGTATCAAGCTCCTTAAAAAATGAAACAAGGTCTTCGGAGCAGAGTTTGTTTTCTTGTATCAAGCTCCTTAAAAAATGAAACAAGCTCTTCGGAGCATATTTCCTCTTCTTGTGTCAAGCTCCTACAAATAATGAAACAAGCTGCTTCGAGGACAGTTCTTAAGTGTGTCAACCTCATTAAAATAATGAAACATGATCCCGTTCAATTCCAGTTTTCGATCGAATCTCTTATGTTTTAAACCTTCACTCCATTTCCTATGGACTGAAGCTTGGGGGGCATGTACCTCAAATTGAGTCACCATGCTAGGGGCATGCTTAATTTCTCAAGTATAGTTTGTTTCCATTTCAAGCTTGTGTAAAAATGAAACCGGTTTCAAGCATAGTTTATCTTTGTTTCAAGCTAGTGTAAAAATGAAACCATTCCCATTTTACCTCTCGTGATTTCCATTTTATCAGCATGTTTTGCTAGATGAGCCTTGGTTTTCTCACTCCATCATCACTATCTTCTTGGCCGATCATATGCCTTCACTTGGTTTTTTTACCCATTCCTAAGGAACCGATGTGATGAGTGGTCTTGTTAGCTAGCCTCTTAATCTTTACTTGTTCTAAGTAGTTCCACCATTATCGGAACCATTTGCTACCCTTTATACCATTCATTCCTCTAGGAGGAGTCAACTTTTAGTTCTTTTCTGACTCTCTAAAACTGAAAATATTGTCCAGTCACTTGTCATTTTGAGCTCGTTAAATAGTTGTGAAGTGATATCTACCCAGTATATGTTTACCCCTTTTTCAGAATGGGATAGATTATTTACGAAAAAGGAATACCCTAGCCTATCGCGACTAGGAGGTTTTCTCAGACATAGTTTTCTTCCTTTTCGGATCTGAGGAACTATCTACGAAAAGGGACTATTGGAGTTTTCTTTTCCACTGTATTTTCAAACTCTTTAAATATGAAAAGACGCTGAGTTCTTCCTTTTTCAGACTCGTTAAAACTTGATGACATTGGATTTCGTCCAAATGACGATACTTGAGTTCCTCCTTCCTAAGGCTCGTTAAATGTACTAGGTTGGATTTTTCCGAAGGAAAAACAATAAAATTATATCGCAAGCATATGCTATCCCCTTCAATCTTGTTTTCAAAAATAATTGGGGTACTCACTAGAAATGGTAGGGAAAAATGGAACCAGTATCATCGTCGTGTCGACAATATGTTGCTCTTGAACATGGCACTTGTCTGCATTCGTGTTGGGTTGGAGACATCTCATCTCGTTTTATGCTTGCCTCCATGGGTTTTGGTAATCTCTTTTGACCGCTCATCTGCTCTTTGCCACATCATCATCACCTCATATCCTTTGATGTCAAATACTGCCAAATCCAGTGTCGTGCTGCCGATATGTTCAAGAGAAGTTGACCTCTGCAGCTTTCAACCCTCCTCTGATTCTCTACTGATCCTAATTCACAAACATTATGCTCCTCTGTCTCGTGTCAATGATGTGGGAAACACTATGGCCCACCTTCGATCAAGGTCACTTCCTATCGACTTCAGCTCATTATCCAGGAAGCTGATCTCGAGACTCCCTTCAGGTACCTTGGAGCCTGCATGCCTCAATGGCAGGTTCTTCACATTCGACGTAAGGTTTTCATTATTGGCCTTCGATCGAATGATTCTGCGGGTGTTTGACGTCAAGTCACTGTTCACATTTCATGGATTGTACCTCTAGTACCTTGAGTTCCATCGTCATTATTGGTGGTTCCTCTCGCGTCTGTTAAGGGATTTCATCATTGGCTAGTAATTAGACGATGTTCTTGCATGTTCGACTTCAGTCCACTTATTCACATGCTATAACTTGTACTCAGTTCGGGTCGAGATGGAGCACAGGACCCTAGGTTTTGTCTGATGGAATCCAGGCTGTGGATTTTGTGGATCATCATGATTAGTTACATGACTCATTGATTGGATGGTTGCAACCATACATGAGTCTATTTACTGATCCTTACTGGATGGCTGCGTCCATACCTTGGGTCCTTATTATTGTATACTCCATTATGGATGGCTGCGCCCATACCACATATCATGTATTTTAGATATCAGTTGTACTTGTCCACGTAGGTTTTTTGATGGAAGTGTTTTTAGTTGGGCACATTTTCATAAAGAATTTCACCCCTCTCTCTCTCTCGGGCCTCATGCTTTAGGGGGAATCTGTTACACAGTAATTTGTCACTGTCCCTGTAATTCCACGTCCCGCACATTGGAGGGCCTTTTCTGTGACCTGTGAGTAGTGACATAACCTGAAACCACTTTCATGGCATCCCCCTTGATAAGGACAATCATTCCTCTGAAGAAATTTTCCTTTGAAAAACCCTAAAAACTGATCTTTTGGTTTTGGTGCGACTAGCCATTTCAACCCTCACACCAATTGGAAAAATCCACCATAAAGGGCGTGCCAACTGGTGCTCTATCCTAGTGTCTCACTTGTGCTAAGCTTAATAAGGATTATTTTTTGAAAATAAATGGTGGAAGTTTGATTCCAAAAAAGTCCTGAACAAGTCTCTAAAATGAGTTGGGAGGTTTGGCTCTAGATCTCCATGTAGGGGAGGTGGTTTTCCACCTATCATGGAAGCTTCCTTGATGATAGGGCTAATCCCACAATTTTAGGGATCCCAACTCCCCTTCCACCATCTATATAATCTTGCCTTTTTCCCTTAGCAAGCTAGTAGTCCTAATAGCACTAGAAGCAAGAGTTGAACCTGTAGGGAGGAGACTATCGCTAGACAGCCTTCGAGAGCCAAGCCGAAGAGAGAGAGATTTGTCCCATTTCTGACGAGCTTCATTGAGACGTGCTCTGTTGTCAACCCCACCAAAGGAAGATCCAGCATGAGAGCTTTGGGTTGTATCTTTCCTTTGTTCTTTTAATGACAAGCGACTTTGATTATGGTTTCATTCATGTGTCTTTTTCTTTGATGCAATGAATTACATCCTCTCTGACTGATGTATGGTTACATGATTTAGATTCTATGCTATGTATCGTTGTGTTTTTTCACATGTGTGTAGGTGTTCAGATGTGTTAAGCTAAAGGATCATGATCTGCCAAAGCGAAGGACGGGAAGTGTCATCCTTTCTTCGATGACCATTACATAGGACCTGAGGTAGGCAACTCGTTATGTTTTGTCCTTTTTGTAACTAGAGACCTGCGTTGCTGCGTGACTGATTGTTGCTAGACCCAATCTGGGCTAGTAGGGATGCTTTAGGGGGCATCTATTACACAGTAATTTTTCACTGTCCCTGTAATTCCCCGTCTCACACATTGGAGGGACTTTTCTATGACCTGTGAGCAGTGACATAACCTGAAACCACTTTCATGACATCCCCCTTGACAAGTAAAATCATTCCTATGAAGAAATTTTCCTTTGAAAAACCCTAAAAACTGATCTTTTGGCCTTGGCGCGACTAGCCAGTTTAGCCCTTGCGCCAATGGGGAAAATCCACCATAGAGGGCGTGCCAAATGGTGCTCTGTCCCAGTGTCTTGCTCGCGCCAAGCTTAATAAGGATTGTTTTTTAAAAATAAATGGCAAAATTTTGATTCCAAAAAACTCTTGAACGAGTCTCTAAAATGAGTTGGGAGGTTTGGCTCCGGATCTCCATGTAGGGGAAGTGGTTTTCCACCTATCATGGAAGCTTCCTTGAGGATAGGACCAATCTCACAATTGTAGGGATCCCATCTCCCCTTCCACCATCTATATAACCTTTCCTTTTTCCCTTAGCAAGCTAGTAGTCCTAATAGCACTAGAAGCAAGAGCTGAACCTGTAGCAAGGATACTATCGCCAGGCAGCATTTGAGAGCCAAGCCGAAGAGAGAGAGCTTTGTCCCATTTTCGACGAGCTTCATTGAGACGTGCTCTACTCTTAGCCCCACCAAAGGAAGATCCAGCATCAAAGCTTTGGGTTGTATCTTTCCTTTTTTCTTTTAATGATAAGCGACTTTGATTATGGTTTCATTCATGTGTCTTTTTCTTTGATGCAATGAATTACATCCTCTCTAACTGGTGTATGGTTACAGTATTTTGATTCTATGATGTGCATCATTGTGTTTCTTCACATGTGTGCAGGTGTTTGGATATGTTAAGTGGAAGGATCATGATCTGCCAAAGCAAAGGATGGGAAGCATCATCCTTTCTTCGACGACCATTTCGTAGGACCTGAGGTAGGCAACTCGTTATGTTTTGTCATTTTTGTAACTAGAGACCTACGTCACTGTGTGACTGATTTTTTCTAGACCCGATCTGGGCTAGTAGAGATCGCCTTTGTCTACAGAGGGGATTTACCTCTCCAACATTTACTTAATATTAACCTTAACCTTAACCTTAACCTTAATTGTAACCTTAACCTTACCTTAACCTAACCTAACCTTAACCTTAACCTTACCCTTAACCTTAACCTTAACCTTGACCTTAACCTTAACCTTACTCGTAACCTTCACCCTTAACCTTGACCAAACCCTTAACCTTAACCTTAATCTGACTAAACTCTTAACCTTGACCTAACCGTAACCTTAACCTTACCTTAACCTAACTTAACCTTAACCATAACCCTAACCTCAACCTTAACCTTACCTTAACCATAACCTTAACCTTAACGTTAATCTAACCTTACCCTAACCATAACCTGAACTTTACCCTTAATGTAACCTTAACCTTGACCTTAAGGTTAGGGTTAGGTTAAGGGTAAAGTTAAGGTTAAAGTTAAGGTTAAGGTAAGGTTAAGGGTAAGGTTAAGGTTAAGGTTAGGCTAAGGTTCAGGTGAGGGTTAGGGTTAGGTTAAGGTTAAGGGTGAAGGTTAATGGTAAGGTTAAGCTTAAGGTTAGGGGAAGGTTAAGGTTAAGGGTTTAATTAAGGTTAACGTTAGGTTAAGGTTAAGGTTAAGGTTAAGGATACGGGTTTAGGCAGGTTAAGGTTAAGGCTTACCCCTTTAACCTTAACCTTAACCTAATTATAACCTTACCTTATCATAACTTAACCTGAACCTTGACTTTGACCTTAACCTTAACTACCCTAACCTTAAGGGTTTAGTCAGGTTAAGGTTAAGGTTAAGGGTTTGTTCAAGGTTAGGGTTAGGTTATAGTTAAGGTCAAGGTTAAGGTTAGGTTAAGGTTAAGGTTAAGGTTAAGGTTAAGTTAAGGCTAATGTTAAGGGTTTGGTCAAGGTTAGGGATAGGTTATAGTTAAAGTTAAGGTTAAGGTCAAGGTTAAGGGTAAGGTTAATGTTAAGGTTAAGGGTTTGGTCAAGGTTAGGGTTAGGTTATAGTGAAGGTTAAGCTTAAGTTAAGGGTAAAGTCAAGGTTAAGGTTAAGGTTAAGGTTAGGTTAAGGGTAAAGTTAAGGTTAATGTTAAGGTTTTTTCAAGGTCAGGGTTAGGTTATAGTTAAGGTTAAGATAAGGTTAAGGTTAGGTTAAGGGTAAGGTTAGGTTAAGGGTAAAGTTAAGGTTAAGGTCAGGGTAAAGTTAGGGTAAGGTTAAGGTTAAGGTTAGGTTAAGGTTAAGGTTTAGGTTAAGGTTAAGGGTAAGGTTAAGGTTAAGGTTAAGATAAATGTTGAGGTTAAGTAAAGGTTAAGGTTAAGGTTAATGTTAAGGGTTTGGTCAAGGTTAGGGTTAGGTTATAGTTAAGGTCAAGGTTAAGGTTAAGGGTAACGTTATAGTTAGGTTAAGGTTAAGGTTAAGGTTACGTTAAGGTTAATATAAGGTTAAGGTTAAGGTTAAAGTTAGGTTAAGAGTAAATTCAATGTTAAGGTTAAGGTTAGGGTTACGGGTCTTAACCTTAACCTTAACCTTATCCTAAACCTTTACCCTAATCTTAACCTTGACCTTGACCTGATCCTTAACCTGATCTTAACCTTAACTTTCACTATAACCTAACCTTCACTATAACCTAACCTTAACCTTGACCTTAAATATAACCTAACCCTAACCTTAAGGGTTTGTTCAAGGTTAGGGTTAAGTTATATTTATGTTCAAGGTTAAGGTTAGGTTAAGGGTAAAGTTAAGGTTAAGGTTATGTTAAGGTTAGATAAGGTTAAGGTTAAGGTTAAGATTAAGGTTAAGGGTAAAGTTAAGGTTAATGTTATGGTAATGGGAAGGTTAAGGTTAAGGTTAAGTCAAAGTTAAGGTTAAGGTTAAGGTTTGGTCAAGGTTAGGGTTAGGTTATAGTTAAGGTCAAGATTAAGGTTAGGTTAAGGGTAAAGTCAATGTTAAGGTTAGGTTAAGGTTAAGATTAGGTTAAGGGTAAAGTTAAGACTAAGGTTAAAGGTTTGGTCAAGGTTAGGGTTAGGTGTTACGGGTTTAATTAGGTTAAGGTTAAAGTTAAGGGTTTGGTCAAGGTTAGGGTTAGGTTATAGTTAAGGTCAAGGTTAAGGTTAGGTTATAGTGAAGGTTAAGGTTAAATTTAATGTGAGGGTTAGGTTATAGTTAAGGTTAAGGTTAGGTTAACGGTAAAGTTAAGGTTAAGGTTAATTTAAGGTTAAGGTTAGGTAAGGGTAAGGTTAAGGTTACAGGTTTAGTTAGGTTAAGGTTAACGTTAAGGTTAAGGCTAAGGGGGTAAGGTTAAGGTTAAGGTTAAGGGTAAATTTAAGGTTAAGGTGAAGGTTAGGTCATAGTTAAGGTTAAGGTTATAGTTAAGGTAAAGGTTAAGGTTAGGTTATAGCTAAAATTAAGGTTAAGGTAAAGGTTAGGGTTAAGGTTAAGGTTACGAGTCTTAACCTTAACATCCAATATAACATTAACCCTAACGTTAACCCTAACTTTAAACTTATCTATAACCTAACCCTAACCTTGACCAAACCCTTAACCTTAACCTTAACCTAACTAAACCATTAACCTTACCTTTAACCTTCACCTTAACCATAACTTTAACCTTAACCTAACCTTAACCTTAACCTTAACCTTAACCTTAACCTGACTAAACCTGTAACCTTAACCTTACCGTTACCTAACCTTAACCTAACCTTAAGGTTAGGATAAGGTTAAAGTTAAGTTAAGGGTAAAGTCAAAGTTAAGGTTAGGTTAATGTTAAGGTTATAGTTAAGGTTATGGGTTTAGTCAGGTTAAGGTTAAGGTTAAGGTTAAGGGTTTGATTAAAGTTAAGGTTAAGGTTAAGGTTAAGGTTAGGTTGAGGTTAAGGTTAAGTTTTGGTTAAGGGTAAAGTTAAGGTTATGGTTAGGTTAAAATTAAGCTGAAGGTTAAGGGTAACGTTATGGTAAGGTTAGGGTAAGGTTAGGGTTAAGGTTAGGGGAAGGTTAAGGTTAATGTTAGGTTAATGTAAGTATAAGGTTAAGGTTAGGTTAGGTTAGGTTAAAGTAATGTTGAGGTTAAGGTTAAGGTTATGGGAAGGTTAAGGGCTTAATCGTACTCTTAACCTTAGCGTAACATTAACCCTAACCTTAACCTTGACCTTAACTATAACCTAACCCTAACCTTAACCTATCCTTAACCTCAACATTAACCTTAACCTTACCCTAGCATTAACCATAACCTTAACCTAACTAAATCCATAACCTTTGTTAGGTCTCTGTAATTTATTAGCAAGATTGGCAGAGTCCAATTACAGAAACAACATCGTTTCAACCAACTTTGGGATTCTAGGATCTAGCCATCCTGAATCCGGAGAGGGATCTCTCCAATATGTGCAAAGATGGATATTGTCTTTGAAAGCTTAAGGTAATGATATTAGGCTAGTTATGAAGGCCAAGGGTTTCATTTTGGATGGTTGAGCATGAAATGTTACTTGAGGGGAAAGCCCTAAGTGCAAAAGTTTCAAAAGTTCGAAGTTGCAAGTGGATAGAACAGCTAAGCTAAAAAGATAGATATAATGTTGGTTTTTAGTCCATTGGGCTATGAAGTCATATCTGGGATTTAATTGAGCAACAACATCAAGTGTGATCCAAGGGGCAAGTCATCTATACCACAAGATTATTGAGATTAGGATAATGAGATGGAAACATTAAAATGTTGGAGGGGTGGAAACTGATAATAATTTCTCAGAGGATTTATAGTCAGTTCAAACAAGGAAAGCCTCTTAAGCAACTGCTTAAAACCAACCAAGTGAAAGGCTAACCATTGACTCCTTGGGAAAGTCTATATTCAAGCAGCTTAATTGACAAACAATCCAGTAATCCGCATAATTACCTTCAGAAAGTATGAAAACATATAAGAGAAACAAAGTGTAACTTAAGATCAGATAAAGTACTTTTAAACCTAGTCTGCTTTCAGTCGACACCAAGGGAAACTTTCAAAATCTGCCTTTGGAGAAAAGAATCTAGGAATCAGGGCAAACCATGTCTTCTCTAGTCTAACTTTAATAGCAAATAATGGAAATCACATTCAAGAACAATGTTTACGCAAAAAGAAGGAAGAGGGAATGCCAACATTCTTAACTGTTTAAACGGTATTGAATTATTCTTAAATAAACAAGTCCGAGGAAAACATTAAGATAAAGATTTCTCAGCCAGAGAAGGTTACTGATATACAGTAGATCCTAACCCTGTTTAAACTATTCTTTACAGATGAATATGAACAATATGGAATACATAGAAGGAAAACAATTTAACGAAGAAAGAAGCACTTCACCGGTGATATAGACCAGGATCCCAAGAAACAACTTTTATATTAATGTCAAACCAGTTACAATATTTAAGTCCAATGTTTCAGTTCAGCAATCATCTTCACTATTCGACCTAACTACTCTAACACAAGCAGAGCTTCAAGGGCCAGCGAACACTATGTACAAATAGAAGTCTCCTGCTCAGGTGTATTCCAAAGTTCTGCAACCCCCAACTTCTCATTTTCTATAGAAGTATTTATAGAAGAATGAGGAGGTGAGATCTGATAAAAGATCTGCTTAAAGTAATTAATACATATTCAAGACTTCTTGGCCCTTTGAGGGGCTCGATGAAGAAGTTTACAGGTGGTTCTCTGTATTAACTATTTTACAATGAATATTAAAGCTCGGTGGGAGCCTTATTTGACTTTGAGGCTTTGTGCGCCGTGTGGAGTAACTCTGCAGATATTTTTGCATTGATTTCCTTGCAGAAGTAACTCCCTAGTTGTGCTGGAGGCGAATATCTGATTTTCTTCAATAACTTCGGCCTCTGCTTTGAAAGGTTGAGGCAACAGGTGCCTCAGTGGTAGCTGAGGAAATAATTTTCCTCAAGATGTGGCAGTGGAGGCTTTCTATCTGATAAAACACCTTTAGGTTTTCTTTAAACTGTGTTTTGAGTTGGGGATTAGGCTTTTGATAACCATTTTAGCCATAATCCCCGTAAAACTGTCTTCAATCTTCCTTCTGCTGTACTATGTCTTCAAACTTATACTCTTTAACTATGTTTCTTAATAAAATAGTGTCTTATCGATGTGCAGGCCAGACTAGGCTTTTAAAGGCATCAATGCCCATGAAGCATTGAGAAAACAATGGAGCGAAACCCCGCAGATGGTTCTTTTTAATAGCCCAGAGGCGCAGGAAATGTCTTTCCCGACCCTCGGCTCTCTTTCATTATATAAATGGAAAACCATTAAAACACCTGTAAAACACAAAAATGATTAAGAAATCCTGCGTTTTAGGTTTAAACTTCTTTGGAGGCGGGGAAGGAACGTAACCATTGGATCATGGAGCAGGGGTGTAGATTGACGGCGGAAATGCAATGGCGGGATGTAATGGGAAAAACCTTTGTAAACCAAAACATATATCATTTTTGACTTTACAAAGGAAAAAATCGTTTTTGTATGAAAGGCGGGGGTATCATATGGTGGGTCTGGCGGGACTGATCGCAAATCTCAAAAATGGAAAACGCGATGGCGGATTCTGTGACAGAGAGAAAATGCGATATTGTGGTTATGCGATATTGCGATGTGCGGAAACTGCGATGGATCGCAGCGAAAATATTTGCGATGGCACAAAATCGCAAAAGTGGAAAACGCGATGGTGGATGATGTGACGGAGATTGATTGCAAATCGCAAAAATGGAAAACGCGATGGGCATTTTAAATGAAAACTGAAATTTGCGGTTTGCGATCTGCGCTGGATCGCATTTTAGAAATTTGCGATGAGCGCTCCTAGAGTTAGCGCTTGGTTTTTTATGCATTTTTCATGGTTTTTCAATGGAAATGGGGGTTATGGAAAAGCTAAAGAGTGAGTCTTTTAACTTTGTAAAAGTGTTTTTTCATGAGGGAAAGAGAAGAAATCATGAAAAAAAAGGGGATTTTATGGAGGAAAAGGGGAGCAGATGAAGGTTAGTTTTGAGTGGGAGAAGGGCGAAAATGATGGTTCTTCAGCAGTATTTTCTTATGAAATTAACATAATTTTAGAGCATGAAATGGAAATAGTAAATGAAGATTTCGGACAGAGGCATGAGGCCTTCAAGGAGTCTTCAAGAGCCAACAATTTTTAGTGATAAAATTTGTCCTTGGAGGCTCCAAAAAGTTTTAGCCACCTTTTGGTATAACAAAATATTATAGGTGGCTAACAGTGGCTCCACTTGGGGATGGTGCCTTCTTGAAGGCATCAAGAACTTCAGACTTGCATTCTCTGGGAGGCTGATCTATGCCTGATCCATTGGGCTGCCCTTCTTTTGCTGGATGATCTTGTTTGAAAACATATTTAGCATCCATGAAAACAATGGTCCTTCGTCAATACAAACGTTTTACCTACCCAATCCTACTGATCTAGCATTTTTTTTTCATCAGAGTGCACTTGGATTGGAAAAATCTTTTCACAACATTTTATTCTTTTGAAAGCATAAAAACTAATCTACTTCTACTCCTTATTTCTCCCTGGACTCATATTAAACAGTTGAGCTCAGATATTTCTCTACCTAATCTACTGTGTGTTGGGATTAAACTTTCCGACAGACTTTCATTCTTAAATTCTACAACAAAAATTTAAAAACAGTCAAGTCAAGATTAAGCTATTTGACTTGTTGTGATCTATGTCATAAGAAAAAGCTACACATAGATTATTATTTGCAGAAAATTAAAAATCAAAATGGAAGGCTCAAGATCTGAAAGTTTCTCATCATGGCCTTCTCTTTTCTTCACAGCTCTGTTTTTGCTTTTGTTTGAGCTGCCTCTTCCTTGATGTCTGATTCAGATTTTGGACAAATTAGAACCAGTTCTTCTCTTTTATGATTCAGAAAATAAAACAGTTTTGAGTCATCTCTCTTTGGAAACTTTGGTTCAGATTTTGAGTTTGTTTGAACCTTCATTTCTATCCTAATGTATCTACTGATAATCCAAGATTGAACAATTTGGCAAATCGAATTCACTATCCTATCAGCAGAAAATTTAAAGCTAATTAGTCAAGATTAGGAAGTTTGACTAACTAGAAGTGTGTTTTGAGGAGTGGCATTTGAGCTTGCACACTTTCAGATTTATTTATCTTTTTGGTATGGGACTGTACCTTTATTGTTTTGTCAATCTACCCTCTTTTCTTTCTTTTCTTTGTTTTTGTACTTTTGAATTTTTATTTTTCTTCAACGTAGAAAAACAACAACTAACTACATGCCCAGAAGTGAGCTTTATTGACATTCCTATCTAACCTATTCTAAACATGGAGTATTTACATATTCATATGATAAAAAAGTGCCAATGCAGCCAGCTGAGTAATGTCAAGAAGAAGAAGAAACTCTGGCTTCTTGTCAGAGGTATCCATAGTATATTTTGAAGATTAATCTTCAAAACCGAGGCTATCACAGAAGACGACAACTTTTCATGTCTCTGGCTCTTGCAAAGGATCAATGCTTGATAATTTGAGCCAGTTTGGATTTCCACACACTCTTCCATAGGATCAACAAAGAAAAGGTGAAGGTTCTCTTCTTTTTGGTCCTCCACAATTGGTAGATCATCTACTTCCAAGACATCAGCTTTGAGGACTATCTCTTCAGTATGTAACTTGGAAGTATCATCATTCTTAACCTGCAAAATAGCAAACAGTGAAATATCTTCTTTCTTTGAATCTATGCTTTCTTCTGATATAAATTCAGGCTCTTTAAATGACGGACTAATATCAGTGAAGGGATAAGTTTCTTCTTGAGAAGATGATATATCCACAGCAGGATAGTCTTCTATTTGTTTTTCTCCTTCATCTTCATCATCTTTTGAACTGGAGGACTCATCATATTTGACAGTGTTGTCCTCTTTTGGCCCTTGTATGCTCGTATTCAGTGGACTAAATTCTATGAAGAGGTTATTATATTCTTGAGCAGGGGTGTATTCAATGGTTTCCTCTTGCTCAAAAATTTCTTCATTGTTCTTCTCTTCACCTTTTGAGTTGAAAAGCTGTTGATTCCCAATTATGCGAAAGCGATTTTTGATGGATTGAAATGGGTGATTTCTGCTTTCAAGTTGATGATGGTGAAACTCATAACACCAATCGAACGCAGGTTGCCCTGCGTGATTAATTTTTTCTTGAAACTCATCATCATCATCAGACTGATTGAAATTTTGAAAATCATCGGAATAAACAATTTCATCAGTCGAACATATTGGGTTATCAGCAGGTCTCTCTTCATTACGATTTACAAAATAATTTTCTAAATCTGTACAACAAAGTTCTCTATGCAAATGGGCAAGAGTGTTTGTTTTGCAAAAAGTTTCAGAGACTGACTGTTTATAAATAGTCTGTTCTATTTCCTTCTCTGTCAAAGGGGAAAATGTTTCCATGTCCCTTTGCATAGAAGTACAACAATTCTCTGTCTCTTGCGAAGACTGATTTTGAGGCTGGATGTCTTCTTGAGCCTCAGATATAAGGGATGATGAATCAATATTTGAGTTTTCAGGGATATCTTGAGGAACGTCCATTATTTCTTGGATAATCTCTTCCTCAACTGATTCATCTATGTTCTTAAAATTTTTCAATAGGAGATTAAACTCATGAATGGATGTTAAAAGATCTTCAGGATGCATCTCTTCCAAAGCTTCCTCATTATCTATAATGTGTTGGGTCATGTTTTGTGATGGATCATAATATATTGCACCCCATGATAATGACGTAGCGTTTTCTTCATAGTTCTCATAGAACACATATTCAAGGTCTCTTAAAGAAAACAAACTAATAGATCTTAAGCATTCATACCAATCCCTAGCTTTTCCTTCTAATGTTAACCTGAACATTTTCATTAGGCAGTCTTCATGCCATTCAACTTTCAACCTCCATACATGTATATGAAATTTGATGAGATGTAATAGAGGGTCATCAAACTTTTCACCTTGAAAAAGAGGCAGGTTGTCATCCCAATTCACCTGGGGCATCTTATGTGGAAACCCAGGGATATGATCTCTACTCATTGGGGCATATCTTCGTTGTATTCTTGGAATCATAATTGTAAATCAAGAAAGAGGTCACTGTGTCTGGTCAATCAGTTCAGGGTCTTCTACTAGTGGAGTCATTTGGTCTTCTGGGAGTTTCAGAGTGTGGAGTCACCAGGTGGAAGTTTTTAGCTCTTTTTTGGAGGTAAAATGTTTTATGGTCCACCACCATGTACCAATCTAAAATATTTTTAGTTTTTCTGAGTCATTTTTCAGTTGTGTGGTTTTTAAGAATATCCTAACTCTGTTTCAAAACTTAGCTAAGGTTGTGAGACAAAGGCCGTCTACTCTTATGGCTAAGCTAGCTGATTTTTCAAGGTTAGATAAAGTTTTATGAGAATCCTAGGGTTGACCTAGATTTTCACTGATTCAAACAAGTTTTATCATGATTACCATTTTTGTGGTAGTGCTTGAAAAGGCTGCTTTTTACTCACAAATTTTTTGTTGAATTAAGGGTTTTCTGAGGTCTCTAAAAGGTATTAAAACCCACAGAGTCCCCAGTGTAGTTGCCAGAAATGTTAGGTCTCTGTAATTTATTAGCAAGATTGGCAGAGTCCAATTACAGAAACAACATCGTTTCAACCAACTTTGGGATTCTAGGATCTAGCCCTCCTGAATCCAGAGAGGGATCTCTCCAATATGTGCAAAGATGGATATTGTCTTTGAAAGCTTAAGGTAATGATATTAGGCTAGTTATGAAGGCCAAGGGTTTCGTTTTGGATGGTTGAGCATGAAATGTTACTTGAGGGGAAAGTCCTAAGTGCAAAAGTTTCAAAAGTGAGAAGTTGCAAGCGGATAGAACAACTAAGCTAAACAGATAGATATAACGCTGGGTTTTAGTCCATTGGGCTATGGAGTCATATCTGGGCTTTAATTGAGCAACAACATCAAGTGTGATCCAAGGGGCAAGTCATCTATACCACAAGATTATTGAGATTAGGATAATGAGATGGAAACATTAAAATGTTGGAGGGGTGGAAACTGATAATAATTTCTCAGAGGATTTATAGTCAGTCCAAACAAGGAAAGCCTCTTAAGTAACTGTTTAAAACCAACCAAGTGCAGGGCTAACCATTGACTCCTTGGGCAAGTCTGTATTCAAGCAGCTTAATTGACAAACAATCCAGTAATCCACATAATTACCTTCAGAAAGTATGAAAACATATAAGAGAAACAAAGTGTGACTTAAGATCAGATAAAGTACTTTTAAACCTAGTCTGCTTAGTCGACACCAAGGGAAACTTTCAGAATCTGCCTTTGGAGAAAAGAAACTAGGAATCAGGGCAAACCATATCTTCTCTAGTCTAACTTTAACAGCAAAAAATGGAAATCACATTCAGGAACAATGTTTAAGGAAACAGAAGGACGAAAGGAACTCCAACGTTCCTAACTGTTTAAACAGTATTGAATCATTCTTAAATAAACAAGCTTGAGGAAAACATTAAGATAAATATTTCTCAGCCAAAGAAGTTTACTGATATACAGTAGATCCTAACCCTGTTTAAACTGTTCTTTACAGAGGAATATGAACAATATGGAATACATAGAAGGAAAAAAATTTAACAAAGAAAGAAGCACTTCACCGGTGATATAGACCAGGATCCCAAGAAACAGCTTTTATATTGATGTCAAACCAGTTACAATATTTAAGTCCAATGTTTCAGTTCAGCAATCATCTTCACTATTCGACCTAACTACTCTAACACAAGCAGAGCTTCAAGGGCCAGCGAACACTATGTACAAATAGAAGTCTCCCGCTCAGGTGTATTCCAAAGTTCTGCAACCCCCAACTTCTCATTTTCTACAGAAGTATTTATAGAAGAATGAGGAGGTGAGATCTGATAAAAGATCTGCTTAAAGTAATTAATACAGATTCAATACTTCTTGGCCCTTTGAGGGGCTCGATGAAGAAGTTTATAGGTGGTTCTCTGTATTAACTATTTTACAATGAATATTAAAGCTCGGTGGGAGCCTTATTTGACTTTGAGGCTTTGTGCACCGTGTGGAGTAACTCTGCAGATATTTTTGCATTGATTTCCTTGCAGAAGTAACTCCCTAGCTATGCTGGAGGCGAATATCTGATTTTCTTCAATAAATTCGGCCTCTGCTCTGAAAGGTTTGAGGCAACAGGTGGCTCGGTGGTAGCCGAGGAAATAATTTGCCTCAAGATGTGGCGGTGGAGGCTTTCTGTCTGATAAAACACCTTTAGGTTTTCTTTAAACTGTGTTTTGAGTTGGGGATTAGGCTTTTGATAACCGTTTTAGCCATAATCCCCGTAAAACTGTCTTCAATCTTCCTTCTGCTGTACTCTGTCTTCAAACTTATACTCTTTAACTGTGTTTCTTAATAAAATAGTGTCTTGTCGATGTGCAGGCCGCACTGGGCTTTTAAAGGCATCAATGCCCATGAAGCATTGAGAAAACAATGGAGCGAAACCCCGCAGATGGTTCTTTTTAACAGCCCAGAGGCACAGGAAACGTCTTTCCCGGCCCTCGGCTCTCTTTCATTATATAAATGGAAAAACATTAAAACACCTGCAAAACACAAAAATGATTAAGAAATCCTGCGTTTTAGGTTTAAACTGCTTTGGAGGCAGGGAAGGAGCGTAACTGTTGGATCATGGAGCGGGGGTGCAGATTGACGGCGGAAATGCAACGGCGGGATGTAATGGGAAAAACCTTTGTAAACCAAAAAATATATCATTTTCGACTTTATAAAGGAAAAAAACGTTTTTGTATGAAAGGCGGGGGTATCATATGGTGGGTCCGGCGGGACTGATCGCAAATCGAAAAAATGGAAAACGCGATGGCAAATTATGTGACGGAGAGAAAATGCGATATTGTCATTATGCGATATTGTGATGTGCGGAAACTGCAATGGATCGCAGCGCAAATATTTGCGATGGCGCAAAATCGAAAAAGTGGAAAACGCGATGGCGGATTATGTGACGGAGACTAATCGTAAATCACAAAAATGGAAAACACGATGGGCATTTTAAATGAAAACTGAAATTTGCGGTTTGCGATCTGCGCTGGATCGCATTTCAGAAATTTGCGATGAGCGCTCCTAGAGTTAGCGCTTGGTTTTTTATGCATTTTTCATGGTTTTTCAATGGAAATGGGGGTTATGGCAAAGCTAAAGAGTGAGTCTTTTAACTTTGTAAAAGTGTTTTTTCATGAGGGAAAGAGAAGAAATCATGAAAACAAAGGCGATTTTATGGAGGAAAAGGGGAGCAGATGAAGGTTAGTTTTGAGTGGGAGAAGGGCGAAAATGATGGTTCTTCAGCAGTCTTTTCTTATGAAATTAGCAGAATTTCAGAGCATGAAATGGAAATAGTAAATGAAGATTTCGGACAGAGGCATGAGGCCTTCAAGGAGTCTTCAAGAGCCAACAATTTTTAGTGATAAAATTTGTTCCTTGGAGGCTCAAAAAGGTCTTAGCCACCTTTTGGTATAACAAAATATTATAGGTGGCTAACAACCTTAACCGTACCTTAATCTAATTTTAACATTAACCTTAACCTTAACCTAACTATAACCTTACCCTTAACCTTAACCTTGACCTTAACTATAACCTAACCCTAACCTTGACCATACCCTTAATATTAACCTTAACCTTAACCTTTACTTAATATTAAAGTTGACCTTAACGTGAACCTTATCCTTAATTGTAACCTTAACCTTACCTTAACCTAACCTAACCTTAACCTTAACCTTACCCTTAACCTTAACCTTGACCTTGACCTTAACCTTGACCTTAACCTTAACCTTACCTGTAACCTTCACCCTAAACCTTGAAGAAACCCTTAACCTTAACCTTAACTTGACTAAACTCTTAAACTTGACCTAACCGTAACCTTAACCTTAGCTTAACCTAACTTAACCTTGACCTTAACCTTAACCTTAACCATAACCCTAACCTTAACCTTAACCTTACCTTAACCATAACCTTAACCTTAACGTAAAACTAACCTTACCCTAATCATAACCTGAACTTTACCCTTAACATAACCTTAACCTTGACCTTAAGGTTAGGGTTAGGTTAAGAGTAAAGTTAAGGTTAAGGTTAGGTTAAGGTTGATGTTAAGGTAAGGTTAAGGGTAAGGTTAAGGTTAAGGTTAGGTTAAGGTTCAGGTCAAGGTTAGGGTTAGGTTAAGGTTAAGGGTGAGGGTTAAGGATAAGCTTAAGGTTAAGGTTAGGGGAAGGTTAAGGTTAAGGCTCGCCCCCTTAACCTTAACCTTAACTTAACTATAACCTTACCTTATCATAACTTGACCTTAACCTTGACATTGACCTTAACCTTAACTACCCTAACCTTAAGGGTTTAGTCAAGTTAAGGTTAGTCAGGTTAAGGTTAAGTTAAGGTTAATTTTAAGGGTTTGGTCAAGGTTAGGGTTAGGTTATAGTTAAAGTTAAGGTTAAGGTCAAGTTTAAGGGTAAGGTTAAGGTTAAGGTTAAGGGTTTGGTCAAGATTAGGGTTAGGTTATAGTGAAGGTTAAGCTTATGTTAAGGGTAAAGTCAAGGTTAAGGTTAAGGTTAAGGTTAGGTTAAGGGTAAATTTAAGGTTGATGTTAAGGTTTTTTCAAGGTTAGGGTTAGGTTATAGTTAAGGCTAAGATAAGGTTAAGGTTAGGTTAAGGTTAAGGTTAGGTTAAGGGTAAAGTTAAGGTTAAGGTTAGGGTAAGGTTAGGGTAAGGTTGAGGTTAAGGTTTAGGTTAAGTTTAATGTTAAGGTTAAGGGTAAGGGTAAGGTTAAGGTTAAGGTCAAGGTTAAGGTTAAGTAAAGGTTAAGGTTAAGGTTAATGTTAAGGGTTTGGTCAAGGTTAGGGTTAGGTTATAGTTAAGCTCAACGTTAAGGTTAAGGGTAAGGTTATAGTTAGGTTAAGGTTAAGGTTAAGGTTAGGTTAAGGTTAAGATAAGATTAAGGTTAAGGTAAAGGTTAGGGTTAGGTTAAGGGTAAAGTAAAGGTTAAGGTTAAGGTTAGGTTTACGAGTCTTAACCTTAACCTTAACCTTATCCTGAAACTTTAAGGTTAAGGTTTGGTCAAGGTTAGGGTTAGGTTATCTTTAAGGTCAAGGTTAAGGTTAGGTTAAGGGTAAAGTCAAGGTTAAGGTTAGGTTAAGGTTAAGATTATGTTAAGGGTAAAGTTAAGGCTAAGGTTAAGGGTTTGGTCAAGGTTAGGGTTAGGTGTTACGGGTTTAGTCAGGTTAAGGTTAAGGATAAGGGTTTGGTCAAGGTTAGGGTTAGGTTATAGTTAAGTTCAAGGTGAAGGTTAGGTCAAGGTTAAGGTTATGGTTAAGAGTAAAGTCAAGGTTAAGGTTAGGTTTAAGGGTAAATTCAAGGTTAAGGTTATGGTTATGGGAAGGTTAAGGTTAAAGTTAAGTTAATGTTAAGTTTAAGGTTAAGGTCAAGGTCAAGGTTAAGGGTAAGATAAGGTTAAGGTTAAGGTTAAGGTTAAGGTCAAGGTTAAGGTTAGGTTAAGGTTAGGGTTAGGTCAAGATTAAGGGTGAAGGTTAAGGTTAAGGTCAAGGTTAAGTTCAAGGTCAAGGTTAAGGTTATGTTTAAGGTTAAGGTTACAGTTAGGTCAAGGTTAAATTAGGTTAAGGTAAGGTTAAGGTTAGGTTAAGCTATAGTTAAAGGTAAGGTTAAGGTTAGGTTAAGGGTAAATTTAAGGTTAAGCTTAGGTTAAGTTTAAGTTCAAGGTTACGATTATGTTAAGGTAAGGTTAAGATAATGTTAAGGGTTATCGGTTTATTCAGGTTAAGATTAAGGTTAACGTTGTGAGTTTAGTGAGGTTAAGGTTAAGGTTAAGGTCAAGGTCAATGTTAAGATTAAGCTAGGTTAAGGTTAAGGGTTTAGTCAATGTTAGGGTTAGGGTATTTTAAGGTCAAAGTTAAGGTTAGGTTAAGGTTAAGGTTAAGGTTAAGGTTAATGTTAAGGTTAAAGTCAAGCTTAGGTAAAGGTTAAGGTAAGATTAAGGTTAGGTTAAGGTTAACCTTGACCTTGACCTTAAAATTATTCTTAACCTTACCCTTAACCTAACCTTAACCTTAACCTAACCTTAACATTAACCTTAAGCTTCCCATAACCATAACCTTAACATTAACCTTAACCTTAACCTTAGCCTAACCTTAACCTTCACCTTAACCTTTTCCTAACCTTAACCTTAACCATAACCATAACCATAACCTTAACCTTAACCTTAACCTTAACCTTACCTTAACCTTAACCTTGACCTTAACTATAAACTAACCCTAACCTCGACCAAACCCTTAACCTTAACTATAGCCTAACCCTAACCTTAACCAAACCCTTAACCTTAATCTTATCTTACCCTTAACCTTAAATTATCCTTCACGTTAACTTTAACCTTAACTTTGACCTAACCGTAACCTTAACCTTACATTAACCTAACTTAACATTAACCTTAACGTTAGGTTAAGGGTAAAGTCAAGGTTAAGACTGAGGTTAAGGTTAAGGGTAAATTTAAGGTTAAGGTTACGGTTAAGGTTAGGGTAAGATTAAGTTTAAGGTTAATGTTAAGGGTTTGGTCAAGGTGAGGGTTAGGTTATAGTTAAGGTCAAGGTTAAAGTTAGGTTAAGGTTAAGGTTAGGGTAAAGGTTAAGGTTAAGTTTAAGGTTAAGGTTAAGGTTAAGGTTAATTTTAAGGTTAAGGGTAAAGTTAAGGTTAAGGTTAGGTTACAGTTATGGTTAGGTAAGGGTAAGGTTATGTTTAAGGTTAAGGTTAAGGTTAAGGTTATGGTTAAGTTTAGGTTAAGGTTAAAGTTAAGTTTAAGGTTATATTAAGGTTAAGGTTAAGGTTACGAGTTTAGTCAGGTTAAGGTTAAGGTTAAGGTTATAGGTTTAGTTAGGTTAAGGTTAAGGTTAAGGCTAAGGGGGTAAGGTTAAGGGTGAAGGTTAATGGTAAGGTTACGGTTAAGGTTACGGGTTTAGTCAAGTTAAGGTTAAGGTTAAAGGTTTGGTCACCATTAGGGTTAGGTTATAGTTAAGGTTAACATTAAGGGTAAGGTTAGGGTAAAGGTTCAGGTTAAGGTTAAGGTTAAGGGTTTCCTTTCCCTTAACCTTAACCTTAACATTAACTATAACCTAAACCTAATCTTACCCTTAACCTTAACCTTAACCTTAACCTAACCTTAACCTTACCCTTTACCTAATCTTAACCTTGGCCTTAACCTGACTAAACCTGTAACCTTAGGCTTACCATTAACCTTATCTTACATTGGCCTTAACTATAACCTTAACCTTAACTTTACCCTTAACCTAATATTAACCTTAACCTAACCCTAACCTTGACTTTACCCTTAACTTAACCTTAACCTTCACTATAACCTAACCCAAACCTTGACCAAACCCTTAACCTTAACCTTAACCTTACCCTTAACCTTATATTAAACTTACCCTTAACCTTATCTTAACCTTTACTTAACCTTAAGCTTGATATTGACCTTATCCTTAACTTTAACCTTAACCTTAGCTTAACCTTAACCTTAACCTTACCCTTAACTATAATTTTAACCTTAACCTTGACCTTAACTATAGCCTAACCCTAACCTTGACCAAACCCTTAGCCTTAACCTTAACCTGACCTTAACTATAACCAAACCCTAACCTTGACCAAACCCTTACCCTTAACCTAACCTTAACCTTGACTTTACCCTTAACCTAACCTTAACCTTAACCTTCCACTAACCTAACCCTAACCTTACCCTAACCATAACCTTATCTTTACCCTTAACCTAATCTTAACTTTAACCTAACCTTAACCTTACCCTTAACCTTGATCTTAACCTTAAATTTAACTATAACCTAACCCTAACCTTGACCAAACATTAACCTTAACCTTAACTTAACCTAACCTTAACCTTAACCATAACCTTAAACTTAACCTTAACCTTATCTTAACCTTAACTATAACCTAACCCTAACCTTGACCAAACCTTAACCTTAACCTTAAGTCTACCCCTAACATAACCTTAACCTTAACCTTGACTTTACCCTTAACCTTAACGTTAACCATAACCTTAACCTTAAACCTAACCTTGACCTGACTAAACCCGTAACTTGAACCTAACCCTAACTTTGACCAAACCCATAACCTTAACCTTAACCTGACTAAAACCTTGACATTACCCTTAACCTAACCTTACCCTTAACCTTAACCTTAACCTGAATAAACCTGTAACCTTAACTATAACCTAACCCTAACCTTGACCAAACCCTTAACATTAACCTTAACCTTAACCTTTACCTAACATTAACCTTACCTTAACCTTAACCTTATCTTAACCTTAACATTCACTATAACCTAACCTTAACCTTGACCTTAACTATAACCTAACCCTAACCTTGACCAAACCCATAACCTCAACCTTAATCCTATCTTAACTTTAACCTTCACTACTATTAGGGTCCCGTGATTTGGCTGATTGGCAATCCAAATGATAGTGTAACATCAAACCAAGCTTTGGAGCCCAAGGACCTAGCCTTGCTAGACTCAGAGAGGGTTCTCTATATATGTGTAAGGGATATATGTGTGTTTGCTTATTGTGTTCTGATTTTAGGCTAGTTATAAAGTAAGTTTTTTGGTTTTGGTTTTTAAGTTGTGAGGGATGAAACTGATCAAAGATATAAGATAGGTAAAAAGATGTCAGATCAACTGGGCTATGGGGTCGAAAAGGTCAAGAAAGCTATCAGACGGTGATACAAGGCTGTTGAAGGGTTGATTTGATTCAAGGTAGAAAGGATCTTTGGGAAAAATGGAGTAAATGGACATCACGTTTGTGAACAACAAAGAGTTTCAAGCATAACTAGTTCAATAGATAACATAAACATGGTAGGGCAAACCATTAATCATGGAAAATGTAACTATAAGCTAATCAATACATAGAAATAAACATTCAAGCCACGCATAGAAGTATATGACCCTCTAACTTTGGGAAATGGCTATCAGACTTTGGGGAAAACACTTAAGAAAGACAAACAACTTAAATTACTATGCTGGAACACCTAAACACAGTACTTCAAGTTATTGGGAACTTTGAACAACAAGATTTGCATAGTTTTAGGCAAAGGGCTAGATCGAAACTAGGCCTCCTTGGTTCAAACAAAATGATAATCTAATCAGTCAAAGAGAAATTTCATGGATGGAACTATAGCTAGCCATAGGTAAGCAGGGCGTATCGTAAGTCATACTTAGCATGTATAAAACCATGAATGAAACAAGCAACAATATCCTAAATATTAAAGAGCAGTCAAGAATTATTTAATGTTACTTAGGAAGAAGAAAACAAAGAAGCTATGAAGAAACAAGAAATTTGAGGTGCCTCCATGGGCATGTCTCAAAATTGTTCTTTATTGATCTATAGCAAGCAAGAAACATGTATTCATGAATGTAAACTAGAAGACAACAACAAATCAAGAGACACTATACCATTCTACCAAGTCATGGAATCCAACAACAACCCTTCTTCATTCATCCAAGAGCATCCAAGAGGCAATCCAAAAGCATAAGAAAAGTATTTATTCTGAAGCTTATATGACCATATATTGCTTCTCTTTTCAAGTTCAGCCTTGTTTTACAATGAAAGCCTCTGGAATATATAGGCCAAAGTGAGGAAAACCTCATGGTTCAACTTGCCATCCTATTGGCCTAATCAAAATATCTAATCTTGTCCTTGAGGTTTTACAAAGCCCAAGGAACAAAATATCTCATAAAATATCTAAAAAATGCTAAAAAAGGAAAAATAATTGACTTTGCACCATTTTTCATGTGCAAAAATAGCTAAACGCACATTTGGAAAAAGCAGATTTTAGAGGTTCAAAAATTACAAAAATATTTCAAATTTCCATCAGCAAAAGGTCCCCTGACTTGCCGACAACATTTGGCAGCCTTTCTGGTGTCAAAATGAGGCTCATGATAGCTAGTTGGAAAGCTCTGAGTGTCTAATTTCTGGAACAACTAAAATTCTCTCAATCTGATGTCGGGAAGTCCTCCAAAACTGCACCTGTGTGTAAAAAATAAAAAATTACAGTCTGTTGATAGACCAGGCAGAGTGTGCAAAAAGCGAGCCTTTTTTGCCATTTCGGGGTAGTAAATTATCTCCAAATGTCCTGAAAATCACTGAGGGTGTGCTCCTGAAATTATGGCATCCAATGATACCAATCTCCTCCCTTGACGAATCCCCAAAATGAAATGGCGAATTTCATGAGTTTTGACCAAAAACTCAAAAATGCCAAAAAACCAAAAATTGTCAAAATGTGCCCAAAATCGGTGAGTATGGCCCTCAAGGGTCCTTAGCCACATGCTTTGAAGTAGAAGCCAAAATATGAAGTCCTGATGTGTCTCCCTTCACTTTTCGTACTGGGCGCTTCCCTTTAACCTCCTTTAGCTTCTCTTGGGCAGCCTTTAACTTGCGATGGGCAAATTGATTTAGCTTTTGATAATGCTTCGTCATCCTCCTTTGAAGCTCTAGATCCCTGTTTGCCTTCTCCAATTTCTTCTTCAAATGTTCATTGATTTTTTCAAGCCACACCTCCTTATTGTTTTCAATCTCTTTCTCAAGCAGTGCAGTGAGGGGAGTGGATTGGATAAGGGCTTGCTCCTCTTCCTTTTGCTTTTCAAGGGCTCTTTTAAGCCCTATGGTTCTAGGCCTTTTTCGCCTCGGCTGTTCTTCTTCTTCACTTTCATCAAAAATCACCTATGAGCTCATCTATCCTTGCTTGGGCTTTGGTGGCCTCTTTCTTGTACTTGGTCGCTCGTGTCTCATAGACAACCATATGGACACTCATTTTTCTATTTTGGATCTGCAAGAATTGATTGAAATCCCTTGCCCGATGAAGGTCATCCTTCAATGCATCAATTTGGCCCTCTCTATGGATTAAGAGATTTTCTAGAATGCAGGCCTCATTATCACTGTCAATACTTGGAATTGGAATGGCATCTAATGCAATTCCATGCTCATGACCTTCTTCTACCTTGCCCTTCCTTTTGCTTTGGGTGGCTTTTCTAGTGTTCTTCCTTTTAGGAAAATCAATGATAGGCTTTTTAGGAAATTTACCTTTGCTTCGAAGAGCTCTTATCACATTTGGAGTGAACACCCTTGGCATTCTTTTCCTAGCTGTCCAGGACTTTGTCTTTTTAGGAGAGGAAGGCATGATTCCTTTACCTTTGTCATCTTGCTTGTCATCCCCTTGAATTTTCTTTTCTTCTTGAGGCTATTGTGTATCTTCTTCAGGCTGCCCCTGCTCCTCAATGTCATGCTGCTGCTCTGTCTCAATTTCCTGCTCATTCTGTTGTCCAAACTACTGCCCTAGATCATCATCTTTGTGCTGTTGTTCAAAATGCTGCCCTTCCTCTTGTTCCTATTGTTCATCACCACTGAGTTGCTGCTGTTCAACACTCTCTTCTTCTTGCTCCTGATGCTGCTGCTCACCTTCACCACTGTCATGTTGCTACCCCTCATCTTCAGTTTTCTACTCTTCATCCCTTTCTTCCTACTCATGCCCTTCCTCTTCTTTCTGGCCACCTTCCTCTCCTTTTCCATGCTCTTTTGCCTGTTCTGTAGTGAATTTGAGCTTTCTAGGAGTATTTCTACTAGAGGAAGGCGAGGGGCGATGAGTAGGAGATGTGGGAGATGTATGGACTATAGGGACAGTGGAGAAATCCGGGTGACTAATGAAAACATCCCAAGAAACCTCTTTCTTCTCAAGCTGGTGAAGGATGATGATTTTAATGAGAGAGTGATGGAATAGAGAGGCTATTTTCTGTGATGGAGGCTTCTTATGGACTGAGGAGGCCATTTTCTCAATGCTTTTGCACAAGAAGAAAGGAAGATTCAGCTATTTGGTTTTTGTGAAATGCATCAATAGTCGGATGTGGTATGCATAAACTCGGGAAAATCTCCCTTCACAAGTAAAAAACTTCATTATGATCTTCATAAGGGGAGCATAGCTAGCTAGAATATAAGAGAAAGGGAAAATAGAAGGGCATGATTCTCTGTGTTCAGGTTTGAGGAATGGTTTGTAGTCATCCAAGTCTAAATAGGTTTTCTTGAACCATTTCTCGCCAATGTATGGGATTTTAGTAGCCTTGGATATGGATCTTGGGGAGAACTTGAAATCAAGGCCTGCCACTTGAAAATGTTTGTCTTTGAACCTCAAGGTGCACAAATGTGTTAAAGACGAGAAAATTTTGACTTCTTGTACCCTCTCGCAAAAATCCAAGCATCCCACCTCATGAAAATTGAATAAGATAGATGGGTGTGCATTGACCTCCTCGGTGAAAATTGGCTCATACCTCTTGTGCAACCCACTCCTGCTATCTTGCCTAGGAGGCATCTTGACCTAGATGTGCTTTTGAAACACCAAATTACTTCAAAGTTTTTGAAATGCCTTCTTCAAGCCAAACTCTATCTCAGCCTATCAACTCACTATTTGATAAGGCAACAATGGTTTTGAGTGTTGTGGAAAATGTCTCCTTTGGTATAAGACTCCTGTCCCTTCAAAAAAATGCCTTTTCTTGCCTTTGTATATCAATCAGCCAATGTTCACAATGAAATACACAGTAAAAAAAGATAAACACAGTCAAAGGACTTTCTTGTGTTTGTGGTAAGAGTACCCTGCCTGTTGGTGTTTTTGAGGTAATAAGACAACCTTGTCTTTTTAGAGGAAGGCAAAACCAGAAGCCTTTCTAATTCAAAAACACTACTCTCTTCTTTGTAGGCCACTCAACTAGTGGATTCAACAACATAAACACAGTCAATCAAAAAGGCAAAACACACAGTCAAAGGTTTCTGTGTTTATAGAAATGGTGACAGAGCTTGAAATGTTTTTGATGTGGTAACAAAGGTCTTGTAGCAGTCAAATACCAACAAACTCTTTTTCAAACAAAATACTTCCCTCCTTTTACTTCACTGTTCCTCATACCAGTTTGACAAACACACCTCTGAATGCAATGGTAGCTTTACTGACTCTGCTCTATGAAACTGAAAACCAAACACTGCCTTTTATCTTTTTATCATAAGGAGGAGAGTTTTGAGGGTCAAGAAAGGCTCATATAATTACCACTGCTATTTTGAAAACTGACCTACTGTTCACCCTTTAAACCCTGTGCTCCTATATTTCATCACATTTTGAGGATAGTTACAATGGATTTTTAATGCAATCTCAACACTTTTAACGTTTCACCTTTAGCCAACAAAACTTCAGCAAATTTTGTTTCCTTTAAATAAAAATTCAAAACTCAAACTTGTGATTTTACCCCATAAGTTTTGTTGAGGAGGTAAATCCCCTCTGTGGACAGAGGCGATCCCTACTAGCCCAGATCGGGTCTAGCAACAATCAAACATGCTACAGTGCAGGTTCCTAATTTTAAATAAACCGACTTGCGAGGAAGGCTTACCTGGAATCCAACGCTGTCATTTGTAGAAGAGGTGGTGCTCCCGTTCCTTTGCCCTGGCAGATCACAATCCTCACGATCTCCGTGACCAGACACCTGCACATGCAATAAACAACACAAACGCAAGCATAAAAACCAGTATATACAACTATATGTCAGTCGAAGAGGACATAACTCATGAACATGATCAAGAAAAAGAGTGGAACCATAACCAATAGTCGCTTAACATTAATGAGTCAAAAGAAGAATACAACCAAAGCTTCGACATCGAATTCTCCTTTAGCGGGTCGTCAGCACAACATGTCTCGATAAAGCCTGTCAGGGATGGGAAAAGCCTCTCTCTCTAGATACTTGGCAATATTCTCCTTGCTTGGATTTGGCCTTAGGGACTCAAGAAGGCTTTTGCAGCATGAAAACTCTTGGGAACTTAGAAATTCTGCCACCCTTTGGAACTAGCTTGCAATGGAAATAGGCAAGCTTTTATAGAAGGAGGAAGGGGATTTGGGATCCCTATAATTATGGGATTGTCCCTATCATCAAGGAAGCTTCCATGAGAGGTGGCAAACCACTTCCTCTCTATGGAAATCCGTAGCCAAACCTCCCAACTCAAGATAGAAATCAATCCAGGAATTTGTTATGATGAAACTTCCGCCTTTTATTTTTAAAAAACACCTCTTACTATGGCTATCGCGGGTGCGGCTCTATGACAGAGAACCAATTGGCACGCCCTCTTTGGAGGATTTCCCTCTTGGCATGAGGACTGAACTATGTAACCACGCGAATGGAAAAAAAGCTATTTTTAGGGTTTTTTTGCAGGGAGATGTCTTCAGGGAAATTAAAGCTCATCTTCAGAGGGATGCAATGAAAGTATTTTCAAGCCTTAACTCTGTCCACAGGTCACGGAATCAACCCTCCAATGTGCGGGATGGGGATTTTAGGGACGGTGACAAATTTCTGTGTAACAGATGCCCCCTAAAGCATGAGGCCCGACAGAGAGAGAGGGGTGAAATGCTTTCCGAGAACATGCCGACTGAAAAGAGCGCCATCGGAAAACCTGCGAAGCGAAGTACAACTGATGTCTCAGATACATGATATATATGCACTACAAGAAAAAATCACATTGGTGAGGGGCGAAAATGGTCACCATAAGCTCATTGGTGAGGGTCAAAAGAGCCTTCGTCACCAAAAACTAAACATCACTAAAGGTGGCGTCGCTGAAAGTATAGGTGTTGTGGTGACATTCAAGGTCCGCCACCAATAATGATTTATAGTGACGAATAGTGACCATCACCATTTCATATGAGCATTGGTGACAGACAATAGCCTCCGTCACCAAAAAATTGAACGTCACCAAAGGTGGCATCGCCGAAAGTATAGGTGTTGTGGTGACATTCAAGGTCCGTCACCAATAATGATTTATAGTGACGGATAGTGACCTTCACCATTTCATATGAGCAATGGTGACGGACAATAGCCTTCGTCACCAAAAAACTGAACGTCACCAAAGGTGGCGTCGCCGAAAGTATGTGTTGTGGTGACATTCAAGGTCCGTCACAAATATCGATTATAATGACGGATAGTGACCGTCACCATTTCATATGAACAACAACGATTTTTTGTGATGGACCTTTCATGGCCGTCACTATTGGTGCATATATATGGCGACGTTCATTGACCATCACCATAAACTCATTGGTGATATGAAGGTCCGTCACGAATAATGCCTATAATGACAAACAGTGATCCTCACCATTTCATATCAACAACAACGATTTATGGTGACAGACCTTTAATGGTCGTCACTATTGATGCGTATATATGGTGGCGTTCGTTGACCGTCACCATTTTATATTTTGGTGAGGGTCAAAAAATGTCACCATAAGCTCATTGATGATGGTCAAAAGAGCATCCGTCACCAAAAAATGATCTTCATCATTCCCTATATATGAATATTAGGGCACGATGGAATCGAACCACCAACCTCCTGCTTGTAAAGCAGGTGCTCTTCCATTGAGCTAGCACCCTTTAAAGAATTAGACTTTAAACTAGCAATTGCCCCTAAAGGTGCAAAGATACACCAAAGGAATAAGAACCATGAAAACTAAAAGAATTCAGTGTCCTTGCTCCTATTTTTATTCTACGACACTCTACAAAGTATGATCTTGATCTATGATGTATTTGTGCCGAGTGGTTCTAATTTAATAGTAAATGTTATATTCAGATAAAATAAATGAATAATTGAGAGGCCTTACGAGCTAATTTTTAATCCTTACACCAAAATCTCTTAATATTCAAGTATATGGAACAACTCGTTCAAAGTTCAAACTAAAGTAGATTTTAAATGGAAAGCCTAAAACCAGCTAAGTAGTTTACAAGTTAATATTTTGAATATAACTTCTTTTTAATTTATATGACAAGTTATGCCATATGAAACTAGTTTCTTAGCTAAAAGACTTTCTTAAGTCAACAATGACAAAGAAAGATAGTCATGGCAAGCAAAATTCTCTTGTTTTTTCTAATGAGGGCGCATGTAACTTGATAAAGGTTGTATGAGAGTATCAAACCATCTAAAATGCATCTCCTAAGCTAAAATGCATCTCCTAGATCATGTGTCTCCTTAAGGACAATGCATATCCAAGGTAATGTGTCACCTTAAGGACTCCCACACCTACATATCCAATCCCTCAACCCAAGAGTTCACATGTCAAGGGATTTTGTGTGCTCATGCTGATTTCAGGATGTTTTTGTCATGGTGAAATACCCAACTCTACTCCACGCACACAAACTCCCTTCATGCATCAACAACATGAAGTCACCAAGCTCCATATTAATCCAAAACTTCGAGGAAGAATGTCTTTCAAACATCCAAACAAGGTCTAGCAGCAAATGGTAAACCACCTCCAATGTCCAATTCCATCATGGAAGAGCATGGGCCAACCATTCACTATGCACCCTACATCTCATGAAGCACCCACAAGGCCTAAACGTGGTGTAAACATTTTCAAAGTAACCCAAAAGGCTAAAAATTATGTCCCTCTCATCATAAAATCCTTTATAACTCCACGCATATTCATTTACAACTTTCACTCACAAGTGTTGAAGAGTGTAACTAGGTAGGTCTTCATTATGACTATGTAATTATCTACTTATGTAACGATGAAGTCAATAATAATAAAATGAATTTTTGGTTTACTTGCTTCATGGGTTTCATGAGAAAGATTCTTAGTATAGGTCTATAGACTTCTTCTTGATGACTATTAGGTACATTAGTGTAATTAAGATTCATGTAAAGGCTTGAAGAATACCCTCCAGGACGTTGCAGAAGAATGGCTTACAAACATTGAAGATATGCCTATGAAGTCGGCCTACAATCAAGTGTTAAATTCGGCCTACTTAATGGCTATAAGGTCGACTTAATTACTTGGCTAGAACTACTATATATACCCTACATATGCTGCGGTTAAGAGAACATATCTGCAGATGATACTGAGGTTATATAATGTGCAAAAGGAACAAGTTTTGCAGATTACACTCAGGTTAATACAACGTGGAAAAAGGAGCAAGTATTACGGTAAAGTATACATCATTAAAAGAGAAGAACAAATTTGCGGATTTTGGGTCTGAGTCAGTGCGGATGTATCAAGGTAAAGTCTGAAGCAAACAGCATGGAAAGAAGGGTAACCAGATGTGGATCTGAGGCATGCAGATCTAAAATGGAAGTCTGATGTAAATTGAAAGGTGCAGGAATATAATCTGTGTAAGCTACAGGAGCTGGACTGCGGATAGATGAAAAAATATACAGTGCAGATATATCTATTGAAGGAATTTGCCAACGTCAAGACAACATTGTAATAAGACATTCTGATCTTAAAGTAGTTGTAAGGGAGGAAGGTAAATCAGAGATTTACCTTCCTAACTACATTATAAGATATTCAGTTACAAGTGTAAATAATTCTGTTTCAACATTTTGACTAAGTACTTTGATAACTAACTTGATGATGGAGTAACTAAGTTAAAGAACAACACATAAGCAAGCTCACAAGTAGTTATTAAGAAGAGAATTTTGTATTACACACAAGCTCTACAAATTATAAACATGGTTTCAGAGCTATGGTTATGATCAAAGGCAGTTTGAAATGACTCGAAACATTGTAAAAAGACCTATGTCAAAAGGGCTCAAATCATAGTAAGACAGTCCAATAATTAAGCTAGGTGCAAGTTCACAAGAAAAGTCAATCTCTGTCACTATGAAAAGAAGGATCTCGGCAACATCTCAATCTCAATGACATCACAGTGTTGAAATTACCTCTGCCTCAATTCAGTACTACTCTTGTAAGATTATTTCGATACCACAGCAGTGAGGAGAATGAGTTATAAAGGTGTATTTACAGTTAAGGTTCGGTGTGACAAAAAGATATCAGTATAATCCGTATTACAGTGAAGATCTTCAGTGTTATAATCACAGGTCAACTACAGTCTCGGTATAATCAATCACATGATAAGTATGACACTACAATTTGGAACTACCACAGTGAAAAATCTATCACTGTTTCGTGCTACCATAGTGAGAAAGGTCTCACTGGTTCGGTGCCATCACAACTTGATGAGAAGTATGCCATTTCAGTTTGATGGTATCACATAGGGTCTCACAGAAATGGTCAACAGAAGTCAGAGACATGTACAGTGAAGTATTTACAATCGAAGCACAAAATAAGGTCAAAATTCCTTACAAAGAATGCACCAGCCAGGCAGTATCCAGTTCCTCTTTTCACCATTGTCACAGGTTAGGATCTTGTTGGCCAGATCTAGCCACAGAAAGATCCTAGTTTTACAAGGACTTTTTAACTTCCAGACCAGTCTCCATCACCAGATTCTCTCTCAACATATTTCTTCCTCTATTTTTCCATCATATCCAAGCTTAGCAGTGAGCACAGCTGTAGCTTTATTTCTTCACCACTTTGGCTAATCATCCTGATCCTTGAGAACAATATCATTGTGCTTAAGAGTATTGATTTACTGAGTCCACTCTGCATCCTGTTCACTTCAAAACTCCACGACCTCAGCTGATTTCCCAAATTGAAACCAGACCCCTGATCCCCTTGAATTGAAGCATCAGCTTACCTTGCGATTCCTTCATGTCCAGATTTTCAAGAAGATTGTCTGACAGTCTGTAGTTTCCACTACATCCTATCCATGGACCAGCACCTATTCTCATCTTATTTCCTGGTCCAATTTTCCCAACAGTGAAATCACCTAAAATAGGAAACGGTCTGACCATTTTTTTCTTCATTTGACTCCTTTTTTTGGTTCTCTCCTGTCTGATCTAATCTTCTGGAGCCCTGTCCTTTAGATATTTTGTTGTCATTACTTTTCCCCACATTACCCTCATTGAAAATAATTCTCCATAAAAAAATTTCTGCTAGGGCCTGATTGAAGACGTAAATGTTCTTCAGGCTCCAACCACTTGCCTGATTTGGTTTAACTATCTCTTACCATTTTACAAGTGGAATACCTTCAACTGCAATTTTCCAGTTTAAAGAAACAAACCAAAGCACCTTTTTCTAATCTTATCCATTAAACTTTTTTGGAATATAAGCAATTGAGAACTAGTAAACTGGTATACATTCCAAAATGAACTTAACCAATACTAGCCTGCCTCCCTAAGATAACAACCTGTGGCGTTAGCATGAGAACCTGGCTTCAATTTTCTTTACTGAGCAGAACCAATCTCTATATTTACAGTCAGTTGTCTCTAATTCAAAACCCAGGTATTTTAATCCTCCATCTATGGGTCCGTAGATCATGGAAATAAATGGCTGTTCTGTGTTTCCAGGTTCTTACCTTATTCATTAAACAGTAAACAATATTTATTCGTATTGATCTCTATCCCTGTTGCTTTGAAGTAATCATCCAAAATGATTTTATAATAATCAATTCCCTGAGAGACCGTCTTCCAAAGAGTAGGATATCATCCACAAATAATGAGTTATCTAAATATTACATGCAATTCTTATTCTTCTGATTAAGCCTTCCCTCTTTGCTTTTGCAATCAGGTTGCTTAAACCCTATGTTTCAATAGAAATAGAAAAGGGTACAAAGGGCAGCCTTGCTTGAGACCCCTTGTAGCCTAGAAGAATCCCTTATAAATACCACAAAGGAGGGTGATTCTATGCAATGAAAGATCTAGTTCACAGTTTGCAATCTCATTCCTATCTGCAGAAGAACTCGTCTGATGTAAAGCCAGTTTCCTTTGTCATATGCCTTCCCAAGGTCTATTTTCATGACCACTGCTAGTTTTTTGCCAGTTTTTACTGAATGAAGACCCTCCTGTGTAGTCCCTGCTGCATCATGTATCTGTCTATTAAATAGGAAACCAAATTGTTCTTTTGAGATGACATTTGATAATGTATATTTCCAGTATATTTGCAATAACCTTCAATAGCGATATAGGTCTAAAATGTTCAAAGGAAGCAGGATCATTCTTCTTTGGATAAGTGCAGTGAAGGTTGAGCCTAAGGCACCTAGAACTCTTCCAGAACTTCTTGATTCCTATATCACTCTAAGTAGCTCCTCCAGATATTGATAAAACCCTGGATAGAATTCTACGCTCCAGCCATCAGGCACATGACTTTTTGCTCTTTTACAAGACTAACACAGCCTTTAGCTCATTCTTTGTTTGAAAATAGTAATATGTATACACAGTGAAATAGTACATTCGAGGATCTCAGAAGAAGATAACATAAGTAACAAGAAGCCAACAAACATTCACAATTAATTATCAAGTTAAGAGAAATCTACCCTAATCTACAAGCATCTTGATTTCTCAACATGGTATCAGAGCTAGGTTGAAGGAAAGGAAGATTGAAGATAACAGTTTGTTGGCTTATTTTCTTATCCCTGTGGCACCTTAAGAAAAGTATCATACAAATTCTGTGACATCCTTTCCTTAAAATACGAATTGAAAGAGGCATAGTACCTCTGTGATTCATGTTGAAGAAAGACATCAATATTCCTGTGAACCGAGCTCATCAATAAAGGAAGGACCGAAATACTTAAGGGCTAGAAAAAGAGACCTATAATACATGCAAAGACTCTATGGCATTATCTCTGTAAATCAAGGATGAAATTCATATCTCTGCAAAGACTCTATCTCATTATCTCTGTAAATCAAGGATGAAATTCATATCTCTGTTGTCGACAAAATATTTCTCATAGGTACACATATTTGAGTCTCTATGTTGATTTATGAAGTAAGTTTCCTGTACTAACGTGAATTTCAGAGGCACCTTCTCCTATGATAAGCATACAAGTCATTATCTTTATAATCTACAAAGTACTCAAAGAAAAAGAAAATGGCTTATATGAAATCTGTTAAAAGAAGACAACCTACTGTGACAATACTTTCAATGGAAATCTGAGCATGCTTGTGCGCTCCTTTATGAATAAAAAAAGACCAAGTGTATTCATGATAATTGTATAGTTTGAGTAACCAAAATATTGTAGCTGACATCTATTACTGCTGAGTTCAAAGGCTAGTCTAAGAGTATGAAAAAGTCCAAAATTTCCATAATGATTGAAGCAAGTTTGTTTAGGAAAAAACAAACATCTGAGGTACTGTTCTTCGATCAATACAAAAAATGTTCTGTGAAACTTCTATGAGGTATCTGAAGCTTACTATAGCAACAAATATTTGAAGATTCAAGGCATCAATGATGACACCAACATGAAATGATACAAGGTCTATCTAACACTATATAAGGCAGCTCGACTCATTTGGGAAACTATCCATATTTGACATCTAAAAAGACTATCATCTTCGTAATCAATGCAAATTTGTGGCACTGTGAGACGAAGGATAGAAGTGTATTGTGATCTGAAGTTAAAAGAAACCAAAACCATGTGGATCATCCCTGAGGCATTTAAATGTACAAATGATGAACTTAAAGACATGCAAACCAGGTCTTATCTATGACATAAAGGACTGAGCATCTCTATACCTTTGTGCAAAATGAATCAAAAGTCTGTGATCTACTCTATGCTACAGGACCAAAAGACTAAGGTACATAGTCTATAGAAGAGACCAAAATCATCAATATGAATAAAATCCAAGATTCTGATCAATTCCAAGTCTGAAGCTACACTTAATGACATAATTTACATTTGCGAAAAGTCTGAGCATCTCTATGAAAAGTAGAACATGTATATTTGTGATCTGAATTATACAAAGACATACAAAACTTTTTGAATCGTCAAGAATCAGAGTTTAGTGGCATCCTGTGCGAAAACTTGAGGGGATGCTACTTCGTGACAGAATTTATTATGATGATATAAGGCCCATCTCTGTGACACTAGAATATGTAGCAGCATTATATCTCTTCATAAGGACTGTGAGGGTATAGGGAATCCGTGACACAAGTTTGTGAAAATAGAACCCTTCTCATACATAAAAGAAAGACAAATTCAATTCTTGAAGCCAACCAATTTGATATTGAAAGATAAAGGACACTGAAAGCAGCTCAAAGACATCTCTGTGGCTTATAGCTAAGCTTGAAGGACCAATTAGTGAGATCAATGTGAAGACCAAGTTGCAGAACTGTATGGACAGAGAAGTTCAAATTTAGTGTAAGCATATCTTTTGAAGCAGCCCCAAGAAATTACAACTTACAATATAGTAGTACCATACTCGAAGGCAATAATGGAGAACAGGGGAAGTTAAAAGAGGTACATGTAAACTATGCTCAATGATAATAGTAGTGGAAATCTGAGCATGAATGTGCGCTCCTTTCTGAATCCAAAAGACCAAGTGTATTCATGATATTTGTATAGTTTGAGTACCCAAAATACTGTAGCTGACATCTATTACTGCTGAGTTCAAAGGCTAGTCTAAGAGTATGAACAAGTCCAAAATTTCCATAATGATTGAAGCAAGTTTGTTTGGGAAAACACGAACATCTGAGGTATTGTTCTTTGATCAATACAAAAAGGTTCTGTGACACTTCTATGAGGTATCTGGAGCTTACTATAGCAACAAATATTTGAAGATTCAAGGCATCAATTATGACACCAACATGATACGATACAAAGTCTATCTAACACTATATAAGGCAGCTCGACTCATTTGGGAGACTATCTATCTTTGACATCTAAAAAGACCATCATCTTCATAATCCATGCAAATATGTGGCACTGTGAGACGAAGGATAGAAGTGAATTGTGATTTGAAGTTAAAAGAAACCAAAACCATGTGGATCGTTTCTGAGGCATTTAAATGTACAAATGATGAACTTAGAGACATGCAAAACAAGTCTTATCTGTGACATAAAGGACTGAGCATCTCTATACCTTTGTGCAAAATGAATCAAAAGTCTGTGATCTACTCTGTGCTACAGGACCAAAAGACTAAAGTACATAGTCTATAGAAGGGACCAAAATCATCACTATGAATAAAAGCCAAGATTCTGGTCAATTCCAAGTCTAAAGCTACACTTAATGACATAATTTACATTTGTGAAAAGTCTGAGCATCTCTATTGCAAGTAGAACATGTATATTTGTGATCTGAACCATACAAAGACATACAAAACTTTTTGAATAATCAAGAATCAGAGTTTAGTGGCATCCTGTGCGAAAACCTGAGGGATTCTACTTCGTGACATAATTTATCATGATGATATAAGGCCCATCTCTGTGACACTAGAATATGTAGCAGCATTATATCTCTTCATAAGGACTGTGAGGGTATAGGGGATCTGTGACACAAGTTTGTGAAAATAGCACCCTTCTCATACATAAAAGAAAGACGAATTCAATTCTTGAAGCCTACCTATTTGATATTGAAAGATAAAGGACACTGAAAGCAGTTCAAAGATATATCTATGGCTTATAGCTGAGATTGAAGGACCAATTCGTGAGATCACTGTGAAGACCAAGTTGCAGAACTGCATGGACAGAGAAGTTTGAATTTAGCGTAAGCATATCTTTTGAAGCAGCCCCAAGAAGTTACAACTTACAATATAGTAGTACCATACTCAAAGGAAATAATGGAGAACAGGGGAAGTTAAAAGAGGTACATGTAAACTATGCTCAATGTCAATAGTAGTAATGCTAAGATAATAATCTCTTGAAAGATAGTAATAAGGGTTTGTGTAGATATATTTTAGAAATCACTGTTATTATAACATTTGAAGTCTTTCTTTGCTAATTTATTTATGATCAAGGAATGAAAGTCTCATGTATAGAAGGATTCTCAATAAAGACTCTAGGACTTTGCAGCTAACTCACTAGTTTGGACTAAGATGAACCCTAGGAACAAAACCCTATCTAATCATTTCTGTTGTAAAAAGTAGATCTAACTCTTGTTAATAATGACACCATGCTAATGTAAGAACTAGGTTGGTGAAAAGGTCCAAGATTAAGAGAGAGCTAACCCTTCTTCAAAAGATAAGCATTTTACATCTCCTTGATTACAGTTGTTACTATTATCTTTAACTTTGCCTATTTTTTTTCTTTCATAGTCTTCTAAGTTCTAACAAAGCCTGCAAGTCAAGACAAGATCTATCTAAGCTTGATTAGCAATTGGAAGAATTGGAAGAACATGGAAAAGCATGAAGATTAAGGAGGAAAAAATAAGCCGATTAAATGAAAAAAAAAAGGAAGGAGAAGTTATATCTTAATGGATACTATACTACTTGAAGTTTGAAAGAAACACCAAAGAAGCTTGTGATCAAGAATAAAATTTGACCAATATAGGGCAATATCCTATAGCAAGCTTTTGAAGAGTTCTGATATCGTAGTACCTGCAGCTGATTGGTTCAATCTAGGAACACATTGATTGAAAATATTGATGCTAATAGAGATACTACTGACGATTGGAAGCAAATATTATTTCTTGGAAAAGCATATAACTTCTAAGGCCCACCGAAGGAGAATTAATGTACTCTATCTATAAATTTCATCTACAATAATCCTATTCAAGTCCTGCTTAAATGATAAGAGGTAATGGAATAGGACAAAATTCCAGGGACTAAGAATGGAATAATACAACCAAGCCAACTAGCACAAAGTAAGTTTCAAGATTATAAATCATAATATTCAGTTTGTCAAAAAAATGAATTTGTCAAGAAAGGAATGTGTCTAAGAATGGCACTAGGGTTTAAAATGTACATCAATTATTTCTACTCTGTATCAATTCATTGGTCGATGATTGTTATCCTACAGTTCTTGCAAATAGCTAAATTGTTTTGGAAAATTCTCCTGATATAGACAGATTTGGTGTAGAGATTCTATTTCATTTTTTATAAGTCATTGTGGCATGAAACTAGTTGAGGTTCAAAGGGTTGAACTCTGTATATAAATATGATGGATAAATTATAATCTAGCATATGTTTTTTGTGCAAATAATGGGGAGAACTGTAAACCACTTGTTCCTTAAATGACATTTTTCCAAAACAGTCTGGGATGTTGTGAGTTTATAACAAAGGAAAAAGGGAATTGGACAAGTGAAAATGTTGAGGATGCATTGCAAGTGGGTAGATGATAGAGAGGTGAGTGAATGCCCAGCCCATCCTACAGTAGTTCTTTGGTCAATATGGATTGCCATGAACAAAGTTATATTCCAAGATATTGTTGTTTCCCCCTCACAGATGATACACGAGATCGAATATAGTTATGGCAGCCTGCCAGAATATGTTCCTTCACACTTGTTTTCAGGCAGAGCAACTCCAGAGCTGATGAAATGACAAAAAGGAGATGGGGTCTTCTCTCTTACCCACAGGCAGATTGACATCTAATCATGTTCTATTTTGTATATTGCATGTTGGTAACTCCATAAAAGTTTATATATCAATATAGTTCTTGAAGTAATGTTCAAAAGGAAATTTTCTATGATAATAATGGGTAAATGCCCAACCTATCAGTAGACTCTTTTATAGTCTTTCCTGGGGAAAAGAGCATCCTGGATATTTCAGTCCAAAGTCAACTATGACTATTACAAAATGTACCATTACCTCTTTCTATTGAAATTCAAAAAATTTCAGAAGGAAAAAAAAAAACTACATACTCAATCCAAAATATTTCAATAATTGGTTTCCCCTTGGATTAATGAAATAGTGGAACAAACTCATTAGAATCATTACACATTGAGTACTATTTCAGGAAATAATGTACTGACCTGTAAAGCATCCAGAGAAACAACTGGTTGACTTTCTACTGAGTTGTCCATTTCTTTTTTCTGGTTTTATAGCTTGACCACTACCATGCTCGCCATTATCTGTATGTAAATAATTCTCTTCTGGACTGTCTATGCTGCTCAATAAACGATTTTCACCAAAGATATGGGCAGTAGTCTCACAAGCAAATTTTGTCACCATGGAGAATTTTTCCAAACCATGAATCAAAATCTCATGAGCAGGATCCCTCAAGCGCTCATTTTGAACCCCACCATGTTTCAAACCACCATAAATTTTATCTTGGTAGTTTTGATTGGAAGTATCCGTTGTGTTCTGAATAGAAGGAGCTGGTCCTTCTATATGAAGAGGAGATCTGATGTTTGCAACTGGAAGTGCTCCAGGTAGTTCCAAAGATGTTATACTTCTCTGCAGCTAAACAACAATCCAGACATTGCAAAATTCAACTTATGACATGGAATTTCCTTTTAGCAAAAATAAATCTCAAGACAAACCAGGGATTAAAACTATAGACACAAAATGAGCTTTAAGGTATAACCTCAGAAGGTAATTATCTGAAGAGGATCTTGAATGTCATTTACAAGAAATACATTGGCATCATCAGCAGACTTGAAAAGAAAAAATATTGCAGTGACATTTGCTTGGGTCATACCATTGTACTGAACATATTACTATATCAATTTCCATGACTGAACTATGAAGTTAACTAGCAATTGCACCATATGTTGCAAAGGAAATGCTGTAAAGAAGTAATATAGGAAATACTAGCATTAGATTTGCAAGACTATGCTTGGGAGTTAAATTTGTATAGAAAACAGTAGATGATTCATAAGTTTTTCAAAAAATCATTCTAGGAGCAAGGATCATGTTTCTTCCTTTTTCAAATTTGTGATTTACAAGAGTTCAACAATTGATAAAAACCACAAACTCTGTTTTCTAAAGAGTTGCTGGAACACGAATAGACTGACCTTCCTGCCACTGTGTCCATTGTTTCCATTGTTACATTACTTCATTTTTCCTAAACTGGACTGACTTGGATTATAGTTTTGCAGAGTCACATAACCACCATATGGAAAAATGCCTCAAATGAGGCATCTATTAATCTGACATTCTGTTAAATTTTCTTTTAAGAAAATCTGAAATTTAGTTTAATCACCAACCATTCAAAGAGGCATAAGGCATAAATTTAAATTTCAAAGTAATTCAGTTTCATGTTGAGAACATCAGAATCTGATAGTAAGTGCGTGTCCAAAGAGGCTGATCTTTCCACTAGTTTTCCATTTAGTTCACCATTATGGGCAGCTGCCAGAACCGTTGCTACTGCATCTGCTGTCTTTTTCCATTGCTCAGTCTGTACCCTCAATCTCTTCATTTCGGCTTCCATAGCCAAGTTAGCAGTATGTGTGGCCTCAAGCTGCTCTAATGATCTGTTTGCTCTCTGGGTACTGTTTTCCATCTCAAGAATGGCAACTTTTAGCTTCTCTATAGCCTCCTCCTCCCTGACATTAGCAGCCTCAACTTTTGCAAGGGCCTCTGTTATTTTTTCCTGTACACTAGCTTCTGCCTCCTCAAGTTTTTTATTTACTGAATTGTTACCTTCCAATGAAAGTGAAGAGTCATAATTTGGGGCAGCAGCAAGTGATTTCTCCATTTGCTCCATTTTTTCTGCAATGGAAAGCTCTCTGCATTTCATATTTTCATTTTCTTCCTTGATATTCTGCAGTTCATTCTCTTGATCCATTAGAGAGGCCTTGAGATCTGCCACTTCCATCTTGCTCTTTTCTAATTCTTCTTTTGTGGCATTGGCCTTGGCTTCAGCTTCTCTCAGAGATGCCATCGATTTACCCTCTCTTTCAGTAGACCGAGTCATGATTTCCTCTGCTTCTAGCTTATACTTTTCAATAGCTTCTTTGACATGTTCTGCCTCCAACATAGCCTCACTCAGCATTGAATTAAATTTTCCTTCCGTGGCTTCCAAAGCAGCCCTCAATTGCTCAGTTTCAAGTCTTGCGCTCTGCACCTCTTCATAAGCGGTCTCTAGTTCCATTTTAGCTCGCCCAGCTTCTGTAGTAGTTTGCAGAAGATGGAGTTCCAGGTTTTCCACTGCCTTCTTATTCTTCTCTACTCCTTTAGCTTCTTTTGAAATCATCTCTTCCTCTCTCTTCTTTGCTTCAACCAAGTCCGATCTAGTTCTCTCAAGCTCAACATTCAGGGAGTGTATAGTTTCTGTAAGAGAACCCAAATCAGATTTTGCCTTTTCCAGATATGCATTTGTTTCTTCAAGCTCTGTAGTTACTGATCTCAGGGACTCCAGTGCTTTATTCTCCTCGGCTTTTTCTCTTTCAGTCTTCGTTCTGGCTTTCTCTAAATTAAGGTTCGCTTCATGGGCTATCATGGCAACCTTTGATTCGGATGCTCTGGATTCTTTAAGCTCAGATCTGAGCATCTCCAAAAGAGTATGCATATCCAACGAATTTGGTTCATACATCTTCAAAGTGTCAATTTCTAGCCGCAAACCCTGAATTTCCAAATTAGCCACCTCAACCTGAGCTATAACCATAGCCTTGGAATATTGAAGGTTCTTAGGCCATAAATTCCAAATATTCCCCTAATTAAATTAATTGACAAACCATCACATTAGCATGATCATGAGGACCATCATTGTTGACATAATTTAAAATTTTATATTACTGAATAATTGGAGTATCTTCCTAACAGAAAACAGAGAGGTTGGTTTATCTCAAAATCTCTATCAATTTCATGAAAACGTAATGTAGAATTTTGTATTTATGTTTTCTCACATGATCAAATATTCAATGCTTTCCTTCGCAATGGATCATTATGCAGATGGAAGCTCTCTAATATAAGTAGGAATTTTCCATGCAAGTTGTGTGGTTATTTTTCCATTGCTTATTGTGGTATTTTATGATATCATAAGCTACATAAAACCCAATAATAAATTCTGGTCCAAATCCTTGTTTTCATCATGCATGGATTGTACTCCTGCAACCATTCTGCAACATCGGCTAAAAGATAAAGCCCAGAAAATTGGATTTCAGATTTAGCCCTTTGTTTCTCAATTTCGAAAGGGCTCTTGCTGTCCTCAGAGACCAAACTCTGATTCCTCTTGGGTTTGTTGGTAGCAGGCGGATGGCAGGGGCAATAAATATAATTAGAATTGGTTTCATGGCCAGCAATAAGCCTCAAATCCCTCCATTCAAGTTCCCTTACTGCAATTCCATGTCCTGTGCAATAGCCATAGACATTGAAAAAGATGAAGAGGCCTCCACCGAGGGTTTGCTGTTGGAGATTGTATACTGACTACATGCCTAGTGCATCAAATGAGGTAGAGGACAAGGACTTGGATGCTGATTTCGATTATTGAATTATTTTCTGATAGGCAAAAGACTCTAGCCCATTTGGATCTTATAAATTTACAATCAACATGGACTAGTCAATTTTGTCATTTGCAACTTGGCATTATATATAATATAGTATATCATTTGGAGTTCAGGCTCTGAGTTTTTGAATCTTGATTGTAGTGTCTAAAACTAATGCATATTCACATTTCACATTATGAAAAAAATCACAGACGGTCTTGCTTTGACAGACTAACTAACCCACAAAGGGTGATGCTATGCACATACCTCAAGGAGATTCTAGCGAGCAGCTTGAAATGCCACAACCCCGACATTGAACCACCATCTCGTTGGAAAATATCCTAATTTTTTAATTTGTACACGTCTATTTTTTTCTAATTTTGTGTGCCTAGGGAAAATTCACATGACCTGGACTCGACAATGACTTGGTAAATCCAAAGTGGAGACTCAAAAAAACTCCACAATATCACAGCTTAGTAAAAATACAGGGAAGTAAACTCAATGAAACTCAGCAAAATTATTGAACAAAAGTGAATCTGAAAGATTTTAATCAGGAGTATTGAGTCAACTAGCTAGCTCTGAGAGCAGAATTAATTCGGGATTTCTCACAGAGTTATACAGAATGCTTATAATTGATATAAAACCAGTACTCACGTGGAGAAATGAGATGAAATTTCATGAAAATGGGCTAAAATTCAATGAAAATTATAACATACCTTATGAAAATATGAATGCAATTGTGTCACGCTAGATGAGAGTAATGGTTGATACTTCAGTGAAAACCAGGTAGTATATGTTCAGGGTTGATTCATGGAAGAGGAGGAGGAATCATAAAATTTTGTCCTAAAATTTAAAGCTAAAACAACAAACATTTTAAACAGAGTGACATTTTCATTCGATAGCATTTATGCAAAAATTTGGGAGAAAGATCCCGATGTATAGATTGTACTCTCTGATGAAAGGAGGTGTTTGTGAATCGTAATCAGTTACATTGTTTTTCCTATTGTCACTTGCAATCTTCCACACCTGAGAAATCTATCGTTGGGGGATAACAATATTGGTTCAACATTACCTTGCAACCTTTCCATGTGCAGGAAGCTTCAACGCTTGAATTTGTCGCAGAATATTTTTGTGGGGAACCTTTCGGAATATATTTCAGAGCTCACAAAGCTGGAGTACTTGGGTATATCGAGTAACAATTTCTCTGGTTCGATTCTTGCAGGAATTCGGAAATTGCGAAGGCTTCAAGTACGGAACCTGTGCTGTAATCTGCTAAATGTGACAATCCCAACATTTTTTGGAAATCTCAGCAATCTGCAGAAATTATTGTTGGCATACAATCCCTTTTCCCCTGGTGTGATTCCTCCGGAGCTGGGGAAGCTAGAAAAGTTTCAAAATCTATGGGCTACTTCTTGTAATCTTTATGAATAACTTGAATGGTAGCTTACCTTCGAATTTGGGGAAATTTTCCACCCTGCAAACGCTAGATATTGCAAGAAATCGACTGAGCGGCACTCTTACACCGGATCTTTGCAAGCATGGGAAGGTGCACCCCGCTCGTACACCCCGCTAAACTTGAGAATGGCTCCAGGCAGCTCCTTAAATAGGCTACTGATATTGTTATGTGGCCCAACTTCCAGAGCGCAAGACAAGAATGAAATTCTGGGTGCCCTTGGTTGCTAGGATTGATTAGACTATATCAAATTTTCATCTGGTTAAAACTGATAACTGTGTTTAATTTAAAGGTTGAGAATGTTTCAATCATCTAACATCTAAATCAATGATGTATAATGGGACAGTTGGCAATTAGGAAAGTTGTTTTCAAATAAAACCGCTTTACAGCGTAATAAGAGAATATAGTCGGAAAATGTTCCAAACATGATCAACTTCCTAGGCTACTTAATTTACAACCATATTCAAACAGTGCTAACATATGTCTGCATTTTTCATTGATCTAGAACATTGAACAACATATTCATGATTTTGTGCATACCAAGGTTGCTTGGAAGCAGGAGCAGGAGTGGGAAGCGAGAGCAGGAAGTGGGAGCAAAAGCGGGAGCGGGGAGCGACATTTTCAAAAGCTCCCAGGTTGGTAGCGAATTTTCATATATTTTGATGCATATATGTCAAAAAAAGTATGTAGAATGATGAATTAGATATAAAAAGCATAAAAACATGAGGAAGAGAGCTAGCACTTGTCTTTTCGAGAACTTTATAATCATATATACATTTGACAAATGAACAAGAAGGGCTACTTCATACATGACACTAATTATTTTGACTCTAAATGACCAATCCTAATGCTCTCGAGTGAGAGCCAACTAAAAATAAAATCACTTGCTCATGAAACCCATGAGGTAAGGCTTTCTAATAATTTTATTATTATTATTAAAAAAAATTGTCAAAAAACTAAATTACACCATTACAATCATAAATATATGCATGCCAAACACTTATGCTGAAAAGCAAGATTGCTGGAAGTCCCTACAAGACCTCAAGCACAGAGAGTATGGCACAAATTACATTCTAGGGGGAGATTTCAATACAGTTCTAAAACAGGACAAAAAGAGAAGAGGGACAGTGGTAAGAGAAATTCACCAGAAAGACTTAGAAGACCTGCTAATGCAGTCAAATCTCTTCGATGTGAAGCTGAGAAAATTTAAATACACATGGAACAATAAGAGGGTGGGACCGGGGCACATAGCAGCAAGGTTAGACAGGTTTTTAGCTTCAAATATTCTGCTATCAACGTCCTTCACTATAAATTCAGAGATCCGACCATGGTGTGGATCAGACCACTGACTGATCACGCTTCTTGTTTCTCCTCCAGTAAACTATGTGCCAATCCAATTCAAATTCTCCCCATTATGGATCGAATCAGTTGGATTTTCTGAAATGATCGCTGCATCCTGGGCTCAGTGGGTAAATGGCAGCCCTATAACCATATGGGAAAGGAAAGTTAAAAGGTTAAAATCCGACATCAAAGAATGGCTCAAAACATATAATGCAAATCTGTCCCTAAATGTCAAAACAGCAGAAGACAATCTTGCAAAATAGCAGGCTCAAATAGAAAAAAATGAAGTGGAGAAGGTGGACTTCCAAGAAGAAATAAAAATGTTCCAAACATACCACACAAGCCTGAGACAAGAGGAAGATATGTGGCAGCTCAAATCTCGCAATAGCTGTCTCATCTCTGGAGACAAGAATACAAAATAATTTCACAAGCAAGCAAAATTTCAAGAGATCAAAAATGGCATTACCCAAATTCAGCATGGATCTCAAACTCTCGATTCTTTTCATGAGATTAAGGCCGATGCAATAGATCACTTCTCTGCCCTGTAACATGATGAACAACCGTCGGCCCCCATTACTGAAGCCTTCTTCTTGGACTTGATGCCTTCTTTGGTGACTACTGAAGCCAATGAAATCCTTGCTGCTCTGCCTGATCCTAAAGAAATTCAAAACGCAGTCTTTTCCTTTTCTCCAGATAAGGCCCCTATGCTTGATGGCTTCACTGGTAGGTTTTACTAAACCTATTGGCATCTAATAAAAAGAGATTTATGCTGAATGATCGGGTATTCCCTAAAGATCTCATACATCAGCGGTGGAATAAATTCAACCTTTTTAGCCATGATACCAAAAGAACAAAATCCATCCTCTTTCTCGAGATTTAGGCCAATTTTCCTCTGTAAATTCTCTTATAAAATTACTGCCAAAATCCTAGCCCTTAGACTGAAAGTCCTCCTACCTCTCCTCATCTCTCCTAATCAAGGCAACTTCATCACGGGAAGACAAATCTATGACACAATACAATCTTAATCCAGGAAGTTGTTGACTCAAGTTGGATATGTGAGGAGCAAGGAATGGTCATTAAACTGGATATGGCAAAATGCATTTGACAGGGTTCGGCATAAATTCCTCCTCGACATAATGAAGATGGGATTTAAAGAGACCTTCATCGGATGGATAGAGAAATGCATTGCCAGGCCCTGGATCTCTCCTTTGATTAATGGTAGGGGGGATGGGTTCTTCCAAGCTTCAAGAGGTCTCCGACAAGGTTGCCCGATCTCGCCCTTTTTATATATATTGGTCGGAGAGGCTCTTAGTCGCAACCTTGAAGCAGCAAGGATCTCTCATCACATCCCAGGAAACAGATTCAAAGAAGGAATCAAAAGCATAAATCACGAGAAATTTGCTGATGATACAACTCTTCTAGGTGGGGCCTCTTTGGTCATAACTAGAAGATTCAAGTCTTACTTGCACAGATTCCAAGAAGCATCTGGAGGGAAAACAAGTGATGCCAAATGTAGAATATATGCATGGAATATCTCCATTAGAAAGGCCAATAAAATAGAAGAAATATTGGGATTTAAGGTAGAGATAGACTGGCCCTAATCAGTGGACATGGGCTCCAATCCAAGAGCAACTCAAATATCATGAGCGAAAGTTGAAATTCATCAAGGTATGTTCTAGTAATATATTTTCCAAGGATTATTTATTAGTCCCATTCAGACTGTATCTTCATTATATTTGAATCAGAGTTTCTCGACCATAAAGTCACAGTCCTAGGCATAACACATGGATACCAAATCCTAGGTCTTCTGGGCATGATCACTATGATCATTGTTTGTATCAGCAGTTCAGTATTCTCTTTAGTTTGACTCTTTTAGTGTGCCTTTAAGAATACTTTGTTTTAAAGATAGAAATCTTCTGTGATAAGGTCTTGCCACTATGGTTCCCTGCTTGAAGGGTTAAAGTAATTGTTTGGAAAAATCATATCATCAACAAGCCGTGTTTCTCTGTGATCCTTGAATGGATCTCATCCTCTAAGAATTATCACTATGACAGGGAAATCTCTGTCCTAGTGTAGTATCATATATGGTATCACTCAGTTAGCTCGGTTCCTTTGAAGAAGGCATTTCTCAATCTCTTATATCTTGGTTCCTACTAGTTTACTCTCAATTGAAACAGCTCCACAGTCTATGTGAACATCTTGTATGGTTCTCCCTTTGCAATCTCAAGTTCTCAACACGTGAAAAGTATGGCTGCACCATATATATATCCAAGTTATGGCAAGCAGGGTATAGGTTCGGGATATTATAAACATCATCTCAGGCATGTAAGCTGATCTATATTTACTCCTATTATGACTCTGAGTAATCATATACTCTGCAGTAAGTGTGTCCTCCTATCCATCTTCAATATAGTTTTCAATTGGCATGACATCATATTTTTAGGCAGACCATTATTAATATACATACGTTCAGTCAGCCTTGAAAGAAGAATTGAGATATGCATTGCTGTTCAAATCAGTCATGGCATTCTGTCAAATTTTTTGGAAGTTCTGATGATAAGGCTTGCTTCCAATCTAAGTGGTGGAAAAGTCATGGCCATAGATTGTATGTTGACAATCTTCTCCATACAAAAGGAGGCTAGCAAAGGAGTCATAGGACAATGAATCATCAAGGCTCATCATTATTGTGGATAATAGCATAAAAATGCATCTATACAGAATATATGCCTCTGTATGAGACCATTGATTTGCTCAATCCACATCAGCTCATACACTTCTTAGCCAACCTGTTAAAGTTTCTTTTAGTTACAGTGGGTACACACTGAGTATAGACTTTTTTGGGTTACATTCGTAAGCAAGATAGCTTCTGGCATCAAGATGTGGACATGTTTTCATTTTGTTTAACAGAATTAATCTTCGTTCAGAGCAGAGGTTCAACTGGATTCATGTCAGTCACAGAAGTCCTGCGTCTCTCAAAGGTAACGAACTTGGAAGTTTGAAAGATCTGAAATATAAGTCTGCACAGTAGAGATGCTTGGTTATATCAGCTCCTCTATGGAACTTCTATGGTCTCCTTTCCATCGTGCAATATGCACGATACCATGTTAGTCTAAGAAGAAGCGATAGGGATTCTACGGCAAAAGAAACTGCAACACATTTGAAGCTTTCAATATTGAAGAACTGCTTGGAGAAAAAGTGCATGGCACTTTGGAACAGTTCTACCGCTATCAACAGAGGTGCCTCAATAAATAGTAAAGATCGAAAACTTGAGTTTATATGACATTCATTAAGATTCATTTTCTAAGAGTAGCAAACAGAAATCATTGCAATTTCATATACCCTAAAAAATCGAATTACGTTTTCATTCAGGAGGATTTAGAGAAAGTGTGTACATACCTGGTCAAACTTTAAGGTAACAAGAGCGATGTCTGAGGAGAGGCCAAAAGTAAAAGCAATTGAGGAACCAAATCCATGGAAGAATAAAAAATCCCCCATAGAAGGAATTGCGAGCCCCCTTCAAGAAATCGTGGTGATTCTGAGAGCGTCATCAACAGCGGGCCACCATATCATGACCATGTAATCTGCTTGCCAAGTGATTCATCATACATTATTTTTATTGTCATTTGATGTCAGGGTCGAGTTGGGTTAAGCTTGTGCAGAAAAAAAGCTTTAAGCTCATTCAATGAACTTGCACAACTGATAGATCAAAAACCCTACATGAAAGCACGGTGATAAAATTGAAACAGAGCAGTTTACATAGTTTTATGAATTAAATAATTGATTTCCTACTGGCGGGAATCATACGGCGGGACATCGTAATTAAAATGAATGAATATGCTATGAAATTATGCAATTAAAATTTGACTAAGGGTATAATAAAATAGGATGTGTAGTAATTACTTAAATCACTATTATATATTTAAATTATTAAGGTGACATTTTTATGAGTAAAATTATAAAATACTATGGAATAATTTAGCATAGGAATTATGGCTAAAACATTTAAGAGTTAGAATAGAGCTTTTAAGTGACCACAATAAAAATAATACATATTAGAGATATATACATGGATCATATATATCAAGTTAAAGTGATCGCTAAAGCAACATCTCCCTACACCTAGTGTCCTAGATGGCCAAGGTAAGGTGTCGTCAAACCAATTATACAGTCATTCGTATATCTTAATTGGAAAATTATTAATGTCACAAGAATCACAAGGGTTGATATGTCAATCAAAATTTAAAATTATCCTCTAAAAACTCATATAGAAAGTGGGGTAACAGGTCCAATGACATCCAACCTGTGATTTGCAATGGGAAATCCTCAACAGTCTCTTTGGAGAAATAATGTCTCATTAAGGGGTTCAATAAGAGGTATGAGGCCCCACCAATTTGATAGTTGAAGAAGTTTGAATATTGTCTTGTCAATTTTGGCCCTAAGTAGGCAAGGCAACATGGAAGGAGGTGACCCCCTTGGAAAAGTTCAAAAGGGGAAGGCCACATAAGGTCTTATATAAAGATCTAAATCCAAGGACCTCCCTCATAAAAATAGTTAGACATGTATTGAAAGAAAGTAGATAATGACCATCTAAATCTTGATAAAAGAAAACAGAACATCCCTTGAATCCATAATAAATGGAGCATCTACATATGAGGTGATCCTCTAACTCAATGTTGTGTATATGGCAAAGCTAGAATATGTTATTGAGAAGAGGAATATCTTGATGTCATTAGTTTCAACTAGACACTAATGTAAACCCACTTTGAAACCACCAAGGGGGATCTGAAGGGCAACATCTAGTGCTCTAGTGTGTATGAGGGTTTAAAAATAAGGTCCCCTCTTATTTGCATGAAGTGTTCCTAGTACAAATCCATCTTAGTGTCAAGGCCATGAAAAGATGAAGTTCAAGTACTAAATTTATTGTTTATAAATAACCTCTTTAACAACTTGACACAGACATATAATGATGTCATTTACATTGGAGGTGTATGTCAGTTGACCATGTTACAACTTTAATCGCTCCCCCACAAAAAGGTGTTATGCTCTCTTGTGATGATGCATCAACCCTAATGGAGAACAATCTCGTGATGTAAAAGAAATTTAAACATGATGTAACTTTAATAGTGCCCTAAATTCACCCCTTGGCTCACCACTCATGGAAAATGTGAGGCTATTTCAAGCATTGATGTGGATAATATCATTTTATTTTCTCTTGTGTATAGTATTCTACATTGACACAATTGTGTTTTTTTAGCAAACAAAATATTTGTATCAAGGGTTAGCTCCTTGTGCATTAGGGTTGAAGAGGTTGCATCATTGTGAGTGATCTATTCATTGCCAACTCCTTATGTGGGAGAGCACTACAAGCTCCATGTCAACATGAAGTGTAGATATTGTGAGCAATTCTTATTGAGATTTTGAAAATTATCCAGTTGTTCTACATTTGGTATACATGTTAATAAGGGCATTAACCACAAACACACACCCTCGAGACCAACACCTAGTTCTCTAAAAATCAAATGGTACCAATATTCTTAGTTAGAGGTGAAGGATTCTCCTAAGAGGTTATTTTGTTGGTTTGATGTGTTGTTTTTTTCCTTGGATACTAAGTGGTGAAGGGCTTCAAGGGTTAAGAGTTAAGGGCCAAGGGTTTGGGGGGAAAGGGATTTAGGGGTTAAGGGATTAATAATTAAGGGATTTAGGTGTTAGGGGTTAAGGGGTTGGGTTTTAAGGTGTTTAGGGGTTATGGATTAAGGTTTAAGGGTAATGAGTTAAGAGAATAAGGGGTTAGTGCTTAGGGGGTTCATAGATTCTACATTAGGAGTTAATGGCTTAAGGTTTAATGCATCAAGGGGTTGATGGCTTATGAGTTATGAGTGTAGGGTTAAGAGATTATGGCTTCGGGGTTAGGGGATAGGGAATTTAGTGGTTATGGGTTAATGGCTTATTTGTTGTGATAATGGGGCCCCTAATCCCCTTATCACCACTATCGTGGGTTCCTCTTTCAATTCCTCTTGTTACCTTCCCTCCAGGCCCCCTAGCCCCTATGAAATTAGGTCTTAATCCCCCTTCTCATTCTCTAGTGTGTGGATTATAGATCTTATTAAATCATGCTTGGACATTCCACTTCTACCAATCCATGCTACATGTGTGTCCCCTAGTCCTGTTCAATACACCACAAAATACTCCTCCCACCTTTTCGGTCATATCATTCAACTTATCTTAACATTGTGGGTGAAATTGGTGTTTATGTTGTAAAGTGAACAAAGAAAAAATTTACTTGTTTTCTCTTTTGAGAAGATGTAGAAATTGATTGTCATGATTGGAATGTGCATGCATCAATCTACATTGGGTTGTTTTTCAAGCTTAGACATGAATAATCATTTGGTCATACTCCATACTATCGATGGAATCTAGTATCACAAATGTATTGATGGGAAGTTTGAGAGATTCTTTTGAAAGCTTGTGTTTTGTGGTGTTTAGCTCCTGGAGAATGTGTGTGAAAGATAGCTAGTCCAAATAGTTCGGGGGATCTATGATATCCTGTAGGATGCGATGTAGGTAAATGTTTTCTATCATGAAATATTGACCCAATTGATCATGATTTTTTAATCCCCCATGATCTATCGGGATTTGACTCTTTTGATGGATGTAATTTCCAGAAGTGTACAGAGAGAAATGGAATCAACTCAGTTGTTGGAGCCTTAACTTTGGGTATACCTTACTTTCTCGCTATAAGACCGGGAGAGGAAGAGTACCACACCCACTTTGCAGCTAGGTGGGATAACTTGTGCAACACCATCAAAGAAGTCACAAGGGCATCCAAGAGGGAGTGGAGAAATTACCAGAATCCATTATTTTTGTGGTTTAGGATGAATCTTGTCTTCTAAACACTATTTTTTATCAATTCAATTGTGATCTTTGTTAGAATTTCTAGTGAACAAAATGTGTTGTTGTTCCAATCCCACCAGACATGGCTGATTAGAATGCACGGGAAACCTTTATAACAATCTTCCATGATATTGAGTAACTAAGTTTTGAAATTTTCTTCCAAATTTTAGATAGGACCACGAGCCTATCATGTTCAATTTTGCAAGGGTGGTGGTGATCATGACCTGCACTGTGTTGGGAGAGGAGATAAATAAGTGTGAAGAAATATCATCAAATGACTTGCCTAAAGGATAGATGTTGGGTTGATTCGTAAACTATCATGGATATTTTTTGTGAACAAAATGTGTTGTTGTTCCAATCCCACTAGATATTGTTGATTAGAATGGGAAACCTTTTTAATAATCTTCCATGATGTTGTATAACTAATTTTTGAAATTTTCTTCCAAGCTTAGATAGGACCATGAGCCTATCATGTTCAATTTTGCAAGGGTGGTGGTGATGACCTACATTGTGTTGGGACAAGAGATAAATAAGTGTGAAGAAATATCATCATATGACTTGCATAAAGGATAGATGTTGGGGTGATTCGTAAAATATCATTAATATTTCTTGTGAAAAAATCTATTTCTATTCCAATCCCACCAGATATTGTTGATTAGAATGCATGGGAAACCCTTTTAATAATCTTCCATGGTGTTGTGTAACTAAGTTTTGAAATTTTTTTCCAAGCTTAGATAGGACCACAGGCCTATCATGTTCAATTTTGCAAGGGTGGTGGTGATGACCTGCCGCTGTGTCGGGACAAGATATAAATAAGCGTGAAGAAATATCATCATATGACTTTCATAAAGGATATATGCTGGGGTGATTCGTAAACTATCATGGATATTTATCGTGAAAAAAATGTGTTGTTGTTCCAATCCCACTAGATATTATTGATTAGAAAGCATGGGAAACCTTAATAATAATAATCTTCCATCATGTTGTGTAACTAAGTTTTGAATTTTTCTTCCAAGCTTAGATAGGACCATGAGCCTATCATGTTCAATTTTGCAAGGGTGGTGGTGATGACCTGCACTGTGTTGGGACAATTAGAGATAAACAAGTGTGAAGAAATATCATCATATGACTTGCATAAAGGATATATGTTGGGGTGATTCGTAAAATATCATGGATATTCCACTAGATAGTTCATCATAACAGAATAGATAAAACTATATTTAAAAATGAATGAATAAGAGTTTGTGACAGGAAGTGTCAGTGAGTTTCAGGTGTGCTAAGGAGGGAGTGACGTCAAGGCATGCTAGGCAGTGTTAAGGCATGCTAGAGGCCAGGGAAACGTGCCAAGATGTGCCAGGTGCCAAGGTGTGCCAATGCATGCCAGGGCGGAGTGTTTGGGAGTGCCAAGGAAAAACAAGGGAGCACTAGTGTCAAATGCATGGAAATGAATGAATAAGAGTGTGACAGGGAGTATCAATGAGTTATAGGTGTGCTAAGGAGGGAGTTTAAAGGTATGTAAGTTAGTGCCAAGGAATGCTAGAGTGCCAAGGCGACATGCTAGGATGTGCCAAATGCTAGGGTGTGTCAATGCGTGCTAGGGAGTGCCATGGAAACACAAGGGAGAACTAGTTCAAAATGCCTGGTAATGAATGAATAAGAGTGTCTGATAGGGAGTGTCGTGAGTTTCAGGTGTGATAAGGAGGGAGTAGCAAGGTTACATGTTAGGAAATTCCAAGGTATGCTAGAGTTCCAGGGCATGTTAGGGAGTGTTAGTGTGCAAACCCTTCTTCATTATATTACAAACTATAATACAACAGGCTAGAGATCTTGTACCATGGATCGTGACCCTTTACAATCACACTGATACAAGGAATAAAACTAGGGATTGGTGTTAATCCTTTGACAACCAATCTATCATGAACAAGACAACACTTGACCTACTTGTTGATGGTGGCCACACACAACCCTTTCAGTTCACAAGTTTAATGAGAGCACCACAAGTTTAATGTTTGCAGAACAAGGGGCCACCCCCTTGTCCAACACTTTTGATGGGTCCCATGCATCATTATGGCACTCATGGACCCCAGTATGCCTCCTAGAAGGCCCTAAGACATCAATTGAACTCTTATGAGGCTTATTATTCCATGTATGAGATAGTTTGGTGGGATTGTCACCAAAATTTAGGGTTACTTGCATAATATTTTATGTTTAGGGGCTAATGTAGGCCCATAAGCTAATTCGATCAACTCCTAATCAATGTATAAATAGGAGTTAGTTGGATTCATTTGTATCATCACTTGATTTGGGATCTCTCTATCTTTAGAGAACTTCACATTTTTCCTTGGAGGACTATTTTGGATGATGGATGCATTTTGATGTATGGATTTGGGCTATTTTTATCTTGGAGATTTGCTTTTGCAAATGTGAAGCTGGTTGGATATACTCTCTAACATTGTGAGTGAAAATTTTACGCTATTATTGTTGTTGTTGCATACTATTGAATTTCACTATAACTAGGGTTAATTGCTGCATGATGGAAATGTGGAATTATGTGTCTATTTATCTTATTTAATGTACGGGTCATTATTGGATGAATGAAATATCTTAGAAATCATTTTATCTCAATAAATGTGCACCACTTGTATGAAGTATAAATGCTTGAAGGTCACTTTTAATTTTCCTCTAACATTGGACGAAGTTGACTTTCTGGGCCTCCATGATCAAGAAACTGAATTACTGTTCATTATCACCCCTGACTCCATATCTCCAAGTGAATTATTCACTAGTACCTCAAAAAGGGTGATGATTTCCCCCACCCCTCCCCTTTTTCACAATTTTCCATTTTTCCCTAGGTCTAGCCCCATTAGGTCACCTAGGGCATCAATTTCCCAAGAATATAGCTAGAGGAAAACTTTGATCTCCTAGAGGCACCGACATTGGTGGGTGCCTTCACTCTCCTCATAATTTGGGCCAATTCCGACGATGGAATCTTCAAATACCTCAAGCCCTAGCTCTAGGATCAAGTTTTGCATAGGTGTTCCCAAGGATAGAGCCTAGTAGGATCAATTTGACCCATCGAAGTAAAACATATTGCCTAATCCTTTCCCCTCACATTGTCCAAGATAGGAACATCATTGGTTGCTAAATTCGATCCTCGAACCTAGGTTGGGTCCACTTGGCCCCATGTGGTCCCATTTGGTGTCAAAGGCCTTTCATCAAGGACCATTTGGGAATCCAAGTTCCCAAAGGATTTTAGGGATTGGTAACTTCCTTTATAATTCTTATTCTTCTCCCTCAACCCTTCAATCCCCCTCCTCTCTCCCTAGAAGATCAAGTCCCTTGCTTAAAAGGCAAGCATGTCCCACTCTATATTCCATCTTAGGGAAAGGGATTCTAGGGTCACTTCCCACCTATTCGTTGACCTATAATATATGAGTGACTTCCTAAACTACCAAGACTCCTCCCATCGGTGAAATTTCGTGAAGAGCAAGGAGCCTTAGTTGTGGTGACAATGGGCTAAGCCTCCACCGTTTCCCTTGTCCTAGTTGTTTCCCTCTTAGGAACCCCTTTTAGGTCCACTACTAGTTTGAGTGGTAACAAGTTGTTCACAACTCCATTTGTGAACAACTCTTTGGTATGTCCACTTTTTCCATACTACGGCTCCAAGATGAGAATTCTAGGGCTATGGAGGTTGCCCTTCTTCTCACTAAATTGATCCTCTACAATATAGTGAAATAGGGCTAGTTGGTTGGCCCACTTGACTGCTACTTAAGTCCTTCAAATTATGCACATCCTTAGGCCCTATATACCTTCCCTTCTACCAATCTTGTTGTCCTTCACAAGTACAAGAGTTAGGGTTCTTCTTTGACAATCGCCTAACAACCCTCCAACTATACTTGGACTAGCATCGATCTGCCCAACCATAGTCAATTATTTTTACTGATCTAGGGCTCACACTATTTTCTTCATCTAGGGCTCTTCAAATCTTCCACACAACAATGGTTTGAGTCCTCTCAAAATTATTGTTCTTGTGTATCGACAATTTGATCTTTGTTGTCCAATCTATGAATAAATCTGAACTGCTCCTCTTATCATCCTTCTAACAATCTGTAGATGACTAAACTAGGGCCACAAATCAACCACTAATAGTCCATTGACTAATTTTTTATAGGTTGCTTCAGATATCTGTCTAAAAATCCATGGATAGTCCACCAAATCAACTCCTCAACATGTCAATCCATTCTTCACATCGCACATTTCTTCTGCATGCTCAATCTTCTTCTCAGGTTCCACCCTCCTTTGGATCTGCTATCTCCACACATACTGAATCTGCAAGCCATCTTCCAGATCTGCGGTCTATATTTCAGAAATAAGCCTCACTTTAAGGGTCACAACTGCTCTTCTTCTACGCATTTTTTTCACAGTCTTAAGGGCATACCTTATGAACTAAACATGCTACGTAACTAGGGCACTATACTTATGTACTTCTAATTGTTGTAGAACAAACCCTATCCACCCATAGAAAAAACCACGACTCTTGCCCCCATAAGAGACTCAACCTAGCTCACATGGATCCATAGATTTTGGGCATTTCTTTGACTGAATCTTGACATGTACTTCAGATCTCAATGTCAACCCTCAAACTAGGGTTAGCTCAGTCAATATTACGCCTGCGTCTACTTTTGTTTTGGCTCTAAATTATAGTGCAAGCCCTCCTCCATTTGTGTTTATCTTTATAACCACCACAAGACAAGATCGTATCAATCCTCTCTTCTATTTAATGTATAAAATCTAACCAACGAGATTCAATATGATCTTGTAATGTACTAAAACAAGATATTGAATCCTTCCTACAAACACGATCGCACAAACACATATAAGTAAGAGAAAGAAATTATCAATCGCACAACAAAATATGTATCTAGGGAAAGCAACTGCTCAAAACCCATATATCTCTATTGTGTATTAAGTCAAGGAATCATGAAATAATACAATGCTTAATCTCTCTTAAGATTCTCCAACACTCTGCCAATTATCTCCTGCTGATCTAGGCAAAATTGGTCTAATACTTAGCCAATTCTCAGTCTTCCTTTAGCCTGCCTTGCTCACGCAATTCCTATGGAATTATCTCCATATTAATTAAGAAAATCAACCTTCCTTGATTGCGCAATCCATCATGGCATCCCAATGACTTTATAATTGCACATGGGAAATTTTCTATAAATACAACTGATATTTATGTTCCTCTGAAATGTGTTACAATAAGGATGAAGGGTATTTTTATCATTTAAAAATAAGATAAAACCCTAAACAACCAAAACCCTAACCCGAGGAGATGTAACACCAAGAGTTTATGGGCCCCATTGGGGTTAGTTGGGCAGCCAACTTCCCAGGGTCGTAACTTGGTCATATGATCTTCGTTTGACGCACATGATACCTCGTTAGAAAGATCTCTCCAAGGACTACAACAAATAATGCAATTTATATGAAATTTAAAAACCTTTCATGCCCAAAAAATTCTATTTGGGGCCTCAAAACAGCTCTGGAAGCTCAGGACCCGAAAAATTGACAAAAATAGTAAATTGTGCTATAATTAAGGAAACTGAAAAACTGAAAGAGACAATGGTGAGGGCCCAAGTGGAATAGGCGGGTGGCCACAAATATCCACCTCGATCACCTTCAATCGAATTTCTTGAGCTAACTCAATCATCATGACTTAGTTAACTGACACAAGTTGTTATGAGACGAAATTACAATTTATTGTCCAATTTATTTAAGGGAAAAAAAAATTAGACGCCTCACATTCCTCACTCCTAGTACATCAAAACTCCTCACCGGTGTGGGTGCATTTTTTTTTGTCCTTTCTAGTTGCCAATTTCACTGTTTCTTGTTGCAAATTTCAACACTCCCTCTCAACAAGAAAGGAATTCAATCAATCCCCATCCGGTACCTTTGGAATGTTCTGCATGCTACACTTCTCTAGTGTTGTTTGCACTTGCAAATCCTGAAACTGAATAGCCTCCGAACAACTGAATCAGTATAATGAATCTGTCATCAGAGTCTTCTGGCTACTGCTAGCTACTGCACCTGTCTAGTAGTGGATTCTTTGCGCTGCTGCTGACATCTACATTCGTGCCCTTTGAACTGTTGCTAACTTTGATTTGTGCTCCAGTATTTGACATCTGTCACTCTAATTTCTGTCTTGTTGACATATGACTACATCAATCTAATTGATCCGTCCTACTACTCTTGTACTGTGGTCTCCTCGTAGCCAAGTTCGATCCATGAGACACGCCATCTCAATGGACCTTGCCCAAATTTCTTATCTTGGGATTATGTCTACACATCACCCCACCTTACACCTCAGGGTATGGTTGCTCCCTCTTCCTATCTGGCTCAAAATTTCCCCCTCATGGTGGTCTCTGCTTGAGTGGATGCTTCCACTTGGTCTCCTCTCTACTTCTCCAATTGTGGCAGCTACTCCACAACCTTCTGAGATTGCTTCTCATGAGAATGCATGTTGAGAGGTAATTTATGCTCCCTCTAAACCACCAAGTCTCTAACTTCTGCCTTTCTCCTCAAAGCTTTGCATGTATCTGGTACCTCAAGTACATATAGGTTCTTGACTCGCGCATAATGTAATTGTCCCGACGTTACAAAAAGTTTCTAAAAAAGAATTGATTTTAAATCGATGATATCTCCCTCATCTGAGCTCTGATTCGACCGATTTTTTTTTTCTTTCCATTTGGGTAGATTTTCACAAGGATTCCAAATATTCTATTTGTTTTTGAAAATTTTACACCAAAATATTCAGATATTCTCTACAAACTCATCGTCCAAAAAATTCCTGCTTTGATACCCTGTAGAAAATATAACTAGTGTGGGTGCATTAAACCATGCCAAATCATACTAAGGCATCTCAACATATTCCATACATGCTAATACTTTCCAAGCGCCAACACATGCCAAGCGGAAATATGTGTCGGGGACTAGTGTTATGCATGTTATGAAGTGGAAGGGAATGTTGAAGAGTGCTAAGGTGTGCTAGAGAGTGATAATGCATGTTGATGAGTGTTAAGGATTACTAGGAAAAAACATTAAGGGAGCACTAGGTAAAAATTCATGGAAGCTAATGAATATGAGGAACGTGTGCCAGAAACTAGTGTTAATGAGTGTTAGTTGTCATGCCAAGGAGGGAGTGACAAGGTATGCTAAGAATTGGTAAGGCATGCTAGGGAATATCAAGGCATGTCAAGAATTCCCAAAGTGTGCTTGGGAGTTCCAGGGTGTGCTAATTATATCATGTGCCAATTAATAGTGCCAAGATATGCCAATACATGCTAGGTGCTAAAAATATTGTGGCGCAGGGTGCTAGGGTATGTCAATATGTGTCAAGGCAACAAAAGGAAGAACCAATATTAAGAGGGTTAATAAGTCAGGACTTTATCTTTTTGAAAAGGGGCATGCTAGGCACACTAATAATAGGTCCCAATACATGCCAAGTGGCATTGTGTACCAAGTGCTAATGTATGTTAATGCATTCAACCAAGGTGTTCTAGGGCATGCTAGGGACTATATGCAGTATGCCAGCACATGCTAGGAGAGTTCCATGTTGTGCTAGCGCATGCCACCATGTTCTTGGGTGTCAGTGTCATCACAGTATGTTCTAGGTACAAAGATGTTCCAAGACATGTGGGGTGCTAAGAAATGTTAGTGTGTGCCAAAGCATTAACTTAAGGTGTGCCCATATTGTTGAGGATTGTTAGGTCTTTCTCATTAATAGAATTGTCAAAGCTTGATTATGTATTAAATAATATATTTCCTACACACAATAGTGGAACTTTATCTAAAGGGAATTTGCTAGATAATAAACTTAATAGATATTAATCATGTGTTGACTCATAGGAAATCTCTATTCGACTAGTCATTACTTGAGGGAAATGATACACACTAATTACTTCTACAAAAATTGACTGACCCTAACCACTATGGCCTTGGACATATTATAAAAAATACTAAATAATAATTGTATTAAATCATTATCTTTTGACAAAAAATATATTAATAGGCACATAGTGTCATCAAAAACTCATTGGAATGATCAATGATGACAGGAATTTTTTGACCGTCACCAAAAGTAACAAAAAGAGCATTGGTGAGGGTCATTAAAAGTTCACATTTAAGGTTCACTAATAGTGATGGGCCTTTAACATCCTCACCAAAAGTAGTCATTGAAAATGTCTTTGGTGATCAACTATGTAAAAGGACCATCGTTGTGGCCTTATGCTGATTGGTTTTAATGATTCACTGATGATTTACATTTTTGACCACCAAAATATTACAAAAAAATGCATTGGATGAGGCTTGTTGTTAGCTCGCCAATGAAGGTTTCACTGAAGAGAGAAGAGAGAATTAGTGATGGGTTTACAGGATGCCCTCACCAAAAAGTCATTAAAAATGTCTTTGGTGATCAATTGGCTAAAGGATGATCACTATACAACTTACAAAGGATTTGGTTTTATGACCGTCACCATATGTGACATTGGTGACGGACCTTAAAGGTCCGTCACAAGCATGACCCTCACCAATGTGCTTTTTTCTTGTAGTGATGCATGGTATGGGCGCAACCATCCATAACAGAGTGTACAATAATCTAGATCTAAGGCATGGACACAACCATCCAATGAAGATCGATAAATAGACTCAGGTATGGTCGCAGCCATCCAATCAATGAGTCATGTAAATAATCATAATAATCCCCAATATCGCAGCCTGGATTACAATAGACACAATCCAGGGTCTTGCGCTCCATCTCAACCCGAACAAAGTATAATTTCAAGCATGCGATTATGTGAGCTGAAGTCGAACATGCAAGAACATCGTCTGATTACCAGCCAATGATTGAAGCTGTTAACAGACGCGAAAGGTACCACCATTAATGCTAATGGTCCTCAAGGTACTACAGGTAAAATCTACGGCATGTGAACAATGAGTTGATGTCGAACACCCGCAGAATCACTCGATCGGAGGCCAATAATGAAAACCTCACGTCAAATGCGAAGAACCCGCCATTAAGGCATGCAGGCTCCAAGGTACCAGAAGGGATTCTCTAGACCAACTTCCTGGATAATAAGTTGAAGTCGACAGGAAGTGACCTTGATCGAAGGTGGGCCATAGTGTTTCCCACATCATCGACACGAGACAGAGGAACATAATGTTTTTGTGAATCAGGATCAGATGAGAATCAGAGGAAGGTTGGTACTTACAGAGGTCAACTTCTCTTGAACATATTGGTGGCACGACAGTGGATTTGGCAGTATTTGACATCAAAAGATCAGAGGTCATAGTGATGAGGCAAAAATCAGATGAGAGGTCAAAGGGATTACCCAAACCCATGGAGGCAAGTGAAAAACGAGATGAGATGTCCCCAACCCGACACGAATGCAAAGAATCCCCATGTCTGGAGCACACATCCAATAACGAATATGATAGCTGTCCCATCTTCAGTTCATCCCCTATGAGTACCTCTTTATTTTTACACAAGCTTGAAGAGGATACCATATGCTTGTCATATAAATCCGTCCTTCGGATGAATCCATCCTATTCATTTAACGAGTCCTAGGATGGAGAAACTCGAATAATGCCATTACGACTGAATCCAATGTCATCAGGGTTTAACGAGTCTGACAAAGGAAGAACTCAGCGTCTTTTCATGTTTAGAGAGTTTGAAAAGATAGCAGAAAAGTAAACTCCAAAGGTCCCTTTTCGTAGATAGTTCCTCGGACCCAAAAAGGTATAAAACAATATCCGAGAAAACCTCCTAGTCGTGATAGGCTAGGGTATTCCTTTTTCGTAAATAATCCATCCCAGCCCGAAAAAGGGGTAAACGTATACTGGGTAGATTTCGATTCGTGTCCACTTTAACGAGATCGAAACGACAAGGGCCTCGACAATCTTTTCATGTTTAGAGAGTCAGAAAAGAGCTGAAAGATGACTCCTCCTGGAGGAACAAGTGGTATAAAGGGTAGCAACTAGTTCCGGTAATGGCAGAACTGCTCAGAACAAGTAAAGGTTAATAGGCTGGCTAACAATACCACTCATCACAGCGGTTCCTCAGGAACAGGTAAAACAACCAAGTGAAGGCATATGATCGGCCAAGCAGATAGTGACGATGGAGTGAGAAAACCAAGGCTCATCTGGTAAAAAAAGGCTGATAAAATGGAAATCACGAGAGGTAAAATGGAAAAGGTTTCATTTTTACACAAGCTTGAAATCAGAAAACTCTGCTTGAAGTTGGTTTCATTTTTACACAAGCTTGAAACAAAGATAAACTATGCTTGAAACCATTTTCATTTTTACACAAGATTGAAACGGAAACAAACTATGCTTGAAAAATTAAGCATGCCCCCAACATTGTGACTCAATTCAAGGTACATGCCCCCCAAGCTTCGATCCATATGAATGACAGATGGAGTGAAGGTTCAAATTACGAGATCTAAGAAAGACTCGGCTGGGATTTTACGAGATCTGATCAAAGACTCGAATTGAACAAGAACATGTTTCATTATTTTAACGAGGTTGACACATTAAAGAACTATCCTCAGGAAACCTTGTTTCATTTTTTAAGGAGCTTGACACAAGACAAGGAACTCTGCTCCGACAACCTGATTTCATTTTTAAAAGAGCTTGACATAGGAAGGGAACCATGCTCTGAAAACCTTGTTTCATTTTTTAAGGAGCTTGGCACAAGACAAGAAACTCTGCTCCGACCGACCTCATCATAATGAATAAGAAGTCATCGCTTCCAAGAGTTCCACTCCCGATGGAAGGAAAATATCCTGGAAGTCTGGACCGAATGCCCCCAGCACCTGATGCACAATGGCACAATCACTGGGTACAGGCACGGGGTAGGTAGCCACATAGTTGACCTGCGGTGGGGCAGATACAACGGGTGGATAAAAACCAGGAAGGGATGATGGTGGACTAGTTGCCACATCAGGACCAAAGAAATAAAGTTGATCAATGGTCACGATCCGTCCTTCATGTGGAAAACATATCACATGAAAAAGGGAGGAGACGAGCACTCCCATGGCATAGGTGTAATCGCGCCCCAGGAGCAGATTGAAATCCAAGGGGCCTGTAATGACCATCACATCCATATGGACGGTTTTACCTCCCAAAGTAATAGGTAACCTTGTAAGGATTCCCAACGGTTGACTTGCCCTTCTATTAAAAGTCAACAGATTCTGCATAACAGGCGCAAGCGGTGGCAAACCGAAAGCTTGCCAGGTAGTTGAGGATAGAATACTAACAGAGGCACTTTCATCTATAATGGTGTTGGGTACGACCAGACCAAAAGCTTGTACTGGGATCTCGAAAGGCACATAAGACTACATAAATCCGCAATCATCTAATCAAAGGAGTACCGCATCACCTTTTTTACAGAGGCTACCATTGAACCCAGAAGTATTCCCTCCATGTGTTAAAAGAAGGAGTGAGTCCTCCATGATCTTAGCAGGAGGGATATCCTCCAGGCCTTCCATCATGGGAGGTGTGGAGGAGTACTTTCTCAAGTACAGGATAGAGAAGGTGATGATCAATCAAGTCCGTTAATCAAGAAAGCCCTGAAAGGACATGGGGGTGTGAGATCCACTCTCAACAGAAAAGACTTGGTGTACCGTAGACGGGGCCAGCTCAACCGATCCCACGACCAATGTTTGGTCAGGAACAGATTCCTGAATTTGAATTTCCGATGGAGCGGGATCAACCAAGGATGAATCTTGACCAATCGTGGCATCAGCTGGTGGAGGACTCAAAGAAATCCGATTATAACCAGCTGGGAGGCATGGTGTAGAACCATCTGAGTTGTCCAAAACTCGCTTGGCTTCATCCATATAAGGACAAAGGTGAATGGCATGGTGCCCTGGTTCCTTTCATGCACAATCATGTGATTGCACTAGCCTGCCTAGGAGCCCACAAGAAGACTGAAGACGTGCCCCCAACCTGACTCCCAGAAGCCAAAGGAAATGGTGGATGACCGTTGGACCATACTTCGAGTACCTTGGGAATGCCAGGGCAATCTCGAAGAAGATGGTCTCCCGCGCACAACATGCAAGGGAACTTGACTTTCTATGGAGGGTTGGAAGGTATATCAAGAGGGGATGTTTCAGAAACAGCGGTGGCAGCTTTAGCCTCTCTTTTATTGGACTTCTTCTTCTTCTTCTTAGCCACCTGGTTACTCGAATCCAGACTTTCGCCAGGCGAAGCAGAAGAGGAGGACGCAGAAACAGGCGAAGAAGGGGAGAGTTCCACCTTGGAATCAACATGACGTTGTCCAGGTGGAGAAACTGATTGAACAGTAGTGGAGACATTTGGGACCATAGAGGTTGAAAACAACCAAACAGGCAACCCAACGGTTAACCCAGGAAGGGAAAACGTTGCGGTAAGGAACACCAACATTCCCAAAAGGAGGAAAATGACTAGGATTCCCTTCTGAGGGGATTCCTTGGTTGGTAAACTCTGAAAAAGTTGCCATCAAAACTCAAAACCACACACGGGCTGAAAAAGAGTCAAGACACACGATCAAACGGTCAACAAGAAAAGTCTAACAAGGCTTGTAATCGTGGGTGATTAATTTTTTACCATATTGAAAAATAAGAAACTTCACCGTTTCATGTTTTAAGAGTCGAGAAACGGTTGAAAAGGTGACTCTATCGCTTTCAGGTTGGAAATGAGCGTGAAAGGACAAGCGCTTGATGATCTTTTCAAATTTATTCAGTCAGAAAAGATAGAAATGACTACTCAGGAATACTAGGCAAAGGGTGTACCAAATAACTGTGAGCTGCAATATACACCTTGGTTTCAAAAATGAAGGAGAAATCAACCAAGGACTTAACGTACATGCAGAAAATCTCCCCGAATGCTGTGTTTGGTGTATCACAGGTATAGGGCAGCAGACTCGGCTTCCTGTGGATAAAATATTGAAACCTAGAGGGGTCTCCCTTTATATACACGAAGGTACGGGGAGCACAAGTCCGTACTAGCACTGTCTAAAGCCAAAAGGAGAATGACAGATACTAGGTTTTAAGACGCTGGAACACGTCTCTAGCCTAGACCTCTAAATGTCTTTCGTTAGATTTCAATGCTGCCTTAGTGTAAATTGAGTAGATTTTAAAGTTGATCTTCAATTACGTTTCAGTTTTCAGGCCCTAACGAATGTGTTGTCTCAAAAATCTCCTAAATGCAAAATTACATGCCACAGTACATCATTTTGTTCGATGAAAAATAGCTACAGAAGAGTTGAGAGTTTTTACACAAACAAAATGATCGGAAGACAATCAATGATATCTCTAATGCAACTAATGAAATAAAAAAAATTTCATTCAAATCATTAAATACTAGTAAAATCGAAAAGATTTCAATTTGCACTAATCAACAAAAGAAAAAGAGATTTTTTGTATTTTCAATGTTTGATAGCTAGATGCACTAAACAAATCGAAAACAAAAGAGAAGAAATTTGAGAAACGATATTAAGAGAGCAAGAACAAACAAATTCCACTCAATGGCACAAACAATCAGATCTCAAACCGACCAAAGTCTCTCAAAACTAAGAAAAAGTCTCAAAGGCTCCAATGGATCATGTGATCTAGGTCCAAAGAAAGACCAAACGAAGTTTGAATGAAGAGAAGAACAATCACCCAAAAATCGCAACGAAACGGTGAACAGCCACTAAGAGAATGCGGAGGAGCAATCAGAGAATTGACTGGACTAACAAAACACCAAACCTCCTAAGGAGGGCTCGACACACAAAGCCAATAGATTCCCTAGGGCTTAAAACGCGAAATCGATGCAAAAAAGCAAACAACCAAAGGACAAAGGCAAACTCCCAGTCAAACAGGACTCCAACACACTCAGGTAGCCGAAAAACCAAAAAGAAACACATTGATCAGACCTAGAGAGCTCAGAACTGAGCAAACCCTAATGCCTCACAGGAGTGGCGTGACTGTGAGGTTGTAACTGGCGCCATAAAGCAATTGGCGCGGACAATACAAAAGAAACATGTGCCAATTGGCGCGACTGTCGAGCTAAAAAATGCGCCAACCGAGTTCCTCAGCCAAAAATAAAAAATAACTACTCCAGAAGCAGATCAATGATATCCAAGCAAACCAAGAAGCAAAAACAACAAAATAACCCAGCCCAGAAGGCCAACCAAGCAAGGAAAACCACGAAACAATCAAAACGAGACAATCAAAACTAGACAATCCCCAGTGGAGTCGCCAAATTGTTGAGGAGGTAAATCCACTCTGTGGATAGAGGCGATCCCTACTAGCCCAGATCGGGTCTAGCAACAATCAAACACGCTACAGTGCAGGTTCCTAATTGTAAATAAACCGACTTGCGAGGAAGGATTACCTAGAATCCAACGCTGTCGTTTGTAGAATAGGTGGTGCTCCCGTTCCTTTGCCCTAACATATCACAATCCTCACGATCTCCGTGACCGGACACCTGCACATGCAAGAAACAACGCAAACGCAAGCATAAAATCTAGTAGATACAACTATATGTCAATCGAAGAGGACATAACTCATGAACATGATCAAGAACAAGAGTGGAACCATAACCAATAGTCGCTTAACATTAATGAGTCAAAAGAATAATACAACCAAAGCTTCGACGTCGAATTCTCCTTTAGCGGGTCATCAGCACAACATGTCTCGATAAATCCTGTCAGGGATGGGACAAGCCTCTCTCTCTGGATACTTGGCAATAGTATCCTTGCTTGGATTTGGCCTTAGGGACTCAAGAAGGCTTTTGCAGCATGAAATCTCTTGGGAACTTAGAAATTCTGCCACCCTTTGGAACTAGCTTGCAATGGAAGTGGGCAAGCTTTTATAGAAGGAGGAAGGGGAGTTGGGATCCCTATAATTATGGGATTGGCCCTATTATCAAGGAAGCTTCCATGAGAGGTGGCAAACCACTTCCTCTCTATGGAAATCCATAGCCAAACCTCCCAACTCAAGATAGAAATCAATCCAGGAATTTGTTATGATGAAACTTCCGCCTTTTATTTTTAAAAAACACCTCTTAATATGGCTGGCGCGGGTGCAGCTCTATGACAGAGCGCCAATTGGTGCGCCCTCTTTGGAGGATTTCCCTCTTGGCACGAGGACTGAACTATGTAACCGTGCCAATGGAAAAAGAGCTATTTTTAGGGTTTTTTTTGCAGGGAGATGTCTTCAGGGCAATTAAAGCTCATCTTCAGAGGGATGCAATGAAAGTATTTTCAAGCCTTAACTCTGTCCACAGGTCACAGAATGAGCCCTCCAATGTGTGGGATGGGGATTGTAGGGATGGTGACAAATTGCTGTGTAACAAGTTTCGTCCTCTTCACCCTCTCTTGGTAGTGTTAACAAAGAAAAAGGCATATGGAATACCTTTGAAAACATATGATGATGCTTCTTCAAGGAGTTTGATCTGTTGTTAACTCATTTTGGAGGTGTTTGAGTCATCAACAGGTGCGCGGCACTTTCATGAAGAAGAACGTCGCGCGGAGGTAGCTACCGGGTCACTGTCAGGCCGACAAGACCAATGCCCACAGGCGTGCCGTGCTACCATTCATTCCTTTGTAAATTTCATGCTTAAACGCGCCGCGCGCTTGTACAGGCAAGCCACGTAAATGTTGACCTTCGAAAACTCTGTCTTTTTGCTCGAAACTCCTTCTTCTGGTCTCGAGGGAAACAAGAGGGGCTTTGTGAGTGTTTTGGAATCTCAAAATGGAATGACAATAGTCTTTGACCTTTGTTAAAGTGGAAAAACCAACGGTCCTTTTATGTTTGATTTGAGAGGGTTTTTTTCAAAAGTTTTGAAAAAGCCCTTTCTTTTAAATCCAAATTTGAAACCTCATCTGTCAAAACATAATCCGATACTTTGCGTTTGTAAATGTGCTATAATGGTAAAGACCATTTGTTTACAAGAAAGAACTCCCTTTTTGACTGTGGATAACAAATTTGTTGTATGCTGTAAGCGCAAATCATTTTTTACAAAGGGTCATCCAACCCTAGAAACATTAACTTATCTTTAGATTTCTGAACTGATCCAGCTTTGGTTTCAAGGATATAAAACAGGGATGATGTTGTAGATTTGACTTTTGAACAAAGGAGAGCAATTCTTATTAATTTCACCCCCTTTCTGAAGAGCAGCCTATTCAGAGCCTTTGCCACATGCCATGACTTCTTTTACTCTCTTGATTTTTTGCCTTCACCATCTTTCTCCAATGATGATGAAACTATCATTTTATAGGTTTTTCCTTGTGATTCAAAGGTAATGAAACTCCTGCAGACTTTTTGAACCTACGGCTTTTCCTCTATTCAACATGTAAGAGTAGAGTACCTTGACTTATTTTCACAGGGAACCTGCTTTCCGTTGTGACAGTGGCATGCAAACTTTGCTTTCAATGAGTTCCAAATCCTGAAAAAAGTGCCAAAGTCTTTCTTGTATTTTTATGAATTTCTTTGTGTCTAAATTGCGATACCTCTTGGGGCAAGCTCAGTTTCCTTTGTCAATTTATGATAAGTAATGCGAAGAAAACCTACGATGAGTAGGAAGATCGGTACTCTTTGAAAAACATTTTCCTTTTTCTGTCGTGACCTCTCTTATCAACCTTCTTAAATCTTCTTTTGTTTGAAATTGATTCTATCTTTTGAAAGAGACAAGTTTTGACCCATTGGTTATACGTGGTACACAACACATGTGGTCTCTTACCTTGTTTCTCTGTTTGACTGTTATGCATTCTTACCACTCATATTGATCAGGCAGCAGTCAATGCCCTGGCCCTCTGCTTATGAATGAAGGAGGACCTTTACTTAGCGAAAAGTCTGATGTTCTTTAACCTCTATCTTAATTTGCTGGAGAATGTTTGATGAACATGCTTGACAAGGGTTTCTCTTATATATGATGGAAAGCAGAAAAAATTTGACAAACACTACTGCTTTTACCTCTGCCTACAATCATTACTTTTCTTCAGAAAACCCTAGTCATTGTCTCACTGTTTAATAAAAACATATCTGTTTTACAATCAGTTGCAACTTTTCAAGTCAAACTTTGGCCATCGCCCTCTGCTTATAGATGAAGGAGGTTCTTTGGTCTTCAAACCCTCTGCTTATAAATGAAGGAGGTTTTTAGCCATGACATATCATCAGCCTTTTGACAGTGTTGTTTTTTTTTCTACTGTCCTTTCAGGCCTTGAAGGTGGTTGCATGAGCTTGATGAAAGACTCTTCGCTCTGTGCTGCATCTCATGGATTAGGATCACATTGAGAAGCATCTGTATTCTCATGTGGCGCCAAAAATTGTCTTCTGAGATGCTGATATGTTTCCTATCCTTGAAAGATCCATCAAACACTATAAAACACCTAAAATCAGCTTGAGATTATGGTCTATGTATTGCTGAGACTTAAGGGTGTATTAGTGGCACGACTTAAGGCTGTGACTAACTTCATTAGCAGAGTAGGAAGGTCCGTTATGACTGGTATATAGCATATGGAGGTTTTTGGCTCTTTGATAGTTTGCCAAGGGTGAAATGCCTTAAAGCGCCACTTCCTAACTTAGGGGAGACTGTTTGAATGGATTTGGATTGTCTCATTAGAGCTGATGGGCAGACTAGTATGGCTGAGGCTAGGTAGGATTTGATAATGAGGTTTCATCTCGTCATGGGCGAACTGAAAGGTAGGAGGGCGAAAAAAATTTATGGGTGTTTTCGCAGCTTGGTAAATTTGACAAATTTTAGATTAGCTGTTGGAAAACTTGGCTGTTAGAACTATTCATCACCAACAAGTAAAAAATACTGATGACTAACAGTGGCTCCATTTGGGGAGGGCAGCTCCTTTTCAGGAAGTGTCCAAAATTTCAGATCTTTGGCTTATAAAGACCAGTGCCTTACCCATTGGCACAATTTTCACTCTTGCTTGATGCTACTTCTGAAAAGAGACCACATGATCAGCATCAATGATATTTCTACCTACCCCACTATCTTTCTTAACATTTTTTCTTCTTTTTGGCGTATTTGAACTAGCAGCCTTTTGACAATGCATATTTTTCTTTTTGCAAAATGAACCTATCTAACTCTACACTTATATCTGCTGGGAGTTCAGATTAAACTGATGAACTCTTTCATTACTCTACCTAAACTAGATCAAATGTCAAGATTAAGCTGTTTGACAGGATTTATTCTCTAATCTAAAACATGAAATTCAAAATGATCAAATCAGGGTTAAACAGTCTGATTTGTCATGTATTTGTGGCATGAAAGGACAAACTACACACAAATATTATTTTGCATAAAAATGGAAACTAGGAAAAACAGGGCTAAGATGCATAATTTGTTTTTCATCCCCGTTTCCCTCTTTGGTTCTGTTTTGGGTGTGTGGAACCAGTATCTTTTCCTAATCTACTCTCTGTGATAAGTCAATCTTACACAATGTTGACCATATTTTTCACTCACTAACTTATCAGCAAATAAATTTAAACATGTTCAACTATGATTAGGCTAGATAGCTGAACAAGACATTGGAGTACTAGTAGCGGCATTTAGACTTGCGCTCTTTCTGAAGGACTATTTTTTGGAACATGGGGCCTTTTTTCCTATTTTTCAACCTCCCTTTTTTCTATCTTCTATTGTTTTTGACTTTTCTGTTTTATCTATTTTCCGAACAGTGGTATATACAATGAATGAAAGGTTTCAAACTCAGAAATCTTGGAAATGACGAAACTTAAGCATATTATCCTCGTAAGGATCTCCTATCATTCTTGGCCCACTCAACTCCTGAAAAGAGAAATTTGGAAAGTTTTCTCTTTCCAACATGACATAGGGATTCATGCAAGAATCCCTGAACAAACCAGTATCTTCCCGTTGTACTTCTTTGTATCTTTGATTACCACTCCTTCCTTTACTGTACATCCTCCTTAAGTAATGCATATACTCTTGGTTATTCTTGAAATAAATAATGACATCATCAAGGTATGCAAAAGTGTAGAAGTTCAGGACTGGAAACATGGCTTTCATGAGCATATTTTTGATAGCCGGTGGTTTTGTGCTTTTGAGCCTGAAACTAGAACTACTTCCAGCATACTGAAAAAAATCTTTGGGTTGTCTACTTTGCAAGGGAATTCTTTGACTATAACCTGAAACATCATCTTGCAAAAATATATGGTTAAAAGCACCTTTTGTTGGGATATCATGGTTTTGAATAGGAAGAATAAAATTTCTATTATAGGGATGTGCACTAGTGTTTCTAAAATCAAAGCAGACCCTATGACTAGCTATTTTATCTCTGATTATTACTGATTGGTTCATACTGTTATATTTCTTTTTGTCTAAGTTGTTTCTTGAAGAAGTGGCGTAGTGTTTTCCCCGGTTTTCCCTGTATGAAATGGTATTTTGCATGAGATAGCTAATTCTAGCATTTCTAAGCTTTTGGTGAAAAGATAGAATATGAGCCAATTCAAGTAACTCAGGTATGTTTGGGCTGCAGCTATCATCTCTGCTCATAAGAAGTTTATCAGGCATTTTTTCTGGATTTTGAGCTGTTATGGCTACGGTCAAAGTTTCATTTGCAGTGGAAGAGTTATGTGATGGTAAGTCTTTGAGGTATGGTAGAAAAATTAAACTTCGCTGCTCCTGAGTTCCAAATAGGTTTGTGATATGTAAGTCTTCTAATGCCTTTACCCTGAAAAAGTTTCTAAAGGTCACTGCTGATGTTTGACTGAGGTTTGAGCAATTCATTTGATAGTACTTGATGGTTTGTGCTTCTTGCTCTATTCCTATTTCAGAAGGCACATACTTACTTTCCTCAAGACATAGTTGTTTATGATCATGGTAGTTTTGAGCATCTAGTTCATCATAGAGAAATAGGGGCAGCTGATGTGGTGGGTCTAAGTTTGCCTCGGTTTCTTGAGATTGTTCTTCAATGTCCTCATCAGTATAGAGAATAAAAGAGTTTAGGTCGGAATGCACGGAGTAAATTGGAATGTTATCTATTCTCTCTTGGATACTGATCATGTATTTCATGTGTGACTCTCGATAGAGTATTCTTGTTTGGTCAAACACAAGAATGGTGGTGAAAGACATATCCAATTGAATATTCCCTTGGAGCTTGGCTCCCCAAGATCTGGATAGAAGCATTTCGTACTTGGGGGGAATGTCTGCCACTACTATGTCCATGATTAGATGTTTCGCAGGTATTTGGGCTAGACTGAAACACACGTCTTTGATCAAACCTAGGCACTTGACTCTACTCAAATCAAATGAATACAAGTCTTTGTATGGTCTTGTGATCTCCAGGCCTAGTCTCTCGATTACAACCTTCGGAATAAGATTATGCGAGGCGTCGGAGTCTAGCATGGAATTGTGAAGGATTTGGTCGTGGATATTTAAACTAATGTAAAAGGGAAGAGTGGTTCCCTCTTGGAATTTCCCTTCTACTTTTGGACCAAACAACACTTCAGGGGTGTCATCAGCTAGATTAAGGGTGTTGGCATCACTTCCCATATTCAAGACTTTCAACACTTGGGACTTGTAAGATTTTTCGGTGATCAGCTCGGTAAGAGGCATGGTGATCTTTATCTTGGCCATCTCGCCCTCAAAACTAAAAGGTAGCTGTAGTTTAGATATGTTTGTTTCAGCTTTTTCAACCATGACCTTCTCTATGTTCTGAGTTTTCTGGGTCTGTTTTGGGATTTTGTTTACCACAGCCACGTCGGGAATTTTTGTAGAAGTACTAGGAGTATCTGAATCAGGGTTAGTTTGGGTAACTCTATCTTTGTTTTGTTCATTTTTCCCGACTATGATTTTGTTGCTGTTGACTGCTTTCTTAAGGATGGTATCAGGGGTTTTAGCAGTGTCTGAGCTACCTTTCTTGGAGTTGTCTTGATTTTTCCTGCTTCTAAGGTCATACTGCCTGTGAGCTTCTATTATGGCATTTTGGAAATCTATGGCAGGATCCTCGAGATCTTCATAGTTGGTTTCGTCCTGATTTGGAGAGAAGAATGATTGTTCTTCTTCTGTGAGATACACCTCACTCTCATTATCAGACCCTATGAGGTTCAAATGACTTTCATCAATGGGTTCTGTATCCCTATCATCTTCTTCCATATAATTTTCATTAAATGGTGGCCTAATTTGTTGGTCATTTTCCCTTGGTCTGTTTTGAGGTTGCTCCCTCCTAAAATTTTTGTTCTGGTTTCTGTTTGGAGGGTTTGGCTGATTGTCCCTAACAGGGGCCTTTTCATTTATCCTTTCCCACATTTTGCCCATGGTCTTGACTAAGTCATCTATTCTAGGATCTAGGGAAGGTGATGAAGTGGAGACCTCATCTCTATATGTGAATTTTCTTTCTGATCTAGTCCTAGCTCTTTTTTCTGCTAAGTTTGCTTCTGCTTTTATGGCTACTTATTGCATTTCCTCTAGGGTAGGGGGATATTTGTCTCTTAGATGATATTTCATGTCAGGATCAAAACCCTCGGGGAATTTCGCCAAGGCTAAACCAAGTGGGGGTTTGAAGTGAGGTGGGAGGGCGTTATACACACTGTTGAACCTAGTGCAGTATGCCTGGACACTTTCCCCATTTTCCTGTTTTAGGTTGTTATATTCTGATAGGATTTGAATAGGGTTCTTTCGGACTTCCCACCTGTTTTTGAAGACTTGATATAGTTCTAGGATGTTGTGGATGCTGTTTGGAGGCAAGCTTTTGAACCATGTTTTGGGTTCTCCACCCAGGCTTTGGGCGAATATTCTCATTCTGACGGTTTCATCTTGTACTTCCATGTATTCAAAAGCATCACTAATCCTACTTAAATTCTATTGAGTTGTGGCAGTTTCTTCTCCGGTAAAGTGTGGGATTTTGTCTTGATAGCGATCTGGTAGGGGAGCCAAAGGTAGTGGCAACACCAAAGGTGCATACCAGGCTGCCATGACGGGAGCTAGTGGATGATGTACAAGATAAGGGCTTGTGGGATGGGCTGAGGTGGTTTGAACAGTAGTGGTTTGGATAGGTGTCGCAAAAGCACTTGGGCTAATGACCTGGTTTTGAGCAGATCTGGGATGGTATGAGCCAAAGTGATGGAGAAGCTGAAAGTCGGGAGGTGTGGTAGGTGAGGCTTCTTTACTAGGACTCTGTGGTAGATCTAGGGGTTCAAGATCGTCAAAGTTGATCTTACTATGTGACTTTATTCTGAGAAGAGTTTTGTTGATTCTAAGTTAGAAGAGGAATCTGGAAAGGTAGTAAGATGTTCAGGTACTGATCTTATTTTACGGATGGACCTATCGGCAGCTAGATTGTCAGTTTCAGAAACTTGCCACAGAATCTTCTCTGGGTCATCTACTATGATAGGGGGATTTGGGTCTAGGTGAGATCTGGTGTAGATTCTTCGTGAAGCCAAATTTCGAGTCTAGAGTTTAGAGAGGGTGCTATTTGTGAAAGTTTCGGATGGATGGCCTCTCTAAGGTTATACTAAAGTGAAGGATGGTCAAAACCAAAAGGATGAACTAGTGGAGTTGCCAGGTGGAACTTGGCTATTTTTGAAAAGATTTAGCTATGGTCCACCACCAGTAACTAAGGTAAAGCCAATCTGGGAATATTTTGGGGTTTTTTTGAGTTCTTATGTGTAGCCTATGGTTTGTCTAAAGTATTCTAAAGGACTAAAGAGTCTATAAGAGTCTGCTAGACTGTCATGTACTCAGTGTCCCACCATCTCCTGCTATGTTAGTGAGCGATGGGATAGGTTGATTGGATAGTAACCTAGAGTTCGGTAAAATAGTAAGGTGTACTAGAGGCTAGTGGAGTCGCCAGGTGGATTTTTAGTTGTTTTGAGGCATATGTGTATGGTCCACCACCAATACTGTCAAAAACCAATCTAAGGGATTTTTTTGGGGTTTTCTAAGTTTTATGTAGTCCTGAGGTTTGGAAGAGTTTCCTATAACTGACTCATCATTTCGCTAAGATGGTGAAGGAGATATTTTCTACTCTTCGGAAAACACTTAATTTTTCTAAGTTTGAATGAGACTTCGAGAGTTACTAAGGAGTACTTAGATTTTCACTAACTCAGAAGGTCCCACCGTGATCGCCATTATGTTAGTGAGTGGTGGGATAAGTCAGACAAATAGTATTCTTAAAGGTATTTTAAGGTCTAGGGAATCTAAGTTTGTTTAATACTCAGAGTCCCACCGTGATCGCCATTATGTTAGTGAGTGGTGGGATAAGTCAGTCAGATAGTATTCTTAAAGGTCTCTTAAGGTCTAGGGAATCTAAGTTTTTTTAATACTCAGAGTCCCACCGTGATTTCCATTATGTTAGGGTCCCATGATTTGGCTAATTGGCAAGCCAAATGACAGTGTAACATCAAACCAAGCTTTGGAGCCCAAGGACCTAGCCTTCCTGGACTCAGAGAGGGCTCTCTCTATATGTGTAAGGGATATATGTGTGTTTTCTTATTGTGTTCTGATTTTAGGCTAGTTATGAAGTAAGTTTTTTGGTTTTGGTTTTTAAGTTGTGAGGGATGAAACTGATCAAAGATATAAGATAGGTAAAAAGATGTCAGATCAACTAGGCTATGGGGTTGAAAAGGTCAAGAAAGCTATCAAACGGTGATACAAGGCTGTTGAAGGGCCGATTTGATTCAAGGTAGGAAGGATCTTTGGGAAAAATGGAGTAAATGGACATCAAGTTTGTGAACAACAAAGAGTTTCAAGCATAACTAGTTCAATAGATAACATAAACATGGTAGGGAAAACCATTAATCATGCAAAATGTAACTATAAGCTAATCAATACATAGAAATAAACATTCAATCCATGCATAGAAGTATATGACCCTCTAACTTTGGGAAATGGCTATCAGACTTTGGGGAAAACACTTAAGAAAGACAAACAACTTAACTTACTATTCCGGAATGCCTAAACACAGTACTTCAAGTTATTGGGCACTTTGAACAACAAGATTTGCATAGTTTTAGGCAAAGGGCTAGATCGAAACTAGGCCTCCTTGGTTCAAACAAAATGATAATCTAATCAATCAAAGAGAAATTTCATGGATGGAACTATAGATAGCCATAGGTAAGCAGGGCATACCGTAAGTCATACTTAGCATGTATAAAACCATGAATGAAACAAGCAACAATATCCTAAATATTAAAGAGCAGTCATAAATTCTTTAATGTTACTTAGGAAGAAGAAAACAAAGAAGCTATGAAGAAACAGGAAATTTGAGGTGCCTCCATGGGCATGTCTCAAATTTGTTCTTTATTGATCTATAGCAGGCAAGAAACATGTATTCATGAATGTAAACTAGAAGACAACAACAAAGAAAGAGACACTATACCATTCTACCAGGTCATGGAATCCAACAACAATCCTTCTTCATTCATCCAAGAGCATCCAAGAGGCAATCCAAAAGCATAAGACAAGTATTTCTTCCAAATATTATATGACCATATATTTCTTCTCTTCTCAATTTCAGCCTTTTTTTACAATGAAGTCCTTTGGAATATATAGGCCAAAGTGAGGAAAACCTCATGGTTCAACTTGCCATCCTATTGGCCTAATCAAAATATCTAATCTTGTCCTTGAGGCTTTGCAAATCCCAAGGCACAAAATATCTCATAAAATATCTAAAAAATGCTAAAAAAGGAAAAATAATTGACTTTGCATCATTTTTCATGTGCAAAAATAGCTAAACGCACATTTGGAAAACGCAAATTTTAGAGGTTCAAAAATTACAAAAATATTTCAAATTTACATCAGCAAAAGGTCCCCTGACTTGTCGGCAACATTTGGCAGCCTTCTCGATGTTGAAACAAGGCTCATGATATCTCGTTGGAAAGCTTTGAGTGTCTAATTTCTGGAAAAACTAAAATTTTCTCAATCTGATGTTGGAAAGTCCTCCAAAACGGCACCTGTGTGTAAAAAACCAAAAATTACAGTCTGCTGATAGACCGGGCAGAGTGTGCAAAAAGCGAGCCTTTTTCGCCATTTCGGGGCAGAAAATGATCTCCAAATGTCTTGAAAATCGCTGAGGGTGTGCTCCTAAAATTATGGCATCCAATGATACCATTCTCCTCCCTTGACGAATCCCAAAAATGAAATGGCGAATTTCATGAGTTTTGACCAAAAACTCAAAAATGCCAAAAAACCAAAAATTGTCAAAATGTGCCCAAAATCGGTGAGTATGGCCCTCAAGGGTCCTTAGCAACATGCTCTGAAGTAGAAGCCAAAATATGAAGTCCTGATGTGTCTCCCTTCAATTTCCGTGCCAGGCGCTTCCCTTTAACCTCCTTTAGCTTCTCTTGGGCAGCCTTTAACTTGCGACGGGCAAATTGATTTAGCTTTTGATAATGCTTCGTCATCCTCCTTTGAAGCTCTAGATCCCTATTTGCCTTCTCCAATTTATTCTCCAAATGTTCATTGACTCTTTCAAGCCACACCTCCTTATTGTTTTCAATCTCTTGCTCAAGCAGTGCAGTGAGGGGAGTGGATTGGAGAAGGGCTTGCTCCTCTTCCTTTTGCTTTTCAAGGGCTCTTTTAAGCCCTATGGTTCTAGGCCTTTTTCGCCTAGGCTGGTCTTCTTCTTCACTTTCATCAAAATTGCCTATGAGCTCATCTATCCTTGCTTGGGCTTTGGCGGCCTCTTTCTTGTACTTTGTCGCTCGTGTCTCATAGACAGCCATATGGACACTCATTTGTCTATTTTGGATCTGCAAGAATTGATTGAAATTCCTTGTCCAATGAAGGTCATCCTTCAATGCATCAATTTGGCCTTCTCTATGGATTAAAAGATTTTCTAGAATGCGGGCCTCATTATCACTATCATCACTGGGAATTGGGATGGCATCTAATGCACTTCCATGCTCATGACCTTCTTCTAACTTGCCCTTCCTTTTGCTTTGGGTGGCTTTTCTAGTGTTCTTCCTTTTAGGCAAATCAATGATAGGCTTTTTAGGCAATTTACCTTTGCTTCAAAGAGCTCTTGTAACATTTGGAGTGACCACCCTTGGCATTCTTTTCCTAGCTGTATGGGAATTTGTCTTTTTAGGAGAGGAAGGCATGATTCCTTTACCTTTGTCATCTTGCTTGTCATCCCCTTGAATTTGATTTTCTTCTTGAGGCTGCTGTGTATCTTCTTCAGGCTGCCCCTACTCCTCAATGTCATGCTACTGCTCTGTCTCAATTTCCTGCTCATTCTGTTGTTCAAACTGCTGCCCTAGATCATCATCTTTGTGCTGCTATTCAAACTTTTGCCCTTCATCTTGTTCCTGTTGTTCATCACCACTGAGTTGCTGCTTTTTAGCACTCTCTTCTTCTTGCTCCTGTTGCTGTTGTTCACCTTCACCACTGTCATGATGTTTCCCCTCATCTTTAGTTTTCTACTCTTCATCCCTTTCTTGATGCTCATGCCCTTCCTCTTCTTGCTGTCCGCCTTCCTCTCCTTCTCCATGCTCTTTTTCCTGTTCTGTAGTGAATTTGAGCTTTCTAGGAGTATTTCTACTAGAGGAAGGCGATGGGCGATGAGTAGGAGATGTGGGAGATGTATGGACTGGAGGGACAGTGGAGAAATCTGGGTGACTGATGAAAACATCCCAAGAAACCTCTTTCTTCTCAAGCTGATGAAGGATGATGATTTTAATGAGGGAGAGATGGAATAGAGAGGCTATTTTTTATGATGGAGGCTTCTTCTGGACTGAGGAGGCCATTTTCTCAATGCTTTTGCACAAGAAGAAAGGAAGATTCAGTTTTTTGGTTTTTGTGAAATGCATCAACATTCGGATGTGGTATGCATAAACTCGGGAGAATCTCCCTTCACGAGTGAAATACTTCATTATGATTTTCATAAGGGGAGCATAGCTGGCTAGAAGATAAGAGAAATGGAAAATAGCAGGGCATGCTTCTTTGTGTTCAGGTTTGAGGAAGGATTTGTAGTCATCCAAGTCTAAATAGGCTTGCTTGAACAATTTCTCGCCAATGTATGGGATTTTAGTAGCCTTGGATATGGATCTCAGGGAGAACTTGAAATCAAGGCCTACCACTTGAAAATGTTTGTCTTTGAACCTCAAGGTGCACAAATGTGTTAAAGGCGAGAAAATTTTGACTTCTTGTACCCTCTGGCAAAAATCCAAGCATCCCACCTCATGAAAATTGAATAAGATAGATGGGTGTGTGTTGTGTAACCAGCTCCAAAAATAGAAGAAAAGAGATATGAACGCCTTAGAAATAAGCCACTTCGAGGGGGCAACCTCCAATACATTACATAAATGAAAAATTCTTGGATGATACAATTTACAAAACCTCCTTTCTCTATATAGGAGTCCATGGGGCCATAATGTAATCCTAGTGGGGCCACAATGTAATCCTAGCCGACCTAACAATAATAATTTAAGGGCACAATAATAACAATATGGGGTTACAAGGGTACAATAATAACAATAAGGGGGTTACACTAACAATAATAAGGGACTATACTAGTAATATAGGGACCTAACATGCCCCTCTCCTTCAAAAAAGTGTTGTCCTCAACGCTTGAGTAACTCTGGGTGCTTTTGTATAAAATTCTCATCCTCCCATGTAGAATCTTCAGTGGGTAAGTTCTTCCACTTGATGAGATACTCTGAAATTGATCGATTCCGTAGTTGTCGAGTTCTTGTTTCCGTGACCGCTTCCGGTTCCAATATGAATTTTCCTTCCTCATCAAGTTCTGGCAATATTGTTTGAACTGGAAGATTTTCACCTATAACCTTCTTTAAGCACGAAACATGGAAAACTGGATGTACTCGCGAAGGAGCAGGAAGCTCCAATTTGTATGCCATAGTACCAATCTTTTGCAACACTTTGTAAGGACCATAGTACTTTGGCGATAATTTATTATCCTTCTTAGCTTGCTTGAGGGACATTTGTTTATATGGTTGTAGCCGTAAAAATACCCAATCTCCTACATCAAAACTTCTCTCGCTGCGATGTTGATCTGCCTGTTGTTTCATTCGATTTGTGCCAAATTCAGGTTATCCTTTAAGAGTTGGAGAACTTCTTGCTGATGCTCGATGTGATCTTCCACTGCTTGAACCTTCGAATTTTCCCTTAAAGATGATGTGATGGATGGTGGATGATATCCATAAAGTGCCATAAATGGGGTCATTTTTGCTGCAGTATGGAAGGAAGTGTTATACCACCATTCGGCGAGAGGTAACCACTTGACCCATTGTGTTTGTTTATCAGATACAAAACAACGAAGATATCCTTCCAAACATTTATTTACTATCTCAGTTTGACCATCAGATTGAGGATGATAAGGTGAGCTATGAGCTAATTGAGTACCCAAACAAGAAAATAACTCCGTCCAAAAATTTCCAGTAAAAATGGGATCTCTGTCGCTCACAATAACCCTTAGGCTTCCATGTAGCTTTTGAATTCTGTCCATAAATGTAGTAGCAACTGTACTTGCTTTAAATGGATGAGATAATGCACAAAAGTGTGCATACTTGGTAAGTCTATCAACTACCACCATGATTACATTCTTGCCTTCGGACTTCGGTAAACCTGTGATAAAATCCATTGAAATCTCCTCCCAACGTTGACTTGGAATGGATAAAGGTTGTAGAAGTCCCGGGGTCTTAATTGTTTCCACTTTATTCTGCTGGCAAACCAAACATTCCGCCACAAATTTTTGAATATCAGATTTAAGGCCATCCCAAAAAATTCTTTCTTCACCCTGTGGTAAGTTTTTAAAAATCCTGAGTGTCCTCCTAAAGGAGAAGTGTGCAATTCCAGAAGAATCTTTTGTTTTAGTTGGGAATTATTACAAAGATATAAGCGATCTTTGTACCATAAGGAATCATTTTTCCAACTAAATGTATCGGATGTACTAGGATCTTGCTGCAACTTTTGAATGAGTGTCCATACATATTTGTCCTTCTTCCATTCATCTCTTGCTTCGGTTATCCAATCTGGTTGGATAATAGAAATGGCACAAAGCAATGCTTCCACCTCTTCATTCTTTCTTGAGGGTGCATCTGCAACAACATTAAGCTTTCCTTTTTTGTAGATTATTTCAAAGTCATAACCCAACATCTTTGTGACCCATTTTTGCTGCTCTTCTGATGATAGTCTTTGTTTCAAAAAGTGTTTAAGACTATCATGATCAGTTTTTACCTTGAAGTGTCTTCCCATTAGGTAAGTTCGCCATTTCTTTAGTGCATGCAGTATTGCTAACATTTCCTTCTCATAAATAGGTTTTTGTAAATGCTTTCCTTTGATTGGATGACTTTCAAAAGCAATGGGTCTTCCTTCCTGCATTAAAACTGCACCAATTCCATTTCCTGAGGCATCACATTCCACAATAAAGGTTTTTGTGAAGTCTGGCGTAGCTAAGACCGGTGCTAGGCACATTGCCTCTTTAAGATGTTCAAAGGCCTTAATTGCTTCAGGAGTCCATGAAAATGCATCTTTCTTCAATAATGTTGTTAGAGGTGCTGCTATTCTCCCATAATTATTAACAAACTTGCGATAATAGCCTGTTAACCCGAGAAATCCTCGCAATTGCTTTATTGTCTTGGGGACTTTCCATTCCTTAATGGCTTTAATTTTGTTAGGGTCTACTTTAACACCCTCGTGAGATATAATATGACCAAGATATTCCACCTCTTGTACTCCAAAGAAGCATTTGGATGTTTTTGCATATAATTGTTTCTCCCGCAATAGTTTGAGCACCCTTTCAACATGTTCAACATGATCCTTCCAAGACCTGCTGTAGATTAGTATATCATCAAAAAATACTAGCACAAATTTTCTAAGGAAGGGTTTGAAAATGGAATTCATCAACCCTTGAAATGTAGAAGGTGCATTGGTAAGGCCAAAGGCATGACCAAAAATTCATAATGACCCTCATGAGTTCGAAATGCTGTTTTTGGAATATCTTCAGTCTTCATTCTAATTTGATGATATCCTGAACGAAGATCCAACTTGGTAAAATAAATTGCTCCATGTAATTCATCCAATAGTTCATCAATCACAGGAATGGGAAATTTGTCTTTAATGGTGAGCTTATTGAGCTCCCTATAATCCGAACACATTCGCCATGATCCATCCTTCTTGTTTACCAATACTACAGGAGCAGAGAAAGAACTTTGACTCGGTTGAATTATACCCGCCTCTAACATTTCTGCAATCATACGTTCAATTTCGCTCTTTTGGAAGTAAGGATATCTATAAGGCCTGATGTTTGGAGGAACACTTCCTGGAATCAAATGAATAGCGTGATCATGATCACGAATAGGTGGGAGTCCTTTGGGAGTTTCAAACACCTTGGAATGATTGTCCAAGACTTGTTGGAGATCTGCAGAAATAGATGATTTTGATGTTGGAACTTCTAGTGAGCATAATTGTACAATTACGCCTCGCTGTTCTTTCTTTAGAAGCTTTGTCATGACATTAGAGCTTATTATCCTTCCTGGCTTCCCCGCAATACCCCGTAATTCGACTTCCTTTCCTTATGAAAAAAATTTCAAGAAAAGTTCTTGAAAATTAAAAGCTACCGTCCCCAAAGATTGTAACCATTGTACTCCTAGTACAACATCAGCACCTCCCATAGGAATGGAAAGCATTGGACTTGTCAACACATATTCTCCCATGGTTAGCTTGATATTATGGCATTTTCCAGAGCAATTTATAGTTCCTCCATTTGCAACCATCACTTGACATTCTGGTGCTGGGTATAGGAAATAATTTAATTCCTTGGCTACCTTACAATGAATAAAATTATGGGTGCTACCTGAATCAATCAACACTATTACCCTTTTCTTCTTGATCTATCCTACTATCTTGAGAGTTTGAGGAGTGGTAATTCCGGCCAGTGCATTACATGATATGGTCGGATTCATTTCTTCCTCTTCTATGGCTGGTTCCTGGTGTATATCCTCTTCTTTTTCATTTTCTTCTTCTTCTTCACAATCTATGTAAAATAATTTCTTTTCAACACATTTATAAACTTTAGTGTATTTGCTATCACAACTGTAGCAAAGCCCTTTTGCTCTTTTTTCTTCCAATTGTTGTGGTGTCAACCTTGTAGGTTGTGGAAATCTAGGCGTAGAAACACTTCCTTCTTTATAGAATTGAGTGGTAGGCTTCCTTGTCGCCATAATTTTACATTCAACTTTTCTTACCAACCTGAATGCCTTCTCCAATGAATCAGGTTCCAAAACACGAACTTCATGTTGGATGTTATCCTTTAGAGTACCTAAGAAGAGATCAATCCTGTGTTCCTATGGAATATTAGTTACCCTTATATTCAATTTTTGGAAGTCCTCAATGTGCTGCCCCACTAAACCCTTTTGTTTGAGATTTATCAATTGGCTAAAGAAGGTATTGCTCTTTGTATCCTCATAATGTGCTATCATTTCCTCCGTAAAAATTGACCAAGTGACAATTTTTTTACGGGAGCAAAGCCATTGATACCATACAAATGTATTTTGTTCTAGATGTAAAGTTGCAATGCGTACCTTTTGTGTGTTTTGTACATTATGGAGATCAAAATATTGCTCCATCTGTAGTATCCATGTTACAGGATCCTTTCCATCAAACTTCCTCATATCCATCTTTGGAATATGGTGGTTCTTCCCGCCAACATTAGAGTTTATGAATCACAATTAACATTTATTTTGTTCTCATCATGAGGTTCTTCTACTATCTTTTCACCATTAGGAAACCTTTCTTGTATAAACTTTGTCAAACCTTCCATGTCTGCTTTTAGAAAATTCTTCATGTTTTCCATTTTCTCATCGATCTTAGCTTCCATGTCATCAATCTTAGCTTCCATGCCAACTTCCATGCCATCTATCTTAGCTTCCAAACCATTCATCTTAGCTTCCACGCCTTTCTTCAAACCATCCACCTTAGTTTCCATGCCTTTCTTCAAAACTTCGATTTCATTTTTTGTTGTTCTTTGCGAGAGTGAAATTTGTTGCATTTGCTCTTGTAATTTTGATATGTCATGTTGCCATTCTTCACCTTCATGAGTAATAGTAGAGCCTTCTAAAGGCTTAATGGGTGTTGAATTCTTTTTAAGGGCCATTTCAGACTCCAATATTGATATCTATTCTACAATAGGCCCTTGCAATCAATTCAACTTGATTCTTCAAACAAGACTTATGCAATTCGGAAAAAAATACACACCTTTTACTAGCTTTGAGGAGCTTGATATTGAAATTGTATTATCTCTGTGATTACCGATCTTCAATATCTGAAATTCATCACTGAAGTAGCCCTAGGAATTCTCTTTGGAATGCAACAGGTCTGATCTGATTTTGATTTTCCAAGACAAAGTTGTGTCCAATCTCCCACAATGACCTAATTCTGGACTGGTTCAGTAGAGCACACTTGTAGAACTTGCCACGTGTCACTGTTTCGTCCTTTGTCTCTGAAATTGATAGCCAGGAAACTACAGTCCGTGTACTTGTGACCACTTTTTACGGCACTCAAATCCACTGCCCAGAGAGAGAGTTATTGAACTTTTCCCACGATCACCTCTTTGAGATGCAATTCAGGAGCCTGAGAAAGCACTACCTTCCACAGATCATATCTCCAAAAATATTGCGAACCAAGCTTTGAAATTTTTTGAAGACTTTCCTCAGGATTTCAGCTTCACACCATATGAATTTCAGATTCTGAACCTTCGTAGAAAAACAATTATAGCGAAAATTCCACGATGACCTGTTTAGGAGCTTGAAAAAATACCTAACTTCCACAGATGATATCTCCAAAAATATTGCGAATCAAGCTCTGAAATTTTTTGTCAGGATTTCAGCTTCGCACCCTAAAAATTTCAGCTTCTGAAACTTCGTAGAAAAAAAGTTATAGGAAAAATGCCACGATGACCTGTTTGGAGTAGCGAAACCCTAGAATCCCAAAGCTCTGATACCAAATGTTGTGTAACCAGCTCCAAAAATAGAAGAAAAAGATATCAACGCCTTAGAAATGAGCCACTTCAAGGGGGCAACCTCCAATACATTACATAAATGAAAAATTCTTGGATGATACAAATGAACAAAACCTCCTTCTATATATAGGAGTCCATGGGGCCATAATGTAATCCTAGTGGGCCACAATGTAATCCTAGCCGACCTAACAATAATAATGTAAGGGCACAATAATAACAATATGGGGGTTACAGGGTACAATAATAACAATAGGGGCTACACTAACATAATAAGGGGATACACTATTAATATAGGGACCTAACAATGTGCATTGACCTCCTCAGTGGAAATTGGCTCAGACCTCTTGTGCAACCCGCTCCTGCTATCTTGCCTAGGAGGCATCTTGACCTAGATGTGCTTTTGAAACACCAAATTACTTCAAAGTTTTTGAAATGCCTTCTTCAAGCCAAACTCTGTCTCAGCCTCTCAACTCACTATTTGATAAGGCAACAATGGTTTTGAGTGTTGTGGAAAATGTCTCCTTTGGTATAAGACTCCTTTCCCTTCAAAAAAATGCCTTTTCTTGCCTTTGTATATCAATCAGCCAATGTTCACAATGAAATACACAGTCAACAAAGATAAACACAGTCAAAAGGACTTTCTTGTGTTTGTGGTAAGAGTACCCTGCCTGTTGGTGTTTTTGAGGTAATAAAACAGCCTTGTCTTTTTAGAGGAAGGCAAAACCAAAAGCCTTTATAATTCAAAAACACTGCTCTCTTCTTTGTAGGCCACTCAACTAGTGGATTCAACAACATAAACATAGTCAATCAAAAAGGAAAAACACACAGTCAAAGGTTACTATGTTTATAGAAATGGTGACAGAGCTTGAAATGTTTTTGATGTGGTAACAAAGGTCTTGTAGCAGTCAAATACCAAGAAACTCTTTTTCAAACAAAATAATTCCCTCATTTTACTTCACTGTTCCTCATACCAGTTTGACAAACACACCTCTGAATGCAATGGTAGCTTTACTGACTCTGCTCTATGAAACTGAAAACCAAACACTGCCTTTTATCTTTTTATCATAAGGAGGAGAGTTTTGAGGGTCAAGAAAGGCTCATATAATGACCACTGCGATTTTAAAAACTGGCCTACTGTTCACCCTTTAAACCCTATGCTCCTATCTTTCATCACATTTTGAGGACAATTACAATCGCTTTTTAATGCAATCTCAACACTTTTAACGTTTCACCTTTAGCCAAAAAAACTTCAGCAAATTTTGTTTCCTTTAAATAAAAACGCAAAACTCAAACTTGTGATTTTACCCCATGAGTTTCATCCTTTTTACCCTCTCTTGGTAGTGTTAACAAAGAAAAAGGCATATGGAATACCTTTGAAAAAATATGATGATGCTTCTTCAAGGAGTTTGATCCGCTCTTAACTCATATTGGAGGTGTTTGAGCCGTCAACAGGTGCGCGACACTTTCGTGAAGAAGAACGCTGCGCGGAGGTAGCTGCCGGGTCACTGTCAGGCCGACAGGACCAACGCCCACAGGCGTGCCGTGCGCACCTACAGGCGCGCCGCGCTACCATTCATTCCTTTGTAAATTTCGCGCTTAAACGCGCCGCGCGCTTGTACAGGCGCGCCGCGCAATTGTTGACCTTCGAAAACTCTGTCTTTTTTCTTGAAAATCCTTTCTCTGGTCTCGAGGGCAGCAAGAGGGGCTTTGTGAGTGTTTTGGAATCTCAAAATGGAATGAAAACAGTCTTTGACCTTTGTTAAAGTGGAAAAACCAACGGTCATTTTATGTTTGATTTGAGAGGGTTTTTTCCAAAAGTTTTGAAAAAGCCTTTGCTTTTAAATCCAAATTTGAAACCTCATCTGTCAAAACATAATCTGATACTTTGCGTTTGGATATGTGCTATAATGGTAAAGACCATTTGTTTACAAGCGAGACCTCCCTTTTTTACCGTGGATAACAAATTTGTTGTATGTTGTAAGCGCAAATCCTTTTTTACAAAGGGTCATCCAACCCTAGAAACATTAACTTATCTTCAGATTTCTGAACTGATCCAGCTTTGGTTTCAAGGATATAAAATAGGGATGATGTTGTAGATTTGACTTTTGAACAAAGGAGAGAAATTCTTATTAATTTCACCCCCTTTCTGAAGAGCAGCCTATTCAGAGCCTTTGCCACATGCCATGACTTATTTTACTCTCTTGACTGTTTGCCTTCACCATATTTCTCCAATGATGATGAAACTATCAATTTATAGGTTTTGCCTTGTGATTCAAAGGTAATGAAACTCCTGCAGACTTTTTGAACCTATTGCTTTTCCTCTATTCAACATGTAAGAGTAGAGTACCTTGACTTATTTTCACAGGGAACCTGCTTTCCGTTGTGACAGTGGCATGCAAACTTTGCTTTCAATGAGTTCCAGATCCTGAAAAAAGTGCCAAAGTCTTTCTTGTATTTTTATGAACAACTGTGTCTAGCTGCAATACCTCTTGGGGAACTGAGCTCAGATTTCCTTTGTCAACTTATGATAAGTAATCTGAAGGACATCCTCTGATGAGTAGGAAGATCAGTACTCTTTGAAAAACAACTATCATTTCCTTTATCATGTGCAATGACCCTTCTTATCAACCACTTCTTCAATCTTGTTTTGTTTGAGCTGCAGACTATCTTTTGAAAGAGACCTTGTTAAGAGACAAGTTTTGACCCATTGGATTGCAGTGGTACCCCTGCTTTCCTTCTTGGTCTCTTACCTTGTTTCTCTATTTTAGCTATTCCTTACTATTCTTACCACTCATCTTTGATCAATCAAACCTTGAAAACAGTCAATGCCCTGGCCCTCTGCTTATGAATGAAGGAGGACCTTTACTTGGTGAAAAGTCCGATGTTCTTTAACCTCTGTCTTAATTTGCTGGAGAATGTTTGATGAGCATGCTTGACAAGGGTTTCTATTATATATGATGGCAAGCAGACAAACTTTGACAAACACTACTGCTTTTACCTCTGCCTGCAATCATTACTTTGCTTCAGAAAACCCTAGTCATTGTCTCACTGTTTAATAAAAACATATCTGTTTTACAGTCAGTTGCAACTTTTCAAGTCAAAATTTGGCCATCGCCCTATGCTTATAGATGAAGGAGGCGCTTTAACCCTATACTTATAGATGAAGGTGGTTCTTTGGTCTTCAAACCCTCTGCTTATAAATGAAGGAGGTTTTTAGCCATGACATATCATCAACCTTTCGACAGTGCTGTTTTTCTTTCTACTGTCCTTTTAGGCCCTGAAGGTGGTCGCATGAGCTTGATGAAAGACTCTTCGCTCTGTGTTGCATCTCATGGCTTAGGATCACATTGAGAAGCATTTTTCTTCTCATGTGGCACCAAAAATTGTTTTTTGAGATGCTGGTATGTTTCCTGTCCTTGAAAGATCCATCAAACACTATAAAACACCTAAAATCAGCTTGAGATTATGGTCTATGTATTGCTGAAACTTAAGGGTGTATTAGTGGCGTGACTTAGGGTTGTGACCAACTTCATTAGCAGAGTAGGAAGGTCCGTTATGACTGGTATATAGCAGATGGAGGTTTTTGGCTCTTTGATAGTTTTCCAAGGGTGAAATGCCTTAAAGCACCACTTCCTAACTTAGGGGAGACTGTTTGAATGGATTTGGATGGTATCATTAGAGCTTATGGGTAGACTAGTATGGCTGAGGCTAGGTAGGATTTGATAATGGGGTTTCATCTCATCATGGGCGAACTGAAAGGTAGGAGGGTGAAAAGGTTTTATGGGTGTTTTCCCAGCTTGGTAAATTTGACAAATTTCAGATCAGCTGTTGGAAAACTTGGCTGTTAGAACTAGTCATCACCAACAAGTAAAAAATTCTAATGACTAACAACTAAAACCTAACCTTAACCTTAACCTTATTGTACCCTTAACCTAACCTTAACCTTAACTATAACCTAACCCTAACCTTAACCTTAACCATAACCTTATCTTTGCCCTTCACCTTAACCTTAACCTTAACCTAACCTTCACCTTAACCTAACCTTAACCTTAACCTTAACCTAACCTAACGTTAACCTTAACCTAAACCTAACCTTACCCTAACCTTAACCTTAACCTTGCCCTTAACCTGAGGTTAAGGTCAAGTTTAAGGTTAGGTTAAGGTTAAAGTGAAGGTTAAGGTTAGGTTAAGATTTAGATTAGGTTAAGGGTAAAGTTAAGGTTAAGGTTAAATTTTTGGTCAAGGTTAAGGGTTAGGTTAAGGGTAAAGCCAAGGTTAAGGTAAAGTTAAGGTTAAGGTTAGGTTAAGATTAAGGTTAAGGTCAAGGTTAGGGATAGGTTATAGTTAATGTCAAGGTTAAGGTTAAGGGTAAGGTTATATTTAGGTTAAGGTTAAGGTTAAGGTGAGGTTAAGGTTAAAGTTAGGTTAATGTTAAGGTTAAGGTTAGGTTAAGGTTATGGTTATGGTTATGGTTAAGGTTAAGGTTAAGGTTAAGGGTTTGGTTAAGTTTAGGGTTAGGTTTTATTTAAGGTTAAGGTTAAGGCTCAGGTTAAGGTTAAGGTTAAGGCTAAGGTTAAGGTTAAGGTTAAGGTTAAGGTTAAGGCTCAGGTTAAGGCAAGGTTAAGGTTAAGGTTAAGGCTCAGGTTAAGGTTAAGGTTATGGGTTTGGTCAAGGTTAGGGTTAGGTTATAGTTAAGGTCAAGGTTAAGGTTAAGGGTAAGGTTATAGTTAGGTAAAGGTTAAGGTTAGGATAAGGTTAAGATAAGGTTATGGTTAAGGGTTTGGTCAAGGTTAGTGTTAGGTTATATTTAAGGTGAAGGTTAAGGTTAGGTTAAGTTAAGGTTAAGGTCAAGGTTAAGGGTAAGGTAATGCTTAGGTTAAGGTTAAGATTAGGTTAAGGGTATATTTAAGTTTAAGGTTAGGTTAACTGTAAAGTTATGGTTAAGCTTAGGGTTAGGGTTAGGGTTAAGGTTAGGGTTTTTTCAAGGTTAGTGTTAGGTTATAGTTAAGGATGAGGTTGAGGTTAAGGTTAAGGTTACGGGGTTAGTAAGGTTAAGGTTAAGGTTAAGGTTAAGATCAAGGGTAGGATCAAGGATAAGATTACGGGTCTTAACCTTAACCTTCACTATAACCTAAGCTTAACCTTAAACTTAACCTGAACCTTAACCTAAACTTAACCATAACCATAATGTTACCTTGACCTAAACTTTACCTTGACCTTAACCTTAACCTAACCTTATCCTTGACTTTAACTATAACCTAACCCTAACCTTGACCAAACCCTTAACCTTAACCTTAACCTGACTAAAGTTGTAACCTTAAACTTAACCTTTACCCTTAGCCCTTACCTTACCCTTAAATTTAACCTTAACTTGAGGTTAAGATTATGGTTAAGGTTAAGGTTAAGTTTAAGGATAAGTTAAGGTTAAGGGTAAGGTTAAGGTTAAGGTTACGGGTTCAGTCGGGTTAAGGCTAAGGTTAAGAGTTTGGTCAAGGTTAGGGTTAAGTTATAGTTAAGGTCAAGGTTAAGGTTAGGTTAAGGTTTAAGGTTATGGTTATGGTTAAGGTTAAGGTTAGGTAAAGTTTAAGGTTATGGTTAAGGTTAAGGTTGAGGTTATGGTCAAGGTTAAGGTTAGGTTAAGGTTAATATTAGGTTAAGGGTTGCTAGGTCCCTATATTACTAGTATAGTCCCTTATTGTTATTAGTGTAACCCCCTTATTGTTATTATTGTACCCTTGTAACCCCCATTTTGTTATTATAGTTCCCTTAAATTATTATTGTTAGGTCGGCTAGGATTACATTATGGCCCACTAGGATTACATTATGGCCACATGGACTCCTATATATAGAAAGACGGTTTTGTAAATTGTATCATCAAAGAATTGTTCATTTATGTAATGTATTGGAGGTTTCCCCATCGAAGTGGCTTATTTCTAAGGCGTTGATATCTATTTTCTTCTATTTTTGGAGATGGTTACACAACATTTGGTATGAGAGCTTTGGATTCTAGGGTTTCGCTGCTCCAAACAGGTCATCGTGGAATTTTCGCTATAAATTTTTTTCTACAAATTTTCAGAAGCTGAAATTTTTAGGGTGCAAAGCTAAAGTCCTGGGGAAGATCGTCTAAACATTTTAGAGCTTGGTTCACAACATTTTCGGAGATATGATCTGTGGAAGTTAGGTCATTTTTCAGGCTCCTAAACAGGTCATCGTGGCATTTGCGCCATAAATTTTTTTATATGAAGGTTCATAATATGAAATGTTTAGGGTGAGAATCTGAAATCTTGAGGAAAACCATTGCAAAATCTCCGAGCTTGGTTCACAATATTTTTGGAGATATGATCTGTGGAAGGTAGTGCTTTTTTAGGCTCGTGAATTTCATCTCAAAGAAGTGATCGTGGGAAAATTTCAATAACTCTCTCTCTGAGCATCGGATTGGAGTGCCGTAAAAAGTGGTCACAATTACACAGACTATAGTTTCTTAGCTAGAAATTTTTGAGGAGAAGAACTAAACAATGACACGTGGCAAGCCATAAAAGTTTTCTCTATTGATCCAATCCATAATTAGGTCATTGTGGGAGATTGGACATAACCTTGTCTTGGAGAATCCAAATCAGGTCAGACCTATGGCATTCAAAAGAGAATTTAGAGGGCTAATTCAGTACTAAATTTCAAATATTGAAGAGCTTCAATCACAGAGATAATCCAATTTCAATATCGGGCTTCTCAAAACCAAGAAAAATTTGTGTATTTATTTTTCTGAATTGCATAAGTCTTGTTTAAAAAATCAATTTGAATTGATTCCAAGGGCATATTGTAGAATAGATATCAGTATTGGGTTCTAAAAAATGCCTCGTAAAAATAATTCAACACCCATTAAATCTTCAGAAGGCTCTACTATGACTCATGAAGATGAAGAATTGCAACATGATCTATCAAAATTACAAGAGCAAGTGCACCAAATTTCGCTCTCGTAAAGAGCAACAAAAAATGAAATGGAAGTTTTGAAGAAAGGCGTGGAAGCTAAGATGGATGGTTTGAAGAATAATATGGATGGTTTGAAGAAAGGCATGGAATCTAAGATAGATGGCATGGAAGTCGGCATGGAATATAAGATGGATGACATGGAAGCTAAGATCGATGAAAAAATGGAAAACATGAAGAATGATCTAAAAGCAGACATGGAAGGTTTGACAAAGTTGATACAAGAAATTTTTCGTAATGGTGAAAAGATAGTAGAGGAAACTCATGATGAGAATAAAATAAATGTTAATCGTGATTTCATAAACTCTAATGTTGGTGGGAAGAACCACCATATTCCAAAAATGTATATGAGGAAGTTTGATGGAAAGGATCTTGTAACATGGATACTACGTATGGAGAAATATTTTGATCTCCATAATGTGCAAAACACACAAGGTACGCATTGCAACTTTAAATTTAGAAACAAAATACATTTGTATGGTATCGATGGCTTTGCTCCCGTAAAAAAATTGTCACTTGGTCAATTTTTAATATGAGGAAATGATAGCACATTATGAGGATACAAAGAGAAACACCTTCTTTAGCCAATTGATAAATCTCAAACAAAAGGGTTTCGTGGGGCAACACATTGAGGACTTCCAAAAATTGAATATAAGGGTAACTGATATTCCAGAGGAACACAAGATTGATCTATTCATAGGCACTTTAAAGGATAACATACAACATGAAGTTCGCATTTTGGAACCTGATTCATTGGAGAAGGCATTCAGGTTGGCAAGAAAAGTTGAATGTAAAATTATGGCGACAAGGAAGCCTACCACTCACTTCTATAAAGAAGGAAGTGTTGCTACGCCTAGATTTCCACAACCTACAAGGTTGACACCACAAAAATTGGAAGAAAAAGAGAAAAAGGGCTTTGCTATAGTTGTGATAGAAAATACACTAAAGGTCATAAGTGTGCTAAGAAGAAATTGTTTTACATAGATCAAGGGAAGGAGGAAGAATAAAATGAACAAGAAGAGGATATACACTAGGAACCAACCCTAGAGAAAGAAGAAATGAGTCCAACTATATCAGGTAATGCATTGGCATGAATTACCACTCCTCAAACTCTCAATATAGAAGGACATATCAAGAAGAAAAATGTAATAGTGTTGATTAATTTAGGTAGTACCCATAATTTTATTCATCGTAAGGTAGCCAAGGAATTGAATTGCTTCCTATACCCAGCACTAGAGTGTCAAGTGATGGTTGCAAATGGAGGGACTATAAATTTCTTTGGAAAATTCCATAATATCAAGTTAACCATGGGGGAATATGTATTTAATAGTCCAATTATTTCTATTCCAATGGGAGGTGTTGATGTTGTACTAGGAGTACAATGGTTACAATATTTGGGGACGATAGCTTTTAATTTTCAAGAAATTTTCTTGAATTTTTTTCAGAAGGAAAGGAATTTGAATTACGGGGTATTGCAGGGAAGATGGGAAAGATAATAAGCTCTAATTTCATGAAAAAGCTTCTAAAGAAAGAACAATGAGGTGTAATTGCGCAATTATGCTCACTAGAAGTTCCAACATCAAAATCATCTATTTCTGCAGATCTCCAACAAGTCTTGGACAATCATTCCAAGGTGTTTGAAACTCCCAAAGGACTCCCACCTATTCGTGATCATGATCATGCTATTCATTTGATTCCAGGAAGTGTTCCTCCAAACATCAGGCCTTATAGATATCCTTACTTCAAAAAGAGTGAAATTGAACGTATGATTGCAGAAATGTTAGAGGCGGGTATAATTCAACCTAGTCAAAGTTCTTTCTCTGCTCCTGTAGTATTGGTACACAAGAAGGATGGATCATGGCGAATGCGTCCGGATTATAGGGAGCTCAATAAGCTCACCATTAAAGATAAATTTCCCATTCCTGTGATTGATGAATTATTGGATGAATTACATGGAGAAATTTATTTTACCATGTTGGATCTTCGTTCAGGATATCATCAAATTAGAATGAAGGCTGAAGATATTCCAAAAACAACATTTCGAACTCATGAGGGTCATTATGAATTTTTGGTCATGCCTTTTGGCCTTACCAGTGCACCTTCTACATTTCAAGGGTTGATGAATTCCATTTTCAAACCCTTCCTTAGAAAATTTGTGCTGGTATTTTTTGATGATATACTAATCTATATCAGGTCTTGGAAGGATCATGTTGAACATGTTGATAGGGTGTTCAAACTATTGCAGGGGAAACAATTATATGTAAAAATATCCAAATGTTTCTTGGGAGTACAAGAGGTGGAATATCTGGGTCATATTGTATCTCACGAGGGTGTTAAAGTAGACCCTAACAAAATTAAAGCCATTAAGGAATGGAAAGTCTCCACAACCATAAAGCAGTTGCGAGGATTTCTCTGGTTAATAGGGTATTATCGTAAGTTTGTTAAGAATTATGGGAGAATAGCAACACCTCTAACAACATTATTGAAAAAATATGCATTTTCATGGACTCCTAAAGCAACTAAGGCCTTTGAACATCTTAAAGAGGCAATGTGCCTAGCACCGGTCTTAGCTACGCTAGACTTCACAAAAAAATTTATTGTGGAATATGATGCCTCAGGAAATGGAATTGGTGATGTTTTAATGCAGGAAGGAAGACCTGTTGGGGTTCCCATGTTTTGGCCAGATTGGCAAGACCAAAAGATGAGACAACTTCAGAACCACTTTTGGATCCTAGGATCTAGCCCTCCTAGATCCGGAGAGGGATCTCTCCAAATAGAGAAAATAATGATATATCTTTGAAGCTCATGATGAGATATTAGGCTAGTTATGAAGCACAAAGGGGGTTTTAAATGATTTTGGTTGGTTGGTTGCCGGGTTGGTTAGGAGATCATAGGCTGAGAAAGTAATGGGAGAAAAGGAACAAGGCAGCAGGATGTTTCAGCAAGGGGATAGGTCAAGAAAGTGCCATCCATTGGGCTATGGAGTCATGAAAGGAAATTACATGCAACATCTAGCCAAGGCTTTCAGAGGGAAAGTCATCTATACCAAAGGATATTTTAGATATATGATGGGATGGAACATTAAGGGAAGAAGGTGAAAGAAGGAAAACAACCAGATTTATGTCTATAGATTAGGTCAGAGGTCATTTAACTCCAGGCCTGCTTGGACATAATCTAAGGCAACTCTCAAAGAGAGACAAAGGGGCTGCTTATAGATCGGACCAGAGGTCATTTAACTCCAGGTCTGCTTTAGCAACTCCAAGGGAAAATGAAGATAACAAGGAAACATCCAAGCAGCAAACCTCGAGTGCATACATCAGCCAGCAGGAAATAACATCCACTGCGCTGGTTAAACCACATGAATTCACTCTCAGATACACATAAAGCAGAAAACATTAAAGGTAGGGAGAGCAGGAACATAGGGCACCTAACAAGGGTGAATCCTATGCTATACTTTTGTTGCCTACCAGAAGAACATGAAACAATATGAAAATGCAATAAACAGAGTTAGGAAAAACATCACCAATAGTAATAGACCAGGATCCTGCGAAATGTGCTTTGATTAATTGATGCAAAACCAGTCATGTACAATAAGCTAAATGGCTAATACAATCCAAACTTTTTCCCCAGCCTATTACATGGAAACTACTCTGTAACTCCCTCCCAAGACCGTTCTAACAGTCAACTGAATCCCTCTAACAGCAACAACCGAACAACTGAACAACAACAACCCTTTTACAATATGTTCTCGGGGATTCTTATAGAAGAAGAGAAAAACAGAAGTAGATGAACAATTAAATGGATCTCATTAAGACAGAATGGTGGAAGGGTTTACGCCCATACTGCTTAATGGATTTCTACAGCGCTGCATGTACTCTGTAATCCGTCTGGGGAGTCTTTGTCAGGTCGAGATTGACCTCTGATATGTTCTTTGGAGTCCTTTCTGGTGTTTGGTATTTGCGCTAGCCTTCTGGAATAAATGCACTGGGTGAAGAGTCTGCAAGGTCTCTCCATACCTCAATAACTTTTGTCCAGACACTCTTAAAGAAGCTTCTGTCCATAACTTGCATTTAAGGGCTCGAGGCGGCATGGAGATTTCTCGTAGGAAGGTGTCCTGTTTGGAGAAGAGTACTCTGCTAAATATTAAACACAGATAAATCTTATTGCGTGCGTGGGTCTTTAAACTACGTCTTTTCCTTTGAATGCGGGGTAACAAATTAATCATATCAATTAACCCTTTGAATCTCTTCTGCTGGTCTGCTGGCAAAGGCTGGAATGGCCTCTCTGTGATGTCTGCATAATACAATAGACCCGTTACAAACCCGGGCAATGGTGGCGGAGGAATGCTTCGGAGACTTGGCAGGACGGTGGTGGAACAGTTGAGAGCAGTGGAAGTAGTGAAGAGTGGCAGAAAGAAAGAGTTATAGTGTAAAGGCCTAAGGGTCTTCACTTGAGCAAATTATAAAGAAAATCAGGGAAAAACAATGAAGCGGAGCCACGAATGTGGGACCCGGGGGAAAAGCATCGCAATCGCAGATTGGGAGTGGGAAGAAATCGCAAATCGTAGAACAGAACTTGCGATGCGATATTGCGATCAGGAGAAGTTGCGATCAGGCAGAGAGTGCGATGGCGCGATCGATCGCATCGCAAATATTTGTGACGCGATCCATCGCATCGCAAATATTTGCGATGGCTGATGGAGCGTTTCACATAAACATGCGCTTTTGCGATTATGCGATCATGTGATCAGCCCCCAAGGCATTAAGCGCTTGGTTTTGGGTAAGGGTAACGTGGGGAAGTGGTTTAAAAAGGGCTGGCGAGAAAAAGGGCTAAGCCCTATTATAAGGTCGGAAAGTGGGTTTTAGCCCATTCTAGTGTGATTTAAAGGTTAGGAAGGGGAACGACAGAGGAATAAGGGGGAATTAGATCGAACAAGGGATAGGGGTAGAACTTAAAGGGGATTTTGGGATGATTTAGAGGGTTAGAAGGGAAATTGAAGGGGAGACAAGGGGATGAAATAAGAGGTTTAGAAGGGGTGATATAAGAGGGAGAAGGAGGCCTTTGGGCATTTCTTCACAATCAGAGAGGATTTATAATGGAAATCAGCAGAGGGGATTTTGACAAAGGGAAAAGACCCAAAGAGGCTTCAAGGATGATGTGTTTTCAAGGGAAATGCATTCCTTGAAGGCTTAGAAACATTTTAGCCCCCTGTTTGCTTGTCAAAAATTTATGGGGGGCTAACAGTGGCTCCACATGAGGATGGCTTCTTCTTGAAGGAGTCAAGAATCCAGAGAATGATCTCTTGGTGTAGGCCTGATGCCTGCTGCTTGGCACATCCCTTTCTTTATTTAGATCAGCTGCCACAAATCCTGAACACATTATATCAGCAGTAAAATTCTCCCAAACAACTACCTACCCACACTACTGTCCTAACATTTTTCTTCTAGGGTGCATTTGGACTTGCTGACCCTTTACATCATCAATCTTTACAAACAGGAAAATAAACCTATTCTATTTCTACCCTTATTACTCCATGAGACCAGATTAGACTGTTGGTCTCATAGCTTCTCTACTTAGTCTAATATTGGCTAGGATTAAACTGTCTAGTAGATTTCTTCTCTACATTCTAAGACAGAAATTGAAAATCAGTCAAGCCAGGATTAGACTGTCTGACTTGCTAGACTTTACAGAAGTTAAAAACAACTAACTACACGCTCATAGTCTGAGCTTTATTCAGATTTTCCTACCTACCCTACTCTAACTGGGAAACTCTGATGCTTTAGGTGATGCAGTAATGTCAATGCAGCCAGTCAAGTAATAGAAAAAAAGGATATGAGCATTGACTGCCTGTCAGAGATAACCACAGGGTGCTCTGCATGTGGTCCTTCAAAACTGAAGTCACCATCAATGGTGACCAAATCCGATGTATTTGGCTCTTGCAAAGGATTGATGCTTGAGGAGATGAGCCAATCAGGGCCTCCATGTATTCTACCACAGGATTGATCAGTATATGATATAAAATTTCTTCTTTAGGGCCCGACATGGCTGGTAGGCTGTCTGTCTCATGGGCAGTTTCAATCATTGCATCTACAGTGAGGCCTTTGTAATCACACTCCTTTCTTTCCTGGTTGGGAGTATTCGGCATAGGGGCATCGACCAGGAGTACCTCTTCTTCCACTGGACCAAGAAAAATATGTCCGTGGGAAAGAATATCTCTCTCATTTTCATCGCAGCCTGAGCTAGAGGAATCATTATATTCGATAGTGCTATCCTCTAGTGTCGAAGGCCGGTTCTGCTGGAACAGACTGAACTCTGTGAAAAAATTAATATATTCATGAGCGGGGCCTTCTTTGATTGCCTTAATCCTGTCGGGATAAGGTGTAGGATATTCGTTCCGCTCAAGATTTTCTTCAACTCTTTCTTCCTTGTCCTCTGCGCTGAAGAGCTGCTGGCTTTCGTCCTCTTGGCAAGCATAACTGATGTTTGGATATAAAGCAGAGAGAAAATTCAATGAATCTTCGTCTGCTATCATGCTTTCAACGTTTTCTCCATCAGTATCATAGATGGGCTGCATTGGCTCATCATATAAATCATCATTATAAGCAACGTCACCCATCAAATCTTCGAGACTCACGGCAAGTATTTCTTCACAAAAAACCACAAGCTCATCTTCTGATTCAAAATTTTGTTCATAATACATGCTTTGCTCATTCTTTTCAAGGACAAGGTGTAGGTCGCTTCCAATCATCATTTCCAATTTCAACCTCATATTCTTCCTCTTTTACATTTAGCAACAATTTGGCAGTCTCTATCAATCTTTCCAGCTTGTTCTATAAAGAGATCTGTGCTATTTGCTCTGTTTGATCCTTCCTTGCTGCTTTTAATCTTTCCTCCCTGCACTTTATGTTGTATTCGATAGTGATTGCTATGTTTTTCATTTCTTCCAGGCTCAAAGGCTCCCTTTCTCTTATATGGAATTCCACCTCAAGATATGGAATTCCACCTCAGGATCAAAAGAACTAGGATAGTGCAGTAGTGCCCATCCCAAAGGTGGTTTTATATCAGAAGGTATTGCATCATATACTTTATTAAACCTGGCTGAAAATTCTTGCACTGTCTCTCCTTGCTGCCTTTTCAAATTTTGATACTCTCTTAGGATCAGGAGGGCATTCTTAGGGGCTACCCATCTATCAAGGAAAACTTGAGAAAGTTGATGAAAGCTGAAAATGCTTGCCGTTGGAAGGATTTTAAACCAACTCTTAACATTTCCTTGTAATGACAAGGCAAACATTCTAATGCACACATCATCTTATTCTATTTCATATAATTCAAGTAAATCCTCAAGATTTTTCACATGTTCCTCGGTAGTGACCCCTTTATTCTCTCCATCAAAATGAGGCAGCTGGTTTGTAAGTTCTATAGGAAGGGGTTGGAAGAAAAGGGGTAAAACCAGAGGCTTGTATATTTCTATGACCTTCGTAGGTGTAGGTGGTGTAACAATGGGCTCATGGTTGCTTGAAGCTTCTTTAGGGGTGGGAGATACAACATGAGCTTCTTGCTCCACCAGGTTTTTCATAGGAGTATAGGTCTGCTCATGGTTTGAAGACTGAGGCTCGAGATCTTTCCCATACTCATTATGGGTCTTGTCTTTGTACACTTTATTTGGCTTAAAGTAGGACAAAACATAGCGGTAGACAAAAACCATGAATTCTTTAAACCAAATCCAACCCGTATGTTCTACCCTTCTATGAGGTCTAGCCATCTTTCAGGTTCTTCCTCCAATGGAATATTTTGAGGATTATGGAGTGTGGAGTCGCCAGGTGGATGAATTGGATTGTTTGAAGCAGGTTGTTGTCCACCATCAGCAATTTTACCGCCAATCTAAAGGAAAAGTGGTCTAGTCCCCAGTGGAGTCGCCATTATGTTGGGGTTCCCATGTTTTGGCCAGATTGGCAAGACCAAAAGATGAGACAACATCAGAACCACTTTTGGATCCTAGGATCTGGCCCTCCTGGATCCAGAGAGGGATCTCTCCAAATAGAGCAAAGAATGATATATCTTTGAAGCTCAAGATGAGATATTAGGCTATTTATGAAGCAAAAGGGGGTTTTAAATGATTTTGGTTGGTTGGTTGCCGGGTTGGTTAGGAGATCATAGGCTGAGAAAGTAATGGGAGAAAAGGAACAAGGCAGCAGGATGTTTCAGCAAGGGGATAGGTCAAGAAAGTGCCATCCATTGGGCTATGGAGTCATGAAAGGAAATTACATGCAACAGCTAGCCAAGGCTTTCAGAGGGTAAGTCATCTATACCAAAGGATATTTTAGATAGATGATGGGATGGAACATTAAGGGAAGAAGGTGAAAGAAGGAAAACAACCAAATTTCTATCTATAGATTAGGTCAGAGGTCATTTAACTCTAGACCTGCTTGGACATAATCTAAGGCAGCTCTCAAAGAGGGACAAAGGGGCTGCTTATAGATCGGACCAGAGGTCATTTAAATCCAGGTCTGCTTTAGCAACTCCAAGGGAAAATAGAGATAACAAGGAAACATCCAAGCAGCAAACCTCAAGTTCATACATCAGCCAACAGACAATAGCATCCACTGCGCTGGTTAAACCACATGAATTCACTCTCAGATACACATAAATCAGAAAACATTAAAGGTAGGGAGAGCAGGAACATAGGGCACCTAACAAGGGTGAATCCTATGCTATACTTCTGTTTCCTACCAGAAGAACATGAAACAATATGAAAATGCGATAAACAGAGTTAGGAAAAACATCACCAATAGTAATAGACCAGGATCCTGCGAAATGTGCTTTGATTAATTGATGCAAAACCAGTCATGTACAATAAGCTCAATGGCTAATACAATCCAAAATTTCTCCCCAGCATATTACATGCAAACTACTCTGTAACTCCCTCCCAAGACCGTTCTAACAGTCAACTGAATCCCTCTAACATCAACAGCCGAACAACTGAACAACAACAACCCTTTTACAATATGTTCTTGGGGATTCTTATAGAAGAAGAGAAAAACAGAAGTATATGAACAATTAAATGGATCTCATTAAGACAGAATGGTGGAAGTGCCCATACTGTTTAATGGATTTCTGCAGCGCTGTATGTACTCTGTAATCCAACTAAAACAAAAGATTCTTCTGGAATTGCACACTTGTCCTGTAGGAGGACACTCAGGATTTTTAAAAACTTACCACAGGGTGAAGAAAGAATTTTTTTGGGATGGCCTTAAATCTAATATTCAAAAGTTTGTGGTGGAATGTTTGGTTTTCCAGCAGAATAAATTTGAGACAATTAAGACTCCTAGACTTCTACAACCTTTATTTATTCCAATTCAACGTTGGGAGGAGATTTCAATGGATTTTATCACAGGCTTACCTAAGTCCAAAGGAAAGATTGTCATCATGGTGGTAGTTGATAGACTTACCAAGTATGCACACTTTTGTGCATTATCTCATCCATTAAATCAAGTATAGTTGCTACTACATTTATGGACAGAATTCAAAAGCTACATGGAAGCCCAAGGGTTATTGTGAACGAAAGAGATCCCATTTTTACTGGAAATTTTTGGACGGAGTTATTTTTTTTGTTTGGGTACTCAATTAGCTCATAGCTCATCTTATCATCCTCAATCTGATGGTCAAACTTAGATAGTAAATAAATGTTTGTAAGGATATCTTTGTTGTTTTGTATTTGATAAACAAACACAATGGTTCAAGTGGTTACCTCTCACTGAATGGTGGTATAACACTTCCTTCCATACTGCAGCAAAAATGACCACATTTATGGTACTTATGGATATCATCCACCATCCATCACATCATCTTTAAGGTAAAATTCGAAGGTTGAAGCAATGTAAGATCACATTGAGCATCAACAAGAAGTTCTCCAACTCTTAAAGGATAACCTGAATTTGGCACAAAATCGAATGAAACAACAGGCAGATCAACATTGCAGCGAGAGAAGTTTTGATGTAGGAGATTGGGTATTTTTATGGCTACAACCATATAAACAAATGTCCCTCAAGCAAGCTAAGAAGGATAAGAAATTATCGCCAAAGTACTATGGTCCTTACAAGGTGTTGAAAAAGATTGGTACTATGGCATACAAATTGGAGCTTCCTGCTTCTTCGCGAGTACATCCAGTTTTCCATGTTTCGTGCTTAAAGAAGGTTATAGGTGAAAATCTTCCAGTTCAAACAATATTGCCAGAACTTGATGAGGAAGGAAAATTCATATTGGAACCGGAAGCGGTCACGGAAACAAGAACTCGACAACTACGGAATCGATCAATTTCAGAGTATCTCATCAAGTGGAAGAACTTACCCACTGAAGATTCTACATGGGAGGATGAGAATTTTATATAGAAGCACCCAGAGCTACTCAAGTGTTGAGGACAACACTTTTTTGAAGGAAAGGGGCATGTTAGGTCCCTATATTACTAGTATAGTCCCTTATTGTTGTTAGTGTAACCCCTTATTGTTATTATTGTACCCTTGTAACCCCCATTTTATTATTATTGTGCCCTTAAATTATTATTGTTAGGTTGGCTAGGATTACATTGTGGCCCACTAGGATTACATTATGGCCCCATGGACTCCTATATATAGAAAGGAGGTTTTTTAAATTGTATCATCGAAGAATTGTTCATTTATGTAATGTATTGGAGGTTTCCCCCTCGAAGTGGCTTATTTCTAAGGCATTGATATCTCTTTTTTTCTATTTTTGGAGCTGGTTACACAACAAGGGTAAATTTAAGGTTATGATTAGGGTAAGGTTAAGGTTAGTTTAAGGGTAAAGTTAAGGTTAAGGTTATGGTTAAGGTTAGGGTAAGGTTAAGGTTCAGGTTCAGGTTAGGGTTAAGGTTAGGGGAAGATTAAGGTTAAACATAAGGTTAAGGTTAAGGTTTAACTTTACACTTAACCCAATCTTAAGTTTAAGCTTAACCTTAACCCTATATTACCCTTAGCCTTAAATTAACCTTAACCTTAAGCTTGACCTAACCGTAACCTTCACCTTCACCTAACCATAACCTTAACCTTAACCTTAACCGTAACCTTACCCCCTTAACCTTAACCTTAACCTTAACCTTAGCGTTATCTTACCCTTAACCTTAACCATAACCATAACCATAACCCTTAACCTAACCTTAACCATAACTTTACCCTGAACCTAACCTTAACCTTAAACTTAACCTAACCCTAACCTTGACCAAACCCTTAACCTTAACCTTAACCTGACAAAACCCATAACCTTAACCTTAACCTTACCCTTAACCTTCACCTTAACCTTGACTTTACCCTTAACCTAACCTTAACCTAACCTTAACTATAACCTAACCCTAACCTTGACCAAACCCTTAACCTTAACCTTAACCTAACATAACCTTAACTTTACCCTTAACCTAACCTTAACCTTAACCTTAACCTGATCTTTAACCTTATCTTTAACTTAATATAACCTTAACATTAACCTTAACCTTAACTAAAACCTTCTCTTAACCTTAACCCTAACCTTAACCTTAACTTTACCCTAACCTAATCTTAACCTTAACTATAAGCTAACCCTAACCTTAACCTTAACCATAAAATTATCTTTACCCTTAACCTTAACCTTAACTATAACCTAATCCTAACCTTGACCAAACCCTTACCCTTAACCTAACCTTAACCTTGACTTTACCCTTAACGTAACCTTAACCCTGACCTTAACCTAACCTTAACCTTAACCTTAACTTTACCCTTAACCTAATCTTAACCTTAACCTAACCTTAACCTTAACCTTACCTTAACCTAACTTAACCTTGTCCTTGACCTTAACATTAACCTTACCCTATCCTTACCCTTAACCTTCAGCTTAACCTTGATTTTAACCTTAACCTTAACCCTAACCTTAACCTTAATTTTATCCTTAACCTAACCTTAACCTTACCATTAACATTCACCCTTAACCTCAACCTAACCCTAACCTTGACCAAACCCTTAACCTTATCCTTAACTTGACTAAACCCTTAAGGTTAGAGTAAAGTTAAGGTTAAGGTCAAGGTCAAGGTTAAGGTTAAGTTAGGTTAAGGTAAGGTTATGGTTACAGTTAAGGTTAAGGGTAAGGTTAAGTTAAGGGTAAAGTCAAGGTTAAGGTTAAGGGTTTGGTTAAGATTCAGGTTAGATTATAGTTAAGGTTAAGGGTTTGGTCAAGGTTAGGGTTAGGTTATAGTGAAGGTTAAGGTTAAGGTTACGGGTTAACATTACCCTTAACTTAAACTTAACCTTAACCTTAACCTTAACCTAACCCTAACCTTAACCTTAACCTTAACATTAACCTTAACCTAACCTTAACCTTAACCTAACCCTAACGTTAACCTTATCCTTAACCTTGATATGAACTTTTACCCTAACCTTACCCTTAACCTTAACCTTTACTATATACTAACCTTAACCTTAACCTGACTAAACCCTTAAGGTTAGGGTAAAGTTAAAGTTAAGGTTAAGGTCAAGGTGAAGGTTAAGGTTAAGTTAGGTTAAGGTAAGGTTATAGTTAGGTTAAGGTTAGGTTAAGGTTAAGATAAGGTTAAGGTTATGGTTAAGGTTAGGTCAGGGGTAAGTCAAGGTTAAGGTAAAGTTAAGGTTAAGGTTAGGTTAAGGTTAAGGTTAGATTAAGGGTAAAGTCAAGGTTAAGGTTAGGTTAAAGTTAAGGTTAAGGTTAAGGGTTTGGTTAAGGTTAGGGTTAGGTTTTAGTTAAGGTTAAGGTTAAGGTTTAGGTTAAGGTTAAGGGTTAGGTTAAGGTTATGGGTTTAGTGAAGTTAAGGTTAAGGTTAAGGTTAAGGGTAAGGTTAAGGTTAAGGTAAAGGTAAAGGTCAAGGTTAAGTTTAAGTTAGGTTAAGGGTAAGGTTAAGGTTAATTTTAAGGTTAGGTTAAGTTTAAGGTTATGTTATGGGTTTAATCGGGTTAAGGTTAAGGTTAATGGTTTGGTCAAGGTTAGGGTTAAGGTTAAGGTTACAGTTAGGTCAAGGTTAAGGTTAAGGATAAGTTAAGGTTAAGGGTAAGATAAGGTTAAGGTTAAGATTAAGGTTAATGTTAAGGTCAAGGTTAAGGTTAAGGTTAAGGTTAAGGTTAAGGTTAAGGTTAAGGTTAGGTTATAGTTAGGTTAAGGTTAAGGTTAACTTTAGGTTAAGGGTAAAGTCAAGTTTATGGTTATGGTTAAGGTTAAGGGTAAGATAACGTTAAGGTTAAGGGGGTAAGGTTAAGGTTAAGGTTATGGTTAGGTGAAGGTTAAGGTTACGGTTAGGTCAAGGTCAAGGTTAAGGTTAAGTTAAGATTGAGGGTAATATAAGGTTAAGCTTAAGCTTAAGCTTAAGATTAGGTTAAGGGTAAATTCAAACCTTAACCTTAACATTCCCCTAACCTTAACCTTAAACTTAGCCTAACCTTAACCATAACCTTAACCTTAAATTTACCCTTGTTATTGCCTAAATATACCTTAGGCTGAAGGAAGGCAGAGTTCAGGGTAACATCATACCACGCTCAGTCTGGTAGCTAGCCCTACCAGAACATGAGAGGGCTCTCTCCAGGTCGATCTCAGGAAAAATGCATCAATAGGGCTTGATATGACTGAAATGAGTGCTAATTTTAGGCTAGGTATATTAATCAAGGTGTTTGAAATGATTTTTTAAGGGTTTTGTTGGGAAAATGGAAAGGCAGTTTTGGGCTTGGGGATGAGGCCAATTTCTTGCAGAGTTCAAGTTGGGGCAGGGAATGAAATGGATTTGATGTCTTAGATTCAATTAATGGATGTAAAATACTGCTGAGGAGCTGAAGATGGCAATAGGGTGTAAGGATCCTCTTCAAACTGACGAAAACATATAAAACTAAACAAAATTTTAAGGCAGAGCACCAGCAAACTAATGAATTCTACCTTAGTTACTCATTTGTTTAATTCAAAAGCAAAGAGAAGGGAAAATGGCATACATAAACATTAATGAAACTTACAGATACATGAAGAAAAAAATCATCAAAACTCAGAGCCACAAGGATCCCAACAAGTGTTGCAAAACCCTGGTCTTTCCTTTGCCAAAAATGCAGAAGTGTATGTACAATGAAGTGCCAAACTATTCCCAAGTATCCAACCCTGAAAATGTCTCAGAAAACACATGATATAGACCATCCTAACCCCTTCCCATGCCTCTAGGGGTCGAGATCATCCTTCTAGGAGCTGTTTCAACCAATTCTAAACTAGGAACTAAAATCTAGGTAATCAAACAACTTGCCTCTATATGCTAGGAAACTGATCCATTCATTTAATTTTCACTTTTTAGTGAATGAATACTCTAGAACAAGTAAATGTGAGCCAAAATTACATCATATTCATCAGGTTACATCAATATAGATCAATAATTACATCAAAAAGTGAAACTAGTCCAAACTGGGCGAATTTCTGAGCTGAAGAGTCAAAATGAGGCCAAATTTCTCTATGCGCTGTGCCCAAAAACTCAATGCGTCGCGCCACTTTGGGCCTATTTTTGAGGCACTTCCCGAAGTCAAAATTGATCTCATGATAGCTCGTTGGAAAGACCTACCTGTCTACTATCCAACCCAAGTGGAATTTTTTAATTTGGAGTTCATTTGCATTTCCAAAACTGCAATCTCCCAAGACTGGTTCCTGCTGGTGCAAAAGATGGCAGAAAGGCTATTTTTGGAGTGTTTTTGACCTTTTAGGCAACCCATAACTTGATTAAATCTCTCAGACATTCCTGAGCATGCATAAATTTTCATAAAAAATCCAAAAATGTAAATTTTTCCTCCAGAAAATCTCTCAAACGTAAGCGCGCGTCAAGTGGCGCGACGCGTCGAGCAGAAAAACCTATTTTGAGACCAAAAAAATTCAAAATTGACAAAAGTTTCTCCAAATTCCTTGAAATTTTAACTGAAGGTCCCCCATCAAGTTCCATGCTCAGCCAACGAAGCTTCGGCCAATATTCGGAGTCTATCCCCCTTTTTTGACGTTTCAGTCTCCTCCTGGTGCATGCATTTTCAGTTGTAACGTCCCTGTCTTGGTCATATAATGTATCGGTGTCTGTCATGGTGCTTGAAAGTTTATGCCAAATGTATGTTTGGTTTTTTGAGAATGAGAAATGAGAACTTGGTGTCTTTTTTCTATTGCCAAATATTCCAAAGGGAAATCAGGGACTGTATGATGATTGGGGAATGTGAACAAGTGATATGAGTGGTATTTTAGGATATAAGGAGAAAAGGGATTGAAAATAATGAATAATAATATTTCAGTGATGGAAAAGGAGACATAGGTGTGAAATGGGCTTTGAACTAATTGGCACCAAAATCAAACTTTAACAATCAAACTCCAACCCTAAGGAGCAGTTTGAACAAAATGATAGGGTTTATGTTTTCACCATTCGAACTCTTATATGCAATCTCAATCTACACCAAAAATTGGAAAATAGCAATGAAAAAATCTCATAAACTACCTTGGTGCATCGGAGAATGAGTTAATTGGGTTTTTCTTGTGAAGAAATGGCAAAAATTCTCTTTTCAGGCCTCTGCGCCGCGCACCAGCCCAACGCTCCGCGCAGGCTGTATGTGCCGCGCCAGAACAAATTTGCACTGTGGAATGCGACTCTATGCGTTGCGTGGGCTGTGTGCGCCGCGCCTTCTCCCAATGCACCGCGCAGTGGATTTCACCCACAGTTTCGGTTTCAACAAATGATTTCACCTCTCCACAATTGTGCTCAGCTTTGTTGATGTCCTCAGCATAAAAATGGATTGTTTAAACCATGAAAATACCTCATACAGTGAGGAACTTGATTTCTGCTTCTGACAAACCCATTTTGTAATGTTTTGGCTTTGGCACTTTGACATTTTAATACAACTCTGTTTTTTCAAATTTCCTTTTAGATTTTTTGGCTTGAAATGATGGTTTCTTGGTTGATTTTTTGCAGGGATGGTGGCATTGGACTTCGGCAAAGGATGACCAGAGGCTGCATTTGAAGTACTTCATGGCGGAAAACTTTAAACATACATATTTATTACAAACAATTAATTTGACGATTTCTTCTTCAAAATAGAGTTTTGAAGAAGAAACATCCTTGAGCATTGTTAATGATGAAAATTTTGAAACGAAAACTTATTGATAACATCCTCATGGCCTGCGGGCATTATTTGACATTCTAAAGCCCAAACCCTAGACCTAGTGACTGAAAGGCTCTTTTTTTACCACAAGACCATCTATGAATGTAAATGACTGAAACCAACTTTAATGAATTTTGATAAATTTTGACCAACCCAGCAGGTACACACATGAGGGAAACTAGTGAAGAGACCCTTCCGTCAGATAATGGCATGCCCCTAACAGAATGCAGATGAATGAGCAGAATGAGACACCTAAAAATGAAATGCAAAAAGAGAAATGATCTCTGACAGAGGGATGTAAAGAACGACTCTAACATTGGCTCCAATGGGGATGGTAGCTCCTTGGAGGTGCCAAGAACTACAGATCTTTGGAAAGCAGACAGTGCCTTCGTCCATTGGGCAATGGAGTCAAAACACTACAACTGACATTATTCAGACTGACTCAAGGCTAAAACTGAAAACCATAATGAAACCAAACATGAATAAAACATAACAAACTGGAAAGATGCTCATAATTGAGCTTATTCATCAAACCTATTCTAGTTGTTCTTTTCATCACCTGATCAAGTGAAATGGAACAGCCAATGCAACCATGTAAGCATCCTGGCTGCTATTTGATTTCTTCCCAAATGCTTTCTGATGTGCAGGAAAAGGGAAGAATCGAAAGGAAACTCCCATGGAAACTCAGAATCAAGTTGACTGCTGATAAACTTGAAAAACATGAATTGACTGTAGGACTTCAAGAATACTGCAAAAGGATCTTCATAAACATAGCTATTGATTCCCATAAATACATTACTGCTCTGGTCCAAGTGATCTTCATAGCTAGATATTAAGATTTTCCTCATATCTGCGCTGGCTTTCTTTGGTGACAATAGCAGGCTATCAAAAGGATCCTGAATTTCGTGAATAACCAAACTTTGAAACTGATTCCAGACAGAAAAAAAGTCTCCTTTATCAATCTCTTCATATGAATGCAAATCTTGATATGGGCTTTGCAATGAAAAATCTGTTAAAAAAGACAATGAAGGCAACTTTTGAACAGGATTATTATCAACTTTCTTTTTTGTCACATGGTTAGCTAACGGAGGAAACTTTTTACAGCAAACATCATCCAACACACGAACAATAGGATCATCAAAAACTTGAGAAGACTGTAGCGATGTATCCATTGAAACTGCCTGACATCCTACTGGCTGATCATCTTTTTCTTGAGATATATTATGAAGATTCTGCCTTATAAACTGAAATGATTCGAAACAAAAGGGTACATAATCCTCTTACATCATTAAATCATGCATTTCAGCTTCCACGCTCTCATCCACAATCTGACCTTCAATTTCGTTTGGTGGCTGCAAATTTGATGCTAGGGAGAGTCTTGTATCCAAAATTATTTCATCAGTCGTTTCAAGAGAAGATTTCTCATGAACCACTTGCTCAAGAATTTCGCTATCTGTCTCATCCTCCACATTAAAACTGAGAGATTGTTGATTTTCTACAGGCTGCTTATTTGAAGATTTACTATGCAATTTACCCCTAAACAACTGAAATGATTCAAAATAGAATGGTACGGAGTCACCTTGTAGCATTTGATCATGTGTGCCAGATTCCATGTCCTCATCTGCAACTTGACAATCAATGGGTTTCGAGGGCTGCAAATCTGAATATGAGAAATCTTGAACAAGGTTTTCATTGCCCTCAAGATGGTCCATATCAAGACTTGTCGATAGTTGATTTCTGATAGCATGGAATTTGTCTCTGATGAACTGAAACAAATCAAAACAAAAAGGCAAAGATCCTTCACTTACTTCAAAATTTGCTGCACTTTCCTCGTCATTTTCATAGGTGATATGCATCGGTTGATCACTGTACTCGAGCTACTGAAAGTGAACTTCCTCCTCGCACAAACTAGCTGTTGATTTGTCTGCAAGATTAGCTTCTATTTGGAGAACATAATCATCATCATACCGATCAAACTGAGGCAAATCATCAGTATATAACACATCATCAAGCATACATGTCAAATCAATAGATCACTCTTCTCCACAATGATCTATAAAACAATCACTATGACAATTGGAATAAGAAACAAAATGTTTTGGATCAGCAACTTGTTCTTCTTCAATCAGCGAGCCATGGGCTTGAACATTATACTCATTCCTTGTGGTGTTCTTTTGCATCATCTCTTCTACTGCACTTACCAACATGTCCAGCTTTACCTCTAAGGATGTCGATTTCTCTGGATCCATGTTTTTCATCTCTTCTTCCTTCAACCTTGCCCTTCGGATCAACAAATGAGCCTCTACATCCACTACACTATTCTGCATCTCATGAAGTGTTGCAAGATTCCTTTCTCTCAACTGAAACTCCATTTCTGGATCAAAGGCTCTCGGGTAGTGCAAGAGAACAGATCTAGGAGAAGGTCTTATATTAGCTGGCATTGAAAAATAGACTTGATTGAATCTAGCAGAAAAATGTTGTACTGTCTCCCCTGGCAGTCTTTTCAGCTGGTTATACTCTTCTATAATAAGGAAAGGATTCTTTCCGATCACCCACCTGTCAAGGAGAACTTCGAAAAACTACTGGAAATATGAGATGCTCACATCAGGCAAGGTTTTGAACCAACTCTTCACTTAGCCTTGCAAAGAAAGAGCAAAAGTCCTAAGACTAACATCTTCGTCATCAACTTCAAAAAGGTCTAGAAAATTTTCAACATTCTACACATGTTTCTCAGTGTTGATGTTGTTACATTCACCATCAAATCTTGGTAGATATAGGTCATAATTTTTAGGGAAAGAATGAAGAACAGAAGGTAAAACAAGAGGTTTATACCTGTCTGGGACTATATAAGGTGTGGGAGTATATACAAGAGCTACGGGATCAGTTTGGTTTTCTTTAAGCTCATCATTTTGAAGACAGTCATCATGAGATGTGGGAAAAGTAAGGAGGCCAGGATCAAAGGGAAACTCAGTATTTACACTTTTTGAATAGGTCGAGCGAAGATTTTGATCACCTTTATCATACGACAAATTCTGAAAAACTTTCAGGACAGCTTCAAGAACAGCGAAGAAGTAATTTACAAGAAAGCATACTAGATCTTGAATGCCATTCCACTTTGGATACCTGAACTTAGTGTAAGATCCTTCCATTTTCTCAGAGAAAGAGTGAGTCCTCCAGTGGAGTCTGTACATTAAGTTGGAGTCACCAGGTGAATGATTTTAGCCTTCTTATGTCTGATCGTTGTCCACCATCAACCATCAGATCTGAACTTGATACATGTACTGGGGCAAGACAATCCACAATTCAAGTGTCACATTCACAAGCTAGACCGGAGATTCACTGAAGCACCGCTTATCTACTTTCGCTAATGCAAAGTAAGAGCATTTCGAAGGCTACCTGGCTAACTTCAGGTTTTGTCTGTAGCTTATAAAAAAAAATAACACCAACATGCAAACCATTATCTTCCCTAGTATGGTTGCCACTATGTTATTTCCTAAATCTACCTTAGGCTGAAGGAAGGCAGAGTTTAGGGTAATATCATACCACGCTCATTCTGGTAGCTAGCCCTACAAGAACAGGAGAGGGCTCTCTTCGGGTTGATCTCAGGAAAAATGCATCAATAGGGCTTGAGATGACTAAAATGAGTGCTAATTTTAGGCTATGTATATTAATCAAGGTGTTTGAAATGATTTTTTAAGGGTTTTATTGGGAAAAGGGAAAGGCAATTTTGGGCTTGGGGATGAGGCCAATTTCTTGCAGAGTTCAAGTTAGGGCAGGGAAGGCAATGGCTTTGATGTCTTAAATTCAATGAATGGATGGAAAATACTGCTAAGGAGCTGAAGATGGTAAGAGGGTGCAAGGATCCTCTTCAAACTGACGAAAACATATAAAACTAAACAAAAGTTTAAGGTAGAGCACCAGCAAACTAATGAATTCTACCTTAGTTACTCATTTGTTTAATTCAGAAGAAAAGAGAAGGGAAATGGCATACATAAACATAAATGAAACTTACAGATACATGAAGAAAAAAATCATCAAAACTCAGAGCCACAAGGATCCCAACAAGTGCTGCAAAACTCTGGTCTTTCCTTTGCCAAAAATCTGAAATGAATATACAATGAGGTGCCAAACTTTTCCCAAGAGTCCAACCCTGAAAATGTCTCAGAAAATACATGATATAGACCATCCTAACCCCTTCCCATGCCTCTAGGGGTCGAGCTCATCCTTCTAGGAGCTGTTTCAACCAATTCTAAACTAGGAACTGAAATATAGGCAATCAAACAACTTGCCTCTATATTCTAGGAAACTGATCCATTCATTTATTTTTCACTTTTTAGTGAATGAATCCTCTAGAACAAGTAAATGTGAGCCAAAATTACATCATATTCATCAATTTACATCAATATAGATCAATAATTACATAAAAAAGTGAAATTAGTCAAAACTGGGTGAATTTATGAGCTGAAGAGTAAAAATGAGGCCAAATTTCTCTATGCGCCGCGCCCAAAAACTCAATGTGTCGCGCCACTTTGGGACTATTTTTGAGGCACTTCTCGAAGTCCAAATTGAGCTCATGATAGCTAGTTGGAAAGTGCTGCCTGTCTAATATCCAACCCAAGTGGAATTTTTCAATTTGGAGTTCAGTTGCCCCTCCAAAACTGCAATCTCCCAAGACTGGTTCCTGCTGGTGCAAAAGGTGGCAGAAAGGCCATTTTTGGAGTGTTTTTGACCTTTTAGGCAACCCAGAACTTGATGAAATCTCTCGGCCATTCCTGAGCATTCATAAATTTTCATAAAAAATCCAAAAATGTAAAGTTTTCCTCCAGAAAATCTCTCCAACGTAAGCGCGCATCAAGTGGCGCGATGCGTCGAGCGGAAAAACCTGTTTTGAGACTAAAAAATTCAAAATTTACAAAATTTTCTCCAAATTCCTTGAAATTTGAACTAAAGGTCCCCCATTAAGTGCCATCATCATCCAATGAAGCTTCGGCCAAGATTTGGAGTCTATCCCCCTTTTTTGATGTTTCAGTGTCCTCTTGGTGCATGCATTTTCAGTCGTAACGTCCCTGTCTTGGTCATATAATGTATCGGTGTCCGTCATGGTGCTTGCAAGTTTATGCCCAATGTATGTTTGGTTTGTTGAGAATGAGAAATGAGAACTTGGTGTCTTGTTTCTATTGCAAAATATGCCAAAGGGAAATGAGGGACTGTATGATGATTGGGGAATGTGAACAAGTGATATGAGTGGTATTTTAGGATATAAGGAGAAAAGGGATTGACAATAATGAATGAAAATATTTCAGTGATGGAAAAGGAGCCACTGGTGTGAAATGGGCTTTGAACTAATTGGCACCAAAATCAAACTTTAACAATCAAACTCCAACCCTAAGGAGCAGTTTGAACAAAATGATAGGGTTTATGTTTTCACCACTCGAACTCTTATATGCAATCTCAATCTACACCAAAAATTGGCAAGTAGCAATGAAAAAATCTCATAAACTGCCTTAGTGCATCAGAGAATGAGTTAATTGAGTTTTTCTTGTGAAGAAATGGCAAAAATTCTCTTTTCAGGCCTGTGCGCCGCGCACCAGCCCAACGCGCCGTGCAGGCTGTATGCACCGCGCCAGAGCAAATTTGCACTGTGGAATGTGGCTCTATGCACCGTGCGGGCTGTGTGCGCCGCACCTTCTCCCAATGCGCTACGCAGTGGATTTCACCCACAGTTTCGGTTTCAACAAATGATTTCGCCTCTCCACAATTGTGCTCGGCTTTGTTGATGTCCTCAGCATAAAAATGGATTGTTTAAACCATGAAAATACCTCATACAGTGAAGAACTTGATTTCTGCTTCTTACAAACCCATTTTGTAATGTTTTGGCTTTGGCACTTTGACATTTTAATACAACTCTGTTTTTTCAAATTTCCTTTTAGATTTTTTGGCTTGAAATGATAGTTTCTTGGTTGATTTTTTTGCAGGGATGGTGGCATTTGACTTCGGCAAAGGATGACCAGAGGCTGCATTTGAATTACTTCATGGTGGAAAACTTTAAAAATACATATTTATTACAAACAATTAATTTGACGATTTCTTCTTCAAAATAGAGTTTTGAAGAAGAAACATCCTTGAGCATTGTTAATGATGAAAATTTTGAAACGAAAACTTATTGATGACATCCTCATGGCCTGCGGGAATTATTTGACATTTTGAAGCCCAAACCCTAGACCTAGTGACTGAAAGGCTCTTTTTTTACCACAATATCATCTATGACTGTAAATGACTGAAACCAACTTTAATGAATTTTGATAAATTTTGACCAACCCAGCAGGTACACACATGAGGGAAACTAGTGAAGAGACCCTTCTGTCAGATAATGGCATGCCCCTAACAGAATGCAGATGAATGAGTAGAATGAGACACCTAAAAATGAAATGCAATAAGAGAAATTATCTCTAAAATTAACCTTAACCTAACCTTAACCTTCACCATAACCTTAACCTTCACCATAGCCTTAAACTTTACCTAACCTTAACCTTAAACTTAACCTAACCTTAACCTTGACCTTAACTAAAACCCAACCCTAACCTTGACGAAACCCTTAACCTTAACATTAACCTGACTAAACCCGTAACCTTAACCTTAACCTTACCCTTAACCTTAACTTATCCTTAACCTTAATCTTAACCATAATCTTAACCTCAGGTTAAGGTTAAATTTAAGGGTAATGTTAGGGTTAAGGGTAAAGGTTGTTTAAGGTTACAGCTTTAGTCAGGTTAAGGTTACAGGTTTGGTCAAGGTTAGTGTTAGGTTATAGTTAAGGTTAAGGTTGAAGTTAGGTTAACTTAAGGTTAAGGTCAAGGTTAAGGGTAAGGTTAAGCTTAGTTTAAGGTTAATATTAGGTTAAGGGTATAGTTAAGCTTAAGGTTAGGTTAAGGGTAAAGTTATGGTTAAGGTTAGGGTTAGGGCTAGGGTTAAGGTTAGGGTTTTTTCAAGGTTAAGGTTAGGTTATAGTTAAGGTTAAGGTTAAGGTTAAGGTTATGGGGTTAGTAAGTTTAAGGTTAAAGTTAAGGTCAAGGTTAAGATTAAGGGTAAGGTCAAGGATAAGGTTACAGGTCTTAACCTTAACCTTCACTATAACCTAACCTTAACCTTGACCTTAACCTTAACCTAAACTTAACCATAACATTAACCTTAACCTTGACCTTAACCTTGACCCTTAACCTTAACCTAACCTTAACCTAACCTTAACCATAACCATAACCTTAACATTAACCTTAACTTTAACCTTGAACTTAACCTAACCTTAACATTGACTTTAATAATAACATAACCCTAACCTTGACCAAACCCTTAACCTTAACCTTAACCTGAATAAAGTTGTAACCTTAAACTTAACCTTTACCCTTAACCCTAACCTTACCCTTAAATTTAACCTTAACCTGAGGTTAAGATTATGGTTAAGGTTGAGGTTGAGGATAAGTTAAGGTTAAGGGTAAGGTTAAGGTTAAGGTTACAGGTTTAGTCAGGTTAAGGTTAAAGTTAAGGGTTTGGTCAAGGTTAGGGTTAGGTTATAGTTAAGGTCAAGGTTAGGGTTAGGTTAAGGTTATGGTTATGGTTAAGGTTAAGGTTAAGGTTAGGTAAAGTTTAAGGTTATGGTTAAGGTTAAGGTTATGGTCAAGGTTAAGATTAGGTTAAGGTTAATATTAGGTTAAGGGTAAAGTTAAGGTTATGGTTAGGGTAAGGTTAAGGTTTGTTTAAGGGTAAAGTTAAGGTTAAGGTTATGGTTAAGGTTAGGTTAAGGTTAAGGTTCTGGTTAGGTTTAAGGTTAGGAGAAGGTTAAGGGAAGGTTAAGGTTAAATATAAGGTTAAGGTTAAGGTTTGAATTTACCCTTAACCTAAGCTTAAGCTTAACCTAACCTTATATTACCCTTAACCTTAACTTAACCTTAACCTTAACCTTGACCTAACCGTAACCTTCACTTTCACCTAACTGTAACCTTAACCTTAACCTTAACCTTACGCCCTTAACCTTAACCTTAATTTTATCTTACCCTTAACCTTAACCATAACCTTAAAATTGAATTTACCCTTAACCTAACCTTAAGGTTAACCTTAACCTAACCCTAACCTTTACCAAACCCTTAATCTTAACCTTAACCTGAAAAAACCCATAACCTTAACCTTAACCTTACCCTTAATGTTCACCTTAACCTTGATTTTACCCTTAACCTAACCTTAACTATAACCTAACCCTAACCTTGACCAAACCCTTAACTTTTACCTTAACCTTAAGCTTAACCTAACCTTAACCTTAACCTTAACCTGATCTTTAACCTTATCTTAACCTTAACCTTAACCTTAACTAAAACCTTCTCCTAACCTTAACCCTAACCTTAACCTTAATTGTACCCTTAACCTAATCTTAATTTTAACTATAACCTAACCCTAACTTAACCTTAACCATAAAATTATCTTTACCCTTAACCTTAACCTTAACTATAATCTAATCCTAACCTTGACCAAACCCTTAACCTTAAACTTAACCTGACCTTAACTATAACCTAACCTTAACCTTGACCAAACCCTTACCCTTAACCTAACCTTAACCTTGACTTTACCCTTAACATAACATTAACCCTGACATCAACCTAACCTTAACCTTAACTTTACCCTTAACCTAATCTTAACCTTAACCTAACCTTAACCTTGACCTTAACCTAACCTTAAGCTCAACCTAACCGTAACCTTAACCTTACCTTAACCTAACTTAACCTTAACCTTGACCTTGACCTTAACCTTAACCTTACCCTATCCTTACCCTTAACCTTCAGCTTAACCTTGAATTTAACCTTAACCTTACCCTAACCTTAACTTTACCCTTAACCTAACCTTAACCTTACCCTTAACCTTCACCCTTAACCTCAACCTAACCCTAACCTTGACCAAACCTTTAACCTTATCCTTAACCTGACTAAACCCTTAAGCTTAGGGTAAAGTTAAGGTTAAGGTTAAGGTCAAGGTCAAGCTTAAGGTTAAGTTAGGTTAAGGTAAGGTTAAGGTTACAATTAAGGTTAAGGGTAAATTCAAGGTTAAGGTTAAGGGTTTGGTTAAGGTTCAGGTTAGGTTATAGTTAAGGTTAAGGGTTTGGTAAAGGTTAGAGTTAGGTTATAGTGAAGGTTAAGGTTAAGGTTACGGGTTGAATTTACCCTTAACTTAACCGTAACCTAACCTTAACCTTAACCTTTACCCTAACCTTAACCTTAACCTTATACTTATCTTAACCTTAACCTAACCCTAACCTTAACCTTAACCTTAACATTAACCTTAACCTAACCATAACCTTAACCTTATTTTTATCTTAACCTTAACCTAACCCTAACCTTAACCTTATCCTTAACCTTAACATGAACTTTTACCCTAACCTTACCCTTAACCTTAACCTTCACTATATACTAACCTTAACCTTAACCTGACTAACCCTTAAGGTTAGGGTAAAGTTAAAGTTAAAGTTAAGGTCAAGGTGAAGGTTAAGGTTAAGTTAGGTTAAGGTAATGTTATAGATAGGTTAAGGTCAAGGTTAAGTTTAAGGTTAAGGTTAGGTTAAGGATAAGTCAAGGTTAAGGTAAAGTTAAGGTTATGGTTAGGTTAAGGTTAAGGTTAGATTAAGGGTAAAGTCAAGGTTAAGGTTAGGTTAAAATTAAGGTTAAGGTTAAGGGTTTGGTTAAGATTAGGCTTAGGTTTTAGTTAAGGTTAAGGGTTTGGTTAAGATTAGGCTTAGGTTTTAGTTAAGGTTAAGGTTAAGGGGGTAAGGTTAAGAGTAAAGTTTCAGGTTAAGGTTAAGGGTAAGGGTAAGGTTATGGGTTTAGTGAGGTTAAGGTTAAGGTTAAGGTGAAGGTTAAGGGTAAGGTTAAGGTTAAGGTAAAGGTCAAGGTTGAGGTTAAGTTTAAGTTAGCTTAAGGGTAAGATTATAGTTAGGTTAAGGTTAGGTTAAGTTTAAGGTTATGTTTATGCGTTTAATTGGGTTAAGGTTAAGGTTAATGGTTTGGTCAAGTTTAGGGTTATGGTTAAGGTTAAAGTTAGGTTAAGGTAAGATTAAGGATACGTGTTTAGTCGTGTTAAGGTTAAGGTTAAGGTTAAGGCTAGGGTAAGGTTAAGGTTAAGGTTAAGGTTAATGTTAGGTTATAGTGAAGGTTATGGTTATGGTTAGGTTATAGTTAAGGTTAAGGTTACGGTTAGGTCAAGGTTAAGGTTAAGGTTAAGGATAAGTTAAGGTTAGGTTATAGTGAAGGTTATGGTTAGGGTTAGGTTATAGTTAAGGTTAAGGTTAAGGTTACAATTAGGTCAAGTTTAAGGTTAAGGATAAGTTAAGGTTAAGGGTAAGATAAGGTTAAGGTTAAGGTAAAGGTTAAGGTAAAGGTTAAGGTTAATGTCAAGGTCAAGGTTAAGGTTAAGGTTAAGGTTAGGTAAAGGTTAAGGTTAGGGTTAGGTTATAGTTAAGGTCATGGTTAAGGTTAGGTTATAGTTAAGGTCAAGGTTAAGGTTAGGTTAAGGTGAATATTAAGAATAAGGTTAAGGTTAAGGTCAAGGTCAAGGTCAAGGTTAAGTTATGTTAAGGTTATAGGATTATTCGAGTTAATTTTAAGGGTTTGGTCAAGGTTATGGTTAGGTTATAGTTAAGGTTAAGTTTAAGTAAAGATTAAGGTTAAAGTTGTGGTTATGGGTCTGTTGTAGCCACTACAAAACCACCCAAAATTTTGGGTATATTTAAAATTTCGGGTCCCCTTGCTCGCTTAGCCATTAGGGTTTTGACTCGGCTTGTAGTCATTAAACCTTCTCACCATCATGATGAAATTATTTTTCCATAGCCATGCCATGTGTGGGAGGATCATCATGCATACACTTGAATGGAAACTTCTCTGTGCATTAAGTATATTCGTTAGAAGCCCTTTCATCATGGATCATTTAGGCATTCTGTTTGGATACTTCACCAAGCTCATGTAAATTATTTAAGGGCATCATTCTCTATAGGGTAACTGTGAACTAATTAGTGTTATAATGTCTCATATAGGTCAGTCCCATAGATGATATACTCATAAATTTCATCACCACACCAAGGGAAATAAACTGAAGCGAAACAACAAGGCCACAACTTTGAAACAAGAAATTTTCATCCACATGCCTCCCAGCCCATGTGGGGATGAGATTTAAGGCTACAGTTGAAGACCGTGTTACGGCGGATGACAAGGATGCGCCAACAAGTGAGGGGGAGGAGAAAGTGAACAGTATTGTTAAAAGGAGGATGGTGTGGTACATGTTTATCCAAATAAAGAATCAAGGAAAGAGCTTTTCATGTTGTTGATGCAACAACATTATCCACTGATGTACATCAGATACTTAGAATCACTCCATTGGGAAATGTTCATACCTTGTGCCTTCATTCATGAACCAGAAGCATTTGCTGCGTTTTATCAAATCTAAGCTAAAGGAGGAACCAGACGAGGTAGTTATATTTCGGGATGGAAAATGTCTCACCTCAAAGGAATTTTTTGAAAGTCCTACAGGATACTAGCTCAATGTTTATCTCCTGGATGTACATGCAGAAGAGAATACATTTCACCAATTTGATAAGTCTAGTTTGAAGTATAACCCATGTGGGTAAAGTAGACTCATAAGATTTCCCTAAAGCAAGACAATCTCATTCAAGTTTGTTCTCTTGCTGAGCTATCAAAAAAAGTATGATCTCATCTGGAAGCAAGTGAATGTCAAATGGCAGAATATGGCATATCTGTTTATGAAAGGAAATAAATCCAATGGAACCGATTAGCAAGTGGTTTTGTTAACAATGATATATACAACGAAAGTGCCATTTGGTTAATTCAGTCTCCTCGAATATACAATGTTTACAAAATATTTTTGGCTTTGATATGGTAGATGATGAAAGTAAACCCGAAAGGCATCCCATAAAGAACACCACAACCCTAGCTCAGTGGAAAAATGATTTCAATCCTTCTTGTTCATATCATCCTTATTATTTCTATGCAAATCTGTACGCACTCTATGAGCTTCATGAGAGGAATGACAACAACTAAAATTCGTCCTCGTTATGGCAAGGCTGGTGATATTGATCACTTGGCAATTGCATTCCTATGGAAATAATCTTAGGAGGCCTCCTAGATTGGTGTGGCCCCATGTTTCCCTTTCAACAGGTGATCCATTACTGATCCATTTGACAAAAGGAACCTCTTTTGCTGTCAGGTTTGGAAGCTCAATGCTTGTGATCTTTGTGAAAGCGCTCATCGGACAAGATTCTGTCATCCGCGGGAGTCTCATTGGATGGAAGAAAATATTACATCAGAGGCCTTGAAGGGAATGACATACATAAGAAAAATGTATCTCATACGCGAGTTGAATTTCGCCATGAATTTTGGAAGGAGAAGGGTAATATTTGGTTCAAAGGGGAATCATATTTTTAATTAAAGAAGGGGTCCCATCCCATACAAAAGCCATAGTCAAAGGGAGAGTGAAAGATTCTAATGACTATGCATTATAAAATGCCTTGAATACCATGAGCTAACATAAGCATAGACACAGCTCAATAAATATGCATAGTGTTGGGGTCTTAGTGATTTGGTAGACTGGCATACCAAATGACTAGGCAACATCAAAACCTCTTTGGAATCCTAGGATCTAGCCATCCTGGATTCAGAGAGGGATCTCTCTATGTAAGTATTTTTTTCAAAGATATTTCTTTATGCTTAGTTAAGATATTAGGCTAGTTATGAAGTTCAAGAGCTTGTTTGTTTTGTTTCGGTTGGGAATCATTAACTGACATGGTCATATGAAGTGAAGAAGGAAGTAAGTGGAAGGATGTTTCAACATGGGAAGATAGGATAGAGAGTGCTAAACCATTGGGCTATGGAGTCGTAAATGAGTTTACTCACACATCAACCATCCAAGATTTTTAAAAGGGCAAGTCATCTATATCAGAAGATATTTAAAGTTGAGTTTGCGATAAGGAACATTAAAGAGTGAAATGAAAGTAGCAACTTGTATGAAAACAAAGGCAGCCTAAGATCAAGCAAGGACTTTTAACCTAACCTGCTTTTTCCATACACTCATGAAAAACACATATGAGATAAACATAAAAAGCAACCTAAGATCAAGCAAGGACTTTAAACCTTTCCTACTTTTGGCCTACTCTTAAGGGAAATCATCAAAGAAACTCTTTAAGACCAAACAAGGGACAGGGCTAACCATAGACTTCCTTGTTTAAGACTCTACTTAGCATGCAATGAAAATAACATTTAAGAACAGTATCTCAAGTTCTACTCAGCAAGACATGGGCTCACCAACATTCTTGACTGGTTATACTCTATTGATATCACTCTTAAATACAAATTTAGAGGAAAACATACAGATAAAGCTTACCAGTTAGAATTAGGGTACTTTAGAAGTAAATCCTAATCTATATTTTGCTGCTCTTTATCATAGAATGTGAACATAATGGAAAACATAAGGAAAGCCACAAATACAATGAGGAAAACACATCACCAATGATTTAGATCAGGATCCAGTGAATCTGCTCGTGTATTGATGTCCAAAACTAGTTACATAATTTGAGCCCAACAACTTTTACAGTCCAATTCTTCTCTTCCTATCCTACTATATTACTACTACTCAGTAACTCTAACTCAACAACAGTTTAGCAATTAACAAATTTCCAACCCTTTACAATAAATTTTCTGTGAATAATTATAGGTGAATGAGGAAGAGTGTTGTAGAAATGGTAATAAATGTGAACTAAGACAGAGTGGGAGAAGTGTTCGAATGCCCATTCTACTTAATAAACATAGCATTGACTACTTTTACCATTTTGGAAGTTTTTTCCTGTTTCTATGCATATCTGGTAGGCAAGGTGTTACACCATTTTTTGGTCATCTAATCTATTACCATTAGATGGACCCAAGTACACCATGTAAGACCAATTTTACCCTAAGTAAAATTGCCTTCACTATGTGAAAATAACTTAATAAACCACATTTATTAGGTTGTTTATGGTCTAAACAGGAAACCCCAAAAGGAAATATTAAACAAACCTATATTTGTTTGATTTTCCTCATTGAATAATTAATTAAACCATAATTTAATTATTATTCCCAGTCATGTTTAACCCAAAAACAAAGAAATTAATTAGATAAATCTTCATTTATCTTATTATTTTCTAGGAATAATTATTTAAATCTTATTTAGATAATATTCCTTGTTAAATATGACCAAATCACCCACAAATAATTAAATAAATCATTATTTATTTAATTATCTTTCAACCACTTCCTTAAATAATTAAATAAATCATTATTTATTTGATTATATTCTAACCGCTTCCTTAAAAAGATAAATAAATCATTTATTTATTTATTTTTAACAAATTAAGGGATTTGACCCAAGTCAAATACCTTTTCCCTCTAACAAATATAATAAAATATTCCATAAAAAGTGGATCTAGATCTGGTTAACCCATGCACCAAGATCTAGAATGACCCAATATTTTGTTATAAATAGGAGGGTTTTTCTACCATTCTTCACCTTTTGTTGCCTATTAGATCACTCTGGATCTATACACTTGGTCACATTTTTCCATTATTTGCTGTGTGAGCTCCCTTTGAGCTCTATTCTTTGCATTGGGTTTTCTACACCAACAAGAGAGAGAAATCTTAGATCTGAAGTGTTGAGGACTTCCAAGAACCCATCCCACTGAGGAGAATTGGATACGCCTTCTTGTTTTCCTCCCAGGTGCCCGATTAATACAAAAATTCTTTCAAAAATTGTTCTTGTCTTGTCTATTGGTATATGGAGAAAACCCTTATTTTTTCTACTTAATGTCTTTCCATGCATGGATCTGGTTTTTGCAGCTCTTTTATGTTCAACTAACCGCAGATATGAAGATATTGGCAGCCACTTTTGTTGTTAGGGCTATTAGTTATGCGTAGCTAAAGTGGTCCTTTTTCGTACACTTCGACAAAGGATTCATACTAACAAATGGCGACTCCACACGGGTTTTAATTTACGACCGCTGTCGTTTTTCATATTCTTGCATATCCAGCTACTTCAGACCCTAGGGTTTCTTTTCAGCTGTTTATTTTTCCTATTTTTATGTTTTTTTTCTCAAATAAAACCCTAAAACATTAAAAGATTTCTAACTTCCGTGTTTAGAAGCCCTATTGCGGTGGTAGCGGACATGTTATGGTAAACAATTTTTTTGAAATACGCCGGCGAGTGTCGGAAGTGGGGTCTCCCTTTTGGCCCAAAAGCGCGACTGGAGGCACGAAGTCGTAAGAAAACGGCCCCAAAGCGCGACTTCGAGCGAAAAGCAGTCCAAAAAGCACCTTTAGACATTTTTCTTGTTTTAAAATTTTTCGGGTTTTTACGAAGCTTTTCGTAAGGGTTTTCCAGCCTCTGTCTCAGCCCGTTTCGACCTGTTTCTGATATGCTTTTTCTCATCTAAGTGGGAACCTAGCCCCCTAGGGCTTCAGTACCCTCCACTTTTGGTGGAAGAGTTTTAGCTGTTTCAGGTGTCTTATTTTTCAGAGTTTCAGCCTTCCCTTTTTCAGATATGATACCTCATCCTCAGATCCCTTTAAATCAACTTTTCTTCCTTTCAAATCACCTCTTGTAGTTTTGTTTGGACCTCCCTTTAGGACCTCCTCCCTGTCCCTTCCGCTTTTTGCTGATTTCCTCCTTTTTCCAGCCACCTTGCCTCTGCCTCTTGGCTGTGATCTGCACCTCTTTTCAGCAGATTTCTCCTTTAGATCCCCGTCCCTTTTGACCCTAGATCTATTGGCCTTTTTTTAAGTGTGCTTTGATTAGATTTTTTCCCTCTTTTAGATTAGTTTTGAGAGACCCGCCTTTTTGGGTTGAATCGATGCAATAATAGCGGTTAATTTTCTGTTATTTCAGCATTATATACTGTTCTCTACAGATTTATTTTTAGTTACGTAGCACACTTTTTATCTTGCTCTCAAAACGAAAAAGGGTTTAAAAATTAAAATTAACGCACGCCACACACTCACCCTAAGTGAAGAAGATCCTGGTTTACACCGCCAGGCATAGACTTTAAAATCAATTAACACTGCACCTATCTTCCCTTGTTTCGACATTGTAATCACTTGATTCTGCCCCTTCGTGCCCTTGTGGTTTCTTTTCTTCCCCTTGTGCCGTGTTTGTGTTTTCATCATTGCGTGCCCAAGGCGCACTTCCCAGAGACTTCCTGGCCTTCACCCTCAGTTTTCGGTCGATCGACCTGCTCCGTCCCGCCGTCATCGAGCCAGTCCTCCTCTGAGTCCATACTCCGACTCCTCTTCTGATTCTTTGGGTTCTCCTTTTCCTTCTGGTTCTCCCCCTGTCACCTCCACTATGTCTGGTCCAGGGCCTAACACTAGCAGGAATCCCGGCCCTAATGCCAGGACTACTACTAGCGGAACCACCATAAGAACTACCTTGGTTGCACCCTTGCTCCCCTTCTTGGCAGGCCTCAGCCTCCTCGATTTGGACCGATTGATAAACGACCCTATACACCATGACGCTAGTTGGCCTGCTATGCCGACCAAGCTCCCTTCCGACATCCCAAATTTTGAAGGTCATGCTGGAGAAGATCCTTCAAATCATGTTCGATCTTTCCACATGTGGTGTTCATCTACCTCCATTACCGATGACTCTGTTCGTCTTAGATTGTTCCAACGCACACTTACAGGTGAAGCTTCTAAGTGGTATGTTGATCAGCCCACTTCCTCCCATACCACCTTTGCAACTCTTGCCCAGGATTTTTTATCTTACTTCGAGCTTCCCCTTCGTTATGACACTGGTATCGAACTTTTGACTTCTTTCTGTCAATCATCTGCGACCCGCCTATCCAATCATGTCCAGGAATGGCGGCGAAGAAAGAGCCTATGTCAATCTCCTACCTTCGAAGACCATGTCTACATGGACTGGTTCCTTAGATCTCTCTTGTCCCCTATCGGGAAAGATGTCGCATCACATTTTCCTCAAACCGAAGAAGATGCCCTCCAAATGGCGTTAAAGTATGACATGATCTACGCTCAGACAGGTTATGATCATACTATCCTACCTGATCTCCCCAGACCCGATGATGGCCATACACCGGGGGCACCTCATGCCGCCGACAGTATCGTTGGATCTATCTCTCATCCATCTGCTCAACCTCTCATGAGCTATGGTTTTCCTGGGGGAGGGGGCACCACTTCCTGCACTTCTCCCCCTCTCGGTAGCATGCATCCAGGATACGGCATGCCTCATCCTTTTTCCCAACCTCCTACTTACCTCAATGTTGCCCAACCTAACCATTACCCTTATCCGCAGCCTGGTGCGCCAGCTCCTCCAACATATGCACTTTCACCTCCCTTGCCTTCTCAACCCCTGCAACAGCAGTCACCGCCCCCTCAAGAGAAGGTGGATGCACAGCAGGGATTCATGGCTACCCAACCACTTGAAGGACAGGTGGCCACTCCACCTTCCCCTTCTGGTTCCTCCAATTACCAGATCCTCATGATGAACTCTGATCCACCTCTAACCGTCGACCTTAACCTTCAAACTCGGTCTCGCCAGTACCCCAAGTCTCCCGCTCAATCTACCCTGGAGTCCCCTTCTTCTGGTTCTACAGAGCCTCTTTCGACAACCAATGGTCCCTTACATATCCCTCAACCCAAAGTTGAGGTCCATACCAAGATTCCTAAAGGACCATTACGTCTAAATGCTACTTCTGGTCGAGCTGCTCATTCATATAACATAGTAGATGATTTGGCGCAATCTCCTGCTGCCATTTCCACACTGGAACTCCTCCAGTCGTGCCCTTCCCAAAAGAAGGCTCTACTATCTACCATGGGTGTTGTAGATCCTGCTGATGACCAAATGATTGTGTTCGACGCCCATCAATCAGAACATCCTCTTCTTCCTGCTTCCGTCACCTTCCAAATCCCAGTCAAAATCTGGAACGCCAACGTTTCTCGGTGTATAATTGATGAGGGGGCATCCACCTCCATGATGTCCACTTCGATTTGGAAGAAAATCGGATGTCCTGAGCTGGCCCCTTCCATGATCACCCTTCGAGCGTGGGACGGCCATGCCTCCCAACCCATTGGCCTTTTCCGTAATTGTCCTATCACCCTTGCCGGTAAGACCGTTTGCGTTGACGTTGAAGTCATTGACGCCCCTCTAGACTACAACATTCTATTGGGGCGAAGCTACAACTATGCCATGTCTGCTATCCCATCTGCGGTTTTCCGCAAGATGTCTTTCCCTCATAATGGAAAGATAGTCACCATTGACTAGTTGACATATCATGAGCCAAAATCTCAGACCTCACCTGAGATGACCATCTCTTCTGTAGCCAACAAGCAAACTGTCAATTCTTTGATCAGTGTCTCTCCTGGCGTCTACAAAAACTCCTCTTTTCTTCGAACCTTCCCTGGTCTTCCTCCTCCTCATGTCTCTGACCCCAGCTCCTCGAATGTTTGCATGATGCAATCGTCTCGGGCTGCTCTCAAGTAACCTGCTTCGACTAGTCAGCAACTGCGCTCTCCGCAACCTGCTCCTAGCCCTTCATCTGTAGCTGGTATTCATGAGCCTCTTTGTCCTCCCGGAACATTTCCTCCAAGCCTTAGCCATTTAGGCATTGTCCCACTTGGCCAGTACCCCTCTGGTCAGATACCATTCCTAGCTCCCCCACCAGGAGTGTCCACGGTACCTGTCATGGCCACCCTCTCTCTTCCTAACCTGACCCTTGGGATTCCCGTCTGGTACCTTGATCCTCCAGCCCCAACCTTGCCTGGTCAACCCAAACATTATCTTGCTTTGACCTCGGTTCAATCAGTCCCCAAGACTTCTCCTGCTGCAACAGTGCCTCAGTCACCTCAACGGGAACCACCTCCTGTTGCGACCGCTTCGGGTAAGAAGGGAAAAGCTCGCAAGGGGGCATCAAAGGACAAGGCTACCCCGACAAACCCTGCCCCTCCTCGGCCTCCAAAGCATACCATCCAGAGTGCTTTGTGTGACGTTGTCGGCCACGCCCCCCATACCTGTCCTGAATTGCTTCATCTCAAGCCCATGGTTAATGTCGTGTTCCCTGAGTCCACGGTCCCGGAAGCCTATATTCTTTCCACGACCGCAATCAAGAACCCAAATACTATTCACACCAAACACCCCTGTGATTTGTGTGATCACCATGGCCATTACACCCACCTATGTCCCCGCCTCGAGGATTTCCGCCCCTCTCTAGCCGCGGTCAACCAATTCGAGGCCAAGCGCAATGAGTCCACCTCTCCCCTATTTGTGCATTCTGCTTCAGTAGAGCTACTAGATATGACTGCTCCCATTGACATTCCCCCTCTTGATGTCGAGATGACGGAGCCTTCGTCTAGCATTTTCTACCTATCATCATCCATGAGACCCTCGGGGAACATTCCATCTGAATCCTTCCCTATTATTTCGCTTGACCTTCCTTCAGCGATCATCTCGGGCTCAACATTGGTAGATCCTTTATCTAATTACTCTTCGGTCACCCCTTGTGATGATGCGCATGTGAACCTCTCTTCTCATGATGATGATTCAGGTCTCTTCACCACGTCAGGTGGTCTTTCTTCCACCAGTCACCCCATCTTATATCATGATGATGACATTATGGAAAAAATCCCCACCCCTGACTTTATCTATTCCCCCTTACATTGAACCCATGCGTTCACACCACATCCACCTTGTGGCCATTACATTGAAACCCCATGTTTGGGTAAGGGGGCACCCACATTTGAGAGACCCAGAGAAGCAATTCTCCACAACTCTCCTAGTGTATCTGGTCGTGTTGACTCTAGTCCCAGTATTCTTCCACATTTAGAAGAACCTCTAGAGTCCCATATCACTTCAGATCACTCTAGGGATGATACCCCTTATTGTTCCCTCATCTTACATCAGTAACCCAGTCTCTTAGACCTTATTGTTGACCAACCTATATCTTTTCTACAGGAGCATCAGTTCATTATCTCCAAATCCTGTTTTTGGGATAGTGACACCAGGTATGCCAACTCAGAAACTTAGAGTCCATTTGATCCCTATATGCAGTACCAAAAGAGATTGCTAATCCTCCATTTCCTTTCTCAAACTACATAACCATAACGAGAACAAATGGCACACCACATCATTTAAACGTGTTTAGATTCCCCTTTTTCTAAATACGTTTTGGCATGACCACACCATGCTCGGGGGCACCTATGCCCCTCAACCATAACCCTCCTCACCTCATTTTTGGAGAGGAGGCTGTCTTACCAATCGAGTGTGAAATCCCTTCCCTTCATCTGGCTGTTGAACTTCTCCCTGACACCCAACCTTTAGAGAAACAACTTATCATGCCTGAGCATGCCTCTGAAGACCGCCGTGTTGCATTGAAAACCATGGAAGCGGCCAAGAAACGCACCAAAGCTCAATATGACCAAAAAGTCCAGCCTCGTCCTTTTCACAAAGGCGACCTTGTTCTAGTATATGACCAAGCCCATGATATCCTTGGTCACGGGAAGTTTGACTCATTATGGCTAGGCCCTTATGTCATTAGTAAGGATCTTGGTAAGGGGGCATACCTTTTAGAGGACTTTGAAGGCAATCCTCTTCCTAATCCTCGCAAATGCACTCTATCTTAAGAAATATTACCCTTAGCATTTCCCTTCTGAGATGCGTGTTTTATGTTATGTTAGATAGCCAACATCTTTTTTGTAATTTCATCCATCGCCAGGACCTATTTTGTCCAAGAAGGATCACTTCACCTCTCCTTCAAATCGAACTTCCTCACTTACAACACTTGTACTTGGGGCACCATTTTTCCTCCTTACTTGTCTTTGTTCGTTTCGATTTTTGTCATGAGTTACCATCTTGTACTCATGTTTTCATGGTCCCCCATTGGGCCTTTACTGTGTGGCAGCACCATCAAGTCACCCTTGTTTAGAGCATCCAAGTTGAGTCGTCATCGCATTCATGGAGTCTATCCCGAGTCCCTTTGTACCCCGCTATAGCCCTCCATCCTTCATTGCTTGGTCTCTCTCTTGTGTCGCACCTTATGGCCTTCAGTCCCACTGTCCCCTATCCCTTATGATATTGTGTCAGTCGCTGCCATGTCATTCATGCCCTTTATGCTCTAACAAGGGAAGTCGTCCATTCGCTACTCAGTCCTTTCCATTTCACCATCATCATTAGTGTCAGTCTGTCCGTCGCTCTACTATTTTCTCTCGTGCCTTCATTGGGGATCTCTCATTGCCTCACCTATGGCGGACCTCCTTCTGTCGACATCAACTCATTCATTCCAGAAGCCAGGTCTAGAGGGCGGTGTACCTTGGTTCCAGCTTCCACTCTTGTTCGGTGCCTCAGATCAGGCAAAGGGATCTCTCATTTCCCTTTGACTTGATTGTTTCTCCACTCCAGCTCCTTTCAGCATGACCGAGATCCGTATACTTGATGGTTCAGTGATACAGCAGCGGCTCTTGATGATTCTCGGGTGTGTGTGAGATGTCTCAACCCTCATGAGGGGGTGGCCCTGCAGGTAGCCCCCCACATGCCCGGATGACCTCCTCCTTGCAGCCTTTGATGCAGCTCCAGATATTTGATGATGTTGGCCTTCGCCACTTGCAGAGCCTCTTTGATTTGCATGTATCAGTCAGATTTTGTGAGCCCTTCCCCATTTACAGGGGGCATTTGGGTTGTATTTGTATCTCATGTACTCAGATATTATTGTATCAGTCCTGGCTGTTATCCCAGGCACAACATGTATGTGGGATTCCTCATTGTATTTTTATCTGGCTCATGATTATGCCAGCTGTACTTTATGGTTCGGTCCCTTGTTTACTAGACACACTATTCTTTTGTACTTTGTCTCAGCGGGCATAGGTATGCCTCCCCCGCCGCCTTCAGCACAGGTACCTTCTCATAAAAAGAGACTTGTTGCACCTGCGAGTCTCGTCTCCTCAGGGTCTAGTTCTTCAACACACTATCTACCTTACATTTCTCTCTCTGACTTCCCTTTTGTTGTCTGGTGATTGAGTTCTTACAACGTACTTCGGTCATACGATTTGCTCCTGACACTCGCATGCTGGGGGGGAATCTGTTACACCATTTTTTGGTCATCTAATATATTAGCATTAGATGGACCCAAGTACACCATGTAAGACCAATTTTACCCTAAGTAAAATTGCCTTCACTATGTGAAAATAACTTAATAAACCACATTTATTAGGTTGTTTATGGTCTAAACAAGAAACCCCAAAAGGAAATATTAAACAAACCTATATTTGTTTGATTTTCTGGAATAATTAATTAAACCATAATTTAATTATTATTCCCAGTCATGTTTAACCCAAAAACAAATAAATTAATTAGATAAACCTTCATTTATCTTATTATTTTCTAGGAATAATTATTTAAATCTTATTTAGATAATATTCCTTGTTAAATATGACCAAATCACCCACAAATAATTAAATAAATCATTATTTATTTAATTATCTTTCAACCACTTCCTTAAATAATTAAATAAATCATTATTTATTTGATTATCTTCTAACCGCTTCCTTAAAAATATAAATAAATCATTTATTTATTTATTTTTGACAAATCAAGGGATTTGACCCAAGTCAAATACCTTTTCCCTCCAACAAATATAATAAAATATTCCACAAAAAGTGGATCTAGATCTGGTTAACCCATGCACCAAGATCTAGAATGACCCAATATTTTGTTATAAATAGGAGGGTTTCTCCTACCATTTTTCACCTTTTGTTGCCCATTAGATCACTCTGGATCTATACACTTGATCCCATTTTTCTACCATTTGTTGTGTGAGCTCCCTTTGAGTTCCATTCTTTGTGTGGGTTTTCTACACAAACAAGAGAGAGAGATCTTAGATCTGAAGTGCTGAAGACTTCCAAGAACCCATCCCACTGAGGAGAATTGGATACGCCTTCTTGTTTTCCTCCCAGGTGCCCAATTAATATAAAAATTCTTTCAAAAATTGTTCTTGTCTTGTCTATTGGTATATGGGGCAAACCCTTATTTTTTCTGCTTAATGTCTTTCCATGCATAGATCTGGTTTTTGCAGCTCTTTTATGTTCAAATAAACCTAGATATAAAGATATTGGCGGCCACTTTTGTTGTTAGGGCTATTAGTTATGCGTAGCTAAAGTGGTCCTTTTTCGTACACTTCGACAAAGGATTCATACTAACACAAGGTAATAACTTCGAACTGTTTCTTTGAAGATAATTGTGGTTGAAGTACCCTGTTTGACTTCTTGGATAAGCAAACTATCAGTTTTCTGGGTTTTGTAGCCCCATGTTTGCTTAATAACTGCTCTGAATATTTCATAGAGGGTTAGGTAGTAGGATGGTTGTTAAAGTGTCTGTGTGAAGTAACATAGGCCGCAGGTGTCCTTTTAGTCCTTAGGAGAAATAAATGCTTCTATGGATGTGGCTTTAGGGGCTTTCCTCTGCTGACTTGTCTTCAAACTATGTTGTCCTTCGGGACTGTGAGTTTAGGTGCGTATTCTTCAACTTAAATATTAACCTCTTTGTGTTTATCTTTTTTATCTCATTTTCAGTGTACCGGTAGTTTTGGCACCTTGGAGGGTTTTATTTGTAATCAATGTCCATAAAACCTTTGATTAAACTCTGAAATTTGATTCCTCAGCCCCTTTAAAACTTGATTCTTTGGCCATGGGAGATATGTGGATAAATCCACCATTAAACCTGCATATGACAATAAACGAGTTAAGAAATCCTGCGTTTCTTGGTTTAACTGCAACATAGGGCTCGGGCATGGGCGGAGGAGCAGTGTAGAGAAGGCGAATGCAGCAGGGTGAGCTTCCATGGCAGAAACCAGGCAGAGAAGGTTTAAACAGGATTTATGGCGCGAAAAATAAAAAGGTTGATTTGGAAAACCAGTAGTGGTTTTCGCGTGAAGTTTGGGCAGTAAGCGGTATTGCCCCGGGCGAACGTGATTCGGTCCAATGGTTGACACGTATGGCTCTGAAAACCACCCATTTTGAGTTCTAAACGGTCGATTAGATTTGTTTGTGAAATGAACGCGAAAAAGGCTTAAGATCGTCTGATCTTGGGGGGCCCAGATCTATGGTGGAGATTACGGGAAAACACAGCAGGAAGGCTCCGCGTGGTCGGGTGGGACCAGCAGGGAAATATGGAAAATATAAAGAAAATAAATATAGCGGGGGCACTTTGGGGTATGGAAATATTTGTGAACCCGATGCTTCCACAATGAATCCTGGCCATTGGATCGGGATAAAGAATGGACGACTCAGATCCAATCACAAGATCGTCCATCAGCGGGGTAAAGGCTCTAGGCAGCAAAAAAAGGATCACCAATGAGTCAATGAGTGATGAGAGAAGAAACGACGATGAATGGCGGACCGTCAGATCTAGAAGCAGATTGATGGTCAAGGTTTTATCAGGGGATCGCATCGGCGTGGGAAAACAAAATCAGGGGAGGGGGTTTGTGATGTGCGATGGAGTGGGAAGTGCGCTGACCGTCTGATCCTTGGGGAGATGGACGGTCACGATTTCATCAGTCGATCGGCCATCGACGGAAAAAGAAGATGGAAGTGGGAACTTCGGATGTGCCGATATGATGTAAAGATGGATTTCTGATGCGCTGATGCGCTTGGTCATGGGGCTCAGGTCATATGAGAGTGGGGCAAAATATTTAAGCCCTCGGAATATCGCATCAGGTGGTGGGGGGGGGGGAGGAAGAGGAAGGGATGCAGGCCTTTGGAGTTTCGATTTGCGATTTGCCGAGGACTGTCGGATCTGCGGTGAGATCAACGGTGGGGGGTTTAAAGCGGGAAATTTCACAAGGCTTAAAGGTTTAAAATGAGTAGGAAATAGGCCGAGATGGAGTCTTTTGAGGTTTTTTCAGGTTCCGATAGAGTAAACAGAGGGGTCTTTAAATAAATAAAAAGGGATTTTTATGGTTTGAAAGGGGCTTTTTTGGGGAACTGGAGGGATAATGAAGGGAGAGGGGGAATTTTAGGAGGGAATACTGGAGAAGAGGCTTTTGAATGCAGAGATCAAATAGACGATTTTTTTGAAAGATAAGGAACATAGTAGAGGCTTCAAGAAGTCACAGATTTTGCCTGAAATTTGTTTCTTGAAGACTAAAAGACCCCTTTTTAGCCATCTTTGCATATGTCAAAATTATGGATGGCTAACAACGTCTCCAACTTGGGGATGGAAACTCCTTGGAGGTGTCAAGAACCTCAGAATTTTATCTTTGAAATGCAGACCTGTGCTTTATCCTTAACAAACTTTCTTCTTTGACCATACTGCTTTGAAAGATGATCAGAAATATATCAAACAGAATGATCCATTCCCCAAACAACTACCCAACCTACTTTCCTAACATCTTTTCTTCATCAGGTGAAATTGGACTTGCAAACCTTAGACATCAACATTTTATTATTTGGACAACATGAAAAACTAATCTAAATCTACCCTTATTCCTCCATGTGTTCAGATTAAATAGTTGAACTCATAGTTTATCTACCTAATCTACCATCTGTCAGGGTTACACTGTCTGACAGATCTGCATTCTCTATATTCTAAAGAGAAATTGAAAACATATTCAAACCAGGATTAAGCTATCTGATTTGCTGTGATGGCTATGGCATCAAAACAAACTGTTCATAGGCCTTTATTTGCAGAAAAGTGAAACAGAATTTGCAAGGTTTATGATATGAAAATAATGAGAATCATTCCTTCCTCATTTCATCTTTGATCTTGATCTTTTGACCTGTCTTCCTCTTCTTCATCTGATCCAAGTTTTTAGCATGGTAGGACCAGTTTTTTTCCTTTCTTCAGCTCAGGTTTTGATCTGATTAGAGCCATTCTTTCTCTTTGATTCTTTGGTTCAGATTTTGAGCATATTAGAACCAATTCTTTCTCTATCCTAATCTAATATATTGATAAGCCAATATTAAACTATTTGGAAAATCTGATTCACTAACCTATCAGCATTAAATTGAAATCTATATATCCATGATTAGGCAGTATGACCAGATAGTCGTGCTCTTTCAAGTAGTGATATTTAAGCTTGCACACTTTTAGACTTGCTTTCTTCTTGGTATGGGGCTGTACCTTTCCTTTTTTTTTCTAATCTGCCCTCTTTTTTCTTTTTCTATAGTTTTTGTATTTTTAAAATTTTCAAAATAAAATGAGGCAGTGATATTTACAATGGAAAATGAAAGCTTTAAACAGAATTTTCAGCATAAATAGTGTTTGAGCATCCTGCCATTGATAGGGCCCCCAAACAGGTCTGTACCATCCATATTCTGTAGAAAAAATGCATTATGACCAATAACTGATTGAATAATGTAAGGGCCTTTCCATAAATTGTCAAACTTGCCATGTTTGCCCTTATCTTCTCTCCTAGAATCCCATTTGAGTACTTTGTCACCAATCTTAAAATCATTTGCCTTTGTCCTCTTGTCAAATATCTTTTTGAAATCCTCTTGTACTTTCTGTGCTTTGTTATAAACTTCCACCCTGGTTTGCTGAAGGTGTATGGTCTGATTTATCCTTCTTATCATGCTATCTTCTTCTGATTGTATTTCTTGGACCAACTTCATCACTGGCACTCCAAAAATGGTAGGAAAAACTACATCATCCCCATACACCAGCTGATAGGGAGACATTCCAATTGATTTCTTTATTTTTAGTCTATCTGACCATAAGGCGTGTACCAGCTCATTGTGCCATGATCTCTGATTTTCTTCCAGCAGCTTCTTTATTATGTTTACTAGGCTTTTATTGGAAGATTCTACCAGTCCATTTCCTTGAGGGTAATAAACTGTAGAATGACCAAGCACAATATGATATTTGTGACAGAAGTCAACCATCTTTTTAGAACCAAATGTAGCGGCATTTTTAGTGATAATTTTCCTAGGACAGCGAAATCTAGACAGGATATGATCTTCAAGGAATTTTATGATAATTGAATCTGTGCCATTCCTAGAAGGGATGGCTTCTATCCATTTGGTGAAATATTCCATGGCTGTGAGTATCCATCTATGTTGAGCAGATGAGGCAAGATGGATTTCCCCAATGAAGTCTAGGCCCCACTGTTGGAAAGGAGTTTCAACAATGATTGGTTGCAAGGGTAAGGGAAGCAATTTTCTCCTGCCTTCAAATATTTGGCATTTATGGCAGCCAACTATCATTTTGTGGATATCGTGAAAGAGGGTAGGCCGGTAATAACCAGCACTAAGGATTTTATTAGCAGTGGTTTTCCAATTTAGGTGGCCTCCACATTCTCCTTCATGAAACTCATGACTGATCCTTTCTGCATCAATCTCAGGCAAACATTTAAGCAATAAACCACTGACATTCTTCCAATATAAATAATTATCTAAAATGCAGTAATTAACAGCTTTTAACTTTAAGAATCTGGCCTTTTTTTTGGACAAACCAAGGGTTGCATTGAGATTAGTAAGCACATATAAAACATCCGCATACCAAGATGAATTAAGGAAATGATCTTCCACAAGTGGAGCTGGTAATTCTACCTGTTCATCTAGTGCATCTATCATGTTTATATCAAGTGCTTGTAAGTTATATTCATCCATTAACTGTGCTAGGCCTTGACCACTGTTGAGTTTAGTGCATTTAATTTCCAAATCATATTCCAGTATCACAGCAATCCACTTTCCTCTTTTTCCATCAGGGTCTTGTGACAGAATGTCCTTCACCACTACATGAGGCACAAATGCAATAAAGTGAGAGTGTAATATATAAACTCTGAAATATTTCAAGGCCTTGACCCATGCATAGGCATGTTTCTCCATTATATTATATTTCAGAGGTGCATCCCTCAGTGCCTTGCTGAAAAATGAAATTGGTTGCTCTTGTCCTTCTGGATTTTTCTGTAATAGGACAACAGCCATAGCATGTTCTGATGCAAATGAAAATATGAGGATGTCCTTAGTGAAATCGGGACTAATGAGAACCGGTGCTTGGGTAAGTGTATGTTTAACCAGTTCAAAGGATTTCTTTGCTTCCAGTGTCCATTTGACTCCCATATCTTTCTTTAGCATGTTTGTCATGTTCCTAAGGAGTTCTACTAGGTTGGGTATGAACCTTCTCAGGAAATTAATCCTTTTAATGAAACATTGGAGTTCTTTGATGTTTCTAGGGTGACTGATTTGCAATATACCTTCAACCCTTTTTGGGTCTATTTTAATCCCTTTTTCTGATATTATATGACCCAGAAGTTTGCCCTCTTGGAGACCAAACAATGTCTTCTTGGGATTTAAAGATAGCCCAAACCTCCTAAATTTCTCAAAGACTTTCCTGAGGTGTGCTAGGTGTTCTTCATCTATTTTGGAATAGACTGTGATGTCATCTAAATAAATCACAATGAAGTGTCCTATTTCTTCTGAGAAAGCAATATCCATGGCTCTTTGAAAGGTGGCATATGCGTTCATTAATCCAAAAGACATCTTTACATACATGAAGGTGCCCTAAAGAGTATTGAAGGCTGTTTTCAGTTGATCTTTAGGTAGTACCAAAATTTGGTTATATCCTGAAAAACCATCTAGCAAAGAGATCCTTTTGGAACCAACTACCCTTTGTAAGATATGTTCCATTTTAGGTAGGGGGTAGTTGTCCTTTAACGAGGCTCTTTTCAAGTTCCTGAAGTCAATACAGAGCCTAATTTCTCTTGTTTTCTTCCTCACTGCTACTAGATTAGACACCCATTCTGAGTATCTCACAGGGACAATGATTCCGGCATCATACATTTTCCTAATTTCATTCTCAACCAGAGGTAACTGCACAGGGTTTATTCTCCACAATTTTTTCCTGAATGGTTTCTGGTTTTCCTTGAGAGGTATCTTGTGCTGAATGGTCTCTGTGTCATATGCCTTTAAATCCTCATAGCTCCAAGAAAAAACATCAGAAAATTCTTTAAACAGCTTAATATATTTTAGTTTAATGTGAGTTAGCAATGTTTTATATAGTTTGATTGTTTTGGGTTTGTCTTTACTGCCTATATTGCATTCCTCGATATCAAAATCGGTGGGTTCTATTGTTGGTTTCTTGGCAACGTCATTAAAATCAAACAAGTCTTCTAGAGGCGCTAGTCCTTTGGGTAAGCCTTTGTCTTTGGACTGTAATACCTCTATGTCTTCTTTTTCTGAGTTTATGTATTCTTCTATTTGATTTTCGAACTCAATGGTTAGCAGATCTATTTCTGCAATGGGAGGAGGTTCCTTTTGGTCACGTTGTTCCTCATCCAGATATTTTTTATCATACTTTGAGTACGAATTAGGAAATTCAAACTCATTTCTGAACTGAAAAAATTCCTCTATCTGTTTATCTCCCTCAAAGACCTACTAATATTTTTCATTGTCTGGGATAGCTGGCCTATATTTCATTTTGACATTAAATTTCTTGTTGTCATAGGGTTTTTGACATGAGCTGGCAGTGCAAGCCAATCCATTGGCAAGGATTTTTTGGCTTCTAGGGACAAAAACAAGATCATATTCCTCAAAGGTTTGCAAAAGGTCCATAGCATCATTTCTATAGGCTCTTAGTCTTGGATGTTTGGCAATGTATTCTCCATTTATTTTCCTAATGATCAGTTCAGAATCTCCATGAACAACTATCCTCTTGGCTCCTAATTTCTTCAGTGACTGCAGTCCTAAGAGGAGTGCTTCATACTCTGCTATGTTATTAGTGCATTGGAAATTTAGCTTGTATGCATGGCTTTCAGCATAATTGTTCTCAATGTTGTGAAACCATACACCTGCTCCTGCACTAGTTTTATTACAAGACCCATCAAAAATCATACTCCAAAGAGGGCTAGTTTCATACTTGGTATTATTTTCATTGTTGTCCTCTTTGTCCTATGTGTTCTAACTGTCATAATTCAGTTCTATGGGTCCTGTAGCATGTTTGGATTGGACTTGTTCCTTAATATTTTCATGGAGTTCCAGCCTTTCTTCTTGACTCCCTTGATTTGCACTAATATGATGGATATTGGGTTTCTCATGCTCTCTGTTTTGTTTGTTGCAACTTTCAACTTTGGCACACTGTTTGAGATCTTCTCCCTCCTTAATTTTCGTTATGTTGGGTGATTTCTCACTATCCAACTCTAGTTCACCAAAGCTTTCATCATTGCAAAGAATGAATGAGTATAGGTCTCTGTGGATAGAATAAAGAGGGGAATTCTCTGACTTTTCTTGACTGCTCACCATAAATTTCATGTGTGGTTCCCTATAAAGTCTCCTAAGTTGACTGAAGACAGGGATGGTGGCATATGTCATGTTCATTTTCATGGTACCTTGCAGCTTAGCGCCCCATGATTTTGAAAGAAGAATGCCATATTTGGGGGGCACATCAGCCACTACCACATCCATCACCATGCATTTGACTGGGATTTGGGTCAATTTTACACACAGATATTTGATCAATCCTAAGAATTTCACTCTACTAGAGTCAAAGGAATACAATTCTTTGTATGGTCTAGTTATCTAGATGCCTAATCTCTCCCTGATTACTTTGGGCATGAGATTATGAGAAGCCCATGAATCATGCATAGTGTTGTGTAAAATTTTATCATGGATATTCAAACTGACATAGAAAGGAGGGACCAATCCTTCATGGAATTTCCCTTCAATTTTAGGACCAAATAAAAGGGTTGGTTGATCATCATTGAGGTTGACAGAGTCATTATTTTCTTCTATGTTTAAAGCTTTCAAAACCTGACATTTATATACATCTTGAGTGACTAACTCAGTGAGGGGGACAAAGATTTTTATTTTAGCAATTTCACTTTCTAAACTGAAAGGGAACTAACTCTTTGAAAGGTTCAAATATGTCTTGTTAGTCACTAATTTACCAGCAAAATCAGATTGTTGATTTTCACTATGTACATTAGTTAAAACAATTCTTTCAGGGGTACTAGCTGAAGTACTAGCGCTGTTGGGGCCAATAATCGGTTTATCAGCATTCTGAGTGACTTTGCCCTTGTTTTTACCAAAAATTTTAGTTGTTGTTTTGTTGTTTTCAGCAGCCCCTTTAACCACTTTTTCAGATTTGTTCTTAACAACAATCTCAAAGGTTTTTATTTGTGGAGTTTCTTTTTTCTTTTTGCTTCTGAGGTCATATTTCTTGTGGACCTCCATGATTTCATTCTCAAAGCCTTGCCTATAATCTTCAGATTCTAAACCTTCATTATCAAAATATGTATATGCGGCTTGGTCATCCTCTGTGAAAAATGCAGGGTCTTTATTTTTAACTCACAACATGTTTATAATAGTTCCCTCTGACTCTTCTATCATTCCCTCCTCTTCCTCAACATAATTTTCTTGAAATGGAGGTCTGACTTGTTGATCATAATCTCTTTGTTTCATCTGAGGGGGGTTTCTCCTAAAGTTCTGGTTCTGATTTTGATTCTGGTTCCTATTTTGGGCACTTGTTTGGATAGCTAACCTCTCCATCATTTTTTCTAACCTATCCATGTTCTTAGCTAGATGGTATAATTTTGAGTCAGATGTAGAAGGTGCAGTATCCTCTCTATATGTCACTATCCTTTCAGTCCTCATCCTGGCTCTTTTTTCAATCAGATTAGCTTCCACACTAAGAGCTCCCTTCTGCATCTCTTCTAAAGTTAATGGATCCCTTTCTCTAAGCTGATAGGCCATTTCAGGCTCAAATCCTTTAGGAAATTTGGCCAAGGCTGAAGTAAATTCAAACCTTAACCTTAACCTTATGTTCAACCTTAATCTTCCCCTAACCTTAACCCTAACCCTAACCTTAACCTTAACCTTAACCTAACCTTAACCATAACCTTAACCTTAACTTTACCCTTAAACTAACCTTAACCTTACCCTAGCCATAACCTTAAATTTACCCTTAACCTAATCTTAACCTTAACCTAACCTTAACCTTGACTTTACCCTTAACTTAACCTTAGCCTTACCTTAACCTTTACCTAACCTTAACCTTAACCTTAACCTTAACCTAACCTTAACCTTGACCTTAACTATAACCTAACCCTAAGCTTGACCAAACCCTTAACATTAACCTTAACCTGACTAAAACCATAACCTTAACCTTAACCTTACCCTTAACCTTAACTTATCACTAATCTTAAGCTTAACCATAATCTTAACCTTAGGTTAAGGTTAAGGTTAAGGGTAAGGTTAGGGTTAAAGGTAAAGGTTAAGATTAAGGTTACAAGTTTAGTCAGGTTAAGGTTTTAGTTAAGGGTTTGGTCAAGGTTAGGGTTAGTTAATAGTTAAAGTCAAGGTTAAGGTTATGTTAAGGTTAAGGTTAAGGTTATGGTTATGGTTATGGTTAAGGTTAGGTTAAGGTTAAGGTCAAGTTTAAGGTTAAGGTTAGCTTAACATTAAGGGTGAAGGTTAAGGTCAAGGTTAAGGTTAAGGTTATGGTTAGTTTAGGTTAAGGTTAAGGTTATGGTTAAGGTTAAGGTTAGGTTATAGTGAAGGTGAAGGTTAAGACCCGTAACCTTATCCTTGACCTTACCCTTAATCTTAACCTTAACCTCAACCTTAACCTCAACCTTACTAACCCCGTAACCTTAACCTTAACCTCAATTTTAACCTTAACCTTAACTATAACCTAACCGTAACCTTGAAAAAACCCTAACCCTCACCCTAACCTTAACCTTAAATTTACCCTTAACCTAACCTTAACCTAATCATAACCTTAACCTAAGCTTAAACTTACCCTTAACCTTGACCTTAACCTTAACTTAACCTAACCTTAACCTTAACCTTAACTATAACCTAACACTAACCTTGACCAAACCCTTAACCTTAACCTTATCTTAACCTTATCCTAACCTTAACCTTAACCTTAACCTAACTATAACCTTACCCTTAACCTTAACCTTGACCTTAACTATAACCTAACCCCAACCTTGTCCAAACCCTTAACCTTAACCTTAGCCTGATTAAACTCGTAACGTTAACCTTAACCTTGCCCCCTTAACCTTAATCTTAACCTAATCTTAACCTTAACTAAAACCTAACCCTAACCTTAACCAAACCCTTAACCTTAACCTTAACCTTAACCATAACCCTAACCTTAACCTAACATTAACCTTAACCTTAACCTAACTTTAACCTTAACCTAACCTTAACCTTAACCTTAACCTAACTATAACCTTACCCTTAACCTTAACCTTGAAATTAACTATAACCTATCCATAACCTTGACCTTAACCTTAACCGAAACTTAAGCTTAAATTTACCTTAACCTTGACTTTACCCTTAAACTAACCTTAACCTTAACTTAACCCTTAACCTTGACCAACCATTTAACCTTAAAATTTACCTTAGCTTTACCCTTAACCTAATATTAAGCTTAACCTACCCTTAACCTTGACTTTACCCTCAATGTAACCTTAACCTTGACCTTAACCTGAGGTTAATATTATGGTTAAGGTTAAGGTTAAGGGTAAGGGTAATGGTAAGGTTAGGGTTAAGGTTAGGGTAAGGTTAAGGTTAAGGTTGGTTAGGTTAAGGTTTGGTTAATGCTAAGGTTAAGGTTAAGTTTAAGGTTAAGGTTAAGGTGAAGGTTAGGTTAAGGCTAAGGTGAAGGGTAAAGATAAGGTTATGGTTAAGGTTAAGGCTACAATTAGGTTATAGTTAAGGTTAAGGTTAGGTTAAGGGTAAGATAAGGTTAAGGTTAAGGTTAGGCTATAGTGAAGGTTAAGGTTAAGATAAGATTAAGGTTAAGGTTATGGGTTTGGTCAAGGTTAGGGTTAGGTTATAGCTAAGGTTAAGGTTAAGGTTAGGTTATAATGAAGGTTAAGGTTAAGATAAAGCTAAGGTTAAGGTTAGGTTAAGGTTAAAGCTATGGTTAAGGTTAAGGTTAACGTTGGGTAAAAGTTAAGGTTAAGGTTAATGTTAATGATTTGGTCAAGGTTAGGGTTAGGTTATAGTTAAGGTTACAGGTTTATTCAGGTTAAGGTTAAGGTTAAGGATGAGGTTAGGTTAAGGGTAAATTTAAGGTTAAGGGTAAAGTCAAGGGTTTAGTTAGGTTAAAGTTAAGGTTAAGGGTTTGGTCAAGGTTAGGGTTAGGTTCAAGTTACGGGTTTAGTCAGGTTAAGGTTAGGTTTAAGGTTAAGGTTATGGTTAAGGTTAAGGTTAAGGGTAAATTCAAGGTTAAGGTTAAGGTTATGGTTAGGTTAAGGGTGTTTGTGAGGTAAATCCCCTCTGCAGACAAAGGTAATCCCACTAGCCCTAGAGTGGGTCTAGCCACAAAAAAGACACACTATGACATCAATTCCTAGTAAAAAATGAACAAAGACTTGGTAGATCACCTACCTTAGGTCCTACGTTGTTGTGTCATCTAGAAGAATGGTTGCCTCTCGCTCTTGATCCGACAGGTCATGATCCGCTTGTTCTCATGCCCAAATACCTGCACATACACAAGAAATGAAGACGATACACAACATAATATTTCACATTCCTAACTATCAGTCAGTCGAAGAAGACTAAATCACATGCATTAAATAAATATAACACAGAGATGGAAACAATATCATAGTCAAGTATATTAATTTAAAGAAGGAAGAGTACAACCGGTGCTTCGACGTTGCGATCTCCTCTAGCAGGGTTATAGCGAAGCACGTCTCACAAAGCTCGTCAGGAATTCAGACGGGGCTCTCTCTATGGGATCCTCCTTGGTTCGACCTTCTCTATAACGATTACTTAGCTATAATGTCTCTTCTCCAAGCTCAGCTTCTTGGCTATATGTTCAGTTCTGTTTCATCTTTGTTTCAGCTAGCTGATGTAAAGGGAGAAGGATTTTTTATATATAGGGAGAAGGAGAAGTTAGGATCCCTATAATCATGGAGGGAGTCCTATCCTCTTAGAATGTTCCATCAACCATTTCCTAAAGGTAGAGATCCATGGTTTATCGAGTTTAACCACTTGTAATGAGTCATTCTTGAGGTGGTTAAAGGAAACTTCCACCCCTAATTTGTTAAAAAACATTCCAAAATAGGTTGGCACGGGTAAAACACAGGGATAGAGCACCAGCTGGCACACCCTCTAGTTTATATTTTCCCCATTGGCACGAGGGATGAACTGGATACCCGGGCCAATGCCAAAACATGGGTTTTTGGGCGCTTTTTGAGGAAATGTTCAACATGAGAAATCATATCCTTATGCATAAGGATGCAAAGAAATTATTTTCAGAGTGTGACACTGCTCACAGGTCACTAGAAAGACCCTCCAATATCTGGAGCGAGGGATTGCAGGGATGGTGAAAAATTGCTGTGTAATAGATGCCCCCTAAAGCATGAGGTCCGAGAGAGAGGGAGGGGTGAAATGCTTTATGGGAACGTGTTCAAAAAAAAAAATACCATCAGAAAACCTACAATTATGAATACAACTGATATATTTGATATATGACATGTGTTATGGATGTAGCCATCCATAATAGAGTACATAAAAAATGAGATTCGAGGTATGGAAACAACCATCCAGCAGTAGGGATCAATAAATAGACTCAGGTATGGTCACAACCATCCAATCAAAGGAGTCACAATGAGTCATTATAATCCACAAAGAACCCGTAGCTTGGATTTCATCAGACAAAACCGAGGGTCTTGCGCTCCATCTCGACTTGAACACAGTACAAATTTGAGCATGTGAATATGTGAGTTGAAGTCGAACATGGAAGAATGTCGTCTGATTACCAGACAATGATGAAATTTGTTAAAAACCACGAGAGAAACCACCAATAATGACAATGGTTCTCAAGGTACAAAAGGTACAATCCACGGCATGTGAATAGTGATCTGACCTCGAACACCTGCAGAGTCAATCGATCGAAGGACAATGATGTGGACCTTACGTTGAGTGTGAAGAACCTACCATTGAGGCATGCAAGCTCCAAGGTACCTGAAGGGAGTCTCTAGATCAACTTCCTGGATAATGAGTTGGAGTCAACAGGAAGGGACCTTGATCGAAGGTGGGCCATAATGTTTCTCACATCATCGACACGAGACAGAGGGATATGATGTTTGTGAATCAAGACCAATAGAGAATCAGAGGGAGGTTGAAAACTACAGAGGCCAACTTCTCTTAAGCATATCGGTGGCATGACACTGGATTTGGAAGTATTGACATCAAGGGATCTGAGGTCATGGTGATGTGGCAAAGAGCAGATGAGCGGTCAAAAGAGATTACCCAAACCCATGGAGGCAAACAGACAATGAGATGAGATGTCCCTAACCCGACACAAATAACAAAAAGTGCCATGTTCAAGAGCGACATACTGCCAATACGACTACGATCTTGGTTCCATTTTCTCCCACCATTTCTAGCGAGTACCCAAATTATTTTTGGAAACAAGCTTGAAGGGGATAGCATGTGCTTGCAATGTAAGTTTTCCCTTCGGAAAAATCCAAACTAGTACATTTTACGAGCCATAGGAAGGAGGAACTCGAGAAACGTCATAAAGATGAAGTCCGATGTCATCAGGGTTTAATGAGTTTGACAAAGGAAGAACTCGACATATTTTCATATTTAGAGAGTTTGAAAAGAAGGTGGAAAAGAAAACTCCAGCAATCCCTTTTCGTGAATAGTCCCTCAGATTTGAAAAGGTAGAAAACTATGTCTGAGAGAACCTCCTAGTCACAATAGGCTAGGGTATTCCTTTTTCGTAAATAATCTATCCCAGCCCGAAAAAGGGGTAAATGTATACTGGGTAGATATCGTTTCACAGCAAATTTAACAAGCTCAAAATGACAAGCGACTCGGTGATCTTTTTAGTTTTAGAGAGTCAGAAAAGAGTTGAAAGGTCACTCCTCCTGGAGGTGTTACGGTCTCTGTAATTTGCAAGATTGGAAAATACAAACTACAAAGCCTACATATGAACCACTTTTGGATTCTAGGATCTAGCCCTCCTGAATCCAGAGAGGGATCTCTCTATAAGTGCAAAGATTGATTTATCTTTAAGGCTTTTGGTATGATATTAGGCTAGTTATTAAAAACAAGGGTTTTTTTTTGTTTTGGTTGGGCAAGGATATAATGAAGGTGAAGGATGTCTTTATGAAGGGTGAAGGTGAAAGTAGGAGAAAGAAAGGTTCAGCTAATAAGATAGGCAAGGAGCAGCTTTAATTCGTTAGGCTATGGAGTCATAAGAGGGTTGAAATAGAAAGGTTCATGAGTGGTCCATGGGGCAAGTCATCTATATCAAAATATCCTTTAGATTAAATGATGGAATGGAACATTAAAATGTTTTGAAGCTGGAAAAAGCCAATAATATCAACAAGGATTTATCAACTTTAAAAACAAGAAAAAGCCTTTTTAAGCAACTATTTGAAACCAGCCAAAGGACAGGGCTAACCATAGAATTCTTTGGGAAAGCTTGTATTAAAGCTAACTTATTAGACAAATAATCCAGTAATCCACATGACTACTTTCAGAAAGGATGAAAACATATAAGAAAACAAATTGCAACTTAAGATTAGGCCAGATGTATTACAATCATGATCTACTTTAGCATACTCTTAGGGAAACTTTCAAACAACCTTTTGAGAAAGAACTAGGAGACAGGATAAACCATAAACTTTCCTAGCTTAACTCTACTTAGCATGTACTGAAAATATCATTCAAGAACTTCCTTTCAAGTTTTGCACATCAAGGCATCGACTAACCAACATTCCTTGATAATGTTTACACTTAATTTAAGTCATTCCTAAATATAAAAATTAGCAAAAAAAATATAGATAAAGCTTATCAGTGAGAGTAGGGTACTTTTGACAGTAAATCATAGCTCTATATTTGCTTCTCTTTATCAGAGAAAAGTGAACAAAATGGCATACATGAAAGGAAAACAAATAACAGTAAAAGGCACTTCACAAATGATATAGACCAGGATCCCAAGAATCAGCTTGTATATTGATGTCAATCCAATTACAAACTACATGTCTAGTGTTTCATCATAGCTTCAAACATCTCTTCTCAGCCTATGTATCTTCAACTACAAACAGAGCTACATCAACTTCAGAAAACTATTTACATGCTACAAATATCCAAAGACCAACCTATATCTCATCTTCTTCTGAAGTATTTATAGAAGAAAGAGGAGGTGGGATGAAAGAAAATATCTTTTAGGTTCAATTAATACAAGTTAATTCTTCTCGGCCTTTGAGGGGCTCAATAGAGAATTTTTCTGATATTTATCTGTATTAATTGGTTTTCATTAAGTATTTAGCTGCTTAGCAGATTTTGTTGACTTAAAACTCTTTAAGCGGGCTGGCAATAACTCTAGCATAAATATCACTGACTTGGTAATAACTATGCCTTCTTTTGATTTATGAAAGCTTGTAGGTGGCACTTTGATAGCCAAAAAAGATTCAATTACCCTATGATGTGGCGGTGGATGTCTTTTCGACTGATATTTCTCTTTGTTTAACCTTAAAAAATCTTTAATCTGCTTTGGTCTATGTTTTATGCCTAACTAGGCCTTGATCTTCATTTCTGGTATTTTATTCCTCGCTAACTATGGATTAGGCCTTTGATTCTCGAATTGGCACCTTAATCCCTTTAAACTCTGTTCAAAAACATTAATCTTCACTTATGCATTGATCTCATCTTTTGACACTGATACTCTTTGCTTGTTTGATGCTTTATTGTGTTTTGTTGTTTTGCAGGCGCACAAAAGGTTTACACAAGTGGAGGTATTTGTTTCGATGAAGAATTCCTTGGATCTCTTCCTGTGTCGAAGGTTAGGAATCGTCATTCCTAGCCTTCGTATCATTTTTAAATCTATGGGGAAAACCCCATATAACCTGTAAAAAACAAAGGAAAGTTATGTAATCCTGCAGAAAATGAGTTTAAACTGCTTTGGAGGTTTTTGTGTGCAAGGGAGAATTTGAGCCATTGGATTAAAACAACCAATGGTTGAGATTAATAGGTGAAATTTTCGAGAGCGTTAGATGGATGGTAGATGAATGGGGGTGAGATTAAAACACGACTGTCTGATCTCAGAGATCGACAACGGAGATCTTCTGAATGAGCACTTTGGAGAAGAGGTGAATGGAAAATGATCGGGGTTGGGATATTTGTTACACATCAATTTGTCATAGTCTTTGCTGTGTGGATAATTTTTTTCACCCCCTAGAGACACCTAGAGTTGCCATAGACCAGTTGCTCAGACATATTAATATAGCAAGGAGCCCTTATAGTTTGGGTTGTCAGTCCAAGAACTACTTACTATCTCTTGTTTGAACAAGGAAATTAGTTTTGAATGGGACCAATCTCTGGTTTTGTACAAAGATAAGAACAGTTGTAGGGACATCATGTAAAACTCCCATACAAAGGCATCGTACAGCTTAAGAGAACGCTACTCAGAAGAGGGCTGGTCAGATAATATATCACGAAATCAAATATCGTGAGTGAGGCAAGGAGGAAACATAAAGAAGATATTAGCTTCGACATGAGATTGATGGAAAGGAAGTGCAAATCGTAAACCACATAAGGGCATATTAATTTATGAATCCTTATATGACAATGGCGTTTTAAAATCACCCCCCTCAAGCAACTAATATAGCAGAAAATATGGATGAAGTGAACATGGAACAGTATATCATGACTAGGCCTATTTAAAGCGCTTGACTAATTCCAGAAAGGGCATCAACAAGGATGAATCCTTACTACAAACTAGTGAGCCACTCGCATTCTAGAACATGATACAAGAAGATAAATAGCATGAAAAGAGATATTGTATTAACACATAAGAGAAATTACATACTGTGAGATACCAGAGACCAGAATCCTCATTACAGTTATAACCCCTCCTCACTGAGACCCTACGGGCTCTAAACCTTCATACAGAAATATTACAAAATGTATACAAAAGCCTTTTCGCTACACAGTTTTCTGATAGAAATCTGGAACCCTTACAATGTCTTCTTTTCGGGTTTTTATAGATGAGATAGAGAATTCTAGAGGAGGAGGCAGATAGAAAACATTTAATGACTTATTTTGAATCAAATGGCGGAAAGAATTCGCGCCCACACTATGAATGACTAACTATAAATAAATATACTTTATAATTCATCTCCTAAAATAAATGCTGAGGAGAAAAATCTCCTTATAAACATGACACAAAATAATAAAATATATACATCGTTCTGCCTCTGCTGGAAGTAGGATCTGCTGCCGTAAGAACCTTGAGATAATCTGCAACTCTGTACTGTACTCTTGGTCCTTAGCTTTGGATTCGAATCCTGGATCTTTAATGCAGGGCGAATTTCTCTGGAGGGTTCTGTAGGTCCATATCTTTGTCTTCTTTAATAGCGATCATTTCTACCACCTACCCTCGGCTTCCTCTTTAAATTTTGCCAGCAATACATTACTCTTGAAATGCTCTTAATCTCTGCTACGGAAACCATGAATTAAAAACGCCCTTTCTATTACCTTGAAATCTGCAAAACCCACAAAATATTAGAGAAGACTGACACAGATGGAGGCGGGGACAATGGATACATGATCGACCGGGAGAAATACACAAGGTGGCGGAAGAAAAACAGTGGAGGTCCTGATTGAACAGAGAGACCGTGAAGTTTACACGTAAAACTTTTTGGTCGTAAGGAATAAATAGAATGGAGGATACAAATGAAAACACACTCACATATATATATATATATATATATATATATATATATATATATATGATGGGGGGAAATATGGTAGACGCGCGAAAGCAGACACGTGTATATACGGAGGGAACAGGTGGAAGGGCGACGTGGCGGAGTCAACGGGTGGGAGGACTGAACTCTGGACCGTCGGATTACAAACACAGATCAACGGTTAGAAAAAGACGGGAGAGACACGATGGTAGGCCACAGGACACAGCGGAGACGAAATAACGGTGTTCCCTGAGAAAAACCACCTGGGCCGACCTAATCAGATCCAATCTGCCAACGACTCATTACAAAGCGGACAGACTGCTTTAACGTGGCAGGGAAGTGGTTTTAGAGCTGCATTCGCGATTACGCATACTGCCTAGTGGAATCGGCCGCCTCATGGATAATACCGCCACTGGGTGTTGCAGCGGGTTTACCTGTTTCTATGCCCCCACAGTTCTAAAATGATCACCGCTCCGTTGATTTGGACTTCGATCAGACGACCACCATTGCGCTCGATCATTTAAAACAATAGGCCCCTTTTCGTTTTGGCTTACGGTTTTAAGGCTCGGGTCATATGGAAGCCAAAGCGGGAGGGAGTTAAACTCTTTGGGGCTCGGCCCGATGCATTTAAATTTTGGTTTTGACCATTATAAAGTAGATTTTCGGGCGGAGATAGTAATATGAAACGGGAGCATGAGGTTTAAAATGGATTTGAATGAGGCAACAGGCCAAAGTTTACAGGCAGGGGAAAATATGTAAACCTTCGGCTCCATCTGGGGACGGCATGTTCGTCCTCAGACATGTCGAGAACACGCAGACCTCAGACCCTCCTGTATGTGAATTTTATCCTATAATCCCTTTGCATTTTTTTTCAAGACTCATTAGCACACCTACATTATTCAAAGAATGATGGAACAAAAAGAAAACTAATGTACAATATAATACACCAGGCTGTCTTGGCCTCCTGGGTCCCATACTCTGCTTTGCTGGTGTCCATTAGTTGCATTATTCTTCAGTTGTACCCCTCCATGTTTCCCTATTTTATTCTGTAATTTGCCTCCAGCTATGCTTTCACATTTTGTTTTTGTTTTTCCATTGCCAAAATTTCTTTGCTTTCTTGGTGCTGTCTGCTGTTTCTGAGGCACCTTCATCATCAGTCTTCTAATGCTGTCAATTCCTACGCCCAGCCTTTCTTTTATCTGGAACTGACTTTGCTCACTGCTGTCTTCATACTGGGCAGATTTGATTTTTGCATTTTCCACTGCATCTTCAATATGGCTCTTGAGAGCTTGATCACTTTCTTCTTGTATTTTGAAAGGCAGTGGCATCTCTTCTTCTTGTTCCAGAATAGCAGCTTCAAAAAATCTTCTTTCTGCTGGCAACATGCTGCTAGAAAATACCCTTGATGCTTCTTCAAATGTTTGCAAAAAATGAGCATAAGGATCATGAAAAGATACCTGGTCATGTATATTAGGCAGGCAGGCTTCAGCCAGGATTTCTTTTCCTTCCACTGGATTAAGAACAAGACTCTCTTGAGAAAGAGAATCTCCCTCATTTTCTTCATTTTCTAAACTGGAGGACTCATCATATATGGCAGTTGAGTCCTCATAGGGCTCGGATATGCTCTGCTCTGACGTGTTGAGCTCCATGAAACGATCTAAGTATTCTTGAGCAGGGGCTTGTACCTTTGCTTCCTCTTTTTCAAGAGAAGGCTCGTTATTTTCATCTTGCTCAAGAGCTTCTTCTTTGCTCTCCTCCTCTTCTGAAAAGAAAGACTGCTGATCTCCGCTCTCATGACACTCATCACTGATGCTTTCATAACTTTCCCCATCAGTGTCATAGATAGGACGGATGGGTCCACTGCTTCTCTGGAGACAATCATCATCAAACAAATCATAATTAGGAAAGTCACAATCATAAGCAATGCCACCAATCAAACTTGTCGGTTTCTCGGCAGGTCTTTCCTCGTCTTGATTCTCAGAGGAGCTTTCTGGATCCGAATTATCAAACTCAATGGACGAGTGAGCAAGGGAATCTATTCTGTAAAAGACTTCTGAGGTGAACTGCTGATTTAATTTCTGATCAACCTCATCTTCTGTCAAAGGGGATGATTGCTTTGTGTTCCTTTGTGCAGAAGAGCAGCAGCTCTCCTTTTCTTGTACTAGCTGATTGGGAGGCGGGATGTTCTCTTGAGCCTCTTCTTTTACATTGGATTCTGCCTCTTCTATGTGGTCTCTTGCTTCTTCAAGGCAGCGTTTCCTATTAACTTTTGCTATTAGGTCGTGATATTCTCTGACCAGCATAATACAAGATATAGGCAAGAATTCAGGCAATTCCTGATTGCTTTCCTCTTCATCTTCCATGGGCTTTAAAATATCATACATGCCTTGCTCATTATCCACGTCTTGATTTTGTTCTTGTTCTGGAAGAGGCATGAGCCATTCTAAATAATTATCATCCTCATTCATATTAGCGCTATACCTCTCCTGCACTTTATCAAACCTTTTTATTAATTCATTTAATTGATAATACAAAGCCTCTAGCTTTGTATCCCTATCCATGCTTGGATCCATGCTTCTGCAAAGATGATCACTAGATCTTCTCAACCAGTTCAGAGTCTTCTGCCAGTGGGGTCTTTTAATTATTCAGGAACTGTGGAGTCGCCAGGTGGATGGATTAAGATCTTTACTGTCCACCACAGTGATTTGCCAAATCAAAGCTATTGTTTCTTCCCCAGCAGAGTCGGGACCGCAAATAGATTTATCAAATAAACAACAGTGGAGTCGAGATTTTCTACTGAGATTTCTTGAGAAGAAGAAGGTGGATAATCGTCAATGGAATATTCAGGGTTTTCAACATGAACTGACTTCTTCTCCTTCCAAACTCTTTTATGAATGATCTTCTCCGGGTCAGACACGTAGGGTGTTTTCGACTGAGATGTATCTGACCTCAAATGTGGCTTACGAGGAGCCAGGACTACCAATAAAATTTATCAAATAAAGACCAGTGGAGTCGCCAAGGTGAGAGATATGCAACTCTTCAACTCTTTGTGCTCACCTGATTAGAGAGTGAAAACAATTTGTCGAGACCCAGGGAAACTGATATTCTTGAATTCGCTCCCCGGCAACGGCGCCAGAAAGATGTTGTGGATGATTTTGTCACCCTCCTAGAGACAGCCTAGAGTTTCCATAGACCAGTGCCTAGGACATCTTAATATAGCAAGGAGCCCTTTATAGTTTGGGTTGTCAGTCCAAGAACTCACTTACTATCTCTTGTTTGAACAAGGAAATTGGTTTTGAATGGGACCAATCTCTCTCAGAAGCTGGTACAAAGATAAGAACAATGTAGGGACATCATGTAAAACTCCCATACAAAGGCATCAGACAGTTAAGAGACCGCTTACTGTAAAGAGGGCCAGTTCAGATAATATATCACAGAAATCAAATATCAGGAAGTGAGTGCAGTGAGGAAACATAAAGAAGATATTAGCTGACATGAGATTGATACCCAGATACACAACAAAACCATATAAGGGCATACCAATTTATGAATCCTTATACGACAATGGCGTTTTAAAAGCACCCCCCTCAAGCAACTAATATAGCAGAAAATATGGATGAAGTGAACATGAAACAATATACCATGACTAGGCCTATTTAAAGCGCTTGACTAATTCCAGAAAGGGCATCACCAAGGATGAATCCTTACTGCAAACTAGTGAGCCACTCGCATTCTAGAACATGATACAAGAAGATAAGTAGCATGAAAAGAGATATTGTATTAACACATAAGAGAAATTGCATATTGTGAGATACCAGAGACCAGAATCCTAATTACAGTTATAACCCCTCCTCACTGAGACCCTACGGGCTCTGAACCTTCATACAGAAATATTACAAAATGTATACAAAAGCCTTTTCGCTGCACAGTTTGCTGATAGAAATATGGAACCTTTACCATGTCTTCTTTCTGAGCTTTTATAGAGAAGATAGAAAATTCTAGAGGAGGAGGTAGATGAAAAACATTTAATGACTTATTTTGAATCAGATGGCGAAAAACATTCGCGCCCATCTCTGAATGACTAACTATAAATGAACGTACTTTACAAACTGTCTATAGAAATAAATACTGGGGGAGGAAAATCTCCTTATATACATGACACAAATAATAAAATATATACAGTGTGTTGCCTTTAGCTGAGGGAAATTCTGCTGCCGTAAGAGCCCTGAGGTAGTCTGCAATTCTGTATTGTACTCTCGGCCCTTGATTTTGGATTCGAATCCTGGATCTTTAATGTGGGGCGAATTTCTCTGGAGGGTTCTGTAGGTCCATATCTTTGTCTTCTTTAATAGCGATCATTTCTACCACCTACCCTCGGCTTCCTCTTTAAATTTTTCCAGCAATACATTACTCTTGAAATGCTCTTAATCTCTGCTACGGAAACCATGAATTAAAAACGCCCTTTCTATTACCTTGAAATCTGCAAAACCCACAAAATATTAGAGAAGACTGACACAGATGGAGGCGGGGACAATGGATACATGATCGACCGGGAGAAATACACAGGGTGGCGGAAGAAAAACAGTGGAGGTTCTGATTGAACAGAGAGACCGTGAAGTTTACACGTAAAACTGTTTGGTCGTAAGGAATAAATAGAATGGAGGATACAAATGAAAATACACTCACATATATATATATATATATATATATATATATATGACGGGGGGAAATATGGTAGACGCGCGAAAGCAGACACATGTATATACAGAGGGAACAGGTGGAAGGGCGACGTGGCGGAGTCAACGGGTGGGACGATTGAACTCTGGACCGTCGGATTACAAACGCAGATCAACGGTTATAAAAGGACGGGAGAGACACGATGGTAGGCCACAGGACACGGCGGAGACGAAATAACGGGCGGGCAACTCCAGAGAAAAACTGCCGTTAGATCGGGATCAGTAGATCCAACGGCTCAAACGAATTCCGCTGCCCGGCAATTGTACTGGCTTTAACGCGCGGGGAAAGTGGTTTTAGGCCTATGTCAGCAACGCGGCACCCACTAGTGGAATCACTCAACCGATGGATAATACCGCTGCTGGGCCAAGTAAGCGGTGGGGGTTTACCGCCTAAGCTTCCTACGCGCGGGGCCCTCCATATGAAACATTCACCGCTCCGTTGATTTGGACTTCGATCGGACGGTCGCCATTGCGCCCGATCGTTAAAACAATAGGCCCCTTTTCGTTTTGACTTATGGTTTTCAGACTCGGGTCATATGGAGGCCAAAGCGGGAGGGAGTTAAACTCTTAGGGGCTCGGCGCGATATATTTAAATTTGGGTTTTTAACCATTGTAAAGCAGATTTTCGGGCGGAGATAGTAATATCAAATAGAAGCATGAGGTCTTAGGCCGTTCTATAGGAATTTGAGGCCTGGATTCGAATGAGGCAGGCCAAAATTCACTTGCAAAATATGTACAACGCCAAGATGTTCAAGCATCGTGCATACCGTTTACGTCATAGTTCCAAGTTGATAATCAGCATCTTTCATAGTTACAACTTTG